>JAPDVU010000003.1:186607716-187807716 GCA_026230045.1 Corynorhinus townsendii
AGCTCTCAATATGCCTCTTTACAGGTTGTTTTGGAGGGTGTTTGATCCAGCAGGACCATACTCATATTACCCTTGTTTCTCTGCTTCTCACGTCATTTATTGTGGTAAAGCAGTAGGCTTCAGAGACTCCAGGTGAATGGAACACTGGAAATATAACTGAAACACACAAACTACACCCACTGAATGTTTGAGGGGGAAATTTGAGGTTCTTTTGAAAGGAAAACAATCCACTGTAGAAGTTGAGAAATAAACATTCCATGTGGCATTTATAATAGACCTCCTAAGGCTACATTGGTCATGATCTCATCTTGTTTCTTTAGGAAACAGCATCATGATAATATGCTAATATATACTGATGGGGAAATCTTGTCTGATTATGAAACTTGGCTCATCCAAGGTGCAAAGTCCCAACCACCGCCCATTCTCTCCCATCAAATAAAGTTCACTTAGTTTTGTCCTGTGAAACACCAGTTTAGAAACATTTTCTTGGCCTTAATGTTTTTTGGTTTCTTATGGAATATTTAGGACTAGCATGCAACAATACATTGTTTTTACTGCCAATGCCTTGAACAACTAAACAAATACTGGCAGTAGTGAAACCCCCATTTATCTCAATTTTGCCAATTTTAGTTATTGGTGTTTGAGGAAGTTCATGTCTTTGTTTTTACTTTTAAAAATCAGAATACTGTCATTCTTACCACATTTTAAATCCCAGAAGTCATCCCTATTTATACTTCACATTATCAGTGAAACCTCAATGGAGGTGAAGGTAAGCATGAATTGGTTCAATGTCTGAGTTAAAAATATTTGTGAAAAAAATCCAATTTATTTTTTCTTGAGTTTTTAAAGCAACCTAAAAGCTAACTGAGACCTGTTTTATAAGTAAGCTTTGTAATTAGTATGTAAAGTGTATGCAATAGTATTAATAAAAGTTCTTTAAAAATAGATACGTTTTCTTAAACAGGCTAAACATCTGACTACAATTTGTTTGTTCTATCAGTTTGCTTAGTAAACTACTTATACCACCAAGAATGAAGCAGTTAAGCTCTGATCACAACCTATCATCATTTTTTAATTAGTCAAAAGCACATACACGCAATTTTACTCCCCCTATTACTAGCATGTTCTAAACATGCAAGTGAATATGGAATAGAATAGTATTTAGTTGCTACTCAAAATATAATCAAGAGGATGAAAGTTGTTTTATCATTGATATTGATGTCTCTACTGATTTAATTTTAAAAGGGAAAAAATATTAGCAGAACAATTGTAGGAGTTCAGTAGGCCTGAGTAAACCTCATCATTTTGTACATTCCCTGTTCGATTTAGTATAAAATTTCAGAGTCTGAAAAGCAATCTTAATCACATGCAAACTGTAAAATATATTTGAAATAAGGCTTTTGTTTATAAAAATCACTGTTATGACATCTTTTTAATAAATTCATGTTGTAGAAAGTTGGGGAAACCATAGAACATATTTAGATAATTACTTACACAGATGAATGACTTTATTCAGCTTGCTCCAACAATGGCCCTCAGTAAGCATTCATTTTGCCTTGTATTCCAAATCTACAATTGACTAGAGTACAAGTTTACAAATTGTGGTTGCATGATCTTAAGATTGATTCACGACTACAGTCATTACTAGTAGGCTTCAAATAATTACACAAATTGTCCTTTTTATTTTGAAATGATCCTTCAAGCGACATTGTCTTCTGTACAAATTGAATTAGCAATCTAGCTTTCTTCTGAGCATAGTTTATATGACATCTGGAAAATAAAATTGCTATTGATATAACTTTTGGGCACTAATTGCTAATTTATAGAAATTAAAGAAAAAATTTAGGTTGTCCTCTTTAAAGTAATATTAATTTCCCACTGGTTCCACAGATATATAAGCTTTGATATTATAGCATATTATGTCATTTATATCTTAGACCCTTGCTTATAATATTCTCTGTTAGAGATTTATCTTTGTCCTCTATTGTTAAAGTAAAAACTAAAAGGTCACTTAATAGTTCAGATACTTCAAGATTACCAAGGTTTATGTTGGCAAACTTGAAGAAAGTTTTATCAATTTTACTTTTCAGGTAAATGTTAGAGACATAAAACTCAAGGTTGTACCGTGGGGAAAATATTTAGACATTTTAATAAATGAAAAATGCAAGTCAGGGAAAATGAATGATAAGAAAAGAATCTTAGGATGTTGTCTAGTTTGTGTAGTCTTAATGATTCCATATTTGGCACATGTTGAAAGAATGATGCTGCCTTGGTCCTGCTGACCATAAAAACCCCAGCTCTTGTCAAAGTTGATGAATCTCGGGCTCCCTACTTCATCATATTGGCTTTAAATAAGTCCATAGGCTCTTTTACCCATTTTCAAAATTTGGTGTGGCTTATAATAAATGCACAAGTACAAAACTGTCATCACAATTAGCACATAGCAAATAAAGAGACAAAAGGTAGAGTAAGAAATAAAAAGGAATATACACACACACATTCACCCACACACATACTATGCTGACACACATGCACACACACACATACGTGCGTGCAATTCATTTTTACTTCTTACTTTTATATCTCTACCTTTACAAGAGGAGTGTGTGGTGTGTGTGTGTGTGTGTGTGTGAGTATGTATACACTGACTGAGAAGAACAATTCAATCACTAAAATCACAGCTCTTATTTTCAAAGCAATCGGCAAAAAAGAAATACAGGGATTAGAGAATTTTCATTGCTTAACTGAAGAAAGCAATAAGTTTATCATGAGAAATAAACCTTCATTGCCCTAAATTCTCAGATGGACTTCACACATAAGGGATAAGAAATAATGCAAATAGCCACCTCTTTTTTTTTTTTTTTTTGGTAAGCAGATGTACAAAATCTGTTGATTTGTTTCATATATATTTACTCTATCAGTCCTTGAGCAGAGCTTTATAAAGACAACTTGCAAGGGGTCAAAAAGAAATACTATACATATGAATAGATAATTGTATATATGGATTAGACATGGATTTACATGTACAAAACTGGAGGAATTGTGATTGTGATGAATATCACATCACATAGACTAGATTTTTCAATTATCAGATGTTTAAAAATTGACTCTTAATTATACTACTAGAGGACCGGTGTTTCTCCAGTATCACTTAGAACTGTCTCTTGCATATAGTAGACAGTGATTGAGGCATAAATTACATATCATGAAATATTCAAATCTTAAGTATATAATTCTGTTTTTATGAATATATATCAACTAGAGGCCTGGTGCACAAAATTTGTGTAATGGGGTGTGTGTCCCTCAGCACAGCCTGCACCCTCTCCAATCTGGGACACCTCAAGGGATGTCCAGGTAGGATAGGGCCTAAATGGACAGTCGGACATCCCTCTCACAATCCAGGACTGCTGGCTCCCAACTGCTAGCCTGCCTGCCTTCCTGAGTGCCCCTAAATGCTTCTGCCTGCCAGCCTGATCACCCCCTAACCACTCCCCTGCCAGCCTGATTGATGCCTAACTGCTCCCCTGACAGCCTGATTCCCTCTAAATGCCCTCCCCTGCAGGCCTGGTCATCCCTAACTGCCCTCCCTTGCAGGCCTAGTCACCTCTAACTGCCCTCCACTGATGGCCTGGTCCCCCCCCAACTGCCCTCCCTTGCAGGCCTGGTTCCCCCCGACTGCCCTCCCCTGCTGGCCATCTTGTGGCAGCCATCTGGTGTCCACATGGGGGCAGCCATCTTTAACCACATGGGAGCAGCCATCTTGTGTGTTGAAGTGATGGTCAATTTGCATATTACTCTTATATTAGATAGGAGGATAGAGGCCTGGTGCACAGGTGGAGGACGGCTGGTTTGCCCTGAAGGGTTTCCCGGATCAGGGTGGGGGTTCCCTTGGGGTGTGGGGTGGCCTGGGTGAGGGGCCTGTGGTGGTTTGCAGGCCAGCCACGCCCCCCCGGTGACCCAAGTAGATGCCCTGGTATCTGGGATTTATTTATCTTCTATAATTGAAACTTTGTAGCCTTGAGTGGGGGTCAGGGCAGGCCAGCGTGGGTGGGAAGCTTGGCTTCCTCCATCACTGGAGGCAACTTAAGCCTCCTGCTCTCTCCAGCTCTGTGGCTGCCACCATTTTTGTTGGTTAATTTGCATACTCACTCCTGATTGGCTGGCGGGCATGGCTTCTGGGTGTAAAAGAGGTATGGTCAATTTGCATGTTTCTCTTTTATTAGATAGGATATTCAGTATTATGATAGGTCTATACAAGACATAAAATATTTCTTCTCTAAACATATTTTCCAAAGAAATAAGACTAACAGACATTAGCAATCAAATAATGTAAGAATACAATTAATGAACCATAAATTATAAGTGATGTAGGATTTTGAATGAAAACAAGATTTATTTTAATATTTACAAAAACTTCAAATTCTAAATAAATGTTGTAGGTGGTGAATGGACAACCTCCTATTAAAACAACTAGAAATAGCTGGAAAATTACAAAATTATGTTTTAAAGTCATTAGAAAACTATGGAAGAAATGAGGATAGAACCACAGTTCAAGAAAAGCAAGAATCTGTCCAAGATGAGGCTCATACCAGTAATTGCTAGTCACTTCTATTTAATGAAGACTTTAGCAAATTCTGGGGTGCTATAAAAGACTTGGCAACTTCTGGCTAAAAGAGACACCAGCCTAGCAGTTGTAAGGATCTGAATTGACAAATGGGAAAACTAAGGGACCTCAAATGCAAACTGGTTTTGCTAATTGCATATTTGGTGAGTAGTGGGGCTGTGAGGGATGCTGGAGATTTATAGGAAAAGTTTCTAAAAGAAATATCTCCTTCTGTCATTTAGTGCTCAGGAAATAAAGACCAACCAGAAATCTGCCTCAACTGGACAGCCAGTCTCCTTCTCAAGACATTTGCCAAATTATGTTCAAAGGGTAGGATACTGGAGAGTTGGGCTGGGTATTTTAGAAGGACAGACCCAAAACCCCTATAGTCTTTCATGGTAAGGAGATAAATGCCCACCATGCTCACAAGTAAAGCTTGGGAGAATCATACTCTGAGATAAAATAGATGTAGCCTAAGTTTTGGTAAATTTGTTGAGCAATCTTAACACAGCAAAATCCCTGATAACAGTAAAATGAGCAGCCCTTCACACTATCTGACACAAGAATGGACAACTCTACTCTGGCAGAAGATAAAATCATATGAGTTTTATGTAGTTCTTTTATATTAAAAATTTAAGAATAAAAAACTATAAATATTTGAAAAGGCAAAAACAAAGCAAAAAAGCTAATAAAGCAAAGCAAAATAAAATAGTAGATTTTGGCCCCCAAATGATACTGATATTGAAAGTTAGCAAACAAAGTCTTTAACATAACTATAAGTAACATATTCAAGAAAAATCAATAAAAGAGATGAAATGTATAAAGAATAATTAAGTGGACACAGAAGATCATAGGATTAGTAAAAGGCAAAGCAATTTAATAAAAATGTAGACGTCAACAGAAGTATTTAAAGAGAAAATTGCTGAGAAATTTTCAAAACTAATAAAATATATAAGAATGCTCAGGTAATCCAAGTAGATTAAATAAATGAAAACCACATATGTAAATATTATAGTGAAGCCATTGAAAACCCAGGAAAAAGAGAAATTCTTAAAAGTAGTCTGAAGAAAAAACACATTATCATAAAAAAGACAATAAGACTTACACTGACTGCTCAATGGAAACAATAGAATCTAGAAACAATGAAATCATACTTTCACATTCTGCAAGAAAAATTTGCGAAACTAGAACGCTAAAAACTACCCTACCACAAAGAAGTTGCAATAAAGACATTTTCAGACAAACAAAATCTTGGAGTACTTAGCAACAGTAGATTTGACTAAAAGATATGTTTAAAAGATTACTTCAGGATAAAGAAAAATGATTTTACGTGAAAAAATGGAACTGCAGATATAAATGAAAATCAGTAGAAATGGTAAAGTATGTGTGTTAATATAAATGAGTTATATTTGTACACAATGTCTGTCCAGTTTCAAATAAATCAGCATTTTTATATAGCAGTCTCAGGAAGACAATGATCCATACTCTGATCTCTAGGGCAACAAAATATAGAATGGTGAAAGAATGCATAACCACTTTTTGATAGAAGAAAAAAGTAGAATAATAAAAATTTAATCTAAAGGAAGACTAAAATGTCAGGCTGATCCCACTTCTAGGAATATACCACAAAAAACCTGAAACACCAATCAGAAATAATGCAGCCCTATGTTCATAACAGCATGATTAATAATAGGTAAGATCTAGAAACAGCCCAAATACTCATCAGTAGATAAGTGGATGAAAAAGCTGTGGTACATTAATACCATGGAATACTATGCAGCAGTAAAAAAGAAGGATCTCTTACCTGTTGAGACAGCATAGAAGGACCTGAAGAACATCATGCAAAGAAATAAGCCAGTCAGAGAAAGACAAGTATCACATGATCTCACTCATATGTGGAATCTAATGAACAAAATAAAGTGATGGACAAAATAGATCAGAGACATAGAAGCATGAAATAGACTGTCAAATCTCAGAGGGATGGCAGGGGAGGGTGGGTAAGTGGGGAGATATTAACCAAAGAATTTGTATGCATATATGCATAACCCATGGACACAGATAATCATACAATAGTGTGGTGAAAGCCTGGGGCAGGAAGTGGGGCAAGATGTAAGAGGTCAATGGGGGAAAAAGGGGACATGTAATACTTTCAACAATAAAGATTTTTTGAATGAAAAAAAATTGATCTAAAGGAAGACTAGAATGTCAGGCTGAATAAAATAAAATAAATGCTACTACAAGAAATATAACCTAAAATGGTTGAAAGTCAAGGATGGAAGAAGACATATCATGCAAACACTGATGAAAAAAAAGTTATTGTAGCTTTACCAATATCAGACAAAGAAGACTTTCAGACAAGAAGCATTATAAAAGATAAATATGCCCTAACCGGTTTGGCTCAGTGGATAGAGAGTCAGCCTGCGGACTGAAGGGTCCCAGGTTCGATTCCGGTCAAGGGCATGTACCTGGGTTGTGGGCACATCCCCAGTAGGGGTTGTGCAGGAGGCAGCTGATCGATGTCTCTCTCTCATCGATGTTTCTAACTCTCTATCCCTCTCTCTTCCTCTCTGTAAAAAAATCAATAAAATATATTTAAAAAAAATAAAATAAAAGATAAATATATCTCAAATTATAAGAGACAATCCAATTGGAAGATGTAAAATTTTTAAAATACATACTAAAAATCATAACTTCAAATGATATCAAATGAACAAAAAATGACAGAACTAAATTAAGAAATACATAAATCCTCTACTATAACAAAAAGCTTTAATAAAGTTCATTCAGGGGCTATTAGAACAAGCTGGAAAAAAATTAGTAAAGATATAAAAGGTCTGAATGATACAATGAGTAAACATGACCTAATTGACATATATAGCATGCGCCCTTCTCCCCCCCACCCCCCCCCCCCGCCAATGATACTAGAATTAACATTCTTTTAAAGTACCTGTGGAACTTTAACCAAAATTGACAGAATACTGCACCATAAAGAAATCACTCGCATATATTTTCTGACCCGATGGAAATGAACTACAAATAAACAATTAAGGTATACAGTAACTAGTGAAATTCATCTGCATGGAAATAATAGCATAGGTCAATCAGCATATTAATTCCTTCCTTGCTTTTATTTATTTTCTTTTACCTCAGATAGCTTTTCCTGCCTCACCACATTTCCTTGGTGGGCTTTTCCCTCAATTAGAATATCCCTTTGAGCTTCTTCTTTCCTCCTCCGTGCTCTCCTCCCTCAAACAGTAAAGGGTATGGAAAGAGAAGACAGGACCTTGGTAGCCTCCAGCTGTTGCTTGACTTAGATCGTGGCAACAGGAAGTCTGAGTTGACACTAGTGTACTCTGCTAAAAACCTGGCTACTGCTACTGAACACTACAAAGAATACTCAAATTCAGATGATCATCCCACGGTGAGGGTGTACTCGTTTCCATTTCTGGGTAATACTGTTTTCTTTTTCACTTCTTCCCAACAAGTATGCAAATATGTGTTCAAAACCAGGTGGCCAGGCTAGATCCTAATTGTGGCCGTTTCTTATGTGACTGTGATCTGGTTGATTCAATCAAAGGAGGCGGCTCCTCAGTCACCCCGATGTTGACCAAAGAGGTTGTTGTTCATTAATGACTGGTACCATTTCAGAAGAAATTCTTGTTTTTTTGGTTGTTTGTTTGTTTTTAGTACTTGGGAAGGGAAGACTTTGACAAGAATCCCAGCAACAATGTCAGTGAGTCATCTGCAGTCCTACTAAGTAATACGCTTAAAAATAAAAACACAACCCACACAGGGAATAAAGAGGCCATGTGTTCCAGATGGTACAGCTCAAGAAGGTAGAGCCTCTGTCAACCTGGGTTCTTGAGTGACTGGGGAGCCTCCACCTGTGAATCGTCAGGCAAAGCCCCAGCCCCTGACGATTCAGAATGGATGTGTAGTGTAAGAAATAAAAATGTGTTGTATTAAGTGGCAAAAACAAAACAACCAACACAACCCATGCCTAGTCATAATTAATGTGTTCTGTCCTACAATTGACTTACATTTTTAAATCTCATTGACTTTTTAATCCCAGTCTACTCATGGTTTATTTCCAATGGGAACATTGGAATTTCCTCTCCTTTCCCCACCATCGGTGACTCCTGCTGGGCTCCCTGCGGCCCTTCTGATTGCTCCTACAGTTGAAGTAGCCCAGCTGCAGCACTCCTCCAGCCACACTCCCTCACTCTAGGCTTGGTGGCCCAGGTGCTCCTTCCCATTGCCACATTAGGCACCCACAGACTAAGTTCACCTGTACTTTGATCAAGCAACCAAAGTCCCTGTGTTTTCTCTTTAAAAATGTTGTAAATTGGAGAACCAAGATGTCAGCATAGGTAAACACCTGTACTTGCTTCCTCTCACAACCACATAAAAACCACAACTAAAAGACAAAACAAATATCATCTGGAACCATGGGAAAGCTGGCTGAGTGGAAGTTCTACAACTAGAAGGAAAGAAAAAAGCACATTGAGACTGGTAGGAGGTACAGAGGTGCAGAGGTACAGAGGCCCGCGCGAAATGGGCTGGCAACAGGGTGAGCTGTTGTTTTTTTCAGTCGGGAGGGAGATATAAGCTCCCAGCTACTCTGAACTACAGTTCCGGTTGAGACTCTGGGGACCCAGTCTCTTACGGGGAGAAACTGGACTGTCTGGCACCGGGCTGGAATGCGAGGGTGGCTTTCTCTCAGAGGTGCTCACAGTGATCATTGTTCCTGCATGGGGGCATGGGATGTAGAGACCTGCAGACCTCCTTGGGGCAGGGCTGACTGGCAGCCATTGCTGTTTGCTTAGTCCTAGTGATTCCCTGAGATCCCGCCCCACCCAAGTGTGTGTAGTGGCTTTTGGATATGAATGGCCTATCCTTTCTCAGCTTAACCTAACAAACTGCAGTGGAGTCAGAGAGCTCCAAAGCTTCCAAAAAAAGGCACAAAGCTCAGCAGCAGCAGTATCCATTGCTTCACAGCTGTGCCTCATCTGGGCACCTCCAAACCCCAAATGAAGAGGAGGAATCAGCAGATCTCGCTGTAGCTCCTGCTGGATGGCCTCAGGCAGTGGCTGACTTTGCACCTCCTTGGAGGTCCAAGAGCCAGTGTATCCAGTGGCCAGTGTGAGACCATACCAGATTACAACTCTTCAATTCCATAAGTGAAACACTCAAGGGGCAGACTCAGTGAGCACCAAAACCCCACTGAAGCAAGGCCTGCCTCATAAGGGTGTCTTCAGCACAGCAGTTCTTCCATTGTAGACACAGCTGGTCCTCACAACCAATTAGCCTGCAGGTCAAGTTCTCCTAGTGATACCAACAGCAATCAAGGCTTAACTATAACAAGACTGTGCACCCAGCCCACAAAGGGGTGCTCCAAGAGTGTTCACCTCAGGTAATTGGGGAGGCTGAGCCACTGGGCCCTATAGGACACCTAACACACAAGGCTACTCTATCAATACAGGGAAGCAGCCAAAATGTGGAGACAAAGAACCATGTCACAAATGAAAGAAATGGAGGAAAATAAACTACTGCATATAGAGTTCAAAACCACAGTTATAAGGTTACTCAAGAATCTTCTAGAAATCTCCAAGGAATTTAGTGAGACCTTCAAGATCTTAGTGAGAATGCCAAAAAAAAAAAAAAAAAGGAAAAGGACCAGTCAGAAATTCAGCATGCACTGACTGAAATAAAGAATAATATACAGAAATTCAACAGTAGACTAGAAGATCCCAAGAATCAAGTCAAAGATATGAAATACGAGGAAGCAAAAAACACCCAACCAGAAGTGCAAAAAAAAATATAAAAATCCAAAAATATGAAGATAGTGTAAGGATCCTCTGAGACAACTTCGGGGGTGCCAGAAGAAGAGAGAGAGCAAGATATTAAAAACCTATCTGAAGAAATAATGACAGAAAACTTCCCCTACCTGGTGAAAGAAATAGACTTACAAGTCCAGGAGCACAGACAACCCCAAACAAGAGAAATCCAAAGAGGACCACACCAAGGCACATCATAATTAAAATGCCAAGGACAAAAGACAAAGAGAGAATCTTAAAAGCAGCAAGAGAAAAACAGTTAGTTACCTACATGGGAGTACCCATATGACTGTCAGCTGATTTCTCAACAGAAACTATGCAGGCCATAAGGAGTGGCAAGAAGTATTCAAAGTGATGAATAGCAAGAACCTACAACCAAGATTACCCTACCCTGCAAAGCTATCATTCAGAATTGAAGGTCGGATAAAGAGCTTCACAGACAAGAAAAAGCTAAAGGAGTTCATCACCACCAAACCAGTATTATATGAAATGCTGAAGGGTATTCTTTAAGAAGAGGAAGAAGAAGAAAAAGGTAAAGATAAAAATTATGAACAACAAAGTGACAACAAATACATATCTAACAATAAATGAATCTAAAACCCAAATGAATAAAACATCTGACGAACAGAATAAACTGGTGAATATAATAGAATCAGGGGCATAGAAAAAGAGTGGACTGACAATTCTCAGAGAGAAGGGGATATGGAGGGTGCGGGAAGTGATTGGACAAAAATCTTATACTTATGGACAAGGACAGTGGCGGGGGGTAAAAACATGGGGTGGGGTGGGAACTGGGTGGAGGGGAGCTACTGGTGGGGGGGGAGAGGAACATCTGTAATAATCTGAATAATAAAGATTTATATTTAAAAAATGATGTAGATTAATGAATGAGCACGTTTATTTTGGCATATATTTGATGTCAGGTATTAGGAATGCAGAGAAGACAGGCAAATGACTTGACATCAAGTTGCTTACTACAAGGGCTTGCATGGTGGCAAACAATCTATAATAATAAAAGCATAATATGCTAATTAGACCAGACAGCCGAATGACCTTCCAGATGTCCTTCTGGTCAACCTTCCAGATGAAGCCAGGGCTACAAGGGCCATGTCCCTTGCACGAATTTCGTGCATTGAGCCTTTATTTTGTTATTATAATGGAGGAGGACCAGCCATGATAATTTAATCCACAGAGTTAGCACAATATTTGTGTGTGTGTGTGTGTGTGTGTGTGTATTTGGGGCATCAGGTATCATTTTGATGGTTTCACAGTCCTATTTCCACAGGCCCCTAATCTGACTCTTACCTAATCTCTCAAAGGTATGTCCTTCTGTTATCATCATAATTAGCTAGCTAATATTATTAAAAATACAATATTTCATTTATTATCTGGCAAATTTGTTTTGCTAATGAGACTGTGAACTTCCTTGAAGGAGAGAGTGTATATTCTCTGGTGTATATTCCCAATGCCTAGGATATGCATAGCACTTGACAATAAACTTTGCAAAATCAGTAAGATAATAAAATAATGGATGGATGGGTGATGGACATGGGGGCTTCACTAAGGGTCTTGTGCATAATTTCATACCAATGAATTTATTCTTATCTGTAAGAGCAATTGTTTGAAAATTAGCTTAAAATAACTAAATGATTTTAATGACATCAATAGGATTACTAACTAAATTTTCAAAGAATGACACTCACTGACACTTGATAACTTGTCTCCAGGACTAGGCAAACAACATCTCAGCCTATAGGCACAGATCTTATTAATGTCTGAAAGGCTATTCTTATTAAACTTGTTAACCTAAACTGAGTGCATACATTCCTTACACTGTCTATAATCTTAAACTTTAGGGTTATGCTTTAATTCTTTACTTTCTGAAAAAACTAAATTGAAGAAGTAAGACATAATTTAACCATTTTATTACACACACACACACACACACACACCCCAACCAAAAGCCTGCTTTTTGAAACCAAGCCTTTGTGGAGAAAAAAAAGGGGGTGTGTGAGAGGGGCTAGTAGGGGGTAGGGTATGAAAAGTAGCCTCACAGGTTGACCTGGTCATAAATATCTAGCTGGGCAAGCCTTAGTGGGTAGTCATGCCCCAGGCCTATATCTTCTTTAGTAAAAGGTTTTAAACCAGCCCTGCCCATTATTCCATGCATAATCTTATCAACTATCCTGTAATCCAATCCCCACCTTGCTTTCTGTAATCTTCCTAAATCCCCTCCTTAATTTCAAATGCATAAAAGAAGCTGCAAACTGTTTTTCTCTGGAGCATTTGAGATCTTGCTCCCCTAGGCCCATCAGCTTGGCTCAAATAAACTCATAAATATTCTCTATAGGTTTGGACACTTTTTACGTTGACCACTTTATAGCATTCCATGAAATATATATTTTCTTTCTTAAAGAAAGATAAAACTCTTATTTAAAGAAGAAAAAAAGAGATTTATTGAAACTGCCACTTTCCCTGGGCATCTCTATTGATGACATTCTGCCTCTGAGATTTCAGAAAATACTTCCTGGCTTGCTTCTATCTCTCTTTCATCACTAAGCAGAACAACTTATAAGTGGGTTGATTTTGAGAGGAAGTTTGCAAATCTTTAGATCTTAATTAATGTTCAACTTCAGTCAGTTTCCAAATAACACCTGAAAGGAACACTGAAGAAAGGAAGTAGAAATGATTTTGATTCTCAAAGGTTCTTTTGTCTCTTACCTGATAGAAAGTGAAGTTATATGTAGGAGGTGGGTAGTGCCATCATAACCTACTTTATTCTGCTTGAATGAGGAAGGTCAATGTATTATCCTATCAAAGAGGAGAAAATTGCATAGACAACTCCCAAAATGACAATAAAGACATCCTTGACAGCATATTGAAAACAGTGGCAAACTTTCATTTTTTCCCCATGGAAAAAAAAATCAGTATTTAAGTGACAGATGAAAGTAAATGATGGGCAAAATGCATTATTCTTACAGTGTCTCCCAGTTTTCCTGAAAGAACTATTACATTTTGAAGACTGAATTCAAGTGATTTGAATAATAATATATCAGTTTATCAATAAGACAGTGTAGTTGTTCTTTGAAGCCATTTTCAAATTATTTGTAATGTTGGCTTTGTCTCCAAACAACTGAGAAAAAGAAAAAATAACAAAAAAAAAACCCTCTTGCTTTATTTTAATACTAGAGGTCCTATGCATGAAATTTGTGTAAGAGTAGGCCTTCGCAGCCCTGGCTGCCTTGGCTGGCCCTGGCAGCCCTGGCTTTGTCTGGAAGGTCATCTGGAAGGTCGTCCGGATGGTCATTCTGCTGTTTGGCCATTCAGTCAATTTGCATATTACACTTTTATTATTATAGATAGAAATTTTTGCATAGAGTTTTCATTTTATGGACATTAATCAGGAATAACAAATGATGGAGTTTTTTTGTTTTTGTTTTTAAGGTTAATGACTATTCTCTTGAAGACTTTATAAACTAGCCAAATATAAACTATATTTGTTTGAGACAATAATCTTTTGGACAGCTTAAAAATTCATTGTTATAATTTTTTATATATTTTTATTGATTTCAGAGAGGAAAGGAGAGGGAGAGAAAGATGGAAACATCATTGATGAGAGAGAATCATTGATGGGCTGCCTTCTACATACCCACACTGAGCATCAAGCCCACAACCCAGACATGTGCCCTTGACCAGAATCAAACCTGGGACCCTTCAGTCCGCAGGTCAGTGCTCTAACCACCAATCCAAACCAGCTTAGGGCCATTTTTATAATTTGTAATAAATCTGCAAATTGCCAAAATGACAGTACAACTGGGTTAGTCTTGATTTAGGCTAGTATGGCTCCACATGGCAAGTTACCATTCTATTTCTGTTATATCAGAATGGACTTAACAAAAAATACAGATTCAGAATATAAAAGAATATACTTTACAAAGTGTTCCCCCTATTTCTGGCAAGACAAGATCTCAGGTTCTTGTCTTCTTGAGGGAAGGATTTCAATCAAGAGATAGCCCTAACTGGTGTGGTTCATTGGACAGTGTATCGACCTGTCCACTGAAGGGTCCTGGGTTTGATTCCATTCAAAGGCACATGCCCAGGTTGTGGGGTTGTGCAGAAGGCAGCTGATCAATGATTCTCTCTCGTCATTTATGTTTCTATCTCTCTCTCTCTCTCTTCCTCTCTGAAATCAATACAAATATATTTTAAAAAGAAGAGAGACAAAGTATAGAAAAGAAAGCAAGAACAGACCTTTGAATCTCAGAAGGAATGTGGGGAGGATGGGTGGGAAGCAATCAACTAAAGAACATGCTTGTCTATATGCATAACCCATGGACACTTACAATAGGATGGTAAGGTAAAAGGGTTAGCTTGAAATGCAGGCAGACAGGGCAGGGGTCCAGTGGAAAATAAAGGCAGGTGGAACAGGCAGGGGCAGACACGGCAGTTTGAACAGCCTAATCACAGAAACCAACCAAGCAGAAATAATAAAATGTTTCTGGTCTCAAAGTGGGAGGCATGGGAAACCAAGGGAGGGCCTACAGTCACAAGGTGTATGAATGCATAGAAACAGAGAAAGTTCAGTCTGTTGCTGGGTAAGAACAATGAGGGAATCAATCAGGTGAGGACAAGGATAGATATAGAAGCAGGCTTGTAGGCAATATACACCTCTGGACTACAAGGCTTTAACAGGCAGCCCATTATTGGGTCCCCCTCCTCTTGAGGGGAATCTGAATCTGCTTGTAATAAATTTTCCACACTTTTGCTTAAATCTTCTGGTCCAAGGAGTTCATTCTTCGGCCCCGGGGGGTGGGGAGGGGGCATGGGGCATATGTAATACTTTCAACAATTAAGATTTATTTTTTAAAAAGAAAAAAAAGCAAGAATATTTTGACCGCAACAAAAACAAACATATTAGGACAGTGAAACAAGGGCATTGCTCCCCTGGTTGCAAGTCTCATGGGATCCCTTAGAAGTTAGGGGACGCATGCCTGTGGGGGAAGGAGAGAGGGAAGAGAATGGCACTGGTGTGCTCCATGGAGGGAGAGCATGCTGGGACATTCCCACTGAGGGGTTTTAAAAGGCTGAGCATCTAGGGGAGGTCTTAGAGGAGAATCAATAGAATATTCATCAGCTTTATGCTCTTAATTTATTCTCTTAATTTGTCTGTCCTTGCGTATGGTTGGCAAGTGGCACTTAATTGGATTTCTGTTATCTGTCTCCTTGAGTAGGGTGATTTAAGCCATTTACCCTCTGATTGGAGAGGAGAAATGCAAACCATTTACTTTTAAGTGTCCTTGTTTTAGGGAAGATAGGATTTACCTATCTGTCTTAGTTTCCTTGTTGTGCTTGTCCTGAAATTTTCCTGGCTTTTTACAGAACAGTAATTCTATAACACCCCTGCTACTTCCAGTACCCTACTGCCACCATACACAGTTATTACGATACTAGTGGCCCTGTGCATGAAATTCATACACACTAAAAGGGGATTAATTAGAGGAAATATTTTAATATTGCTATTTGCCCTTTCTCTATAATAGAAGTGTCAGAGATGAAAGAAAATTAGTAAAATGTATAAGGAAATCTTCCTCCTTTCAGAGTCTGGGGTGTGCCATGGGACCCAGAGTCAAGTCTCCGCCCATGTGCAGTGCCTCAAAATCACGCAAGACCCAGACTCAGCCAGCCCTACCCTCATTGGGTGAGATCCAGACCCAGCCTGCCCCACCCTTGTCAAGCCCTGCCTGGTGGGAAGGGTGCAGCCTCAGATCCCTGTCAAGCCCCACTGGGCGGGGGATGCAGCCTCAGGTCCCCTAGTGCACTCTCAGATCCCCCGGCTGGCACCATGGTGGGGGGCACAGCCTGAGGTCCCTCAGCCCAGTGCCAGGGTGGGCAGCATGGCCTGAGATCCCCCAACAAGCCCGGCCTGTCGGGAGGCATGGTCTGAGATCCCCTCTTAAGCCCTGTGGGTGGGGCATGCAGCCTCAGGGCCCCCATCAAGCTCTGTCTGGTGAGAGCGGTGCAGCCTCATGTCCCCCATCAAGCCTCACTGGGCTGGGAGTGCAGACTTAGGTCCCCCACTGCTGGAGTGGGGGGCACAGCCTGAGGTCCCCCAGCCTGGGGTAGGGGGAGTAGCCTGAGGTCCCCAGCACAGAACCAGGGCAGAGGGCACACCTTGAGGTCCCCTGTCAAGCCCTACCAGGCTGGGGGGTGGGGGGGCACAGCCTCAGGTCCCCTGACCTGGTGCTGGGATGAGGGGTGTGGCCTGAGGTCCCCCATCAAGCCCTGCTGGGTGGGGGGCATGACTTGAGGTCCCCTGGCCTGGTGCTGGGGCAGGGAGCATGACCTGAGGTCCCCTGTCAAGCCCCACTGGGTGCAGCCTCAGGTCTCCTGTCCCGGCCCAGAGCCACACAGCCTCAGGTCCCTGCTGATTGCTCATTAAGGCCTCTGCTTTGGGTGCAGCCATCTTGTTTTATGGAAACCCTGCCTCCATCTTTGGGATGGCGTGATGGTCAATTTGCATATTCCCTCTTTATTAGATAGGATTATTGATTATATCCTCTATGCTGTTCTTTACATACCATGACTATTTGGTAACTACCAACTTGTATTTCGCAATCCCTTCACCTTTTTCATCTAGTCCTCTAACACCCCTCCAGTCTGGCAACCATCAGTCTGCTTTCTGTGTCTGAGTCTATCTGTTTTGTTTGTTCATTTATATTGTTCTTTACATTCCACATATAAGTGAAATCATATGGTATTTGTCTTTCTCTGACTGACTTATTTCACTTAGCATAATACCCTCTAGGTCTCTCCATGCTGTTGCAAATGGTAAGATTTTATTCTTTTTTATAGTTGAGTAATATTCCATTTTATATATGTACCACAATTTTTTTATCCACTTGTCTGAAAATGTAACTTCCATATATTACTGCCCATTCTAATTAATCAGAAAGGCAGCTGTTATGCTATTAATGCAATCAGGGCTTGACATTTTTAAAATCTGTTTTCCAAGTATGGAAGGACAATAGTTTGAAGTCCCTGATACAGATGAGGTGATTTGTCAGGTCAAATCTGGTCAGGAGTTTGCCAAACAATGACTTCACAAAGAAATCAATTTCTGTTCCTTTCAGCTAACATTAAGACTATCTTCTCAAGATTGCTTTTCTCCATTGTTATACAAAAATTAAATTTTAATCTTTGTTAGTAAAAACTAAAGGAATGTCAATTTAAGATATCATGACCTTATCCTATCTAATAAAAGGGTAATATGCAAATTGACCATACTTCAACACACAAGATGGCTGCCCCCATGTGGTCAAAGATGGCTGCCCCCATGTAGACACAAGATGGCCAGCAGGGAGGGCAGGTGGGAGGGACCAGACCTGCAAGGGAGGGCAGTTTGAGGGCAATCAAGCCTATAAGGAAGGGCAACTAGGGGTGACCAGACCTGCAGGGGAGGGCAGTTAGGGGCAATCAAGCTGACAGGGGAGCAGTTAGGCATCAATCAGGCTGGCAGGGTAGTGGTTAGGGAGTGATCAGGCTGGCAGGCAAAAGCGGGTTAGGGACAATCAGGAAGGCAGGCAGGTGAGCAGTTGGGAGCCAGCAGTCCTGAATTGTGAGAGGGATGTCCGACTGCCCATTTAGGCTCAATCCCTTGAGGGGTCCCAGATTGGAGAGGGTGCAGACTGGGCTGAGAGACACACCCTCCATGCATGAATTTTTCCACCGGGCCTCTAGTAATTTAATAATCCCGAAGGAACAGTATGAGTAAAACCTATTTTAAAAAAAAAACTATATATTTCTTTATGGTTTTAAAAATTTTGCACTAAAAATGTTGGAAGCATAAAATAGTAAAATATTTAAGACTAGAGGCCTGGTGCACAAAATTTGTGTGCAGGTATGGTCCCTAGGCCTGGCCTGCGATTAGGGCCATCTTCCCCAGCTGCCAGCAGCCGGCCCTGTCCCCCGCTGCCACCCACTCCCAGTTCCCTGTTCGCCATCAGGGATTGGAGCTTACTGGCTGGGGAAAGGGACCAAAAGGTGATCAGTGCACCTCATAGTGACTGGTATAGCAGTCGTTCTGGTCGTTCCACTGTTAGGGTCAATTTGCATATTACCCTTTTATTATATAGGATAGAGGCCTTGTCCACGAGTGTGGGCTGGCTGGCCTGCCCTGATGGGGGCCCCGGATTGGGGTGGGGGTCCCCACTGGGGGGTGGGGCTGGCCAGGGCGAGGGGCTGTGGGCAGTTTGCAGGCAGCCCCACCCCAGATCAGTGTGGAGGCCCCCATTGGGGGGCAGGGCCAGCCCAGGAGAGGGGCCCTGGGTGGTTTGCAGGCTGGCCATGCCCACGATCTGTGTGGGGGTCCCCATTGGGGGGTGGGACTGGCCTGGAAAAGGGGCTGCAGGCAGTTTGCAGGCCCACCACAGCCACAATTGATATGGGGGTCCTCACTGGGAGGCAGGGCCAGCCTGGGAAAGGGGCCTCAGGAGGTTTGCAGGCCCACCACGCCCCCAATCATTCTGGTCTCTGGTCGTTCTGGTCATTCTACCTTTTCAATTATTAGGATTTTATTATATACTAGTGGCCCAGTGCATGCAATTCATGCATGGAGGGGGGTTCCCTCAGCCCAGCCTGCACCCTCTCCAATCAGGGACCCTTGGGGAATGTCTGACTGCCAGCAGTCGGACATCCCTCTCATAATCTGGGACCTCTGACTCCTAACTGCTCACCTGCCTGCCTGCCTGATTGCCCCTAATTGCCTCTTCCTGCCTGCTGATTGCCCCTAACCTCTCTGACTTCCTGCCTGATTCCCCTAACTGCCTCTGCCTGCCTGCCTGATCGCCCCTAACTTCCCTCCACTGCCAGCCTGATCTCTCCCACAACTACCCTCCCTGCTGGCCTGATCTCACCCCCAACTGCTCTTCCCTGCTAGCCTGATCTCGCCCCAAACAGCCCTCGCCTGCTGGCCTGATTGCCCCTAACTGCCTCTGCCTGCCCTATCACCCCAAACTGCTCTCCCCTCCCAGCCTGGTTGCCCCCAACTGCCCTCCCCTGCAGGCCTGATCTCGCCCCCAACTGCCCTCCCCTGCTGGATAATTTACTTCTGAATGTTTGGTTTCTATGTCAGTCAGTGTCAAAAGCTCTGCCTCCTAGGCAGCTATTGGCTCCTCACAGTTCACCCAGATTTGGTTCAATAGGTCAGTTTCTATGCCAGTCAGCATCTCCGGGCCTATCTCCAGGCATGATCAGGGAGGCGGGGCTGATCAGCAGCCCCAGTGGAGACCCGAAGAGCAATAGAGGCGTGACTGCTGGCAAAGCCTGGAGATAAAGAGGGAAGCAACGGCTGATCAACAGCTGCCATGGAGGCTGTGGATCAGATCCTACCTCTCTCTCCGGGCCTCTCTCTGGGCCTGATCTGCAGCCCCCTTGGCAGTCAGTGCTGGGTTGCTGCACCCACACCAGCAGCAATCCGTGCTGGGTCGCCACGGCAATCCAGCACTGTCTGCAGGACTGACTTCCGATGTTCGTTTGAGCCTTTGGTCATTTTGGATGTTACAGACCCTGGGTTTTTATATATTAGCATGATATAATCACTTTGGACTTTTACCTCTAAAGACTTACCTTCACACATGACATTTTACAAAACTGAAAATGTAATAAAAGTAATATTTTTTTCCTTTTGGATTTAAGCTTTTTTGGATTCTAATTGAACATTTAGATAATTTTTAATCTTTGCTATATAAATAATGTTGTGAACATTTATGTATGTAATAAATGATCATTGGTACTTCTTTTCCTTATCAATATTAACAGATCAAAGTGGTTGAAATTTTTCTGGTCAAATTTCTTTCTAAAAATGTACACATTTACATACTAGGATTTAATGTCCAGCTTCACTACCAGCTGCATATAAAACTTAGGATCATGTATGCTAGGCTTTACATCTACAAATGATGTCATTGGACTGGATGATCTTATCATTTTCTCCAGATTCAAAATAAATTTTATTGATCACCCCCTTGAAGTCCTCGGTCAGAATTAAATTCTCTCTTTTCTCAGTCCCAGTGGTAACATTTCTTGCTCAACTACCTTGATCAACATAGGTGCTGGGGAAAACAATTCCTAAATTATGGCATTATATGATTTTTAAATTATTTAATAAGTTCATGAACTTATCCATGAAATAATCAAATCACATGACTTGAAAATATTAGATCTTTTCATTTTAAAATTAATAAGTATAAGCCCAAACCCCTTCCTTAAAAAAATTTGCGAGGTAATATTTAGTAGCCCATCAATTTTATAAAAATTACTTGGTTGATTTGAATATAGAACACAGCTTTATAAAATATGCATGTTTAAGAATTGTTCAAAGGCTATTATCAAAAAAGCAAAAGTTTAGAAGGGTTGTCAAGCATGTAAAGAAAAGTGAGCCCTTGTACGCTGTTGGTATACAGTTGGCTGTACTGGTACAGCCACTGTGGAAAACAGTATGGAGGCTCCTCTGAAAATTAAAAATAGAGCTACCATATGATCCAGGAATCCCACTTCTGGATGTATATCTAAAGGAAATAAAATAAGTATCTTGAAGCAATATCTGCATTCCCATGTTCAAGCAGTATTATTCACAATAGCCAAGGCAAGGCAACAACTAAGTGTCTGTTGACAGATAAATGAATAGGGAAATGTGAAATCTATCTATCTATCATCTATCAATCTAATCTAAATATATAATGAAATGTAATTCAGCCTTTAAAAAGAAAGAAATCCTACCATTTGTAAAAACATGGATGAACTTGGAGGACATTATGCTAAATGGAATAAAGCAGACACAGAATGACAAATACTGTATAATCTCACTTATATGAGGAATCTAAAATAGTCTAAGTCAAAGATGAAGAAAGTAGGTTGACAGTTGCTAGGGGCTGTGGGGCAGGAGAACTGGAAAGCTGTTAGTCAAAGAGTGAAAAGTTTCAGTTATGCAAGATGAATTCGCTCCAGATTTCCAATGTACAGCATGGTGACTACAGTTAAGAAAACTGTGATGTGTACATGAAATTTGCTTACAAGGTGGATCATGAGTATTTTTACCACACATAACAAAGGAAGAAAAAACTGTAACTGTGAGGTGATGGAAATGTTAGCTTGTTGGTGGTTATCATTTCACAATAGGCAAATTAACCATACACTGCATCGTATGGGATATGGAAGCCGAAGGCCTGTTTGAACCCCTTTGCTGTCTGAGTGGCCAGATTATTATGACCACTCATCAGTACTTCGTTGGGCCACCTTTTGCCTTCAATACTGCAGCGATTCTTCTTGGCATTGACTCCATGAGATGTTGAAAGGTGATGCGAGGAATCTGACACCATGCCTGATGAATAGCGCTGTCCAGTTCTGTGAGATTTCATGGTTGTGGAACCAACTGCCTGATGGCTCTTTTAACTTCGTCCCACAAATGCTCAATTGGATTGAGATATGGTGATTGTGGGGGCCACATAAGCAAGGTAAAGTCTCCCTCATGTTCTTGAAACCACTCCTGCACAATACAGGCACCGTGGCATGGCGCATTGTCTTATTGGAAGAAGCCGTCTCCATTGGGATACGCCATCAACATGATAGAATGAACTTGATCAGCAACGATACTTTGGTATGTTGTGCTATTCAGACATTGTTCCACACAAATTGAAGGGCCCAAATCATGCCAGGAAAACATGCCCCAAACCATAACACTGCCCCCACCAGCTTGAAGGGTTGTACTCATGCATGTGGGGTACATGCTTTCATGCTGTTTCTGTGAAATTCTCATTCTGTCATCTGCATGATGCAACTGGAAACGTGATTCATCAGACCACATGCCTTTTTTCCAATGCTCGACTGTCCAATCCTTGTGTTCCTGTGCGAACTGGAGATGTTTTATCTTGGTAACTGCAGACAGCAAAGGTGTTCGAACAGGCCTTCGGCTTCCCTATCCCATACGATGCAGTGTATGGCTAATTTGCCTACAAACGTCAGGTGGTCATAATAATCTGGCCACTCAGTATATCTAAAAACATCAAGTGTTACACCTTAAATATATACAAATTTTATTTGTTAACTAGAGGCCCGGTACACAAAATTCCTGCATGGGGGTGTGTTTCCCTCAGCCCAGCCTGCACTCTCTCAAATCTGGGACCCCTCAAGGGATGTCCAACTGCCCATAGGATTGGGCCAAAATGGGCAGTCAGACATCCCTCTCACAATCCAGGACTGCTGGCTCCCAACTGCTCGCCTGCCTGCCTTCCTGATTGCCCCTAACCCGCTTCTGCCTGCCAACTTGATCACCCCCTAACCACTCCCCTGCCAGCCTGATTGATGCATAACCCCTCCCCTGCCAGCCTGTTTGCCCCTAACTGCCCTCCCCTGCAGGCCTTGGTGCCCCCACAACTGCCCTTCCCTGCAGGCCTGGTCACCCACAACTCCCCTCCTTTGCAGGCCTGGTCCCTCCCAACTGCCCTCCCCTGCTGGCCATCTTGTGGCAGCCATCTTGTGTCCACATGGAGGCAGCCATCTTTGACCACATTAGGGCAGCCATCTTGTGTGTTGGAGTGACAATCAATTTGCACATTACTCTTTTATTAGATAGGATAGAGGCCTGCTGCATGGGTGGGGGCCAGCTGGTTTTCCCTGAAGGGTGTCCCGGATAAAAGTTGGGGTTCCCTTGGGGCATGGGGCAGCCTGGGCGAGAGGCCTGTGGTGGTTTGCAGGCCAGCCATGCCCCCTGGCAACCCAAGTGGAGGCCCTGGTATCTGGGATTTATTTATCTTCTATAATTGAAACTTTGTAACATCCTGCTCCCTCCCTGGCTGCAGCCATTTTTGTTGGGATTTATTTATCTTCTATAATTGATACTTTGTAGCCTTGAGTGGAGGCCAAGGCAGGCCAGGGCTGCAGGAGCTTGGCTTCCTCTATTGCCAGGGAAACCCAAGCCTCCTGCTCGCTCCATGGCTGCAGTCATCTTGGTTGGGTTAATTTGCCTACTCACTCCTGATTGGCTGGTGGGTGTAGTGGAGTGATGGTTAATTTGCATATTACTCTTTTATAAGATAGGATTACTCCACAATAGCTGGGGAAAAAATAACAATTGTAAGTTGGTCTTGTAGAAGATAATTTTTTTTTTCCTGCTGGATTTAAAGAAACTGTATATAATGTCATGTCCTGAGCTGCCCATGTAGAGGGCCACATGGCAAGGTACTCAGGGCAGCCTCTGGCCATGAGCTGGCAAGAAACAGGCTTTCAAGTTCCTACAAGGAATTGAATTCAACCAACTATCACATAAGTTTGGAAGTGGATCCCAGTCAAGACTCAGATGAGACCGCAGTCCCAGCCAACAACTTTGACTGCAACTTCGTAAGACTGAAGTAGAAAACCCAGGAGCTCAGCCCAGACTCCTACAAACTGACACTGAGAGATAATAACTTTGTGTAATTTGAAGTACAAGTTTATAGCAAACTAGTTAGACAGTTATAGATAACTATAATGTGGCCCATTAATGGGCTTCATGGAGTTGAAGAAACACCTCAGCAACCCACCGATGTTTATTCTTACATTCACTCTTCATGGAAGAGCAAGCTTAGTTTTATATTTTTCAGAATTCTCCAGAACCCAAGTAGATTATTATTATATATAATTGAGAAAAATTGTATTTTTATTACATCTGGATGCAATGATAGTTAATAGCTGTCAGATAAATATTGAGTCAAGCCATAGTCCAACATAAATCTCAACTAAAAGAAGAGTGAGAAACCAGTTAAATATGGCAGCTTTCTTTAATAGTCAATAATTAATTATCAGATGAAAAAAATGCTTTCAATATAATGAACAGGGTAGTCCCTGGAAAGTTTTTTACCAAAATAATCTGTTTATATTATTCCAAATTTTACAATTAAGAAATTACCACCTTGCTATACACATTATTTTATTTCTTCTAACATATTTTAGCCTGATACATGAATACAAGTTAAATCATTCTGAAAATCTTGTAGTCTGTGGCTCTAGGTATTGAAATTATTCAAAAGAAGATTTCACAACTTTTAAAGGGCATTATGGTCACTTTTGCTAAATAAAAATGAGCCCTCAAGAAAATACTATTTTGGGGTGACAAAGTGATAATGAAAGAAATGTGCTTAAAATGGACAACAAATATGCCTTTCAAACTGAAATGATTAAATAAAGATATGCCTGTGGAAGTGATTGAAACTGGAGAAGTGCTGAAATTCAAGGCTGTGCTCAGAACATCTAAACTGGAATAGCGTTAGCAACGTCTGCCAGGAAAATCAAACTTCATTTAAAATTTTTTTCTTAGAATTTCTTCATGTCAATGACATTCTGTGTGTGAGGGCTCCGTTAGCATACAATCTAACAGAAGCTGTGTTCAGCTGACTGGGGAAAGAATACCATGGTTTACTTTGATATTTTAAAATGTGCTATCCTCTCCTTGTGTTCTGAATATTTCTGTTCATGGAAATGTGTGTGTGTTTTTTTTAACAAGAGCATTTCTTTGTGACATTTTAGTTCCCAGACAATCAACTTGCCCTACTAAGCTCAAGCAAAGAGCTTTTAAAAGAATAAAGTGAAAGGAAAGTGTAACTCCAGAGTCATGTGACTGGTAGCAGTTTCTAACCTTGACCTTTTTTTCTTACAATGAAAGGAAAGAATCAATGGGTCACAATTACTTCCTGAACTTAAAGGCAAAAGGAATGTAAGAAAAAAATGTGTGTGTGTGTGTGTGTGTGTGTGTAACTTCACAACCATCCTATGATTTCCTTAATAGTATGGATTTTTATTATAACTTTTATCATGGTTTTGGGTCTGCAGTTACTTTATATAGTTACACATATTTCTATGAGATTAAGTGATGAATTTGACAGAGTTTGATCAGTTCCTGGATAAGTCTTCTCTTCTGTACAATGTGATAGTGGAAGTTTATTTCCTCACAAAATCTCCAGGCTTTTATGGTGATGTCATTGACCTGTTTTCCTATACCCCAAGATATGAACAAAACATTTTTACTCTTGCTTGAAATATTATTGAGAAACCAAAAACTTAGAGGTTGGGCCTTTATACATATGTAAAAGAATAAAATTGGACTTTATCTTACACTGTACAGGTCAGTGTTCTGTTAAAAATTTGTTTGAGTTAATCCAATTTTACTCCTTTCTACTCATAACTACAACTTATTACTTCCCCTTACCATGAATACCCTGATAGCTAAGAGATTTAAACTTTAGCAGTACAGTAAAACATAAAAATATAGGAGACTATATGTACAATTTTTGTGAGGTACGTGCCTGTATTAGTCAACTTGTGCTGCTATAACAAAATACCATAGATGGGGATGCTTAGCAGATTTTTTTCAGCTTTATTGAGATCTTATTAACAAATAACCATTGCATATATTTAAGGTGTACATGATGGTTTAAAATATGTATATAACCCATGTTTACTTCCCACAGTTCTGGAAACTTGAAAGTCCAAGCTTAAAGTGCCAGAATATTCGGTTCTTGCTGAGCGTCTTCTTCCTGTCGTACAGCTTTCTTGCTATGTCCTCATATGGCAAAGAGAGACAGAGGTCTGGTCTCTCTTCTTCTTCCTTTAAGAATACTAATTATGGCTGGGCCAGTGTCGCTCAGTGGTTGAGCATGGGCATATGAACCAAGAGGTCATAGTTCGATTTTGGGTCAAGGCACATCCCTGTCGCAGGCTCAATCCGCAGCGGGGACTGTGCAGGAGGCAGCCAATCAATGATTCTCTCTCATCATTGATGTTTCTATCTCTCCATCTCCCTTCCTCTCTGAAATAAATTTTAAATATATATATGTTTGTTTTTTTTTAAAGAATACTAAACATGGAAGCTCCACCCTTATGAGCTCTTTTAAATCTAATTACCTCCAAAAGATTGCACTTTCAGCCCTAGCCGGTTTGGCTCAGTGGAGCATCAGCCTGTGAATCAAAGGGCCCCAGGTTCAATTCCAGTCAAGAGCCTTGATTGCAGGCTCCTCCTTGGCCCATGCTCTGCCTCCTGTAGGAGGCAACCAATCAATGAGTTTTTCTCACATTGATATTTCTCTCTGTCTTTCCCTCTCTCTTCCAATGTTCCTAAAAATTAATGGAAAAATATCGCCTGGTGAAGATTAACAAAAGAGTCTACTTCCAAATACAATTGCATTGAGGATTAAGGATTCAACACATAAATTGGGGTGGGGAGGGCACAATATTCAATCCATAAGAGTAACATTACCTCTACTAGGCCAGGCTCAATGAACCTCCCCCACAAGGGAGGTGCTCCTCTGTCTTTCTCCTTCCAGCTGAGTAGGATGGTGAGGTAGGGAGCAACTAAAGATGGCAGAGTCTCAGCTACACTGTCTAGCCTACAGTAGCTCATGTATGCTTGGACCTAATCTCTCTTGGGCATCTATTCTAAATAATTGAAAGCATCAATGTGTATGAAAATATGTACAAAAATAATCATTGCAGTATAGTTCATAGTTATTAGCATTTTAAAAAATTGGAAACAAATGGAATGGCTGTGAAAAGGGATATGATTGAACAAATTATGGTAAACCCATACTCTAAAATACTTTGCAGTCTTCAAAAAGAATGAATTTTTGCCCAACTGTGTGACTGAGCATCAGCCTATGAACCAGGAGGCCATGGTTCGATTCCCGTTAGGGCACATGCCCGGGTTGTGACTCAATCCCCCGTGGGGGCATGCAGGAGGCAGCCGATCAATGTTTCTCTCTCATCAATGTTTTTTTTTCTTTTTATTTCCTCTTCCTTCCTCTCTCTGAAATCAATAAAAAAATATAGATTTTTAAAGAATAAATTTGGATCACACCACTTGACTTGAAAAGATTTCTAAGAGCTTTTGTTGAAGGAGAAGATCAAGATGTAAAAAAGCATATTTACTATCATCCCAGCATATTTACTATCATCCCATTTTTTGTAAACTAATCAAAGACCTAAAAATCTCACATCTGTGTATGTGTTTTTGTAGACAGTGTCATATATCTTCATTTAATATAATTATATAAGTATGAAAATATATAGCTAGCTATATACTAAACTGTAAGCTGGTTTCCCTGTGCCAGTGTCTGCAGAAGATGGTAGCAATATAAGAATAAGAAAGAAGGTTTTTACTTAATTCTTGAGTAAAAATGGAAAAGAAATTTAAAAAGATAACATCCTAAAAAGCATACATTAAGTATGCATTATAGTATTGTATGTATGCATTTATATAATTTATAGTCAGTGGATATTTATATACAAAATAAATCAATAACAAAGTTGGGACTGAGGTATAGAATTTTTAAATAGTTCTCTCTTTGTGACCTAAAAACTTTTTTCTCCCTCCCTCATTAGTCCTCTATTCAATTTTATTAAAATAAGATTTTTACTGGAAACTACCCATTGGTATTAGAATATTGCTGCTTAATCACTGATTTTTTTTATAAATTGCCCTTATGCATAAGTAAATAAGAACAACCAGTTAAAATAAATACAAATACAGAAGCAGAAGATTTTTTAAAATTCCATACACCGCCCATGTTCTCACCTGAAGGAATTAAGGAAGGATATTTGGCATCAGTTTTGTGGAGGATATTTTTCATCTTAAAAGAAACCTGAGTAAGTAAGCGTTTGCCAAGAACAGATATAATTCTGCCATATACAAATTACTCACTAAGACAAAGAGCTTAGGGCAAGATGTAGTAATGGGACTGAGGCTTTTTGTTTTAGCTTTTTCATTTGGGCACATGCCCAGACGGTATAGGTCAAAGGTTTAATGACTTCGGATGCAGCTTTGGTTGAATAGATTACTTGGGACACTGAAGTGTCCTTCTTTAGAATTTTTACCAGCCATTGCTGCATAGTTAAACAAGTTTCAATTAACAAAGAGAGGGAAGATGACCTTGCTGACCTCAGATTTCACTGGCAACATCAAAAGCCCTGAAGCAAGTTTATGCTTAAGGCAAAATCAAAATATCAACAGAAGCTGAAGATGGTGGCCAAATGATCACCAATGGCTTACCTAATATTTTCTCTTCTATTACATTTTGGAGACAGATAAAAGCTAAAAACAAAATCACATGCCTATATTAATATTTTGTATCTTCCACATTGCTGTACCCTTTCAAAACTTATAGGACTGTCTCAGTCAGTTCGGGCTGCTATAACAAAAGTAACATAGACTGGGTAGCTTTAACGACAGATGTTTCTCATGGTTCTGCAGGCTTGGAAGTTCCAAGGTTTAGTGTCTGGGGAAGGTCTTCTTCTTCCTGACAGGTAGATGGCATCTTCTCATTGTATCCACATGACTGAGAGTGGATACTCTTGCTCTAGACTCTCTCTTTTTATGAGGACACTAACGCCATCATGGGAGCTTTAATTAATGACCTCATCTAAGCCTAATCACCACCTCCTAAACTCTACCCCACTGGAGGTTAGAGTTTCAAAATGTGAATTTAGGGGAACACAAACATGCAGCCCATAACAAGGGTAATATATAACCTGGCTCTAGAAATACTGTTTGTGTGGGTTAACTGGAAACTTGGGTTTGGAAAAAAATTCCTGCTCCTTGCTTTTTAAAAATAAATTAAAAAAAATTTTTTTTAATTGTTTGAAGTATTACAAATAGTAGTACATATGTCTCCTTTTTTTTCTCCATTGACCTCCCCCCAACTTCCCTTACCCCCCAGGACATGCCTTCACCTGCCCGCCCTCTCCCCCCCACGCCCCGCCAAGTGTTTTGTATCCATTGGTTATGCTTATATGCATGCGTACAAGTCCTTTGGTTGATCTCTTACAGCCCCCCTCGCCCAACCTCCCCTGCCTTCCCAATGTAGTTTGACAGTCTGTTCAATACTTCCTTGCCTCTGTATCTATTTCCCCCCATTTCTTTCCTTTAAAAAATTTTGCCTCTGCAGACTAGAAATGAACATATAATAACAAAAAAAATAATAATAGTAAAGAATGTTTGAGTCCCAATTTCAATGTCCAACAGTTCTGAGTCCCCGTTTCAATGTCTAACAGTTCCTTATGTGTACATGTCAGCAATGATATCTGGATGGTGGGCACATGGTGGCAATGCAGGTCCGACCCTCTCTGGTTTGGTCCTAGGCAACCTGCAGTGGTGCACAGCTGCTGACTGCTCGCGTGGCAAGGCGTTGTCAGCGTCTTCCATCTCTGGACTGTTTTTCCTCTTGTCTTCGTGGTTGGAGCACACCTGTCAATTCCTCTCTGTTGCAGGAATCCACATGGTCTTGGAGTTGTTTTCTGAAGACATATAAACATATTCTTGACCAAAAGTTAATAAAGGAATCCTTTCTCTATAATTGATTTGGGATCCTTTTTATTTTTGCCCAAACAATTTTCCTTTGTCTTATTTAGACAACATGTGTGTTTTTCATGGGTGTCTTGCTGTTAGCATTACAAATGAAAATTAATTTTGTAAAGTAAAAATTTTCTAGATGTAATTTACTTATAGGATATTTTTCCTTACACGATATTACCCTACTATCCCCCCCTTTTTTTTTTGATTAATGGAGGTTTTTGTAAATTTTATAATGCAGTCTTGATAACTTTAAATTTTAATTTTTTTGCCCAAAAATATGACTGCTTTAGGTTCATTGCATGTTCAGGAATTTTACCATGAGATGAACTACCAATAAAAATTTTAGTTATTACTTTAAGAACAGCTTTTTGTCCAGTACAATTAAATTTACTTGAATATTCACTTATTTCAATTAGCCTGTTTTAAATTAATCTGAAAACTTGATTATTATTTTACTGTCAAATTTAATACTCTACCAACAATCTTAGTTTACCCTGTAAATATTAGTGGGAAGGATTATTTGCATTCTTGAGTAGGCCCTGAGCATTCCTGATCACCAAAAGGTAGAGGGTTGCATGACTGGTCAGGGTTCAATCCCTAATCAGGGCATATGTGGGAAGCAACCAATCCATATTCTCTCTCTCTCTCTCTCTCTCTCTCTCTCTCTCTCTCTCTCTCTCTCTCTCTCTCTCCCTCTAAGATGCCCTGACTAGGGATTGAACCCTGACCAGTCATACAACCCTCTACCTTTTGGTGCATGTGACAATGATCCAACCACCTGAGCCATACCAGCTAAGGCTCCTTACTTTTCTTTTTTTCCACAAGTAACTATGGTGGTGAAATTAATCTGACTGTTGATCCTATCTAATGTATAAATGTGATCATTAACCACTCTTCTATAATGAAACCAATTGATTTTTGAGACCTATACATCATCAAAAAAGTATAGATCATAATATTTACCCTTCAGAGATGCTATAAGTTTGTGCTTTATTCAGTAATGTGACTGACACATAATATGGATCTAAAAAGTATTAGTTAAATGTATTTAGTAGCTGTGCAACCTTGATCAAGTTACTTATTTTCCTGTCTTAATGTTCTCATACATAAAGCAATTTTCATAAATTTTATCTGGTTATATAGTATGAAGAGTCTAAGATTTGTGAAAATACAAGTAATTGTGCAAACCATTATTAAAAATAACAAAACAGCATTGTGGAAGTGCACACTGTGTTTTTTCTTCATAGAAACATATCACAGATACTTTTGTTGAACACATTTGTCATGGATTGCTCTGGCTCTAGCCTGTTTCTGCACAGGGTAGGCACTCAAACCCCAGTCCATAATCCAAATATTTTAATTATGTTTATTTTTAATAAAGTATTAGCCCCCTTAACAAAAACAATGCAGTTGCACCCCAGACCTCACGCCATATACAAAAATTAACTCAAAATAGATCAGAGATATAAATAGATCTAAAACTATAGAACTCCTAGAAGAAAACATAGGAATAAATCTTTGTGACCTTAGATTATACAATGGTTTCTTAGATATGATGTCAAGAGTCCAGTGATAAAAGAAAAATAACATGGGTTTCATTAAAAGTAAAAGCTCCATTCAAGAACTCCATCAAAAAAGTCAACACAACCTACAGAATGGAAAAAAAAATGTACATAATGTATTTGGTAAGCAACTTGTATTAGAAACTATAAATAACTTTACAATTAGACAATAAAAATACAACCCAATATTAAAAATTGGCAAAGAATCAGAATAGACATTTCTTCAAAAATATAATACAAGTGGCCAATAAAGACATGAAAATAGCTCATCATTATTAGCCATCAGGAAAATACAAATCAAAATTACATTGAATGAGATAAGTCTTTGTTCCCAATAAAATGGCTAAAATAAAAATGACAGATGGTACTAAGTGCTGGAAAATTTACATTGATGGTAGAAAATAAAATAGTATAGCTGTTTTGGAAAACAGTAATTTCTTCAAAAATTAAACATATAGTTTGATATATTGCTAGACAGATATCTTGAGCTGGACATTTTTCAGATCTCAATATATCTCTTATAGAAATACTTAATTGGCGATTCTATGACAATGCTATGGGAACATACTTTTATTGTCATATAATAATTTATTTGATCAATGTTTAAAGGGGAACTATTTCTTAGCACTGTCGTAAATACTATAAACTTATAGGTGAAGAAGACATGCATATGTCCTGTTGTCAGCGAGTCTGTAATATATTGAGGGAAACAGCTGTTAGCAAATATTAACACCATGAGGTCAGAAAAAAGCAAAATGTGTCCACATACTGTACCTTGAAATTACCTTTGTTGTAGCACCTATCACAATTTATCTCAGTTGTAAGTCATAATTATCATTCCAAATACACTGTGCATGTAGCTGATTCTCAAAAAAAGTTTGTAGAAATGTCTAGTTTATTTTCCCCCACTTTATTTGTTGACTGATGAAATGGAGGAGAGACTGCACTCATTGCTGAATCACATTTATTACACCGTCGGATATATGGTAAAAAACAACAACAACATACAGTCAGTTTTGATTCTATTCCAGTGTCCCACTAACTTTTGCCTCATTTCTGTCTCTACTATGTCTCAGTTACTCCTCAGTAAAGACTAAGGTGACCAAGCATCCCAGGGACAGTCCTCCTCTGAACACCCTATGTGCTTGAAAAATCCCAGTCCTGGATAAAGCTGGATGGTGAGTCACTCTAGAACATTATGGAATTAATTTACCTCTTTAAAAAAATATATAGGTATAAGATAAGGTGATTTAGTGGATATTGATAAAAACACTCAGCATCTACAATACATATCTTGTTGTGGGCTTTACCTTGTTACCACTCACAGCATCACCATCTGCCCTGGCAGATGAGCAAAGGTAAGCGCAGAATATTAAGATAGGGAACTGAATTTCAAACCCAGCGCTGTGCAAAGCTCTGATGGACGTTTTGTCCATCATATTTAAATGCAGTGAAATATCAAGTTTTGTTGTTACTGAGACTTTTTTTTTTTCAGCTCTCAGAAACTTCCATATCTACCCCAAGTCATGCACCCTCTTTAGGTACTCCCTGCCCCTAATATAAAGTTAGCCTATGTAAACACCGCAGCTCTGCCTTGAGAAATTTGTTTCCTCAGAATATGTGTAAAGCCTCTTCAATCCAGTTGTGCTAAAATGTAATCAGTTTGGAAAAAACTGACCATTGCACTCCTGCGAAGGATTTTTTTGTTTGTTTGTTTGTGTCGCTTATAATTAGCTGGCTTCCGTGAGATGATTCTGGCTGAAGTTGCTTTCCTTTCTCCACGTTAAACGTTTATATTCCCTCTCATTCCACGGGCTGGGGTGAGCTACGGCAGACAGGTTAGCGATTTCCAGTTTGGCAAGCACTTTGGCTTTTCAGTCTCTTTTGAGTGAAAATCAATTTACACTCTTTGCAAACATGTGACAGCATAAATCAGGCAATTGAGTTCACTCTTAAAACACAATAGGGGCTTGTTTCATTTTGCTGAGGAGATGGACAAACCATTTTCTACTAGTTTCAAACATATCCTTGTCATACTGTGACAATTTGACAAGCATACTGTTCCACCATACTTAATTCCACAGCTAATGAAAACAGAAGCAAGAGAGGTTAGATTATCTGTAGGGGCCACGCACAGGCAGGCAGGAACGGAGTCAGGTTCAGAATTCAAAGGTTCTAAATACACCGGCCATTCTGGGCTGCTTAATGCCTCCCTGTATTAACCCTGACATTTGATGCTGAGATTTGGTAGCACCCTTTGTCCTGACTAACCTATTTGGGGAGTCTTCCCATTCAGATGTCTTTTCATTAAAGATGGTCTGAAGAAAGTGAAGCTTTCAATCAAAACTCCAAAACAGTTGGGTGCTAGAAAACTAATTTAAAATGGAATAAAGTGGAAAATGAAAAAGCTGGTTACAATTACGCTATTTAGGCGTTAAATGGCAAGTAATTCCAGTGATTAAGAGACTATTGATGTAATGTGGTTAAAAAAGAATACATAGAGCAAAATGGAATTGGGGTTGGGCCTGGGTCATTTTTCACATCTGTCCGGGGAACACTGATGGTAAACTGAAGAGATCATTCTTTTGAAGGAAACTATCACTAAAAAGTATAATTTTTTGTGCTATCCAATTATGCTTGCAAATTCTAACTTTGTTTATGTCATCTCTTTGCTAAATATATATATTGTAGAATATTCAGCTATTAGCTCCTCAATACTTTGGAAATAAATTATTTTTGCCTTTTCCCCCTCAGTTTCTTAGCTAGATTTCTTCAAATTAAGCCTTGTATTTTTCACTACAGTAGACTAAATTTCTGGCAGTTTTTAATGATTTATTCCACTCCAAATATCTGGACTATCCTGTAAGTATTGCATGGACTATTGTTTTTCCATTTGCTTATTTTATTTCATTTTTTTAATAATTCTTTATTGTTGAAAGTAATATATATGTCCCCTTTTCCTCCATTGATCACCTCCAGCCCCTCCCCCAATTCCCCCGCAGGTCCTCATCCACCTGTTGTCTGTGTCCATGGGCCTTGCATATATGCATATACAAGGTTGCATATACAAGGTTGTATGGAGTATTTTTGTTGTTGTGTTTGTTCGTGCTTAAACCTGCCAGCTTCCTCAGTATGAAGGATTATAAGGTGAGTTCTTCCTTTGGAAAAAATAAATTTGAGCTAAACTAGAAGGTACCTTTGCCTGGAAATAGAGTTCTCGGCTGACTGTGGACACATATTTTTGGTGTGATACTGAGCCACTGTGACCACCTTCTCCAAAATGAAAACCATGGACTTAAAAGAGGGTTATCCTAGTGTTCAGTTCTCCCAGGGACTGTGTGGTAGTGACTCTCTTGCCTGTTCAAAATCCTTTTGAGAAACTGTGACTGAATTCATATCAAATGTAAATTGGTCAGTTCTGTGGCATATATGTGTGGTGACCCCTAGTAATTTAGTAGAAATAAAATCATTCTAAATTGATATTGTGGAGAGCAGCTACAGTGTTCAGACAGGTTCAAGCCTTGAACTGACTCGTGGCAAAGCCACATGCAAGTCCCAGCTTGGACGGCAAAGCCCTCTCAGCACAATTATAGCCAAAAGGCTATGGTTGTAAGCTTGACCTTATAGTCCGACCCTGCAGTCTTAGGTAGCTAAGGGATGTGGGCTGCAGCAAGTGCTGCCAAAACAAGGCTTTTTAGAGTTCAGAGAATGGCAACAGGAAAGAAGCAGATTTGAAATTCACAAGAACATCTTGCCCTTGTTTTGCTTTGTGTGATCTGACTATAAAATAAAGCTTTGAGTTACAGGCTGTGTCACTGTTTCCTCATCCAGGCCCAGTGATCCACCTGGTCCCAACTGTATTCTCTTGTCTGTTTTCTTTCATCTTAGCCGCCCCTCTTCAGGTTCACTCCTGGCCGTGCTGGATGTGGTTCAGATATGGGCAGTCTGATGACATATGAAACTTAATCATGTGCAATGGTATTCATTTTAAAACAATGTCATATTTTAGCAACTCATATCCATTCAGAGACGTGTCAATTTGCATCTTTATCTCGACATCTTAATTCTAACAGGCAGAGGTACTGAGACATAGGAGGATAAACTCAACAGCATCAAAGGGTAATCCTTGAGTGAGATGCTCAGGAACAGTTTAAAATATCTCCACGTGTTTTCTAAGCCTGAGGTCCCTTAGAGTATTTCTCAGATATAGTAGACATGAGAAAGTTTATGTCAGCCCAGGAATATTTGAAAATCATTTTAAGTAGCTTACCACATTGTAATTTCCTCTTCCCCAAGTGTAAGGCCAAGATCTTACCTTTTTGGCTTCTTTGCAAGTGAGGCAAAGCCAAGTGACCCAGGTTTCAACAATCAGATCCAACCATGACAATGACTTTCCTGTAGCAGAGAACAACACGAGGAATGAATTATCTGCAGTGGTCATTTGCTGACATGTGTAGAGGAATATGGCACAGGGACAATGAGTTATCAGATGTAGCAGGGACAGAAGTCCTAACAGTAACTTTCCAAGGTTCTGTACCCATCTTCCCAGGGAAGGGGTATGCCATACCTGTGGAAGTGGCATACCACTTCCCCAAATATATCCAAATATGCCCCTGCAAGCACTCCAGGGGCATATTTGGATATTTTTCCTGATAGTGTAGTTCCTGAGTCTCATTTGCTGGCCCTCATGGGGATGATATGAATTGCAAAGTATGACTTAATAAATTTGTTTACTACTTAAAATAACTGGAGTGTTGTTTGCAATTAAGAACTCTTACAGATGCAGTAATTGGGATCAGAAGTGCTTGCAAGGAATAACTGTTCAAGGAACAAACAAGCAAAACCAAGAATAATCCACTGGTTATTTGTGAATATGGTTTTGGCAACCCACTGTGAAAAGTGGTAAAACATTTAACCAAATTATGACTACGGTCACCTGGAATTGGTGTCCATGGAGGGAAAATTACCAGGCCCTAAAACATTATCAAGGCTATGAGGAATACTAAGGCCACTGATTTGGAAGGCTCTTTTAAATTACCCTAGAGAATAAAAGGAATGATGATATCAACTACTACATTTCATGCTCGAGATATAACCAGATGAAGTGAATGCTCCAAAATATCCTTTGACTAATACATTAGGGAAAAGCTGCTCATCTTATGACATTATATTTCTCTTGGATATCAGAAGACACTGGTCAGTAATAATATCATACATAAACGAATTGATCTCCATAATATTTTTCACCTTATACTACAACTCTGCAGTAGGAATTATTTTTATGGTACTTGTCTGTCTCAGTCTAACAACAAAACGTAAACAAATTCATAAAATTTTACATTGCTTTGAGTTTGGGGTCTACTTTCCTCTTTTCTTAAAACCTATTTTTACATGATTCCAATAGTCCGATTATAGACATGCAAACTTTCTTCATGGATTCAAACTTAATAATGTGACAAAAGAAGAAATCTTTCATTTAAATGGATGTCTATTTTGGCAAGTGACAAATGCTCAAACTGACATTTTTTTAAAAGAAAATACTGAAATGTCCTGTTAGTCTGTACTGACACTATGAACTAAACATTGACTTTCTTCAAAACAGAAAATTAGTTTTTGCTCTTCAAATAACTATTTTTAAAGGGCTAAATAAAAATGGTTTCTCATTTTTTGTTTCTGCTTTGTTTCTATGTTTATGCTTTTATAAGGTAATGCCTTTACTCCTAATAAAATAGCATAGTCATTCATTAGGGTTCAAAAGGAAAAATGCCAAAAAGTGGCAATGATCTATTAATCCAAACCTGAAGGCTTGTAGAGCTCTCAAGTTTCTATACTATTTATAAAAGAAATTAATCTTGATGATGTAATTTTACATTCTATTTATATCATTATTCTTTATACAACACAAACATAGAACTCTGTGATGTTATTACATGTCATAAATGTCATCATAATTTCTCTTTACACATCATAAATATCTTAGGTTGTGACGTTATTACACCTTCGGGTGTCTCTTTCCATATTTATGGTAATTACATCAAAGTATTTACTATAATTATGTCATTTGATGAAATTACAGTAATTACTTCAAAAAATGATAGCCCATGACTAATGAATTAAAATAGCATGGAAATTCACATTAGAAATGACATTAAAATAATGCTAAGGATCTGAGATAACCCACAAGAATAAGAACATTCATTACTGAGTTTTTAACCTCCAAACTTGGCTCTACAGGTTTTCCCTGGTTGAAAATTTTATCTTTATTGAGGACTGGGAAATGCTTTGTAATGGTGCAATAAAACATGAAGACGTTGAATAAAAAAGATTGAAATCTAGTTGCTAGCATTATTTTTGGCAAATTGGCAAAACCAAAGTATAAATTAAAATAAAATTTATTAACCATCAGAGAAGATAATTCAAATCCTTCCCAGTCTGTGTTCTTACTCCTCCTCTCTCATACTATTATAGGTTTATATCGTCAATATTATATATATTAGGTTACAGAGTGGATACATAGTGAACTCATTAGGGACTTGTTTTTCAAGCTGAAACTCATATTCATAAATCACAACACATAACTTGAAAAGACCAAGATGTGACTTCATTCAGCCTTGACCTACACATAGATTAGACTTAACAATGGCTGAGAAATGACTCTTTCTGTTTTTAGCAGTCTCCATGGAAGAACATGCCATAGCATCTCATGAAGGCTTATAGAAAGGTTACCTTGCATTACTGTCAAGGACACCTTCCCATCTATAGCTCTGAAGCATGAAGGCTCTTCCAACCAAACTTAGCTTGCTCTTACTATGTTTGCCTCTGCCCATCTGCCCCACCGGTATTTTCTGCTCTTTCTGGATGTCATGGTTTTCAGATATTAATATAAATAATTACACATTAAACAGACATTTGAGTGCCTACTGGGTGCTATTCTAGGTCCTGGGAATAAAGTATCCCCCCCCTCTATCTGCAGATCTGCTTTTTGTGGTTTCAGTTACCTGCCCTTTTAAAATATTAAATTGAAAATTTCAGAAATAAACAATTCATAAGTTTTATGTTTTTAATTTTTTAATTTATTGTTGGCACTATTACAGATGTCCCCCACTCTCTCCCTTTTCCCCACCTCCATGTAGCCCCACCCCTCTTCCCTCTGGCCATCAAACCATGCTGTTCCAGATAGCATGATTGATCTTGTGCTGACTGGCTCTGTCCGCCCAGGATATGAATCATCACTTTGCCCAACATTTCCACACTGTATACACTCTGCCCATTAGTCACTTAGTAGCTGTCTTGGTCATCTGATAGACTGTCACGGTATTGCAGTGCTTATGTTCAATTACCTTTATTTTACTTAATATTGGCCCCAAAACATAGTAGCCTGACACTACCTCACAAAACCACATCATTCACTTCATTTTACCTAATAAGTAGGAACTTTAGCATCTCACATCATCACAAGAAGGGTGAATACAGTACAGAAAGCAATTTTGAGAGAGACCACATTCACATAATTTTTATTATACTATATTGTTATTATTGTTCTATTTTTAGTTATTGTTGTTTAGCTCTTGCTGTGCTTAATTTATAGATTAAACTATATCATAGGTATGGATGTATAAGAAAAAACATTGTCTATGCAGGGTTCAGTACCATCTGCTATTTCAGGCACCCATGGACATCCTAGAGTGTATTCCCTGCCCATAAGGAAGAACTACTGTACATACACTAGCAAATACAGGAAAAATTCTTGTCCCTGTGGAGCTTATGTAGAAGGAAAATAAAATTGGCACCTATAGGGGAAAAACAAATAAATAAATCATTATATAAAATTTTAGTATGTAATACATGGTATTGAAACGTGGGAATTAAACTGGAATGCATTGTTTTCCTCTGGGCAGGATGCAAAGGTGATTTCCAGGGTTCTTGTCCAGGTAGATTCGAAGAACGAAGCCACGGACAAAAGGTCATATAGGAAAAGGTGGGAATTTATTGGGAAACAAGCACAGACTGCCACTGTGGGAAGGGGAAGAGAGACCCACTAGGTCCCTCTTTCTTACGGTTTATAAAGGCTGAAGTTCTTTGTGTCCTGATATCCCCTCTGATTGCTCACTATAGCTGCTTCAGAGCTCAAACCCACATGAGGTTCCCCTCTATTTCTCCCTTTTGTTTTTCTATTCCCTGTAGCCTTCTTCTTTATTCTGTGTATGGGAGGCTTCCTCTCCTTTATTCTGTAACCATATACCTTTTGACAGCTCCCAGCCCCCTTATTCTATGAATGTATGCCTTCTGGAAGCTCCCTTATTCTGTGAATGTATACCTTTCGGCAGCTCCCAGCTTTGCAGCCCTGTGGTTCTCCCCCGTGGACCCCCTACTTCCTAAAACTTCCTAAACCTGCCTATTTTACCCCCAAAACTCCCTTCAGTATAATAGAGTGCCAGGAAACAATGGGGAGAAAAGAGTTGCTAATTTTAATACGTTTGTAGGTTTTTTGTGTTTTTTTTTTAATATGTTTTATTTATCTCAGAGAGGAAGAGAGAGATAGAAACATCAATGATGAGAAAGAACCATTGATTGGCTGCCTTCTGCATGCCCCCTACTGGGGGTCCAGCCTGCAACCCAGGCATGTGCCCTTGACCGGAATGGAACCCAGAACCCTTCAGTCCACAGGCTGATGCTCTATCCATTGAGCCAAACCAGCTAGGGCTTGTAGGTTTTTTTAAATCCTCACTGGAGGATACGCTCTTTATTGATTGACTGAGAGAGAGAGAGAGAAACATTGATCAGTTGCCACCCATATGTGCCCTGACTGGGGATTGAACCTGCAACCTAGGTATGTGCCCTGACTGGGATCAAACCCACCACCTTTCAGTGTAAGGGACAATGCTCCAACCAACTGAGCCACAATGGCCAGGGATAGTTTGTAGTTTCTAAACAGGCCTAACTGAGAAAGTGACATTGGAGCAAAGATTCAATAGGAGGGTGCCACCAGTGTATTTGGAGAAAGAGTGCAATAGGTGGAGAAAAGAGCTGTAGAAATGACTTGTTGGAAAATCAAGGAATCCTATGCATCTGGATAGGAAGGGAAAAAGGAATAGGAGATAGAATATTAGATTCTTATTGGTCCTCCACATAGATATGCATGATAGGTAGCTAGTTATTTAATTTTAAAGGTGCAAATTTGGGATTCATCAGCATAGAGGTGTTATTTAAGGCCAGGAGGTGGGTGGGATGAGGTCACTTAGGAAGTAGTGTAGATGGAATAGAGAAGAGGAACAAGGTCTATGCCCTGGGGAACCCCAACAGTAATTGCTCAGAGAGAAGAGGAAGAGCTGAAAAAGCATGGCCAGGTAAGAAAAGGAGAGGGCAGTATTCTGATTGATAGTCTGATTGATAAAGTGTTTAAAGGGAGAGAGAGTGATAGCCAGTGACAAATATTTCAGTAGGGCAAGTGAGATGAGGACTCAAATGGATCACTGGACATAGCACTAAAATGGAAGATCTACGTTCTCTCTGATCTACACATCCAGATGCTAATTATCTATCCTTTGAATCCCAATTCAATGTCTCACTAAGAAAAAAAATAACATTGAGTATAAAAAGCTTTATGTTTCATGAAATCTTTCTAATTTAGACATTTCAAAAAATATCCCATTAAAGTTCCCCCTATTCTTCCAGTCTTATCACTCTCTGTTTTGTCTCAGATTTCCTGTGTCAGAGATTCCCAAAGTGTGGACCTGGAGATTGGTGATATCAAAACTATTTTCATAATCAAACTACTAGTAAGAACTTATTTGCCTTTTCTCTCTCATTTTCTCATGAATATAGAGTGGCATTTTCCAGAAGCTACATGACATGTGAAATCTCAACAGAATGAATGCAGAAGCAAATATGAGAATCCAGCTGACTTCTATTGAGTCAGACATTTTTAAATATCTTACACAAGTAAATACTACTTTTCTTAATGACTTTTGTTGAGAAGGACTTAGGTTCAAAAGTCATTTTCTTAATGACTTTTGAACCTAAGTCCTTCTCAATGTATGACCTCCACTCTGTTCATATATGTAATTTAAAAATAATAAAATTGTTTTCATATAAAAATAAATAACTAAAAATGTCTAAGTGTGATTCTTTTTCCTTATTTCTGTTTTGACAAATATATTTCTGCAAAATAAAATATTACTATTGTCATATAATGGTTTTTACTTTTATTTTTAAATGAATTAAAATGTTTTAACTTTTAATATGGCATGATGAAATGCTTACATTTGAAAAAAGCTTTCTGGAACCCTTAATAATGTTTGATAACCATTATCTATAGCATTTTAGTTCATGCCACTCCACTTTGCCTTTTCTTACATAATTGTTGGTATTTATCTTAGTTTCTTTTACATAATCTTTATTTGTCATTATTAGGTTTTCAGGTTGAAGGCACTATCTGTTTTCTTTTTCTTTTTTAGCTTCTCCTAGGACTATTCCTACCTGTGGGTAGTTAAGCAATTTCCAATCAACACGTTATGATTTTTCACAGATCTTTTCATAGATCGGTTGATTTCCCAAATTCCTTTTTTGCTAATTAAAAAAAAACACATTGGGTTGTAATTTCACTGCTTTTGGAGATAACTTCTCTTAGAGATTCATTTAACGCATATTACTAAGCACCTGTTGATTAGAAGGACCTGTGGAAGATACCAAGATAGATGAGACACAGTTCTTTCCTTCTAGGCATTTATAGACCAGAAGGAAAGATAAGATGGGATATCTCCTTATCAGACATGGTATATCCTTGATTCAAAGAATGCATCATACATCCAGGTAACCTTGCAGCTATTTTTCCTTTAAGCTATTTCTTCACATATTCCATTTACTTTAAACTTGATATCATTTTAAAATTTTACTTCTTTATATTAGCTCTAAAATATGGAGCCTTTAAACTAAAGTTTCAGACTGAGTTTCCATCAAAACTCAAATAGCTAGACACTGAGAAAGGATTGCTTGGAGCTAGGTCCTCCATAATTTGTCAGGAAAGAGTTTTCCGTTACGGCTCCACTCGGTGGGTGTATGGACAAAAGGCATGAGGTCCCCAGTTTTGGACAGTAGGTTAAAAGAAAAGTGCCCCTCCCCCAGTTTTTTAACACTTTGTCTACCATATCCTTTCTGCACAGTTTTACAAAGGTTCCATGCAATTGCCATATGAATTTATATACAGCAAGTGAGTTTAGAAATCAAAAGGTTACCATTATTATAACACTCAATTTACCAACTGAACTAATTAGTCAAATGCAAGCTAATCATGACCATAGTATTTTTCTCTTCTCAGTTTTAGGAGAAAGAGAAAAAAAATACAGGAATTTAAACACATATTAAAGTGAACAAAAGAAGTTCATGGTTAAGTACCTGTCTAGTCTCTTCTACCATCCAAATTAAGATTCAGTATTATGATCATAAGATTCTAAAAAATCCAACAGTTATTTCCATTTACTCTATTATTGAGATAATTGCTTATACATATGAAAAAGTATGACTTGAAACCTAAAGCAAAAATGAAAACAAAACAAAATAAATAAAAACACTTTGTTTATTAGAAAATTAAATTTGTCAGAAGAAAACACTCTATCCTTTGGGTGTAATACTGGTAAAACTGTATCATTTTATTATACATTATTTTGTGAATGCTGTGAATGAGACAATCATTGTAATGATCTTTTTTATTTGGAGTAAAAAAACAGGAAAACAAATGAGGCAAATTTTCATTATTCTTGTTTCTGACCCTTTCAGAGGAGGGAAAGAAATATAAAGGATTGCAAACAAATAAACAAACAAAAACAACAAAAAACAAACAAACAAACAAACAAAAAACAAAGAACCATAAATTATTTGGCTTACTATCTCTCTAAAAAAGTGTTTATTTTTTGTATTATCCAAATTATTTACCTTAATGTTGCTCTCTGGCTTCAAGTTTGTTTCTGCATTAATATTGCATTTATAATCATATCTTGGAAGGAGTGGTTAGCTTGAAAGGATTAGAAGTCAGATATGGAATGTGGTCCCTTAGGTCATTTGTTTGTATCCAGCTGAAATCAGCAGTGGCTAAAATTCATTACCATCTGGCAGTTTTTCCATGGCCTCTGTGACAGAACTTGTGGTCTTCGTCTAGTACATACTAGACAGATGTCCAGGTCATAAAAATCACAACGATACTTGGCATCGTGTCACCCCCTTGTTGACAGTACCATCACACAGGCCAGAGATCGAAGTGGAATAAAAAATGAGCTGTCTTTATCCCATCCAGTGGTCCATTGGCAAACAGATACTCAGTCCTTATGTATTCTGTGTGTGGGGGAAAAATCTCTTGGCTATACTCAAAGGAAATGGAAATAATGCTAATGAATACAGCATCTCACAGAACATGATCAAGTGTTCTGATTTATCTGCTGCACAAACACAAAATCAGATGAAATGGTTACGCTTTCAAATCTTTCCTTTTTGATGACAAATGGTGTTTCAAGTACTCATATTGTCTTAAAGTTTCCAAACTATTGGATGAAGTGTGGAGGGCCAGCCACACCTGTGATTGTAAACACAGCTTGTAAAGTTGAGCTAGCCATGCAAACCACACTTCTTTACAAGCTCTGTATGTGCCATTCTGACCTTATCGCACATCTATCTCAGGCATCTCAAACATTTTCCCATGACAGACATATGCTCGTCCATCGATTACAAAAAGTATTTATATCCTCAGTCTTTTCTCTGAATATTTTCTTCACTTTTTTTTAATTGAAATCTTCTGATTTTAACAGATACTTTTCCTTCCATTTTCTCAAGTAAGGGCTGGTTTTCCTTTCATTGGCCATTTTGAGATCATTATACTTCCTGTCTATGTGATTTCCATATCCCCATGGATGATCCAATGAAAAAGAGTTCTGGTCCCTCTCTGATCTAGTTGTCCATTAACCTTAGCCACTTACCCCCATGGTTTTACCTTCATTCACATCAACAATGTCTAACTTCTCAGTTTATGTTTTTAAATATATTTTTATTAATTTCAGAGAGGAAAAGAGAGAGAGAGAGAGACACACCCCTACACTGGGGACTGAGTCCGCAACCTGGACATGTGCCCCAACCAGGAATCAAACCATGACCTCCTGATTCATAAGTTTATGTTCAACCACTGAGCCATGCCGGCTGGGCAGGGTCTCAGTTTAAATCATTGTGTTTTCTGATTGTTACCAACTATAATTTCATCTGACATTCTCTAATTCCTTAATTCTTTACTAAACCAATACCTCTAATCCATTAACCCAATTGCCTTCTTACTGTATATCATTTCTCTCTTGTCGTCATATCCCATCCAGCTAAATTCAGGTTGCAGGGTCCCTCATTATCCCCATCATTACCACATTCCCTTATAAAACCACTACTTTATTGTTCTCCCCCTCTGTCATGTATAACTGGTACTAGCCCGATTCTGTTAAGCTCCAACTCTCCTACTATGTGTTTACATTTCAAGGAATGGCAAGTGGCAATCACAATCAAGCAACTGTAATCAATGGTTTCAAATTGTATTTATGGCCACAAACTGCAAATAGGCCCTTGACAGTGACTACCAATTCTTTCTTAGTCATTTTCCAATCAGTTCACTCTATCATTTGTCCCAGAGACTAGTTCACACCTAAAACTTTCTATATGCCTTCCTTCTCCTCTTTCACAGCTCAGAAGCATGTTCCATATTTATGTTTAAAAACAGAAGCTGGTCAATTGCAGGTTCCTCAATTGTAGCAAATGTAGCACTCTGGTGGGAGCTGTGGATAATGAAAGAGGCATACATGTGTGAGAGGAGGGGGTGTATGGAATATCTCTGTACTTTCCTCTCAAATTTTCTGTGAACCTACAACTGCTCTAGAGGTAATCTTTAAAACATCCTAATGAGAAGGAAACAACAACAAAAAAGCAGCAATTAGAAGAGACTTCTTAAACCTCCCACCACATTACACATCAATTTATCTATATCTCTCCTGCACCACCACCTTATCCAACTGCACTAGATTTTCCCATTAGTGTCTATACACTATAACATAATCCATCTTACAAAAAGTTCAAAAACAGATCCTCGACCACATATTCTCTCCAGCTCCTGCAGCATTTCTCTGCTTTTCTTTATATAAAAATCCTTGGAATATTGGGCAATATTTGTTGTCTCAACTTTCTCTACCTTTCCTCTTCTCTCTTGAACTCTAACTATTTTGCTAAAAAACTCTGTCAAGGTCAATTTGTTGAATGATCCAATGGTAAATTTTTAATACTAATCTTATTCAACAACTAGCATCATTTAACAGAGTTGGTCATTCCTTCATCCTCAAAAGAGTTTCTTCATTGGGTTCTAGTGCTCTACTTTCTCCTTGTTAGCCTTGTGCCTGACCATGCTGCTCCCTCTTGATTGCCATATAATGTAATATTATTCAGAAATAAAGTACTGATTTATACCATAGCATGCATAAACATAAAAATGGATTATTTGTTTACCTTTCTATTGATGTTTTTCAATAAGATGGAATATCTCAATTGAAGTATAAATTGATTTATTTAAATTTCAAGTTATCAGTTTTATCACAGGAGGTCATTTGAATAAAATATAAAAAACCACAAGTAGTACAGGAAATAATTCAAAGTGAGAATACTCATGGCAAGAAGAAAGATTCCTTGTGGATATTAGCAAGATTTCTAGGATGAGTAACAAGGAAGACCTCAGAATCAGACCTGTCCACCACACTAAACATCAACTATTTAAAACAGGGTATTTAATCTTGTGCTTCATATTCAGTGACAGTAAGATTTCATAGAAGGCAAGAGATTTATTTGATACGCTTTTAAGAATCATAAGTAGATGCATTTTGTATCTGGAAATTTGGAGAGCTATTGCTGTATCTTGCTTATGATCTTTCTTTTTAATCTCTAATTTGTTACATAATATCCATCTTAATTAAAATGCTCTGCAGACAGGATATCTGTCTTCATCTGGTATCTACAGGGCTTAATACAGTACCAGATGAAAACAGGTGATCAATAAATGCTTATTGAATAAGTCAATGAAATGTAGATATTTCTGTAACTTTGATAGACAAAAATTGAGTTTCACTAAGTTTATTTTGTGCTAGACAAGTTGAAACAAGCAGCTACATATAATCTGGGTAGCTGAGGAAAGTATCTTAGCTTCATTCCATCTTAGCCATCTTGCTATACATTTTAGAGTCAGAGGATGAAATGGCAAGGAATGAGGGGCAAGGGTGACAAAGAACAGTTTTACTGCATTTTGTCAAATGTTTTCTATTGCAGATCTTAGCTGTTGTCACTCCTTTTACATTTAACTTCCCAAATGTAATAGGCCTACAAATGTGCAATCTTCTCATTCAGATGAGATTGAGTTCCTATTCACGTAATTACAACCCAAGTTATCATGAATTAAGTCATGTGCCATTCAAGAATATAATATTCACATTTACTAAAGAATTAATATGTACAGCTACATTGCCTTTAACAAATTATTACTAGCCAGATATGAAATGCATTAGTAAGAAATACTTAACAGATGATATTGTGACAATGTGCTATTAAGCATGTTACTGTAATGTCAATATTATTAAACCTATGTACCCAGCTAATCCATGAATATAAATTACTTTTGTATCAGCCACACTTTATTATTTATTAGGATCAGCATAATAGCTATAACTATTCCTTTGAGGCAACCTAAGAGCACGTCTCCATCAAAACTGGAGCTCAGGGAACAATGGAATTCAAATCTTATCTAAGGAGGAGTCCCTTAGGCACTGTTTGTCCAGACCATTTTGTTGAATCAAATGTGACCAAGAAATGTAATTGTTTTACGTTGCAAATTAAGATAGCCACAGTAACATTGCTGCAATTGGTTGAGGTGGGCCAGCTACCAGGCATTGTAGCCATGAGCTTTTCATCTAGTGTTGCACATTATCTCCCCAATCTGTAAGGTATAATTCCAAATATGGAAGAAAATACTATGGCTAAAAGATTAGAAAGTATCTTGTATAAAATTAATTCATTAATTTAAAAAAATTTAAAAACAAACAATAAAAAGAAAGTAACATATATGAACTATCTAAGCTTCAGTGCAAATACTAGAGTTCAAAGTCAGTCACAGATTTTTACAAAGGGCTGAATTATGTGATAAGCCATTGAAAATTGGAATAATTGCAAAAATTGGAAAATTTGGAATAACTCTTGAGTTCACTGCCAGCTGATGATACTGCTTTTTCCCTCAGCTTTTCTCTTTGCAAAACAGAGATGGTACATTATTATAAAGAGTTGTGCACCATAAGTATAAAATTATTTTAAAAGGTTTCCCACAAAAATCACTGCTATTTCTAAAGTACAATGGGACAGTTGGTTTTATTACCCCCATTAAAAAGAATCTAGTGAAATGCACAAGAGTATGTCCTTATTTGCAGCCCTTTTTACACCCAGTCTAATGATTAATTTGTTTTGAGATTTGAGGATCATTCATTATTTGGGTTGTTTTCTATTTCCCAATAGTACCTTTGTTAGCAAGTTTTGCCCACTTTTAGGTATTCTGGTTAATTAAATGAATGCATATAGGTGCACATGTAAAAATTTTCCTCTTATTTACACTACTGTCACATACTGAGCAAAGGCAAAATTAGCATAGGATGTAGAGAGCAAGGGGTTAGGGGAGAGAGAGCAATTGTTGAGATGAAGAAGTGACCCCCAGTCTGCAGATCTACTTATCTTTCATACTAGAGGCCTGGTGCATGAAATTTGTGCCCGGGGGGGGGGGGCGGGGTTGGAGGTTGTCCCTCAGCCCAGCCAGCACCCTGCACCCTCTCCAATCTGGGACAATGCAAGGGATGTCCAACTGCCCATTTAGGCCCGATCCCAGTAGGATCGGGCAGTCGGATATTCCTGGCACAATCCAGGACTGCTGGCTCCCAACTGCTTGCCTCCTGCCTTCCTAATTGCCCCTAACTGCTTCTGCCTACCAGTTTGATCACCCCCTAACCACTCCTCTGCCAGCCTGATTGATGCCTAACTGCTCCCCTGCCAACCTGTTTGCCCCTAACTGCCTTCCCCTACAGGCCTGCTCACCCTTAACTGTCCTCCCCTGCAGGCCTGGTCACCCCTAACTGCCCTCCCCTGCAGGCCGGGTTCCTCCACAATTGCTCTTCCCTGCAGGCCTGGGCGCCCCCAACTTCCCTCCTCTGCCTGCCTGGTCACCCTTAACTGCCCTCCCCTGTAGGCTTGATCACCCCCAACTGCCCTCCCTTGCAGGCCTGATCCCTCCCAATTGCCCTCTCCTGCTGGCCTGATCGCCCACAACTGCCCTCCCTTGCAGGTCATCTTGTGGTGGCTAACTTGTGTCCACATGGGGGCAGCCATCTTGTGTGTTGGAGTGATGGTCAATTTGCATATTACTCTTTTATTAGATAAGATAGAGGCCTGCTGCATGGGTTGGGGCCAGCTGATTTTCCTGGAAGGGTGTCCCGGATCAGGGTGGGGGTTCCCTTGGGGCAAGGGGCAGCCTGGGCAAGGAGCCTATGGTGGTTTGCAAGGACAGCCCCCACCCCTGGTGACCCAAGGGGAGGCCCTGGTATCTGGGATTTATTTATCTTCTATAATTGAAACTTTGTAGCCTTGAGCAGAGGCCTGGGCCAGCCAGGATGTGCGAAAAGCTTGGTTTCCTCCATTGCCGGGGAAACCCAAGCCTCCTGCTTGCTCTGTGGCCGCAGCCATCTAAGATAGGTTAATTTGCATACTCGCTCCTGATTGGATAGTGTGTGTGTGTGTGGCTTGTGGGTGTGGCCAAGTGATGGTTAATTTGCATATTACTCTTTTATTAGATAGGATTCTTCTAAATACAAGGTATAGGCATTGCAACTCAAATTCTGACCATTTCCTCACAAATTTGCTATCTTCTTGGAAACAAACACTGAATCTAAGACTCATTAGCAGTTATACATATCCCAAATACCATCACAGTCCTTTAATACTTGTATTAATTTTTAAAATATATATTGTTTTTATTTGTGCCCTGACTGGGAATCGAACCATGACCTCCTGGTTCATAGGTGAATGTTCAACCACTGAGCCATGTCAGCCAAGCTGTATTTGCTTTTAATAGCCAAAAAAAGCAAGATGCACCCAGAGTGAGCAGAAGAAAGGAGATAATAAAGATCAGAGCAGAAATAAATGACATAGAGACCAAAAAAAAAAAAAATACAAAAGATCAATGAAACCAAGAGCTGGTTCTCTAAAAGGATAAACAAGATTGATGAACCTCTAGCCAGGCTCACCAAGAAGCAAAGAGAGAGGACCCCTAAATAGATACTTTTTGAAAGAAGACATAAGGAAGGCCAAGATACATATGAAAACATGCTCAAAGTCACTAATCATGAGAGAAATGCAAATCAAAGAGACAATGTGATACTATCTCACACCTGTCAGAATGGCTATCATCAACAAATCAACAAACAACAAGTGCTGGCGAGGATGCAGAGGAAAAGGAACCTTTGTGGACTGCTGGTGGGAATGCAGACTGGTGCAGCCACTGTGGAGAATAGTATGGAGTTTCCTCAAAAAAAAAAAAAAAAAAAACAACTAAAATGGAACTCCTATTTGACCCAGTGACCCCACTTCTAGGAATATATCCCAAAAAACTAAAATATGTGCACCCCTATGTTCATAGTGGCACAATTTACCATAGCTAAGATTTGGAAACAGCCTAAGTGCCCATCAGCAGATGAGTGGATTAAAAAACTGTGGTACATCTACACAATGGAATACTATGCTGCAATAAAAAAGAAGGAATTCTTACCATTTGCAGCAGCATGGATGGAACTGGAGAGCATTATGCTAAGTGAAATAAGCTAGTCAGAGAAAGATAAATATCACATGATCTCACTAATTTATGGAATATAATGAACAACATAAACTGATGAACAAAAACATATCCAGTGACAGATAAGCATCAATCAGACTATCAAACCTCAGAGGGAAGGTAGTGGAGGGTGGAGGTAAGGGGGAGAGATCAACCAAAGGACTTGTATTCATGCATATAAGCCTAACCAATGGACACAGACACCAGGGAGGGGTGAGGGCATGAGTTGGAGGATGGGGGGCAATAAGGGGATAAGGACACATATGTAATACCTTAATCAATAAAGAAAAAATGTTCAAAATAAAAGGAAAGCTACACCAAAAAAAAAAAAGAAAAAAAAAAAGAACAAGATGCAAGCTGCAAGTTTCTTGGAAAGGAAGTTGAGTCAACAGCTAGTCATTTCTCTTCTTTCTATTTCTTTCTCATGGAAATCTGTACAAGTGCATTTTTTCTGCTCTAAATATGAAATCTGAAAATAAATTTATGACACTATTTCACAGATGACTAAAATCTATTGACTGTTGTTGCCTGTTCTCATTCATATTAATTTGGTTTTATTTTTGAAGCCCAGCTCTTTAGTTATTTAAAGGAATAAACCGAGTTCTGTGGGAGAGCAGAAGACAGGACCAATGTGTTGTTCTGTGAAGATTAGTGAAGAGTCCTTGGAGGAGGTGACAATTAGAGCTGAATTTTGAACTCAATAATGAGTGTTTACATCATCTCTGGAATGGACAGACAGCCAAATACCTCATCTGTGCTTCTGGAATGATGCAAAAGAACAACCTCCATTACAATGGCTTAAAAACTGTTGTAGAAACCACTGTGTTTTAGTTTCACAGTTTTCATTCATTTAGATTAAATCCTTATTATTAGGTTGCCTTATGCTTTTAGTTGAGAAAATAATCATGTTAAACATTAATATCCCTCTCACAGGATTAAAAATTCAGCCAGATTTTAATTGATCCCAAATTAACCTCAACTAGGGTATCATCATTGTCAAGATTTTAATGTCCTTATTGCTGAGCTAAATGTTTATTACTGTCAGCAGTGAATAAATAATGTAAAAATCAATGGAATAAAATAGTGGGATATGAATTTATATTTACTTGAGATATGCATAATTTTACTGGTAAGAGTTTTATTTCAATTTTATATTTTATGACTTCTTTTATAAAGTTACAGAAAATTCAATCTTATAGACATTCCTTCAATATCTATTCAATATTAATTTATTTAACAAATACCTATTGAATGATCTACTCCTTATCAGTTATCTCATGTACTATGATAGTTCTAGGAATGGAAAAATCCATTAAATGCATTTTGAAATCTGCTTTGGCTATAAACGAATGATCTTCCATCATTTCAACCTGTGTGGGTTTTTTTCTTTTAATTAGATCTGATGGTATTTAAGGACACATGTAAATTGAAAAAATATTATCTAGTGTCTCCTAGGATTATTAAAATTTTAGATGTTTTCATGCAAAACACCTAGTACTTTGCCCTGTGTGTTGTAAGTAAACACTTCGTGTTATTTTTATAATCATTGCTACCCCTACTTCTATTACTATTACTACTGTTACTACTACTACTAAACAAGAGCTAAGTTGCATATCTAATGTTTGAATTTCATGGATCTGGATGCAGAATAATGAAACTCATATGAGAGTGTTGGCATTCAAGATAATGCAAAAAATAGAGAATTTGAAGCAATGATTTAAAAAATGTGCTACCAATTTTGCTACTAATTTAAATAGAGTCTTAGAATTCCTTTGTAATTTGGTAAAAAAAAATTTCAGCCAAACTAAATAATATTTTTATCTTGTATGTGGTTTTGATCAATAGGAGGAAGTGGTCAATTCAATTAGTTACATCTGTTACTTGAGCAGACAGAATCTTTCTTATTCAAGACAAATTGTAAATATGAGGTCTTCTTCCCTCACGGTTATTCTTTTAGTTAAAGTGTTGACCAATCTATTACTAAATAAATTGGATTCTGTAGAAAACAATCAAAACCAGCTTTAGTCTGCCTTATCACTGCATTCCTCCATGCTCAGTTGAGTCTCCTTGAAATATTTTGGGTTGATACCAAATCCTTCCTCATCATCTTCAAATGTGAGCTAATTACGTTATGTTCTATTTATGGTAAAAAGTACAGTCCAACTTGACAATTAAACATCAAACCTCTCATTCAGCTCAAACTATTCTTTCTCCCACAGCTCAATCTGAGAAATCTTGTGTTCCCCACCTTGGTCTTCCACTCTCCCTTCTCCCTTCAGTATGTGGTCTCTGGGATCTGTCGGGGGTCAAATGGGAAGAGGAAATAGAGGTGAAAGATATAAAGGTATAGCTCGACTGCTAATTGTGCAATCTGGCAGGGGAGCAGTTCTCCAAATGTTGATGAGATCCTCCCACTGGGAACTCTGGCTTCAGTTCCCAGATCACTTGCTTTTAATACCTCCCACACCACCCCTGTTATTCCAGGTCCACTTTTTTCTTTACAATTTGCATTAGTTTCAAGGCAATTCATTGCCATGTTCCTTGATCAGAGTCCACATTTGACTACAGGAAATAAACTTGTACTTCATCATTGGCAAGAGTGTGATACATTCTCTTTAATATTCCAACAAAGATCCAGCCTTTTACAATTAGCTTGCTTTTCAGACATGAGTCAGATTCCTGAATCTCTCAAATTTGAGAAGATACAGGAATTGGTACCAATATGGTTCTCTTGACATTCCCTTCCTCCCCAATCCATATGTGCATTCAAGGTGAGTGATGACTAAGTATTGTCTGATATATTTTGGGTCATTTCTGAGGAAGTTATGCAAGAATGATCAAACAAATCTTTTTTATTGTGAAAGGGTATTAACATCATTTGTTCTCAGAGTTTTAGGACTTCAGCCAAACTGGAGACAGCAGAAATTGTCCCTTTTAACATCAGGATTTAGAGATTAATCTATTATATTTATCCCTTTGTTTAAATGTTCCTTTGAGGAGAAAGATTATGTCTTATGCAACATTCTAACTATTGTAACCAAGAGCATGGTGCCTTGCATATATTATGTTTTCAATAAATATTCACTAGCTAACTCTATGGCTAATGGTAGTTTTACCATTACCCCTTTCTACCAAAATACAGCCAGGTAATTTTTCATTATTAGATTTAGTCTGGTGCATGGCAGGAAAGAGGTAACATATTCAAAAGTTTGAACTAAGGAGAGTTCAATGAAAGAACCAATTATAGTAATGGGGCAGGGTTAAAGAAGCCAACAAGGTAAAGCCTTTGGGGACAGTACCAGGGGGAAGCCATTGCTACCCTAAGTCTGATGAAGCAAAAGGAGAGCATGACATTCCTAAAGTAAGAAGGAAGCTGGAGGCGGGGAAGAAAGGTTGTCTGATGGGATCCAAGGTCATAGGGGAGCACAGTCACTGTCACACCAGTGTCAAGGCAGGAAGGGAGCATGGGCACAGGCACAGGGTGATAAACACATCTTCATCTCCTCCCATCCTCCAGGCTCCTGTCTGTGCCTGCCATTGGCTGAATCCACCTGGAAGCCAGATGGCAAGGGGACCTGAGTGATGCCACAGAGAACAGAGGAAAAAAAGATACAGATAATGGATCATGGAAGGAAAAGGGTGGCAGGGAAAAAGAGGACATTATTATAGTTGCAAAAAATCAAACTAGTTTCTGTAAGCCATTGGAAATAGTATTATATATATTCTTTCTTATATGTAAGAACATTGTATATTATCTATCACATGTTATTATATATAAATACATGTTTATATATGTAATCTTTAATGAATTTAAAATATAAAGACAAAATTATATATAGGGTATCCCAAAAATGTATAATACACTTTGATTATAAAGGCAGTGTTTATTAAAATACATTTCATATTCAGAATTGAGCTATCAGATGTTAACATGTGTACATATTTTTGGGACACCCTGTATTTTATAACTATGCTAATATTATGTTCTATTATATTTAATTAAACACTTGTTTGATGGTATACTTTAGGTTTATACAGAGTAAACACATTTTGGGGAACTAACCTGAAATCGAAACCTACCTTGATTTTTCCTTGTTTATTGATATGATACCTTACTCCAAAAAAAAAGTTTAGACTATTCACATAGATTTGTATAACATAGTGAGAAGAAATCATATTATAACAAAGAAAAATAAGAATATAAATGCTGGAAAAATTAAAGCAAATTCACAAAATTTAGACCATACATTTAAAGATTTCCTGCAGTTAGTTCCAAAAATATTTTTCTCATATAACATTTATTGAATACATGCAATGTTTCTTAGATGCCCAAAAACAAGATTACAGAGAATGTATACTTTACTGAAAGGGAAAAAAGAAGAAAAACAACAAATATTTAAAATAATTTCTGATTGAGATAAATGTTTTGAAGAAAATAAAATAGGGTAATGGGATAAAGTGCCTGCAGGGCACTTGAAATATTGTAATGCGAGGAGAAAGGTTCTTTGAGGAATATTATTTATACAGAAACTTCAATTGTGGTCAACAGAGGTGGGGGCAGAGAATGGACTCTGAAAAGGTCTGACCCAGCTAAAGTTAACTAGCAAGTATCACATTATTCCCAATAGGATATTTGGAGGTAATAACTTCCTGTTTACATATAGCTGAAAAATCCTATTTTATTCATCATTGTATATGCTGCTTCTTTTTCAAAACTGTCCTAGATGCTTTATTTGTCAACGCTAATTAATTTGTCAAAACTTTATTTAACAATTACCACGTGTTCAAATATATGCAGTGGATTACTATAGTAGACAGTAATACTAGGGCTGCCATAACACGGTGCCACAGACTGGGTGGCTTAAACAACAGATATTTATTTTTCTCAAATTATTTATTTGCTCTAGAAGTTCAGTGAAAGCTGTGCCCAGAGTCTACTCTGGCTCTGGGGAGGCCACTAGAGTTGGTGTTGCCTCTTGAGGTCTTTCTTGATCTTGCTCTGGAGCTGGTTCTGTTGATCAAGCATGCCAAACTCAAAGGCTAACATGGGCCAGATAAACAAAGTTTAAGTTTATGTGGGCCACAAAAAATCAAAAGCTCTGGTTCCCTTAGAACATCCTCCCTTGAGTGAGGGGACTACTGCTCAGGCATTGGGCACCCTGGGACCAGGCCCAGTGCTGAGCCTGGGTCAGCCCTCCCCCCCCCCACCCCCAATGCATTGGGCTTCTATGCCTGACCTTTCTGTCCCCAGTTATGTCCATATTTGCACCAGCACCAGACCTCTCTGGTTCACTTTCTCTGGTCTCCAAAACAATCATCTGAACTTTTATGATGAGACCCTCTGTTTCATTTTTATTTTACTGCCTAAGCATACATTTCTGAACACTGCAATTTCCCCCGCTTTCAAATTTTACTTGAAGGAAAACATATTCTATGTATTCTTCTGTGCCTGCCTTACTTTTCTCAGTATTACATTTATAAGCTATCTCCATGTTGCACCTCAGTTCTGAGACTATCACCTCCCTCCACTTCAGGGCCATCCTCTCCTGCCCAGACTCTGTAGCTTGTCATCATTTGGGACATGTCTGAGCTTTCCCCCACTTACATCTCACTCTCTTGCTACTACTGTGTGTTCCCTCCCTCCCTCCTTCTCATTCCACCGTCCTGAAACTCAGGAGGACCTGCTTCCCTGGACCTTTTCACTTTGCTCTTGTCAGAACCCTGCTCTCTCGCTATGCAGCCTGCACCCCATGATCCACCACACCATCTACTCTCCACCGACTAGAATCTCTGGTGCTGACTTGCCTCTGGGTCACACCCTCCCTGTAAACCTCCCAGCCTGAACCAATCCCTCCACTTGTCTTCTCTCCTCCTGCATCAGGACTGCAGGTCACCACTAGGAACCATCCTGCCAGGGCTCCCAGAGCTGGTGTCTGAGGTCTTTTCTGCTCAGCCATCCTTGTTCCTGTTCTGGGAACTTATCTCCTGATGGTCCCAGTACCTGCAACCCGACCGCAACATATCTTATGGTTTCCTGATCCAATTCAATTTTTCTAATTTCTCCCTCTGCCTGAAATACCGTTCAATTCCTCGCCTTTCTGTTTAATATGGTATATCTCAACAGACTAGAAATCTGAACTTCTCTCTAGGGATTCTCCTTGGAAGTGGACACAGACTACTTCCCAACAGAGGAACGTGCTCTTTCTCCTTTATATTGCCTGTCAGCTAAGCCCACTTGTACTATGGGAACCACATCACGTCGTTGTCCCCATATGTCTGTATTCCAATTAGGGAGGGAAAGCATTTATTCTAGCCTCACTGATCTCTAGTACCTAGCAGTTCCAGCACATAGTCCTTACTTTGAAATACTTTTATTTTTGTTAAAATATAATTGTTCAAATTCTAGTCGATCCCATCTAATGTTAACAGCAATCAAAAATGTGAAAACCTCCAGTTTTGAAGTCGGCTATGAAACTGAGGAAAGGATGCTGGAAAGTGAGGCCAGGTTAAAAAGTGTAATTTGAAATAGTAAACAGCTGCTGTAGAAACCACAGTCCTGATCTTCCAAAATTAAGAGATTCTCCCCTTTTCCAAGGCCATTGCTAGTATGTCTCTAAGGTAGACCTAATCTCCCTTGAATTCTCCAACCTCTATTTAATCTCACAGTGCTTCCCTCCATTACCATGGTACATTAAAAACTAGAATGAAGTGGATAGTCATATACTTATTCATTTTCTGGTATGATTGAGGAATCACATCCTAAAGAGAGCCTTGTGTGTTATCTCTAATGGGCTCATGTTCTCCATGCTTATGGTAAAGTCAACTGTAGAACTCATCACATTCTATTAGAATTGCTTTTCATACCTGTGTCAACCCAGAGAGGTGATCTCTTTGAGGCAGGGGCCATGAGTCTGGTCCAATGTTTATACCCATTTATCCTGAGACACTGTAGCTTCTGCCATGGAATGGTGCTGGAAGCCAGTTCCAGCATGTCATAATTGCAAGAGTTTCATCAAAAGGTTGATGGAGAAAGAGGTGAAATAACAACAGACCCCACAGAAATACAAAGGATTGTTAAAAAATACTATGAACAACTCTATTCTAACAAACTACACAACCCGGAGGAAATGGACACATTCCTAGAAAAATACAACCTTCCAAAACTCACTCAGGAAGATTCCAAAAAATCTTAATAGGCTGATAACTATGGAAGAAATTGAAGCAGTCATCAAAAAGCTTCCAGCAAACAAAAGCCCAGGGCCAGACGGCTTCACAGGGGAGTTTTACCAAACACTCAAGGAAGAACTAAAATCTATCCTCCTCAGACTATTCCAGAAAATTCAAGAAGAAGGAATACTTCCAAGCTCCTTCTATGAAGCCAGCATCATCCTAATACCAAACCAGATAAAGATAACACAATGAAAGAGAATTACAGGACAATAACCCTCATGAACATAGATGTCAAAATCCTCAACAAAATTCTAGCAAATTGAATCCAGCAGTACATCAGAAAGATCATACACCATTACCAAGTAGGGTTTATCCTGGGGATGCAAGGATGGTACAATATTCACAAATCAATAAACGTGATACATCACATAAACAAATTGAGAGATAAAAACCACATAGTCATATCAATTGATGCAGAAAAAGCATTTGACAAAATCCAACACCCTTTCTTGATAAAAACTCTGAGCAAGGTGGGAATAGAAAGATCATACCTGAACATAATAAAAGCCATATATGACAAACCCAAAGCCAACATCATACTCAATGGGCAAAAACTAAAACCATTTCCCCTAAGAACAGGAGCAAGACAGGGATGCCCACTCTCACCACTCCTATTCAATATAGTGATGGAAGTACTAGCTGTGGCGATCAGACAAGAAGAAGAAATAAAAGGCATCCAAATTGGAAAAAAAGAAGTAAAACTGTCCTTATTTGCAGATGACATGATACTATACATAGAAATCCCTAAAGACTTCATCAAAATTACTAGACTTAGTAAATGAATTCGGCAATGTAGCAGGATACAAAATTTTAACACAAAGAAATCTATGGCATTTCTATACACCAATAATGAACTTACAGAAAGAGAGACTAAAAAAGCAATCCCATTTACCATCGCACTAAAAAAATTAAGATACCTAGGAATAAACTTAACTAAGGAGGTAAAAGACCTATACATGGAAAACTACACGACACTGAAAAAAGAGAGAGGAAGACATAAACAGATGGAAAAACATACCATGTTCATGGATTGGTAGAATCAACATCATCAAAATGTCCATACCACCCAAAGCAATCTATAAATTCAATGCACTTCCCATTAAAATACCAACGATATATTTCACAGACCTAGAACGAACTTTCCAAAAATTTATCTGGAATAAAAAAGAACCTGAATAGCTGCAGCAATCCTGAGAAAGAAGAACAAAGTAGGTGGGATCTCAATACCAGATATCAAGCTGTATTACAAAGCCACTATTCTTAAAACAGCCTGGTAATGGCTCAAGAACAGACATATAGATCAATGGAATAGAATAGAGAACCCAGAAATTGACCCAAATCAATATGCTCAATTAATATTTGACAAAGGAGGCATGAACATACAATGGAGTCAAGACAGTCTCTTCAACAAATGGTGTTGGGAAAATTGGACAGATACATGCAAAAAAAAAAATGAAGCTAGATCACCAACTTACACCATACACAAAAATAAACTCAAAATGGATAAAGGACTTAAACGTAAGACGGGAAACCATGAAAATACTAGAGGAATCCACAGGCAGCAAAATCTCAGACATATGCCAAAAGAACTTCTTCACTGATACTGCTCCTAGGGCAATGGAAGCTAAAGAGAAAATAAACAAATGGGAGTACATCAAAATAAAAAGCTTTTGCACAGCAAAGAAAACCATCAATAAAACAACAAGAAAACCCACTGCATGGGAGAACATATTTGAAAATGATATCAATGATAAAGGTTTAATCTCAAACATATACAGAGAACTCATACAACTTAACAAAAAGAAGATAAACAACCCAATAAAAAATGGGCAACTGATCTAAATAGACACTTTTTGAAAGAAGACAGAAGGCAGGCCAAGAGACATATGAAAACCTGCTCAAAGTCACTAATCATCAGAGAGATGCAAATCAAAACAACAATGAGGTACCATCTCACACCTGTCAGAATGGCTATCATCAACAAATCAACAAAGGACAAGTGTTGGCGAGGATGTGGAGAAAAAGGAACTCTTTTGCACTGCTGGTGGGAATGCAGACTGGTGCAGCCACTGTGGACAATAGTATGGAGCTTCCTCAAAAAACTAAAAATGGAACTCCCATTTGACCCAGTGATCCCACTTCTAGGAATATATCCAAAAAAACTAGAAACATGAATCAGAAAGGGTATATGCACCCCTATGTTCATAACAGCACAATTCCCCATAGCTAGGATTTGGAAACAGCCTAAGTGCCCATCAGCAGATGAGTGGATTAAAAAACTGTGCCTTAATTCCTTATTCTTTGCCCTAGGCCCTGGCAATTCCATTTCAGTGGAATTACACTGCAGTAAAAAAGAAGGAGTTCCTACCATTTGCAACAACATGGATGGAGATGGAGAGCATTATGCTAAGTGAAATAAGCCAGACAGAGAAAGATAAATATCACATGATCTCACTCATTTGTGGAATATAATGAACGGCATAGACTGATGAACAAGAACAGATCCAGAGGCTGAAAAGCGTTGATCAGAACGTCATACCTCAGGTAAGGTAGGGGAGAGTGGGGGTAAGGTGGAGAGATCAACCAAGGGACTTGTGTGCATGCATATGAACATAAGCAATGGACACAGACAACAAGGGGGTGGGGCATAAGGTGGGGTTGGGGGTTATGGGGGAATAAGTACACCTATGTAAAAAAATTTCTTTAAATTATAGAATAAAAATAAAATATTAAATCTAATCCATACTAGTGGTCACCACAACCTTAAGAGAAATTGTTTCATGTGACAAAGATTTTTAAATGAAACTCTCTGTAGCCTGAAAATTATTTTGGAAGGAAACAAAGAGAAGTTTCCTTCAAAAGTCATAAGAATTGTAATTGAAAGTTAATATATTTGGCCTCTTGAACTAAAGTAATTTGTGTTTTTGCATCCCTGAGAAAGTTTATATAAAGTTACAAAAAGAAATTGACAGCCAGTTTGAAATGGAATTGCCAGGGCCTAGGGCAAAGAATATCCTTACATGATATTATTCTACAATGTCATTATAATTTTAGATATTTTACAACAGCATATTGTACAATTATCCCAAACAAACTTACAAACTAATTCTTTGAATGTTTGGCAGCAATTTTAAAAAGGACAGGAAAGTATTTAATCCCTTTCATAAGGAATTAAGGCACTGGGAAGGCACTTGAGCATCCTATATTGTCCTCTTGCCTTTTGTGCCAAGAGGGACCCTCTTCTTACAATTCAATTGCCCTCAGCTGTTGCCTGAGCTTTCTGTTCATGCTAAGCTTGAAGCCTCATGGTGGCAGGTACCATGGATCTGTCTCTCGCCCAATCGTGTGAACTGGGCCCTCACTGAAGAAGAAACCTGAGTTTCCCAAGATATGTGATCAGCGCTGGGACCCTGCCAGCAGGCCAGGGGATCCTAAGGCAGGTACTGGGCAGGGAGGCCATGGAGGCATAGGCTACCAAGGAGACAGAACTGAACCTCACATCATCCTGCTTGGCCCCGAATGATAGTTGGTTAGCCAGAGACAGGTAAGATTCCTCAGGGAAGGAACAACCTAAGACAGGCACAGTCGCAGAGGGGCCATCAAGAGAGAACTTGGGGATCAACAGAGGTGAGGCACAGACACTCACCCCCCCAACCCTGAAAGGGCCTGAACCCTCATCCCTTCTGAGGGAGGTCTCCTGTCCCCATGGGTGCTTTGCTTCCCATGCCCAGCTCATAATGGGCCACAGGTAACAGACAGACACTTGGCCCAGCTCAGATCGGGACCCAGGTAACAGACAGAGACTTGGCCGACAGCAGCTGCCCTATATCTAAATCCAGCCTAGCACCAGGAATGCTCAGGGCCTACTCAAGAAAGCAAATAATCCTTTCCACTAATATTGACAGGGTAAACTAAGATTGTTGGTAGAATATTAAATTTGACAGTAAAATAGTAATCGAGTTTTCAGATTAATTTAAATAGGCTAATTGAAATAAGTGAATATTCAAGTAAATTTAATTGTACTGGACAAAAAGCTGTTCCTAAAGTAATGACTAAAATTTCTATTGGTAGTTCATCTCATGGTGAAATTCGTGAACATGCAATGAAACATGCATATTTTGGGGCAAAAAAAATAAAATTTAAAGTTATCAAGACTGCATTATAAAATTTATAAAAGCCTCCATCAATCAGAAAAAAAGGGGTGGGATAGTAGGGTAATATCATGTAAGGAAAAATATCCTATAAGTAAATTACATCTAGAAGATTTTTACTTTGCAAAATTAATTTTCATTTGTAATGCTAACAGCAAGACACCCGTGAAAAACACAAATGGTGTCTAAATAAGACAAAGAAAAATCGTTTGGGCAAAAATAAAAAGGATCCCAAATCAATTATATAGAAAAGATCCCTTTATTAACTTGTGGTCGAGAATATGTTTGTATATTTTCAGAAAACAACTCGAAAACCATGTGGATTCCTGCAACAGAGAGGAGTTGACAGGTCTGCTCCAACTACGAAGACAAGAGGAGAAATAGTCCAGAGATGGAAGACGCTGATGACACCTTGCCACGTTAGCAGTCAGCAGTTGTGCACCACTGCAGGTTGCCTAGGACCAAACCAGAGAGGGTCGGACCTGCATTGCCACTATGTGCCCATGTTACAGATATCATTGCTGACATGTAAACATAAGGAACTGTTTGACATTGAAATGGGACTCAGAACTGTTGGACAGTGAAATTGGGACTCAAATATTTTTTGTTTTTATATGTTTATTTCTAGTCTGCAGAGGCAAGATTTTTTAAAGGAAAGAAATGGGGGAAAAATAGATACAGAGTCAAAGAAGCATTGAACAGACTGTCAAACTACAGCAGGAAGGCAGGGGAGGTTGGGAGGGGAGGGGGCTGCAAGAGATCAACCGAAGGACTTGTACACATGCGTATAAGCATAACCCATGGATACAAGACACTGGGGCACGGGCAGGTGAAGGCACGTCCTGGGGGGTAGGGGAGGTTGGGGGGAGGTCAATGGGGGGAAAAAAATGGAGACATATGTACTACTATTTGTAATACTTCAAACAATAAAAATAAAATAATTTTTTTTTTAAAAAAAAGGTTGATGGAACTTGGGGACTCAAAAAGGGCTGAGTCACATATGTTATCCTGCTGGAATGGCTAAAGGCATTTCCCCAAACGTGAAAAGGATGCATTAAATTGATTATTTGCTGCCAGAGAACTCAGGGCATCTTAATCTACATGTTATGACCAAACACCTGAACAGCCATAGGCTATTCCCCAATCTGACAATGCTTCTGTATGAAACCCTACGCTTTGAAGTGTATATCACCACCTTGCCTTAGGACACTTTGTTTTAATAAAAAGCAAGGTGTCCTGAGACAAGGAGAACTTGGTTTCTTCAGCCAGGCTCCTCTGCCTCCCCCAATATGCCTTTCAAAATTATCTTTCATCTCTGGACTCCTATTTACTTATTTATTTTTAAATAAATCTTTATTGTTCAGATTATTACAATTTTTCCTCTTTTTTTCCCCCCATAGCTCCCCTCCACCCGGTTCCCACCTCACCCTCTGCCCTTACCCCCCCCCACTGTCCTCATCCATAGGTGTACAATTTTTGTCCAATCTCTTCCCGCACCCCCCACACCCCTTTCCCCTTGAGAATTGTCAGTCCACTCCTTTTCTTTCCCCTGATTCTATTATATTAACCAGTCTATTCTGTTGCTTGGGTTTTTTATTCACTTGGCTTTTAGATTCACTTGTTGATAGATATGAATTTGTTGTTCATAATTTTTATCTTTACCTTTTTCTTCTTCTTCCTCTTCTTAAAGAATACCTTTCAGCATTTCATACAATACTGGTTTGGTGGTGAACTCCTTTAGCTTTTTCTTATCTGTGAAGCTCTTTATCTGCCCTGCAATTCTGAATGATAGCTTTGCTGGGTAGAGTAATCTTGGTTGTAGGTTCTTGCTATTCTTCACTTTGAATATTTCTTGCCATTCCCTTCTGGCCTGCATAGTTTCTGTTGAGAAATCAACTGACAGTCGTATGGGTACTCCCTTGTAGGTAATTAACTGTTTTTCTCTTGCTGCTTTTAATATTCTCTCTTTGTCTTTTGCCCTTGGCATTTTAATTATGATGTGTCTTGGTGTGATCCTCTTTGGATTCCTTTTGTTTGGGGTTCTGTGCAATTCTTGGACTTGTAAGTCTATTTCTTTAACCAGGTGGGGGAAGTTTTCAGTCATTATTTTCTCAAATAGGTTTTCAGTATCTTGTGCTCTCTCTTCTTCTGGCACCCCCATAATTCGGATGTTGGTACGCTTGAAGTTGTCCCAGAGACTCCTTACACTATCTTCATATTTTTGAATTCTTTTTACTTTTTGCTTTTCTGGTCGGGTGTTTTTTGCTTCTTCGTATTTCAAATCTTTGACTTGATTCTTGCAATCCTCTAGTCTGCTGTTGGATCTCTGTATATTATTCTTTATTTCAGTCAATGTATGCTTAATTTCTAGTTGGTCCTTTTTCATATCCTCGAGGGTCTCACTAAATTTATTGGCGGTTTCTAGAAGATTCTTGAAAAACCTTATAACTGTGGTTTTGAAATCTATATCCAGTAGTTTGCTTTCCTCCATTTCTGTCATTTGTAACCTGTTTCTTTGTTTCCACATTTTGGCTGCTTCACTGAGTTGATAGAGTGGCTTTGTGTGCTAGGTGTCCTATAGGGCCCAGCAGCTCAGCCTCCCCAATTACCTGAGGTGGACACTCTTGGTATACCCTTTTGTGGGCTGTGTGCACAGTCTTGTTGTAGTTAAGCCTTGATTGTTGTTGGTATCACTGGGAGGAATTGACCTCTAGGCCAATAGGCTGTGAGGATCAGCTGTGTCTACAATGGGAGAACTTCTATGCTGGAGACACCCTTATGGGGCAAGACTTGCTTCAGTGGGGCTTTGGTGCTCACTGAGTTTGCCCCCTGAGTGTGTCCCTTATGGATCTGAGGAGTTGTAATCTGGATGATCCCACTCTGACCACTGGGTACACTGGCTCTTGGATCTCCAAGGAGGTGCAAATTTAGCCTCTACCTGAGGCCACCCAGCAGGAGCTACGGAAAGATCTGCTGATTCCTCTTCTTTGTTTGGGGTTTGGAGGTACCCAGATGAGGCCTAGCTGTGAAGCAATGCAAGCTGCTGTGGGGCCATGGGTCTTCTTTTGGAAGTTCTGAGGCTCTCTAACCCAGCTGCAGTTTGTTAGGTAATTTTAGATTGCAAAGGGCCAGGTCATTCATATGCAAAAGCCTCTGTGCATAGCTTGAGTGGGGCGGGGTCTCAGGGAATCAATAGGGCAAAGCAAACAGCTATGGCTGACTGTCAGCCCTGCCCTAAGAGGCCCCCAGGTCTCAGTGTCCTGTCATAATTGCTGCAAGCACCTCCTCTGAGAGAAAGCTGCCCTCGAGTTCCTCCTGAAGCCAGACAGTCCAGTTTCTCCCGTATCAGTCTGGGTCCCCAGAGTCTCACCTGGAACTGGAGTTCAGAGCAGTCGGGAGCTTGTGTCTCCCTCACAATTGAAAAAGACAACTGTGTCCTCAGTTGCCCGCCCTTTCTGTGCACGCCTCTGTACCTCTGCACTTTACTTCTGCAGCTCCTCTGAGTCTCAGTGAGCTTTTCTCTTTCCTTCTAGTTGTAGAATTTCCACTCAGCCAGCCCTCCTGTGGTTCTGGATGATGTCCGTTTTGTCTTTTAGTTGTAGTTTTGAAGTGGTTGTGCAAGGCAGCAAGTTCAGGTGTTTACTTATGGCGCCATCTTGGTTTCTCCTCTCTGGACTCTTATTTAATCTATGCACAGCCCTTCTCTAGATTCCAGAACCCTTCTAGATGCCGATCAAGACCACCGGTCTTAAATGTTGACCAACGTCCAGCATTAGAATGGTGCCACAGAAGGGTGTTAGTCTGGTATCTCCAGGGTGGTTTGGAGGACTGATGTAAAGAGAGAAGTCAGGCCACATGCACAACCTTGTTCAGGTGGAAGTGATTGTCCCTGTGCTCAGATGAGACAGAAGAGCCTTAGAAAAAAGCTGCAGCTGAACAAGTGCTCAGGGGCTGAGGGCTGAGAGAGGCTCTGACATCAGAGGAGATTTGGGGGCGGTGCCTGCAGAAGAGAAGAGTGTGGATCCAGGGCCTGGGAATTCCCTGTCCCCTGACACCTCTTCGGTGTTCTGCATCAACAGAGGTGATGCTCAAGATGCTGTTCAGTGGGAGTGGAGTTTCTATCCCAGGTACAGTGTTCAGGAACTCTTTTCTGTCAGTTAAACCCTACAACATTTTGCAAAGTGGAAGTCAGTGGAGGGCTTAAGACCACAATTGCTCATGTGCTGGTAGGAGATGAAGTGAAATGAAATGTGGATGCCAGGACAGCCCTGACATAAAGGGTCCCTGTGCAAATGCGCATGAGGCAATTCCACCAGAAACCCAATGTCTTGAGTCTCAAGAATGCCACATCCTTAGAGCCAGATGGCTCCTCAGAGACAACCTATTCCCAACCTATAACTCATAGTAACAGGACCAAGGCCCAGAGAAAATGGACTCGCACAACACTCTGAAGGGTTATAGTTAAATTTTATTTAACTTAAATTAAATTTAGTTTTAATTGTATTTCATTAAATTTTCTTTAAAATAGGTTGTATTTTACTCAGTAGTATAAGAATAATAGAGTTGAATTTTAAGCATATGTAACATACACACAAATATTCAAAAACTGCATCTAAAGGGGGGAGCCCTCTCTGCTGTGGGCGCTGACACGCTGTGGCCCAGAATCTGGGACTGCAGACTTCACAGGAGCTGAGGTGAGTGGCTCCCATGATGCAGGTAGTTCTTCTGCCTCTTGAAGTTCAGTGAAAGCTGTGCCTGGAGCCTGCTCTGGCTCTGGAGAGGCCACTAGAGTTGGCGTTGCCTCTTGAGGTCTTTCTTGACCTTGCTCTGGAGCTGTAGATCCAAGAAGAGAACATATTATCACCGTGACTATCTCTGATGTGCCTTCCAAAGGAAGGAAACTCTCATCTCCATCACTGAAGTCTCAGTTCAAGAGCCCACCCCAGGAAGTCCTTCAGACTGCAGGTCATGGCATAGTGCCCAGAGCGACTCTGTTCCTGCCTAACCCCAGCCTCCCCAGCCTCTAGAAGCTCTTCTCTGTGTGGCTTACGCCTCCCCCACTCCCCAACCTCTCCCAGTCCTCCTCATTATCTCTCCACCTCAGAGGGCTCAAGGTGCTCGAGCTTTGAATGGAGAAGCTGGGCCTGCTGCTCCAGGTCTGGGCCTGGAATGCTGAGCTTTAGGGAAGCTAGCAACATCATCAGGCAGGGAATTTCTGGAGGATGAATTAAATCCTGAAGGTACTGGTCCAGCCAGATGTCCAGGATGGAAGAGATGGCCCTAGGGAGAGAGACAGGTGAGCAGCAGAGTCTGAGGCCTAGGCTTTCCTTCCACATTGCCCTCCCAGAGCACCACTCAGAGAGCCTGGGGTCTTGTGCCTCCTGTTCTTGCCCACCCAGAAGCCATACCTACCCTTTGTTCACCTTCAACCTGGCAGTGCTGGCAGAGATGGGTCTGGTCACCCAGGAGGGGCTGGCAGAAAGCTATTTTAACTGGGAGCACTTGATTGTGAGGTGACCACCTGTCCCCTTCTTCACAGGAACCTGGCATGCTCTCTCAGTGTCCCTGCCCCCTCCCACAACAACTCCATGAGGGCAGGGAGGGCAGGTATCTGCTGGGTTCATGGCACTCACAGGTACACAGTAGGTGCTCCAGGAATATCTGGCCAATGAGCAAACAAAATAACTCGGTCTCTACCCCTGGCTTCCAGGGACCTCCTAACACCTCAAACTTTGGCTCCTGCACCTATGTCCTGTCAAATTCACTGGCTTTTCTGTGTGGTTGGTCTCCTCCCACTGGCACTCAACTCCTACAGGGCGGGGAGCGCCAGCCAAGCTGCCACTGTGGAGGTTCTATCAGATTAGTGAGCAGGGACCCTGGATAGGGGTGGAGGCAGGGGTGGAATTGGAGGGGATGTGTATGGATTTTATGAGGGGATGACTCTGCCACTGACCTCCCCATTGCCCTCCCACACCGGCCAAAACCACATACAGGCTCTCTTTTATTTCTAGGAGAAGCCCTCAGACATCTATCCTCTTGCAGAAATCCCACTATGTGTGGGATCCAGGGTTCTGCCAGCACCTCCAAATCACAGTCCCCATACTACCCTCATGGCTCTGATCCAAAGCCCACTCACTTTTTCTGCTGGTCAGGAGGTCCACCATCATCTTCACAATATGGGAAGATGCAGCCACACACAGAGGAGGCCAGGAGGATGTCACATCGACTGTACTGTGGACACTATCTGTCTGTGCAGCCTGGTGTGACTGAATCGCTCCTGACTAGAAGGAAGCTCTGGAGTGCAGGGTTGGGGTCTGCTCTGTGCACTGGATTATGGTCAGTGCCTAGAGACATATCTGTACCAGGTAGGGCTTCTAATTCACAACTCATACCCTGAGTATTTGAATATATATATCACTATTTATCCTCAAATCTTTTGCAGGTAACTAGAGATCTTGACAGGTGTAATAGTTATTTTTGGAAGGAACTTTTGAACTGCCTTCCCTTCTAGTGAAAATAAACGTATTGTACCTCTCTGTCTCCAGTTGGTTTAGATAAGTACAAATGGGAAGGCAGCTATCTCAAGAATTACACATAGGAAAGGGGTCCCATACCCCAACCTGTGTCAGCGCATCTCAGAGAGGAGGAAATATAGACAAGCAAAGGCTTTTCCAAGTCAAATAAACACCCTATGTACTTAACATATGTAGGGCATTAGGTTAGAAAAAATACTTGACCAGAAGGCTGATAAGACATCAGAACATTCATTCTATTTGTAGGGGGGTGGGGAGGTATTACTATACAGTTGAAAAGTTGTCAAGGAATGGTACATAGTTGTTCGGCAAAAGTGTTGCAAAAAATCTTTTCTATAATAATTGAGAAGACAAAGTTTCCTTCAGGTAGAAGTGATGAGGAAAAGGAAGGTCTCAGGGAAAACAAACACACATAGAAAAAACTCAGCCTGGGGCAAGTAAGGTAGAAAAAGTAACTGTTCTTGAAGATACTATCTGCAACATAATGTATGACATCCAGATAGGCATGAGATATGTTCTAATGAATGCTGTATAATAATGATAATAATAATAATAATAAAAACCACTTATTTAACCTTACCACATGCCAGTCACTTTTATGAATCCTTGCTACTCTAAGTATGGTTCATAGACCAACACCTTCAACATTATCTAGAGCTTGTTAGAAATGCAGAACACCTGTCCTCACCTCAGTCTTACTGAAACATATTTTACATTTTCACAAGATTCCCTGGTGATTTACATGCACACTAAAGTTTCAGAAGGGATGTATCAGAAGGTTTTCCTTGGTTAGTCCTCACAGCAACAATAAAGGAAGATACCATTATTATACCCATTGTATAGAGGAGAGAACTGAGGTATGAAGAGGTCAAATAAATTGAATTCGCTACACACCTGCAGTGAGTAGCAGAGCAGGATTCAAATGCATGAATCCAGAGCCCATGCCCATAGGGACTACATTATTCAATTCCCTTGATTGGCTCACAGTGGTCACAAGAAACTCACAAGCAATTGCCAGTTGGATTTGTCCAAATATTATCCTTCAATAGCATTTAAATTTCTTCTTTTGATTTAGGACTAGGGGAAAGTCCCAGAGTCTCCACTGAGAACAGAGCTAGCCAGAGTCTGAAATGAGAACTAAATGCTGGCTGCTTTCCAGAACATTCTAAAGGTAATAAATATGCAGCTGATTGTAAATAATAAATGGTGTGGCTCTGTTTAATTTCTTCCTAGGAAGTAGTGAAACCCTTAGAGGTGAGTGTGGCTAAAGCAAATGTTTTCTCTTGGGGTGCAGGTTGGGCATTGTTCTCTGGGCCATCTCTTTGCTGTCATTGTCAGCTACCACAGCAATAATCAATTTTTTTTTCTTAACAGGAGTCAGAATTCTAATGGCAGAGAACTCTCAGTCTCCTATCTGCAATTGCTTACAATTCAAACCGAGTTCTGCCTTAACATACTTAATGATGCCTAAATTTAAGTGACGACCTTCTATTTTAAGGACACTCTGCAAACTTCTCAATGTCTCTTTTCTTTCCTGGGGCTTAAACCTTCCCTTTGTGTGTGTCATAGGGTTCTCCACAAGATCTCTAAGGATTCTCACAATTTGCTTGCTGTAGTCATGATGATATCTATCTTAATTATGGATCTTTGGATAATGAAATATTTCCATGCTGAAATGTAACTGCAAGGGTTCCCCAAGAGGGTAGAGAATCTGGGAGCAAATGATAATATCTGAGCATCTCAATTTATTGTCCATCTTCTTGCAGCCCCTAGGACCCTAAAGTTAACCGTTTCCTTGCTGTTATGCAGACTGCATATGTCTGAAATAACTATCAAACAAGGAGACAACAATCTTTTGAACAATGTATGGAGATACGGCTAAGATTACCAACCTCTCAAGGCCTATTTTACTATATGTCCTGAAAATGAACTTTTGATGGGAATGAAAATCTATCAAATTAATAATCAAATGAAAAGGGGACAATCTTGTAAGTTGGTATCCTATACAAATCTTAACTTAAAGGCAAGGCAAAGTTTGAAGACCATCAGCTAATTTTGTTGTAAGCACATTTCTTTCAACATTGTAAAATAATGCATTGGCAAATTAACATAAATACTGTTTTAGTTCTTCACAGGAATAGAATATATTTTATACTGAGTGCTATAGAATGAAGCTAAATATTTAAAGAGTTATATTTTGAGGGCCTAAGAAACATTACATATGTAAAACGGAAGAGGAAAAGAGGCAAGCTGTACTGCCCAGAAGTTGGGGGAGACACACTTCGACTCTGTGACAATGTTATTCCTACACTAGAGGCCCAGTGCATGAAATTCATGTGGGGGGGGGGGGACGTGTCTCTCAGTCCAGCCTGCACCCTCTCCAATCTGGGACCCTTCAGGGGATGGGGCCTAAACCGGCAGTCCAACATTCCTCTCACAATCCAGGACCGCTGGCTTCTAACCACTTGCCTGCCTGCCTGCCTGATTGCCCCTAACCACCTCTGCCTGCTGGCCTGATATCCCCCAACTGCCCTCCCCTGCTGGCCTGATCGCCCCCAACTGCCCTCCCCTGCTGGCCTGATTGCACCCCTAAGTGCTTGCTCACCTGCCAGCCTGATTGCCCCTAAGTGCTTGCTCTCCTGCAGGCCTGATCGCCCCTAATTGCCTCTGCATCAGCCCCCACCACTATGGCTTTGTCTGGAAGGAAGTCGGACATCCAGTTGACCCGGTCTAATTAGCATATTACCCTTTTATTAGTATAGATGTTACTGCTACTTTTGGTGTGCTCTGAGTTCAATCCCCTGCTCTGCTCTGTACCTCAAGAGGCTGACAATCTACAAACTATAATCCAGCTAAGACCCACCCATGTGGCGGGAGGTGGGAGGTCAAGAAGGAGAATGCCAGAGTATCTCTTCCCCTTACTGCTGCAGGCTCCCCCAAACAGTAACCTCTGTTCCTAGCTCTCTCTAGACACCTCTTTCAACAAGGTCTCTGATGGGCATCTCCTGGGTCCTGTTAATGTCACTGCCTTCTAGTGGGTGGTGCAACTTCCCTCTGTTGCTAATCTTAGGTTGTATTTCTAAACTCTGGTGACTTCTTAGCACTTCTGACACTCCTTTAACTAGTTCCTTGTATCAAATTCATTTTATGGAGGTCAGCATGTATTCGCAATGAGATCTTATATATATACTAAATCTATCTGAATCCCAGTTTCTTCATCTATAGAATAAATTCAACAAGATTATTCTTTGATGTTTTTTTCTAGTGACTATAGGTAATGTAGATAGCAGAGGTCACCAACTATGACTCAGCAGTCAAATGCAGCCCACTCCTGGTGTTTATATAGAAAATGTTATTGGAACACAGCCATGCTCATTCATTTACTTCTTTTCCAATGCTGCTTTAATGCTACCATGGCAGCTTTGAGTAGATGCTACTCAAGGAGACCAAATGGCTTACAACCTAAAATATTTACTCTTTGGCCTTTTCAGAAAAACTTTGCTGACCACCGGCATATAGCATAGTGGCTATCCCATAGTAGATGTTCCATAATTGGTAGTTTTTATTTTCCTTTCATATTATATGGTCATATTTCTAGTTACTAATTATAACACCACATAAAGAATTATCCTTGCCCTAGCAAGTTTGGCTCAGTGTATAGAGCTTCAGCCCATGGACTACAGGGTCCTGAATTCGAGTCCAGTCAAGGGCAAATACCTCTGTTGCAGGCTGGATCCTTTTGCATGTGGGAGGCAACCAATTGATGTGTCTCTTTCACATCAATGTTTCTCTCTGTCTCTCTTCCTCCCTTCCACTCTAAAAACCAATGGAAAAATACCCTTGGGTGAAGATTAACAACAACAAAAAAGGAATTATCCTTGAGGTGTTATTAAATAATCCATGTAAATTAAAATTCAGAGGGGACATTAGAGATTACCTATTTTTTTCCTCCTATTTTCTATTGATTCATGTGCAAGTAGATCAAACACAATAAAAAGAAAAAAGTAGCTTAACATGGGTGACCCATGCAATAGGTAAAGAAAAACTGACATTATTGAGACTAAATCTCACCTGAATAATAAAGTTACACAAAGAAGTGCTTTTCAAGTTCTTTCTTGTGTATGTGATATAGTACTCAGACTATATGAAACTGTAAAAACTATAGTCAATAAAAAGTCAGTGGGAGAAAAATTGCTTAATCTACTCTCATTTATAAAGCAAAAATGAACTCTATTTTTGAGAGAATTGGCAGGTTAATTAGGAAGCCTGTCAGTGATTATGCTGACTCATTTTAAATTTAGTTTGATGTTACTTGACATATAGATGTAACTAATGTTTGTGTGAGAAGTTTAAAATCATGTATGTGAGAACTTTATTATATACTTTGCAGGTGATTTCCACCCAAAAGTTGAGTGTGATCTCATAAATAAAAAATGGATGTATAAATTGAAGGAATTCCATAAGGATGTACTTGAAAAACATGGAAGGTTGTTTAAACACTTATTTTTCTTAACTGTAAAATAAAAAATTATATGATCTTTCATAAAGAGAAAATGAATAAAAAAATGTAAATGTTTAGCTTAGCCCCTAGAATGCAGTAGTTACTCAGAAACATTGGTAGTTTTCATCTCTGTTTCTTCAGGACACAAATTAGAGCCAGTTGATTCTCATTTAAATCATATTTATCTTGTTCCAATTGATTTATATCATACATTGTGCTCCAAATATGAAAAAAAATCACCCTTTGAATTTCTTAGAATATTTGATTGATGGAATCCAAAAATCGAAGTATAAGACAATGGGATGGCATTTTATAACAGCAAACTAACCAAGGTTTTTTGCATAGTTATATGTCATAACATTTTTGAATGAATAAATAATATCATTATAAAAGATGGGACCTCAGTAAAATGTGTGTAAGCTTTGTTTCATTTTTAAATAGAATAAAATAGTGATTATTTTGCACTCATGTTCTTGCCATTATTAGAGAAACATCATTATTCTAATATATAAAGGAAATTATAAAAACATTATTTGGGTAGCCTTCATTCATTCCTATTATAATTAATTCAGTTAAATATGTTTCCTACAAAGGAGTTTAATGGTCAAAGATGAGGCTCAGTTATTATTAGCACACACATACACTGCAGAGACTATAAAATTGCTGAAATATTTTAAGTCTCAGGACATGAATACCATTTAAAAACGAGGACAGAAAAATGAGATGGTCTTGTTATCAGTCCTGTGAATGACTTCAAGTGACGTTCAAAATATGGCATGCTGTATCAAGTGGTTTTAAAGGTACTCTTGCATGTGAGAAAAATCCTCACTGTATAAACAAGTTAGGAAATCAATATTATGAACATCTAAAACTCGGGGGGAAAGTGGTTGAAAGGTTTTCAATTCACATTTACCAGAAAATACTGAAGTTAACATTCCCTCAGAACTATTAAAAATACATTCACATCTTGCTACTTATAACACATCTTGATTGAAGGACCCCTAACTTTGGTCTGATGAACAACTGGCCAGATGAAGAATAACTGAGAAAAAAAAATTGTTTTGTTTTAGCTCCTGAAGAATCAGTTGGATGATTAAGACAATGAGATCAAACTTACATTAGTTTGGCAATTACATTTTAGGCTACTTGAAAAACTGCTAGGTCACTTAATAATCTGATATTCTGAGTGTCATAAATCTAGAGTTTACTTTAGAAAATTAATAGAAACATGTTGAATTTGTAAAATCTGATAACCTAACCACCAGAACTTTGCAGCTGGAAGACCACATTTCAGAATTTTTCAGTTCTCAGCACAATAAATGCCAAATGAACGAAGTAGAAAGAAAGGCAGCGACAGCATATTCAAAAACGTCAGTTCTGCAACTAAAATCCAACACTTAATGTTACAAAGTGCAATTAGTTTGTATTGTCCATTACAAGCCGTGTGCCCTCTAACAACATTTCTGAGTTCATCGGAACCCACATGGCAAGTTTGCGCTCCAATCTCCTAATAGTTTGTTTTTCTCCTACCAACAGATTTTATGTGGAAGATGCTTTACTATTTCAGTTATCTAAACACTAACCAAGATGAGACACATTGAAGAGCAATACCGTGGAATTTTAATTCCAATAAGTTTGAAAAATTGGCACGGCAATAAGTCAATTTTATACTTCTTCTTCTCTAAAGAAAAAAAAAAATTCCACTTCCCAGAGAGAGAGGTATAGAAATGTTGTTCATCATAATTAAGGCTGTGTAACTAGAAATGTGTAGTATAAACATACTTAGTGCAAAATGTAAATATGGCAACAAAGTGGGTTGGGCACCTGGGTCTCATCTGGATTTCCCCAGAACCGGTTCTAGTACACAGGTAAACACAGGTGTAGATGTTTCAGACCTGCAGTATGCTATTCTAAAATTATACACTAAATCATCTTGTAATGGCCACTTTAATTAACAGCTGCACGAGCTTCAAAAATTAACTAGAATGCAATAACTGTTGGCAATAGATGAGGAAGTTTGCATATACACACACATGCATGCATGTGTGTAAAGTAAAAATATATACCTGGAGAGAAAACGTTTGTAAGAAATTACGGTAACAGAGATATAGAAGCAGATAAATCTGAATGGAATTCAAATTCAGATCTTTTTTAACGATAAAAAAAAGTGGGGAAAAACAGAAAGCAAATTAGCCCCTTAACTTTGTCCACTTACTCAGAGTGGATGCCTGTCTACATTTAAGATGCCTCTTTATGGGTAAGAGGAGAATGAGCCCCTACTTTTTTCATGGCCTTCTTCCCATGATTCTCTGCAGTGTAGCAGAGCATCCAACTGCGAGTCACAGCCTTTCAGGGAGGCTTTGTTCCAAGGTTCTCAGCACACACGTGTTCTCCACAATTAGCTTTCCACTGAGCTCATTGCATACAAGAATGTTTAACAATTTGAAATGCCACCGCGAGGTAGGACTGGCATTTTCCCTGCTGAGGCTTCCAACTGACTCCATGACACCTAGTTTACCACGCAGGATGTGAGCTAGAAAAATCAAGCGTGGGCTATCATTTTGATAATGATCACTGCAGATAAGGCCGATAGAAATTTGGAGAGGATTGGTGTTGAAATTCCACAACAAACACTGAGAGATGGAAAGAGAACTTAGTGCAACTTTTTGTATGGTAGATGGCATTTAAATAAATAAATATACCTTATGCAAACATTGGCAGGGACATGGAGGGAAAAGGCTGAAGAGAAATGCAGGTGAAAATTCCAAAAATATGTTCAAAGAGAATCAGTACCATTTAATGACCCTACTGTATCTCAGGCCAGCCTCCTATCATATCCTACTACTGAATGCACACATCCTTTAGCTAACGCGTAAAAGTTGGCAATTTTAATGGGCTGGTGCTTCCTGTGACCATTGGCAGGGGGCAGGGTGTAGGGGACCATTGCCCTATGAATTTGTATGTTTAAAACTCATATCCCAAGACATTCTAGCCTATGAGTTTTATACTAAATTAAAACTCAAACTTCTGTGTTTCATATATAGTAGTCAGCCCTTATCCTCAAGACCTGCAATGGATGCCTCAAACCATACCAAACCCTACATATACTATGTTTTTCCTATACATACACGCTTATGATAAAGTTTAACATATAAATTAGGCCTACTAAGTGATTAACAACCGTAACTAATAATAAAATAGAACAATTACAACAACATACTGAAATACAAACTATGTGAATGCGGTCGCTTGTTTCTGGGGATCCCTTGCCGAAGTCTTCGTATAGGCTCAGTGCTTACTGATGCAACACGTTGTCATCAATCAGAACACATTTTCTGTTCACGTCTTGCACCTACAAATGTAATGCCTTTTTCACATTAACTAAGCACTTATCACCCACTGTGGCCAGAACTTGTGTAGTTTGAGGTGGATTGGCAACATTGATACACATTTATTTTTACTTCTATACAATTTCACAGATAGAAAATACATCCTTAACATAGATCTTAGCAACCGCGGCATATGTTGGGTTTTTCCCTTCCTTTATAAAGTCAGGAACTTTCACCTTTTCACTTTAAGGAAGCCCTTTACAGCTTCTCTTTGGCATACCCGAATCGTCAGCATCCCTACCCCTATTCTTGTGCTTTGGGGCCATTATTAAGTAAATTAAGGGTTACTTGAACACAAGCACTGCAATACCATGACAGTCAATCTGACCACTGAGATGGCTTCTAAGTGACTAATGGGTGTGGCTGGGGTACAATGTGGAGATACAACAAAGGGATTATTCACAGCTCAGGACAGCTGTGATAAAATCTCATGGCCATGGCATGAGATTTTATCACAATACTTACAACAGTGTCCAGTTTAAAACTTACAAATTGCATATCTGCAATTCCCATTTACTATTTTCAGACCATGCTTGACAATGGGTAGCTGGAACCATGGAAAGTGAAACTACAGATAAGGGGAACTACTGTAAACTGATGAGCAAGCTCAGTGTTCACCCTTGAAATCCTCTTCAGTTACGTCTGACAGAACTTCGGGGTCTGTCATTATGTCTGACTACATCTGTCTCAGACATATGTATGTCTTCTCCTACTGACAAGCCTACCTCAGGATGATATCCCATCACTTTTCCCTAGGGCAAGGGATGGCGCTTCCAATACCATCAAACAGGTATGGAGCCAAATAACAGCATTTCTTAAATCATCGTTGAACTGCAGTCACTCTGTGTTCCACCTAGAACTTTGTGGGGAGAACTTTGTCCCCTATATACCAGAGAAGTACTGCTTATGACCCTCAAGACTAATAAACCTCCTTTAAAAACTAGTTCCTTTGGCTTCAGCCAGCAGCCTCTTTCTCATTGTGCCCAGCAACAGTCCTAGAGGAAGGCCAGGAAATCGACAGCTTGCAGCCTTCTCCAGGTGTTGCTCGCACACCAAGTTCTATCTCGGGGACCCTTCAGTCCCATGCAAGTCTACTTAAAAAAAATATATAATGAATCAACAATCCCATTGCCTCATTAAACATACCCAGCTATATTAGAATTCACTTAGCTCACTGGGATCCTGAATTTCTGTATTTCACTAAAGTAAATCAGTGATTAGTAGCATAGTCCTTTGGGATTTTCACTCATTATGCAGTCAGATGCCTCTGATTCCCTCCATGACTTCCTTCAGCTTTTATTTTTATTTCTCTGTCACTTACTAAAATTAGTTTTTCTTTTGGCTTAATGTGTCCCCCCAGCTTTCCCCCATTCCAAAGCTAACATCTCACCACCCCTCACCTTACTAGAAAGATAGTCTGTTTCCTGTTGAAACAATATGATAGTTATTATTTACTTATTTATTTTTTAAATATTTTATTGATTTCAAGAGGAAGGGAGGAGGAGAGAGAGAGATAGAAACATCAGTGATGAGTGAAAATCATTGATCGCCTGCCACACTGGGGATCGAGCCCATAACCCAGGCAGGTGCCCGGACCATCGAACCATGATCTCTCGGTTCAACCACTGAGCATGCTATCTGGGCTGGTAGTAATTTTTGACTCAACAAAATGGTCAGTGGCTCGTAAAAAAATTCCACTGAAAAGTAATGATCTGCTTTGTAGTCATCCCTTCATCAATGAGGGGTCCTGTGGCCTTTGGAATGTTACCCAATTTTCCCTTGATTTGATTCTATAAAATACTAATTGTGAGAGACATCAAGTTATGATGTCATAGGAAATTGTGAGTGATACTCCAGAAAAGTCTTTTGAAAGATGTTATAAAATCTGTGATAATACCTTAAATAATTTTAAAATTTAATAATTTAAATTAAATGAATTTAAATTGAAGATATCTCAATCCAACGGTTTCATCACAAAAGATGGTTTGACTTTGGGTGAGGGGCACACGGTGCAATATACAAATTTTGTTTCATAGCAATGTATACCTGAAACCTATATAATACTATTAACTAGTATCACCAAAATAAGTTTAATAAAAAATTAATTTATTGTTTTGAAAATTAGTTTTAATTTTCCTTTTTCTAAGTATGTCAACGTTTGTTTGTGAACAGATAAATCTTATGAACCCTGTAGACCATAATAAAAAAAAACACAAAACATTTGCAGTAGGATGCTATTGAAACCTGCTGTTCTCATTCCCAGTTTTTCTTATTTAGTGCAAATGTTCAACTGTTTAGCAGCTCAGATAACTTAATCAATGAAGCCCTTATTTCTGGCATTCTCACATTCCAAATTAATATTACATTATATTTTTTGGGGGAAAGCCCCCCACCAGTACCATCTGTGAATTGAATGGTATCATTACATCAAAGTACTGCAATTAGAACAATAGGGTAAAATTAATGCCAATGTTAAGTACAGATGTGCCAAATATGATGGGTAGTTGATACACAATTCAACCACGTGCAATGTGGAAAGTGTCCAGGCATAACCCGAGATCCAGTTGGCCAATGGCTGTCATGATTGCCTCACAGAGAACATATTTAAAAGAGATTTATTTGGCAGTAATAAAAAGTTAGTTTCCAAAGACTGTGGTCTCTCCTAGGTTATTCATGCAAAGCTTTTATTATCTCAGGGTAAAAATGAGCCCAAAGAAGATCCAAATGGGACATAACATTCCATAACCACAGAACAAAATTCCCATTTTGTTCACTTCAGGAACACAACATTTGGTATTTGCATTACATGGCAGGCAGGTCATATGGCGTTATTAGTGTAATGGTGCTGCTCTTTCATTGTTGTAGATGCAACAAGCTATTAGATTTAGCATGCATTGGGGATTTCTTAGTATATAGGTTACCAGGATAATATATTTTATTATTTAGTTTCACCATTTGAAAACGTATGATCATGGGCTACTGTTCCTTTCAGTTAGGGTCTTCTAATGATTGGTATGAATGTAAATGCTGAAAATATGGTTTTACTCAGGCAATCATTAGCAGTTTAATTTTGTCATTTCATGTTGATTTCATTTCATGTCAAAATATGGTTCAAGGTGTGAAAGTATCAATGTGTGGTGGCAGCTCTCTATCAGCCCTTAACTAAAAATGATAAATAGCATTTTTTGTGTTAAAATAAATTTGATACTAAACCCAGACATTTTTAGCAACAATTTTAAAATAAACAATGTTTTTGTGAATAGGCACAATTAACCTAGAAGTCTCATAGCAGCAGCCCTTATTTAATCAAATACATTTCCAAAACTAGACAATATTTATATGGTAAGGATATCAGTTGCTAGGTCGACAATTACGTTGAGATATCATCTGATGTGTTTCTGTTAATGAAGACTATCTTGAACAGAGGTCATGATGATATTTTTCTATAAAACAAAAAAAAAATTAGCCTCAAAATAATGGCATATCCAGGTTCTTTTCTGAAATGCCACATTTCTGAATTTTTTCTTTAATTATTGCTTAATTATTTTAGTCTTAATCAGGGTTTAGAATAGAAAAGGGAGCATAAAATAATGTAAATATAGTACGACACATGGCATAAATTCTCATCTCTTTTCATCACCAATTGTTACTAATCCCACAATTTTCCAAACGTCACTTTACAAGTAATAGTAGAGTATATTATGACTTGTAGCTCTTAATATTTTCCCTGTCAAATTCTATTACCTAAGTATAGAAATACATAAGAATATACTTACTAAGAACATAGCATATACAAGCTGCTGTAGATGCAACAATGTTGACTAGAACTGCTCTCACCTTAATGATTATCACCCTATAAGAGATTTCAAATAACAGTAGCAGAGCAAAAATAAACAAATTATATAAAAAGGGGTTTAAAGGATTTGATTGTGGGAGAAGTCAGAATCCAATGGCTAGTAGAAGGGACATTTTTGGCTGAGTAGATGGAGAACTCCAGGTAGAGTAAACAAAATGAGGAAACCTAGAAACAATGTTAGGAATCAAGACTCATTTGTCCGTTCAATACGGTAAGAGATGAGGGCAGCTTGGACTAGAATGACTGAGGTGAGGATCTGACTCAGGAAACACTAAGGCTTAAGAATTAGTTGATTATTAGGAAGTCGGGTATGAGAAAATAGGAAGCGTGAAGGTTAATTATGACTACAAGTAATTTAATGGGGGTGAAACACAGGGAACAAATATTATGATGGCAAGAAAAAAAATCAGAAATACTATTTGTTTCAGTTCTGTAGGTGCTTGAATACCTTGACTAACCTTTTTTAGCTTAAACCCAAAAGGAGACTCACAGTTCGGGTTACTGGGGAAAACTGTAGAAATGACTTAAGGATGCCCGGCCAGAGTGGCTTATTGGTTGAGCATCAACCTATGAACCAGGAGGTCACGGGTTCGATTTCTGGTCAGGGCACATGCCCAGGCTGCAGGCTGGATCCCCAGTGTGGGGCGTGCAGGAGGCAGCCAATCAATGATTCTCTCTCATCACTGATGTTTCTGTGTCTCTCTCCCACTCTCAAATCAATAAAAATATATTTTTAAAACAATAATAAAATGCAGTGGTAGTAAATCGTTGCTTTAAAAAAAAAAAAAAAGAAATGACCTTAAGGACAGGGACACAAGCAATGTAAGGAATCTATTCTTCTCCATCTCCTCTCATTGACACTGTTGGGGCTTAATTGAACAACTTGTCAATTTGGCAGAAAGCTTCAAGCTTACAGCTGGCATTATTGTGACCAAGGAGAAAAGAAGTAATTTTCCTCAGATTCTATTTTAAAAATTCAGAAAAGGACACTGAATGGTCACATGATTATACGTGAACCATTTAATATAAACCACTGTGAATTATATCTTTATCACTCTGGTCAACGGGCAGCCTACATCCCTCTCCAGAAGCACCTACTTTGAATGAATAGGCATTTTCCAGAAAAAGGGAATGGAGAGAGGGGCAGGCAAATGAGACTTAAATGAAATGAGACTTAAGTCTGAAATATCTTATATCCTATCTAATAAAGAGGGACTATGCTAATTGACTGTCACACCCTCACAAAGATGGTGGCACCCACAGCCAATAAGGAGGGAATATGCTAATTGACTGCCACATCCTCAAAAATGGAAGCGCCCACAGCCACAAAATGGAGGCTCCCAGTCTCCTCAGGCCCGCAGGCCTACCTCTGGAGTCCCCTAGTGCCCTCAGCCCCCCAGCTGCCCAGGGCCGGCCCAAGGTGCAGGCAAGCCTCGGATGGTGGCTGCCTAGCTGCCCTGGGCTGGCCCGAGGCGTAGGCAAGCCTCAGATGTCAGCTGCCAAGCCAACACCCCAAGCGCAGGCAAACATTAGATGTTAGCTTCCCAGCCACCCAGGGCCACCCGAGGCTCAGGTAACCGGGGCCGGCCGAGGCTTGTGCTGCCGGCAGTGGCAGCAGCAGAGATGTGATGGGGCATTGCCTTTCCCTGATTGCCAGGTCACCTCCTGCACCTGAGGACTCCCAGACTGTGAGAGGGGGCAGGCCGTGCTGAGGGACCTCCCTCCAATGCATGAATTTTCATGCACCGGGCTTCTAGTAGATAAATAAACATATAATATATAAATACATTAAATATAAATATTATGTTCTTTTATATTATATGTATTACATATAAAGTATGTATATAAAGTATAATTAAGTCTGAAATATATATGTAAATAAATATATAATATATTAATATGTCGTATAGATATATATAGTCTAAACAAAGTATATATGTATAAAAATATATATGCCTATTACTACCTTTTCCCTTTCCTATCTGGTAGATTGCATTTTCACTAATTTACTTGAAGAAATTGCTCTAGAAATTCTTTTTTCTTTCCTATATCATCAATTTTCCACTCTCCATGGGATCTTTGTCATCAGCACACATATATACTATTTATTCTTCCATCTTAAAAATAAAAACTTTCTCTTGATCCCATATTCCTCATTCCCTCCCCTTTAGAATGAAATTTCTTAAAAATAATTATCTTTACTCTGACTTCAATTTCTCTGATCCTATTCTCTCTGAAGCTTACTGCACTCAGGCTTCTGCCCTCCACCATGTCACCAATATCACAGGAACCCATTTCACCAGTGACCTCCTACTGACAAATTCAGTGACCAGTTCTTAGACCCCATCGTATTTGACTTGCCAGCAATACTCACTACATCTGATCTCTCTCTTCTTCTACTTCTTTCTTTTTTTCATGGTTTATTCTGTTTTCTTATAATCTTCCCTGAATTTTATTTGATAGGTCCTGCTTATCATTGATTATTTCCTGTTGGGGAGCCCTATGGCTCCAACTTTGGTCCTCTTACTCTTGTGTACTTATCCATAATCTTAAGTCTCATGACTAACTTCACTGCTGACAACCTAACATTAATATGTTGAGCTGTTCTCTCTTATCTGAATTCCAGACCCATCTTTCATACTGCCTAGTCAACACCTCTAGATAGATGTACAGAATATCTTAAATTAATATGGATATTTACACTCCTTAATCTTCCATCCCCAAACCTACTAACCCACTGTTGTCGTCTCAATTGTGTCCCCTTTTCCAATTCACATGTGAAAGATCTAACCTCCAGTACCTCAGAGCATGATTGTATTTGGAGACAGAGTCTTTAAAGAGGAAAGTGAGGTAAAATAAGGTCATATGGGTGGGCCCTAATCCAATATCCAGCTGGTTTGCTTATAAAACCAGGAGATTAAGACGACACAGGGAGATACCAGACATGCACGTGCAAAGAGGAAAGACTATGTAAACACATAGAATGCAGCCATCTGCAAGCCAAGCAGAGAAGCCTCAGAAGAAAATAAAACCACTGACAACCTCATATCAGAACTATGAGAAAATAAATTTCTGTTGTTTAAGGCACCCACTCTGTGATACTTTTTATGGCAGCCCTAACAAACTAATACACCACAGTCTTCCCTAAGTCAATTGAAAACATCTCCATTCTTTTGCCCATGCCAAAAACTGTTTTCCTGGACTCTTTTTTTTTCTTCTTCCCACATTCTATGTTCTGTCCATTTAGAGTTCCTGTTGTCTCTAAATTTAAAATAGAATCTGACTACTTTTAAAAAAATTTTATTTTTCAATTACAGTCTGCATTCAATATTATTTTGTATTAGTTTCAGGTGTACTGCGTAGGGGTTAGACAATCATATACTTTACAAAGTGTTCTCCCAGATATTTCCAGTACCCACCTGGCACCATACACAGTTATTACAATACTAGAGGCCCAGTGCACAAAATTCGTGCACTTGGGGGGTTTGTCCCTGAGCCCAGCCTGCACCCTCTCCAATCTGGGACCCCACAAGGATTGGGCCTAAACTGGCAGTCGGACATCCCTCTCACAATCCGGCACTGTTGGCTCCCAACCTCTCGCTTGCCAGCCTGATCATCCCCTATCCACCCCCCGCCAACCTGATTGACACCTAACTGTTCCCCTGCCAGCCCAATTGCCCCCACCTGCCCTCTCCTGCTGGCCATTTGTGGTGGCCATCTTTGACCATATAGGAGCGGCCATCTTGTGCGAGGGCTTGAGAGTCAATTTGCATATTGTCTTCTTTATTACATAGGATTATTGACTATATTCCCTCTGCTGGTTTTTCATACCCATGACTATTTTGTAACTGCCAACCTGTACTTCTCAATCCCTTCGCCCTTTTTACTCAGTCTCCCAATCCCCCCCCCCCCCCCCCCCGCCAGCATCCACCAGTCTGACCTCAGCATCTGTGAGGAACCTGACTACTTCTCACCAGCTCTTGTACTTCCACTTTGGTCCAGATCACTGTCATCTCTTGCCCTGATTACTGCAGTGGCCATTAAGTGGTTATCCCACTTTTATCCTTGTCCCCACACAGTCTATTCTTCACACTATTCTTCACACCTCAGCTGGACAGATGCTTTAAAAAGTAAGTCAAAATATGTCAATTTTCTGCTCAAAGTCCTGCATTGGCTCCCCATTTCACTCAAAGCAAAAATCAAAATCCTTACATTTGCTTTCAAGTCCCTAGAATATCTCCAGCCACCACCCATGACATTCCTGACCTCATTTTCTGCTACTTTCTCTTTAACTCACTCTGAGCCAGCTATGTGGTCATCTTGGCTAGTCCATGAACTCTCTAGGCTGCCCCAGCCTTAGGGCTTTACACTAGCTCTTGCACCTGCCAAAATGTTTTTCCTTCAAAATATTTTATACTCCCACATTTCCTTTAAATTTTTGCTAAAATGCACCTCACTGAGGTCTCCTAGCCTACATTATTCAGAATGAATATTCCTTCTATAACCTGTACTGCCAACCCTTCTTAGGTTGCTGCACCTTTCCTTCTGAGGTACTAAATAAATGAATTTGATATATTTTTTACTTATACTAGTAATATTTTGAATTTACTTTTGTATTCCTCCTCTAGAACATTGAAGCTCCACAAAGGTAGTGATTTTTCATCTGTTTTGTTTAGTAATGTACCCACTGCCTTAAACCTGCCACATAGTAGGTGATCAATACATCTTTGTTGAGCAAATAAATGAATTGAATATAGAACATAAACAGATGTTAGTAAAACAACACCCAGCTTGAGAAATAAAATATTATTAAAACTTTGAAGCCATCCATGCACTCCTCACACTCCCTTTTCCTCTCCACTTCAGGAATTAAATATAAGCAGACTTTATCGTTCCTTTGAACATCATCATGGTTATAGTTCACAGGTATCTATGCCTGGATTAAAGCACATTCTTTAGTTTGCATGTATTTTAAATTAAAAACATGTTTCTCTACTTGCTCTTTTGCTTGACATTATGTTTGTAAGGTTCATCCATGTTGATAATGGTGCTGTAGTTTACTCATTTCTAATGCTGTAGTTTTCTATTAAATATTAAAAATATTCTAGACATCTGGCTTATTTTCATATTTGTACAAGTGTCCTGGAACATGTATGCAATGCAAGCATTTCTCTAGACTATATAAGCAATGGGATTGGCTGGCCCAAGATTTCCCTCAGCTCATTTTGCCACAAGATTGATCCTACCATGTCAATGAGGGTACAGCATTGAGAGATCTGGCTTTTTTTGGGATCCAAGTTCAGTTTCCTTGCCTTGTATGGGCCAAAGGCCCTGGCATTTTATTTCTTGATTTAAAAAAGTGACTCCATCTCTGTTTTCAATTCTGTTTCCTACTGGGTTTTAATTCTCTTTTCATTTTGGCCTTGGGTGGATTGAACTTACTTTAAGCCCAGCAATGTATTATCAGTGCAGTTTGTTGATTCTTATCTAGAATTTCTACATTTTTTTTAGTTTCTACATTTTAAACAGAGTGCTATTTATTTATTTTTAATATTTTTATTGATTTCAGAGAGGGAGAGGAAGGGAGAGATAGAAACATCAATTTTGAGAGAGAAACATTGATCGGTTGCCTCCTGCACGCCCCATACTGGAGATCTAGCCTGCAATCGAGGGACGTGCTCTGACTGGGAATGGAACCATAACCTGTTGCTTCCTAGGTTGATACTCAACCACTGAGCCACACTGGCCAGGCTAAGCAGAATGCAATTTAAACAGAATACCTTGTCTGCCATATTGCAAGAAGCAACAGCAAGCTTAAACTTTTATATTTAATTTTTAAAAACTGTCACATATTGCTGGCTTTGTGTTATTTAGAATAGAGTAGGTGTTATATAAGAATAACTGTGATTTGTAATATTAATATAACAATAGTAGCTGACACTGAGGAGCTATTGATAATGAAAGGTGCTTCATTTATACATCTAGTAGTATACTGTATTAAAAATTATCAGATCACCTGGGACATAGTTGAACATTTGAATATAAGGTGTTGTGAGAAATGAACAGTTCTGTTTAAAGATAAAATTAGGTTCATTCTTCACACCATATACAAAAATAAATTTTGAATGCACAGGTAATCTAAATATAAAACTTAAAAGCATACAAGTAGAAAAGTAAGTGAATTCCTTTAGATCCTGATGATAAATGGCTTTCTAACTATGACTCAAAATTAAATATTGAAAATATACAAACATATTCTCTACCAAAAGTTAATACAGGAATCTTTTCTATATAATTGATTTGGGATCCTTTTTATTTTTGCCCAAACAATTTTCCTTTGTCTTATTTAGACAACATGTGTGTTTTTCATGGGTGTCTTGCTGTTAGTATTACAAATGAAAATTACTTTTGTAAAGTAAAAATTTTCTAGATGTAATTTACTTATAGGATATTTTTCCTTACATGATATTACCCTACTATCCCCCCCCCTTTTTTTTATTAATGGAGGCTTTTGTAAATTTTATAATGCAGTCTTGATAACTTTAAATTTTAATTTTTTCGCCCAAAAATATGACTGCTTTAGGTTCATTGCATGTTCAGGAATTTCACCATGAGATGAACTACCAATAGAAATTTTAGTTATTACTTTAGGAACAGCTTTTTATCCAGTACAATTAAATTGATTTGAATATTTACTTATTTCAATTAGCCTATTTAAATTAATCTGAAAACTTGATCACTATTTTACTGTCAAATTTAATACTCTACCAATAATCTTAGCTTACCCTGTAAATATTAGTGGAAAGGATTATTTGCATTCTTGAGTAGGCCCTGAGCATTCCTGATGCTAGGCTGGATTTAGATATAGGGCAGCTGCTGTCGGCCAAGTCTCTTGTCTGTTACCTGGGTCCCGATCTGAGCTGGGCCAAGTCTCTGTCTGTCACCTGTATCCCAATCTGAGCTGGGCATGGGAAGCAAAGCAGCCATGAGGGCAGAAGACCTCCCTCAGAAGGGGTGAGGGTTGAGGCTCCTTCAGGGCTGCAACAGAGAGGAATTGACAGGTCTGCTCCAACCACAAAGACAAGAGGAAAAACAGTCCAGAGATGGAAGATGCTGATGACGCCTTGCCACGTTAGCAGTCAGCAGCTGTGCACCGCTGCAGGTTGCCTAGGACCAAACCAGAGAGGGTCGGACCTGCATTGCCACCATGTGCCCACCATCCAGATATCATTGCTGACATGTACACATAAGGAACTGTTTGACATTGACACGGGGACTCAGAACTGTTGGACATTGAAATTGGGACTCAAACATTTTATTTTTTTGTTATTATATGTTTATTTCTAGTCTGCAGAGGCAAAATTTTTTAAAGGAAAGAAATGGGGGGAAAAATAGATACAGAGGCAAAGAAGCATTGAACAGACTGTCAAACTACAGCAGGAAGGCAGGGGAGGTTGGGCAGGGGAGGTGGCTGTAAGAAATCAACCGAAGGACATGTACGCATGCATATAAGCATAACCAATGGATACAAGACACTGGGGGGAGGGGGGGACAGGTGAAGGCATGTACTGGGGGGTAGGGGAGGCCAGGGGGGAGGTCAATGGGGGGAAAAAAAGGAGACATATGTACTACTATTTGTAATACTTCAAACAATAAAAAAAAATATTGATACATTTAAATATCTAAAAATAATTTTTGAATGAAAAGAATTTACCATAGGCAAATTCAAAAGACAAATGACAAAATGGGAGAAAATATTTGCAATATGTCACAAATGAAAGGCTAATATTCTTAATATATAAAGAACTTTTTTAAAGTTGAGATAAGAAAGCAGAAAAATAGCAAGAAATAAAAAAAAATCTTCTCTAAACAAATGGAAAGATTTTCAGCTTTACTCACAATAAGACAAATGAAAATTAAAACTAATTAAGATACCACTTTTACCTATACTTTGGCAAAAAATAAAAAGTTTGACCACACACCTTGTTGTTGAGGCTGTGGAGAAATAGTCACTTTCCCATATTAACAGTGGAAATGGAAAGTGATACAATGTCTATGAAATGGGATTTGGTAATAGCTAATAATACCACATCTGCACTTACTTTTGCCCAGCAAACCCTAGGTATTCACTCTAAGGATATATCTCCATTAATATGAAAAAATTGTGCAAGGTATTCATTACAGCATTATAGCACATTGCATTACTTATAATTGCAAAATTTCAGAAATAACCCTGTTTAGGGGAAATCTAACTTCTCTTATGTTTCTCTTTTACCCATGTTTACAGCTCTTCTGACACCAAGTTTGCGCAGGGTTTCCCCCCACCACGCAGTTCTGAAATCATTTTTTGTGAAACATGGGAATCAGGAAATGAGTAAAATATTGATATTGTTAGCAACTAGGGTTCTCACTGTGGGTAAAGGGAGATACCAAACAGGAATTGGAGGATGCAAGGAAGAGTTTTGTGGTACATATCTTCATTCTGGCCATTGAAAGGTCCTGGTAACAATGACATCCCAGTAGCAATGAACTTATTTTGCACCCATATCTTGATTTCTGAATACCCTTCCTCACTAGAGGAACAAGGGAACCTTGAAAAAAATGACTGTTTACAGGGCTAAGTAAAAGGAAGAACAAGTTGTGTTTGAAACACGTTATTGTACCAGAAAACAAGGTTCAGAAGTTAAAAAGGAGCTTATTAAAAAGATGTAAGAACCTAGATAATTTTGTTAACAAATATCATCCCAATAAATTTAATTAAAAAATAAATAGATGTCAATAAAAAAATAGACATAAGAGCCTGCTCAATGCAACTCCCACTTGCCAAAGGAGTCAGTTTGAGTAGCAAGATGAATAAAGTCAGTAACGGATTATAACACAAAGTTCTAAAAATCTAATAAAGACAAGAAAGAGGGGCAAAGATAGCTCAGAAAGATTTTCTTCATAATGAAATGCCAACCAATACTTATTAAAGGCATCTTAGAGTTAGACAATTGCCACTTACAACCACAGAATAATAGTGTCAGGGAAGAATCATGAATGCCCCCTCACTCAGTGGGGGAATCCTTTTAGATAAGCCAGTGTTTTCAGTCTCAAGTATTCGTCCACTATCACATACAGTGTATGAATTACAAAGGGAAATGAATGCACCTTTTGGTAGAAAAACTTGATGGATGCCACCTTCCGCCAAGGTACCAAAGGGAATGTAGAAAATAATGAGACATGGTGACATACTGGGAATCCTGAGGTAATGTCTCGAGAGACGCGTGTCTCATGGAGACTTTCTCCCCAAATGCACAGCCTAAATGTAATCATGAGCAAATAGACAAACCCAAGTTGTGTAATACTTTTATAAAGTGTGCTGTTTATGGTATTTTATAAATGTCATAAAGAAAAAGAGAGGAATTAATGTGCATGGAAGAATAACTGCAGAATGTGGCCATTCAGAGATGTCTTAGATCACATGATTAATTTGGCCCCATATAGAGTTGACTTCTAATGCACTCAGCTCTTCAGAAGCTGTAATGAATAACACTAATGCCTGGTAATAGCACCCAGGGAGTTGACATAGGAATACTCCTTTGTTCTTCTTTTTCTTCACTTTTCATCTCTACTCTATTTCACTATGCTGGAGAAATTGCAGTGCTAATGTCACCCAAATAAATAAATGGCTAAATAATAAAATTTTAAGCAAAGTTCAGATTCAGATCCCGATGTTACTTCCGCTATTATGTACTTTAGTTTTCTTATCTATAAAATGGGATAATAATAGTGTTTATCTTGCAAAGGTTGTAAGATTAAATTAGTTAAAATATTTAATAAACACAATTAGAGGTATAAATTTTCAATTTCATAGCTGTAATCAAAGAATAAAATATCATCCCAATAAATTAAATTGGATGAACAAAATAATTTATTGTTAAACCAGAATACTTCTGAAGGTAAAAGAGAGCAACATGAATAACTATGCTGGGATGATAGGTGTAAACAAGGGCTCTTCTAGGAAAGTCAGGCTATATGATATATTAGTCAGGGTTCCCCAGAAAGATAGAACCAGTAAGACATTAGGAGGTCAGGAAGTCCCACTTTTTGCTGTTTGTAATCTGGAGAACTAGGAAAGTTGGTGGTCTAATCCAGTCTAAGTCCAAAGGCCTGAGAGCTAGAATTGAGGGGAGTTTGGCGGGGGGGGGGGGGGGGGGGGCGCAATAGAATAAAGCCCTGTGTGAGTCAAAGGACTGAGAACCCCGAGCACCATGTCTGAGGGCAGGAAGAAATGGATGCCCAACTCAAGCCAAGAGCAAATTTGCCCTTCTCTTTCCTTTTTGTTATATTTAGGCCTTTAACAGATTTGGATGGTGTCCACCCACACTGCTGAGGGTGAGTTTTACTCAGTCTACTGATTTGAAATGCTCAACTATTCAGAAAACACCCTTTAAGACATGCTCTGAGATAATGTTTTACCAGCTAGCTACCTGACATCCCTTAGCCCAGTCAAGTTGACATATAAAATTAACCATCACATATGGGGCAAGCCCAGCTATTATTATTATGCCCCTCAAAGTAATTATTATGTCTATCTAATAAGAGTTTATTACATTTATGGCACTGAATAAAAATTCTGTCATGACTTTACTTAATCCTATTAAAATACATTTAGGGAAATGTTTGTTATTCCTATAATTTGGATAGGGAACCCAATTGACTTTCCACAATCACACACCTTGAGAAGGTTAAACTGGGATTGAAAGAGGCTGTCTCTCATTTCAAGATCCATGTTCTTAGCGAATATTATATACTTGCCCCTCTCACATCAATCCATAATCTCTCATCATACTGGTATATGAAGTAGATAAAGGTTTCCAGACTCCAGACCATTTTACATTTCTTTTTTTTAATGCTTTTTAAAAATTTATTTTAGAGACAGAGGTGAAGGGAGAGGGAGAGAGAGAAACATTGATGACAGAGAAACTTCTATCAGCTGCCTGCCTCCTGAATGCCCCCTACTGGGGATTGAGCCCGAAACCCAGTCATGTTCCTTGACCAGGAATCGAACCTGTGACCTCTTGGTGCATGGTACCACATCCAACCGATCCATACCATCTTGGGCCATTATCTATTTCTAATCTTAATATATGTTTTTAGTGTACAGGAACACGTGATGTTTGTCTTACATGTTTGACTTCTGTTTCATCCATCCAGAGTAGCCCTATTATGTAATGGTCTCTGATTTAGCACAGAGTTATACATTATAGTTTTTACAAGAAAGAAAATAAAAACAATGATAAGAAGGCAGTATCCTATTTAATAAAGAGGGAATATGCTAATTGTCCCTCACACCATTGCAAAGATGGTGGCATCCACAGCCAATAAGGAAGGAATATGCTAATTGCTGTCCCTCCCTCAAAGATGGTGGCACCCACAGCCACAGATGGAGACGCCCAGTGCCCTCAACCCCGCCGGAGTGGCAAGTGCGTGGCAAGGCATGCCTGCCTCTGGAGTCCCCCAGACCCCTAAGCCCCCAGCTGCCCAGGGCCGGCCCAAGGTGCAGGCAAGTCTCAGATGGCGGCTTCCCAGCCACCCAGGGCCAAGGCTTGTGCTGCTGGCAGTGGCAGCAGCAGAGGTGTGATGGGGCGTTGCCTTCCCCTGATGGCCAGGTTGCCTCCCACCCCTGAGGGCTCCCAGACTGTGAGAGGGGGCAGGACAGGCTGAGGGAATTTTCATGCACCGGCCTCTAGTAATAACATAATGGCACTGTGTATGACAGCTCAGATGAAAATCCCCATTCCATTACTTATTGTTCATCTGATCTTGAGCTTGACACCATTTCAGTACCTAAGTGCATTATTCAGATTGGAGGAAATAAAGGGAAGATGACAAGCTTGAGGAGAGCCAGGTTCAGGATGTAAAGCTGTAACCAATCAAACCTCTATCACCTCTGAGTATGTCTACTTACTGGAGCAACCTGCAAGCCACTGTAGCAGTCCCAGGAGCTATCCCTCCCCCCTCAGAAGGGTTAGGCCTTCTGTAACGGAATGCCCTGTTTGCATCACTGCTCCCTCTCTTTCTCCTTCCTTCACCAATCTATTTTTAAAACCTATTTTGAAAAGTCCATATTTACTTCCGCACCCTATTTGTTCCCATCAGATCTCTCATACTATGCTATGCATGCTTCCACTATGAGTATTACATCAAATACTGAAATAATGGGTGATTTAACTAATATCCTATAATGCAATACCCATTAGTGCAATACAAAATAATATTATGAGATTTTATTAGCTCATAGTAGTAAACACAGATTGCATTAAAAGCTGTTCCTATTTTATTTTTGAAATGCCTGGATATGATAGACTAATATAAAATACCCAATTATGCTGCTCTGAAACTGTAAAGTTGAGTTTCCTGCTGAGCAGGTTATGTTAAATCTTTTTCTTTTATTTTATTCTTATGAAGGATAAGGAAATGGTGGCTACAGGGGTTTCTCTTTGTTCACCGTCCCTACTGCATAGAAAACAGTTTAAGAGTACTTCCCAGGAAACTGTTCCTGACCTCCTGCCCCTAGCTTTCCACCAGACACTAGTAACAACATCAAATGCCACTTCTTAGCATTAAAAATTAGATATTATCTAGCATTAGGCTCTATGTAGCACAAGGTAAAGGGGCTTTTTGGCAGATAGCCAGGTAACTAGCTCCACGCTGACCAAATAGCACCATGCGAAGCCTCACTGAAGAGTCCTGCTTATGATTCCAAAGTTTCTCTCATCCTTGTTATAGAAAAACCTGTCAAAAGAGGAATTTACTATTTCCACTTTAAGTGTTCATTTTTAATTTTTTTCCACCCCCTACAAGTATACCAGCTCTTTCATTTAACAACGCCATTATCACACCAAGGTGAAGGCTATGTAGGAAAAAAAATTCTCATTCAAAATATTAATGCCATATCGATGGTTTTTTATGCTAATAATTTTGAGGATGAGAATAGAGTGACACCAAATGACCATTTCTAAAGTCTACTAGTCAACATGCTTTTGTTCTATTAAGCCAGAAGTAAAAGATCACGTGTTGGTATTAGAACAAAATTTGGTAAGTATAACTAGAATACTGCAACTTTTACTTTGTGAGTAAAGTATTTCTAATGTCTGTAAATAGGCTATGAACTGTTTAAAAAAATTGCTTGCTTAAACAATCATAAATATTTCAGTGCTATTCATAGATTACAGATCACAGAAAAATACTTTAAAACAATGGAAGGCTACTTCTCCAGCATAACCACACAGAGTTATTTTTTTATCAGACGCATTAATTAATCAACACAGTGGAAAGGCATCATCTGCTGATAACACACAAGCCATACACAAAATTCTCCAATAAGCATCTCCAGTTAGCATGTCCACTTGCTGTGCTAACTGATAACCCTTTGAACTACTGTCTCATCTTTCTCTTTGCCTATAAATTTCACAGAGAAACTCTCATAATTATGGCCCCTATTTACTTACCGTGCAATTTCCTCTCAGTCCATTGGAATCCAAATTTTACCCTGAGCTTTTCCAACAATGTTCTCCTTAAGTTTATTGATGACCACCTACTACAGGTAAATGTTCTTGGAGTTCTGATGAGGGGAAGGGGAAGGAGGAAGGACAGAGCAGGGTTTCCCTGGTCAATGGTTCATGCTTGTGCCAGACTTCCTAGGTGCTATGGCCTGGGGACTCCCCATCTAATCTCTTTCAGGAACTCCTAACCAGGTGCAGGAAATGCTAGTTAGACATCCAACCAGGTGAGAGAAATGGATGAGAAGAATCTGTTGGAGCTACATTCGAACCTAGAGACTCTCGGGGGGGGGGGGGGGGGGAGAATACCACAAAGCAAAAAGCTTTTTATATAGTTTTCATTAATCAGAGTTATCAAAGAAGAAATCATAATTGACATTACTGATTTCTGATGCTTCTTAAAGTTCCAATATTTCCCCAATAGTTTTCCTTCCAAAAATTGGCTGCATGACCTCCCTCTGTCTTTTAATGTTTACATGTAATACTTTTCTTTGCCTTCATCTTCATTAGCCACCCTCCATCTTTAAAGATTATTGATGCACTCCATTCCTCTTTAAATCCTTTTCTGTTTTGTTCTGCTTTTGCTGGTACTGCAAACTTATTTGTCTTCTTCCTCCTCTTTGCATATCTTCCTCCTCTTCATATTATGAGTTTACAGTTTATTCTGATTATTTATTGGAAAAACATAACTTTCAGTCTGAGTACAATAAGAAAACCATTTCTCACTAATTCTCAGGCACTTCTTGTAGCACATGGTCAACTATCTCTCTGAGTAATAATTCATGTCTATATTGTTTAAACTATACAGAATAAAGGCAATCCAAAATAGGGGGCAAGCTATTAAACAATTCAATCTGCAAGCTCCTTTACATGCAAATAGAACAAATTGTACCATATTTTTATAATAAACTTGAGGATATATATTAGCATAGCCCCACTTTCCCTAAAATAGGAGTTAGCAGTGAAATGTAGGAGACCTGCATATTTTTAAAGAGAATAAAGAGGTGTATAAACAAATAATCATTGATATGCACATTGCTGGTTTAATTATGTGAAAGTCCTGATTTTTAAAGATGACATCCTTGGTGGCAAATCATTAGGTAGCTCTTGATGTGATTAATACATAGACTACCGGGCTTGCTAGAAAGTGCCTTTGATCCAATGTGGTCTTTCTTGTGTTCTTATGAACTTCAATTTTATGTTTAAATTGTAGCTCTTTCTCTCTGAAATTCCATCTGTGCATGAATAATCAGAACACTTTTCCCTTATCTACATATTTCACCATTATTTTAGATTATAAAAAATTCTTATACATGTGTTTCGTTAAACCTAAGAAAGAGGATCCATGCAACACTTGACTAAGGATTTACATGCTTCTAAAAAACAGCTGAGTTGAAATGTGCTGATCTTCCTACTCAGTAATCATGCCTTCCCATACGCCCATATTTCAATAGCTAATAACCTGGCATGCTCATTTCACTGGCAGTGTAAATGACAAGCTTTCATTTTGTTGCAGATGATCACACTGCCACAAACAGTGTTTCATTTTATGGAAACAAACCTGTGTGAGTGGAATGCTTTTGATTCTACAGCCTGTGCAAGGGGACAGCTAGCACCCAGTCATGCAATTTATTAAAACATGGTCATTCCTAATCCTGAGATCTTACGTTTATAGGCTTCTTAACAACATACAAGGTAAACCTTTTTCTTTGCTGGAATTTTGCTCACACTGAACAGTTTTTTTTTTAAGGTAGAGTGCTTGATGAAGGCCCTGGAGTCTTTCATGGCAAAAGTGAAGCCAAAAGTTTCATCTCTGTGGGGAAAAGCTGCAGTTTTCAACAGTGAGCCATAGACAATGGCATTATGCATTCCTTTCTTGTTTCTCTGCAACATTTTCCTTGAACTGTTCACTTGTTGTATCTTAATTAAAGGCATAATTTCTCAGAGCAGAGGTTGTTATAAATGAATCAGAGCAGCATAAACTTGTCAAAATATTTAGAAATCTGGATAAAATAAATAAAAGTTGTATGGAAGACTATTACATGAGCAAATGCCAAACCATGTCACATGGAGATATTATAAAAAAAAAAAAAAAGCAAAATAAAGACCTAATGTGTCAAGAAAATTCTGTAACCGATGTTCTGATTCCAGAAGAGAAAAATGCTATACAGACACAGAAAGACTATATGACTATAGTGGGCAGTTAAGACAGGCATGAGCAGAGTGATAAGCCAGGTACAGAGGGTCACGAGGGTGGAGACCCCCAGGCGCCTAGCAGTGGGCAAAAGTATAAGTCCTGGCACAACCACTCCCTTCAGCATTAATCCCTGGGAAATAGCATTTAGGCTTCAGCTAGGTTTCAGCTCCAGGCCCAGAGAAGCAGCAAAATAAGAGAGAATGACCCCATGGCTGACATTAGGTCCAGTTGCACTGACTAAAGACCTCCCTGATGCTGATCAATCAGCGGAAACCACGAGGGGGCACACCTGGAAAGCTGATGAATATTCTGTTGAGATCCTCCCCTGAGACCTCCAGATAAAAGCACTCAGGATGGAGGAGCCAGAATGGCTGTCTCTATGGAGCAAGCCCGTGCCTTTACCCAGCCCCTTCCTTCCCCAGGGTGCCTACACCCCGACCCCCCAGTGCCTCATATCTTTCCCCCTCAAGGCACCTTTTCCTTGCTCTTTGTATCTTGTTTTCTCCTAAGCACCAAGGGCCCTACTTCTGCTGTAACTTGTTTCCTGAACCCATTTCTTCTACGGCTCACTTTTCCACCTCTGGTTTTTCTAAACAAACTTGCTCTTGTCATTTGAATCTTGGTTCTGAATTCTTCTTTTAGCCAGAACTCAAGTACCCAGGTTGCTGAACCGAGGCCTAACACTTAGCGCCTTTTTCCGCCACTAACGTTATCATGGGGATTGATAAAACAAACAAAAAAAAGTATTTATGTAATCCATGGAAGTTGTAAGCAGAACATTCTCTAACACGATGGCTAGTCTGGGAGTTGAACAGGGTAGAGATTTCATGACTGACATAGACTTAATCTTTTCTCTGTTGGACATGACTTGTCTGTTTCCAGCCCTGAGCTCTGTCAATCAAGGTGCAAAATAAGGGTGAAAATATTTGGCATGTAAGCTGCCCCTTCATGTAGGCCATGACATGAACCATTCTATCTCAATGTTCTTAAAGGAATCACATGCCAACCCCTCAAAATATATAGGCACCAGCCAAAGATATTAACTCTCGATTTGCTTTATTTTTAATTTACTCTATAAATTCTTCCACGTGAAAACTTTACTCCTTTGATTGGCCCCCATCTAATACTCTTCTGCCCAATAATATAATCAACATCTGCACCTGCTTATCATTTTAAATCTCTTTATTCACATAAAACAAAACAAAACAATCAAGCAAACAAAAAGACAAAGACTCGAGAGCTGGTAAAGACAATCCTACATAACTCTGGATCCCTGTATCTCATCTTAGGCTGATAAAACAGGTATAAATAGTCCAAAGGGAGTTGGCAAACATGAATCTTGAATCTTAAAAACAAACAAAGAGGTGCATCATTTTGCCTCTGAGGTTGTTGTCAGCTATATTTTCCAATTACTCTCGCAGTTGCAGAGTTGAGAATCAAGATAAAGATCCTGATCTTTTAACCCACCTGTATTGCCTTAATCATACCTATCTACAAGAGATTATTAAAAATTAATTTCCCCTTAAGATTCAGACATTTTTTAGTCCTGCCATCTGGAAAGGACACTTTCAAAGTGGAATCATAAAGCTAACAGGCCTGCTTTCAGTTAAAATTATAATGTCAACCTCTGAACTCTCTCTAAAACACAGAACATATTCCTTGAAATTATGATCTAACTTCCTCATAAAATCAACATTTATACTTTGAAATACATATCCTACATCCTAACCTGGTATCCACACATGTACAGGGCATTGTAAAAATTTCAAGCAGCCAATATCTGACCTAAAAATTTTAAAATATTTATGGACTTTTTAAGGCAAAGTAAAGAAGTAATGAATAGTATACTGAACAACTTTGTGGACATTAATTCTGACACCAGGCCTAGAGGTATAACACTTGCGTGCCCCTAGCCAATGTCATTCAATGCCACACCCCAAGGAAACCACAACCCTGATTTTCTTTCTACCAATCTCATGGATTTTATTTCTTTTATTATATATCTGTGTCTAAATCAGCATAAAATTATTTTGCATGATTTAAAATTTTATGTAAATGGTTTGGCAATGCCAACAGTAAATAGCAGATTTAGTCCCTTAATGTTTCTACTGGTATATATTTTCCAATGTTTGATTTCCACAATATATTTAACCATTCTACCATTGATAGATTTGCATTTTTTTCAGATTTTTGCTATTTCACACAGTACATTCTCCTACATGCCTCCTGGTGCCCATTTGCAAGAGTTTTTTTAGAGTATAAAACAACCGTGAAATTGCTGTGCCATCCTTAAACTGCCTTTACATTGAATTTTCTAGTGAGTACTGTCATCAAGATGGTGACATAGATTCTTCCTGACTTTACCCCTCTCACAAGAACAACTAACAACTACTCAAAAGTAAGATATCACTGAGAGAATTGTTTTCCAAAATTATTTCTCTTGGTGAATTTGTTAATCTCTGCTTCAACACCACACTGACTTAAGTATTATGACTTCAAAATAATTGTTGCTCTATAAAAGAAAAGTTTCCATCTTGTTCTCAATGAGTTCTACCAAAAGGATTGTTGAGATTTTGATGGGATTGCATTGACTCTATATCCTCATTTATGTTTCTAAATGTTATACAGCAAAATTTAGAAATTTCTCCATAGACATTTTTCTGGTTATCTCTTATTGATAACCATCACCCCCAAACTCAGTAACTTCAAAACAACACAAACATTGCATTACCTTTCATGGTTTCTGTTTCCGGGCTTTTTGAAAGGGAAGGATTTATCTGGAGAGTCCTGGCCCAACCTCTCTCTCTCTGTGGTTGTAGGAGGTGATGACTGAGGCTGGAAAATGTGGGGCCCATGAGGAGGGAGGATATAAGCAGCTGGGAGATACAGATTGCCCTGTATCTTACTTCATGTAGTCTCGGGGCCTTTGCCAGGGACTCTCCAAAAGGGGTAAATGGAGCACCTCAGAGTAAGTGACTGAGTCCTAACAGCCAACATTTTAAGTAATAGGAAGTGGAAGTGCCAATTTCTTTAACACCTGTGTCTGGAGACTGGCACAGCATCATTCCACTAGATTGTATTGGTCAAACAGTCACAAAACCCAGATTCAGGGGGAGGGGCATATACCTCCCCTTGCAATGAGACATTGTCAAAGAATTTTAGGATAATGTTTGTAAATTGTACAACTGTTGTTAGATTGATTGTGAGGAAGGTTCTGTTTTTAAATGCTATTGCAAACTATTGCAAATGGTGTCTTTTTTAAGATTACATTTACTAGTGGTTGGCTGCTGAGGTATAGAAATAGGTATTTAAAATGTATATCCAACAACATGGGTAAGCTTTTAATGAATTCCCATAATGGTTCTTTAGGATTTCTAAGTACAAACTCATATCATCTCTATATAATGACAGTTTTATTTCTCTTTTTCACATCTGGTTTCTTTTATTTACTGTTCTTACCTTACTGCACTGCCTAGACCTCTAATACAATGTTAATAGAATTGAGGAAAGCAAGAACTTTTGTCCTGAGTTCAAAAGAATGATTTCACCTTTTTGCAATGAAATGTGATGGTTTCTATATGTTATTTGTAGATATTCTTTTTCAGGTTAAAGAATTCCTTTCCATTTTTAGTTTGCTCAGATTTAAGAAATATTAAACAATAGATGTTGAATTATATCTATTTTTTTCTACATCTCTTGAGATAATCATGTAACTTTTCTTCTTTAATCTGGTGAATTTCTAACGTGAAACCAATGTTACATTTCCCTAAAATAGCCAGTTTTGTCCTGATATATCATCTTTTTTATACATCACTGTATTTAATTTGCTAATATTTTTAGCATTTTTATCAATAATTATATACTAATTGAGACCATATTTTTTCTTTCTTATATGGGCTTTGTCTGGTTATTTTTCAAGGTTATGTTAGACTCCTCAAATGAAATAGGGATTATGCTCTTTTTATTAACTTTAGGGTACTTTATACTATAGATTATAATAATTGTTCCATGATTGTTTAGTAGAACTCATCCTTGCAAAAAAAAATCTGACCTGGTATTTTCCTTTTTGGGGAGGGTGGCATATTTTATTTTGATTCAGTTGATTTAACATTTATAAGACTATTCAGGTTTTTCTAACTTTTATTGAAATAGTTTGGGTAAGTTATTTTCCTTTATTTCTTCTTGTCTCTTTTTGTTCTGCTTGAGGCTAAAAACCCCAAATAAACTAAAATAAAATTTATTAATGCCTCGTAAATAATTATTAATCTTTTTAAATGCTTCAAATCATATTAAGCTTTCTTTTATTTACAGATTAAATTTAGAGATGGAGAGGAAGGGAGAAAAAGAGGGGGGAGAGAGAGAGAGAGAGAGAGAGAGAGAGAGAGAGAGAGAGAGACATTGATTTGTTATCCCATTATTTATGCATTCCTTGGTTGATTCTTGTATGATCCCTGACCCAGGATTAAACCCCCAACCTTGGCCTGTCAGGTCAATGCCTAACTGAGCTACCCAGCCAGGGCCTAAATAATATTTTAGTTCTAAAATAAAAGTGATTTCAGCAAAACTCTTCTATGCATTATCACTCAGTTCAGTTTTAACCTTATCCCAAGTGAAATGAACATAAAACAGTTTAAGAGGTTGAAGCGCCTCTCATTCCAGTATCAAGAGCTTCAACTCATTAGGAAAGGATAATCGTGGGATAAAAAAGATAGCCTGAATTTAGACAAATGAGTAAATGTAGAGACATCTCTAGCTCAATAAACATATCAGAACTACCTAAGAATTATTTTTTTCAAACCACACACTATACATGACTTTATTCACATCCTTGGAGATTCCAATGCCCTCCCTTAGGTTGAAAACTACTCTGGAATGACCCATCCTTTTTATAGGCATTTACTTTTATATCTCTGCTTTATTGATACAAAAAAGAGGATAAGATAAACCATTGTAAACTGTTAATGCTACCTCAGAACTGGTGTCCTAATTCTATTGATTAAATCAGAGCTGGTAGACTTATTGGCATGATTCATTCTATTCCAATTTAACGGGGAAAAACCATAGATGCCTGGTTACATAATGTGGGGATCTCCTCTCTAACATTCCTAATTATTATTGAGCTAGTCTAGTCAACCGCTGGAATATGTCATGATGTAGTCAGTTCTACTGTTCTAATGCATTCACTTATACAATTCTTTTGGAATGCACTTTCATAAAGCTTTTTTGCTCCTGGGCCTATTTCCATTATAATCTATTTTCCACACCCAGACAGGTCAAAATTTCACTGGCACATTTTGCATATTAGTGTTCCAAATCCTTCACCATCTTTATTGCTCTCCTCTGAATGTACTTTAGTTTTTTTCTGTTCATATAATCACTGCACTAATAACAAGTCTTCTCCCTAGAATATTGTCCCCTTTCCACCTTGAAAAATTTAAGAGTCAGTTCTTAATTCATTTTCCCTCCCCCTTTTTCTCTCTTCTTCCCTTCCTTCTTCCTTTCCTCCCTCTCACAAATATCATTAAGAACTATTATGCCAGGATGGGGACATAACACAAAAAGTTCCTGTCATTAAGATGCTTACAATCTAGTAGCGTGTGATTGACAACCACACACAAGCAAGTAATTGAATATTATAGCAGATAATTAAGTGCTATGAAAAAAATCTAAAGTTGACAACCAATGGTTGTTGGCACCAATTTAACACCAACAGGAATCCCCAGTTTGGGGTGCAGTGAGGAAGAAAATTATTCAGTGCATGACAGCTCAATTGTGATACAGCATGGCCATGAAAACAGCATGGTTGTGAGGCAGCCCTGGTCCCAAACCCCTCACAGGCTAGACAACTCTGCTCTGCTCCTTTATGGTCTGTTCCACTCTGTATGTGCCTGTGGTCCTGCCTCATTGGTTAGCTTCACTCTGTTCTGGAGATCTTCAATGTTTCAGCTCAGCCAGGGAGATACAGTCTTCATTCTTCAGTGAAAAGGGAAGTATGCTCTGGAAGCCATAGGGGAGCTGGCTTATAGGGACAGAAGTTCCCTCTCCTGTTTTTATGTCCACCCTCATGCAAATGAGGACTCCAAATCCTCACCATTTGATTGGTCCAAAAGTCAGTGTCCTGATTGGTCAGAATAGATCTGCTCAGATTGGTCAGAGCTGTACAGCTCCGACGGGATGGGGAACGCCTCAGTCCTATTGGTTGAAATAGGACTCCAGGAATTCCTTTATTAGGACTGGCTCAAATGGTAGAAACACAGTGCAGGCAGAAAGTTCAATGCAGAGGCAGGCAGTTAAGCACAAGTTTCACTGTGAAGTGCAGTTTGTGTAACAGGTTCCTTTGCAGAAACAGCTACTAGGCTCTGCTTCTTAAAAATATTTGAGTACAGTTAGCCACCTGGAACCCTTCTTAGTTCGTGTCTTCCCCACCCCACCTATTAGAAAGGAATCCCTTTCTTTCTGTACTGAACACACTTCTACTTTTTCTTGGAGTTTAAACTTAGATATCATCAGCTATTAAACACATGTTAGGTTGGTTCCAAGGAATGAACAGACAATGGTTACAAAATAGGTGTGGTCCTGGTGGTTTAAATTTAATGGAGGAGATGGAACTGAAAAAATATTCCCAAATAGACATACAATTTTGAACTGCAAGATCTGGCCTCAGGGAAAGATAAAGAGGGCCAGAATCTGACATGCACATGGCAGTGTAGAAAAGTCCCGTGAAAAAGCCATCTCTTCAGTGGAGTTTCTTCCTTGACTCCTCAAAGGCTAGTTGGGTACTCTCCTTTATACTTCTGTAACACACAGTGCTGAACATCATCATAGCCTTATACTGGTTTTTAAATTGTCTGTTTATTTCACAGCTAGAGAAAATGTCTTATTGTATTGCAAGAATCATCACAGGTCCTATTCCATATTTGGTAGGTACCCAATAAATGTTTGTTGAGACATGCATCTAATAAATGAAGTACCCTAACATAACAAGAATAAAATTAATGTTTCTAAAACGAATGGTTGAACATCAGATTCCATATGTGGGTTTGAGGATCATGTAGAGTGGAATTCATTCATATAAATTGATCCTCTAAAACTAATGCAACTTGAGATTATACTAGCTTTTCTTAGTGGGCATGTCACACTATAATGATAAACACCATACCATCCTGCAATACCACCAGAATTTGTAGTAACTTATATATTTATGAATATATTGTATTCATATATCTATGAATAACCTTGTCTTCCAGTTTTAAAGCATAACTTGGGTTATAGGACATACTGAACATCACTTAAAATTTTCAGATTTTTCTGCTTTTCATGCCAACTCTTTATATTGTTTGAAAAATGTATGTTTAATTTGCTTCTTCATTTGGATAATGCTAATGGACTGTTATTGACTAGTGTCTCTGGTTCAGTTCATCGCACACTGGGCAGTATTCAAATATGCTCCTTACATGCCAGCTGAAGTTGGTAGTGGTTTGAAGGCAGAGAGCCAAATTTGTCCAAAGGATAATGGCTAAATATATTTTGTTTTGTTTTCTGAATTTTAATGAGTGAATGAAAGACTTATTCATTATTTATCTATTTTTGAATTTTATCAAATAGTTCTAGTGGTAATTACCCTATCTCTGTATTTATAGAAAAGTGGCAGATTATCAAGATAATAGCCTGATTCCATATTTATGAAGTATCTGTTAAAATTATAAATATAGATACATGGAACTTTGTGATTAATGCCAAGAAAAGACACTTATAGTTAAAGATGGGAGGGGAAACTACAACTAGCTAGCTAGCACCTTTAGTGAAATTAGTATTCTGCATATGAGTTCCATGTGAAAAAAAATCATTATTATTCTTTAAAATGCAGTTTCTTTTAAAGGGAAATGTTCACTTATCCTTATTAGTAAATCGGATAAAAGTAAAAAAAAAAAATACAATAGGTACTTTATTATATTCTACATTGCAGATCAAATACGTTGAACCAAACTTTATTTTCTTTTAGTATAAAAAACTCCAAGCTGTGGGTATAGATATCAGTGACTTCGTATGTCTACACTGGTATGTATGATATTTCTGAAAACTCATATTGATATTTCTTTTTTAATGAGAACCACCAAGAAAATCCTATTTTTTAGAGAAAGAATTGAAAATTAAAAAGGAAATGAAGGCAAATTTACTTTTAAAGAACAATGGTTTCAAAATAGGTAATATAAAATAATAAATTTCTAAAATATCTAAATTTTCTGCATTAGCAATAAAATTGTACAAAATTACTACTTCAAATGTATAAATATTTGCAAAGTAAAAAATAAGAGCTTTGCAAAATCATCTATTTACATTTTTTAACTTAAATTTGACAGAATTGGGTAACTCAAGTCTCTCTCAACTCCATTTTTCTTCTAAGTATACATACTGTGTATGTGTGAGTGTGTGTACTGTGCTTCTTCCATTGATTAAAAGTAGACTGAATTGTTATTATTTGTCTTGTTCATAATAATTATCCTAACAGGTGTAAGGTGGTATCTCATTGTAGTTTTGATTTGCATTTCCCTAATAGCTAGTGAAATTGAGCATCTTTTCATATATCTGTTTGCCATTTGCACATCATCTTGGGAGAAGTGTCTGTTCAGGTTCTCTGACCAAATTTTAATTAGATTGTTTGTTTGTTTGGTGCTGAGTTGTAGGAGTTCTTTATATTTTTTGGATATTAATCTTTGTAGAACCTGTTGTTTGAAAATATCTTCTCCTATTAATTTGGTTGCATTTTTGTTTTGTTGGCAGTTTCTTTTGCTGTGCAGAAGCTTTTTCTTTAGTTTGAAAGAGTCCCACTCATTTATGTTTTCCTTTACTTCTCTTGCCTTGGGGTCAGATTTGTAAAACCCTCTCTGAAACCAAGGTCCATAAGTGTAATACCTATGTTTTTTATATGTAATTTCTTGTTTCAGGTCTTACATTTAGGTCTTGATTCAAGTATTAGAGAAGTTGTGAAGAAAAAGCAATACTCATTCACTCCTGGTGGGAATTTAAACTGGTATGGCCACTATGAAACAGTATGGAGGCTCTTCAAAATATTAATATTAGAGTTACCATACTGACCCAACATCCCTGTTTTGGGTATCTGCCTGAAATTTTTGAAAACATTTATTGGCAAAGATTTATACACCCCTATGTTCATTGCAGCATTATTCAAGGTGGCCAAGACATGGAAACAACTGAAGAATATTTCACTAGATGACTGGATAAAGACAATGTGATATATATATATATATATATAGTGGAATACTACTCAGCCGTAAGAAAAGATGAAATACTGCCATTGTAACCATATGGTTGGATCTTGAGAATATCATGCTAAGCAAAATAAGTCAGACAGAAAAAGTTAAGAACCGTATGGTTTCACTCATCTGTGGGGTATAAAACTGAAAGCAGCAAGGAAACAAGCAATAAAAAAACTGATAGACACAGGCCACAGTATGATAGTTACCAGAGGGTAGGTGTTGGCGGGCTAGTAAAGGATAAAGGGGGTCAAACATATGGTGACGGAAGAAGATGTGACTGGGTGGGGGCACATAATACAAAATACAGGTGTTGTATCATAGAATTCTATACTTGTAACCTATATAATCTTATTAACCAATTTCACCCCAATACTTTTAATTTTTAAAATGACCTAATGGGATACATTTGGGAAAAAAAATAGACTGAGTTGGAAGTGAACTGTTTTTTCTTCCTCAAATTAATGACATTACATTTCACTTAAACTTCTATCTAAAGTTTCTGCACAGTCTTTGTGAACAAAGCAGGTTGGGCTTTCATCAAATTCAATGGCTTAAACACCTGACAATAAATTTTTCTATTTAAAGATCATTCTGTGAAGGCATGTTATCTTTTGCTCATCAAAAGAGCAAGGACCACTGAATCCTACAATTTGACATCTTCTAAATACAGGACTTCAAGAATTCAACAACAAAAAAATAAGTTGGGAAGAACAAATCTTTACTATTAAGTAAATTTTGAACAGTTCAACCAAATTCTTATAGGGTAAATACCAGTCACTATAAATCCCTAAACATTAAGGTATTAGTAGAAAAACCCTTAATTCAGAGTGTCCTGAGCAGTGCACTGGGACTCAGAGTGTCCTGCTGGGATTATGGTTAAGGCCCTTTTCCTTTCTTGGTTTTGTTTATCTTCAAACTCTGATCTGTTTCTGTGTCCTTTGATATGCACATATTAAGCTAGTGATGAATCTGTGTCAAAGCTGATATTTTAGTTTAAAAGGTGAGTATAATAAAAGCTTTATTTTAAAATATTTAGTGTGCTCACTGCTATAAGATGTGCTGTTCCCAGATCCTGTCAGATAAACCTGTAGAACATATGCATGCATATATATTTGGGGGTATACATCCATCTATCTATCTTCCTACCTACCTACCTACCTATATCTCCATTTATCTACCCATCTCATGCATTCACACAGATACTCCCAACCCAGCGATTTTCAAACAGTGTGCTGCAGAATTGTTAAAACTTTCAATACCTGGCTATTTAGTCAGGGGCACTGACCTCTTTTCCCCTAGGTTGTCAAATAAAAATTGACAATAGCCAACACAACAATAGCCATCCAATGTGAATGAATCAAAATTATACTTTTTTTTTGTCAGCTCAGCAAAAAATATATTTTTGGTGTACTGCAGAATTTCAGTAATTAGTTTGTGTATCATGAAATTTTAAAAAATGGTTGAAAATTGCTGTTCCAATCTAAAACACTGGGTTTATTCTGGTATCTTTCAATATTTTTAACATCCTTTCCCGACAATAAGAAACCTGATTCCATTATTATTTACCTGCTTATTTTGTCGTTCGGTCCCCTGTAGCATGCGTGCCCTCCTCATCCTGTGCCAAGCCAGGGTGTGTGGACACCTTCCACGCCTTACTTGGTTTCTGAAACACCATGCCAGGCCGCTCCCAAGCATAGATGCCTTATTCATCCTGCTTGGTGTCCAACCTGCTATGGTAGGGCCCTCCCCACTGCAAGCCCCCTTCACCTCATCTGGGATCCAACATCCCACTCATGACTTCTCCATCTCTATTGCCCCATGACATCTACCTTGTTCTGACACACCTAATGGCTTTAGGCTTGACCTGTTCATGAAGGGAAGGAAAAACAACTTTAAAGTGTAGAGAACTTCTGCCTTATACTATGTAAATGCCTTCCATATTATTCCAAATTTTATTTCTAATGTAAATAGGTCACAGGTGAGCCTGAACAAAGCAATGTGGATGCAGGTGATTGTGGAGAAAGGCATTTTTCCCCCCAATATGAACATGGTCACAGAATGGCCTTTGTAAAATATTTGGTGATCCAATACTTGCATACTCCTTCCAAGAAGGAGACTGACGTTATGTGGTTACCTTTCTACTTTATATGAGAAAGGCTCCGCTTATGGCCTGAAGGATGCCTAGAAAATTGTCCTCAATTACTCAAAAGTACTCTCTTTTAGGCTGTTTTGTTTATTTGTTTGTTTTTATCTTTGCCTGGTATAGCAGCTAAGCTTAAAAAAAGTGTGTGGTTTCAATGGAGTTTTACTACTTATCTATATGAGTAGAAGACGGTATTTTAGACAGCTCTGTTAGACATAAACTGTCTCCATTACTTGTCTCTATTTATTACTAGGATGTGTGAAATTGCATGGCTCAATCTTTCCATGGCTCAAGTTTACTTGTCTATTAAATAGAGGTAGCACATATCCACCTGTCAGGATTAAGTGAGATAATGCATGGAAGTTATTTTTAATGCCTTAAGAGTAAGGAACCAATGATGCCATTCATTATTCATATCAATATGATAATTGTCACAATTACAGTATTGATTAATCAGTTTTTACACTCTAACTAATCAGGAACTAAATATCAAAATGCTTTCTCCTTGTTTATCACCATGAATAACTTCTCTTACTCATGCCACCTATCACTAAACTAGAGCTGCTCTGGGGGTTCTAAGGAAGGGTGTTATTTGATGTGCATTAGACACAAAAGTTTAGAAATAGTAATGAAGAACACTACTCACAATTAGAATAGAAATTCAGAAGAACATTTAACACTTAGCATTTTGCTATGTTCTAGATCTAGGACTCACATTGGCTTATGCCCAAGATATTTCAGCTAGATTTACCCAAACAGACATCCAAAGAGAATATCATGAGCTCCCTTCAGAACATGGCAGGCTATGCTGCTTCAGCATTTCTTTGAAATGGAGTTCATATCAGGCTGGACAGATACTCAAATCTGAGGTGAAGTAAGTGAATCAAGGAACTGAATTCACATATGTAGACTTCAATGTGGCATATTTCATTTCACAAAGGCTAAAAGCAAATTAAAAACTGCTCAAGATCTCACTGCTTTCTTTCACCACATACCCACTCAGTGGGCAAGCTGTAATAGTTCTTTCCTAGAGAAACTTTAAAAAATGTATTTCCATGAAGTATAGAGCAATTTATTACAGGAAAAGAAATCCACTTTTAACACAGAGTCCATCTTATACCCATATGGTTTTCCTTTTCTCTGAGTTTGAGGATTCCACCCACCAGTAATCTTTGAAAAAAGCAAAGCATATATATATAATTTGTTGCTTACTTTCTTTGATGCATGTGAAAGTTACAGGGTAAATTTAGATCTGTGTTGCCCCCTTGCAGTCTATAAGAAAATTTGATTGCGAGCAATTCCATTCAAAGCCCAGCATACTCACCTTTGACTTCCAGAGATTCTGGACACTGTTCCTATGCCAGGAATAACATTGGGGGAATAATATAGATTGCAATTCATGTGATACCCACTCTCTTCTCAAGTTCCTGATCTTGGTTGACAAGAATAATAATATATTGCAGAATTGAAATAGATACCAGTAATATTATTATTTAGATAGTATTATTTAGAAACTTTTAAAAAATGATTAAAAATCAAATATAGCCAAGCTGGGTTTGACTCAACTGTTGAGCATTGACCAGGAACCAAGAGGTCACCAATTCAATTCCCAGTCAGGGCACATGCCCGGGTTGCAGGCTCAATCCCCAGTAGGGGGCATGCAGGAGGCAGCCGATCGATGATTCTCTCTCATCATTGATGTTTCTATCTCTCTCTCCCTCTCCCTTCCCCTCTGAAATCAATAAAAATACGTAAAAAAACAAATACAGTTTCTAAGGCAATAACAAATAATAAAAATGGAAACTCTCCTAAACAAAATAGAGAAGTGAGTAGCAGTAATTGCATTTGTCAATCATATTTTGAAAAATTCTTCAGTAACTTCTATACTGAGGTAATAAAGCATGCTTCCCCAGTCTGCCTGGAATGGAGGGATTTCCTAGGACATTGTGCTTTCAACAACATGATATGTTAATATGGTAGGCGAACCAGGTTGGTGAGAGAGCACATAAAGAACTAGGCTTGGTGTGGGGGTGGTACACTTTCTTTACCCCAACCATGCAATCTACAAAATATAACCTATTGGACATTCCAGAGCCTCTAAGACAGATTTGTTTGCCAGAATGAGTAGACAGGAAGTGTAATTAACAGAAAACCGACAATAGACATCACATTAACTATAAGTACTATAGTTTCTTAATATACCACTAAGAATATTGATTAATCACCTTTAATAACCTGAGGGAACTGCTCCACTTGAATCCTTGGAATCTGAGGTACGATCCTCAGACCACCTACATGGGGATACCTTTGCATTGGCTGATTTATCATGAAGACATTGTACTTCCTCAGGCAATCACAGTGATTTCTACTGACCAGTTGATCTTCTCTTAGAAAACATATCCTCTTTTCAGTCATCCTTTGACTGCCTTTAGTAGAGAAAAATATTAGATATTAGCTTTTTTATCCACTCACTCATTCATTCATTCATTTATCTATTTATTTAGTGAGCATATACTATATGCCAGACCATGTGCAAGGTGCTAAGGATACAATCATGTACTGTCTGACATAGTCTCCACAATCTTTTGAGTTTTTAGTCTAAGGAAGGATATAAACAATAAATGGACTTACCCTAAATAACCAGAGATAACATTACCAGTAGCCTGTGAGTATGAATCTACACTAATAAAAGAGAAACATGAAAATTAACCATCACTCCACTACACCCACCAGCCAATCAGGAGTGAGTATGCAAATTAACCTAACAAAGCTGGCAGCAGCCACAGAGCTGGAGTGAGCAGGAGGCTTGGGTTGCCCCCAGCTATGGAGGAAGCCAAGCTTCCCACCCGCCCTGTCAGGCCCTGGCCTCTGCTCAAGGCTACAAAGTTTCAATTATAGAAGATAAATAAATCCCAGATACCAGCTTCCAGCTGGCTCTGGCCTCCACTCAAGGAGAGGCTGAAAAAAAAAAAAGAAAAAAGAAAAAAAGCCCTTTATCCAGGCTGGGTGAGGGTCCCCACTGGGGGGGCTCGGCCAGCCTGCAAACAGCCATCAGCCCCTCACCCAGGCTGGCCAGGCACCCCAGTGGGGACCCCCACCCTGAAGGGGATGTGGCCAGCTTGAAAACAGCCCTCAGCCCCTCACCCAGGTTGGCCACGCCCCCCCCAGCAGGGACCCTCACCCCATGGGGGCATGGCCGGCCTGCAAACCACCACAGGACCCTTGCCCAGGCTGCCCCATGCCCCAAGGGAACCCCCACCCTGATCCAGGACACCCTTCAGGGCAAACCAGCCAGCCCTTACCCATGCACCAGGCCTCTATCTATACGAATAAAAGGGTAATACATTAATTAGACTGGGACACCTTCCAGGAGACCTTCTGGACATTCTTCTAGACAAAGTCATGGTGGTGGGGCCAAGGTAGAGGCGGTTAGAGGCCAAGAGGGGAGGGCAGTTGTGGGTGATCAGGCCAGTGTGTGTGTGTGTGTGTGGGGGGGGGGTGTTGTGGGTGATCAGACCAGTGGGGGGGGGGGGGGTGTTGAGGGTGATCAGTCCAGCAGGGGGGCAGTTGGGGGTGATCAGGACAGCGGGGGGAGGGGCAGTTTGGAGTGAGCAGGCCAGCAGGGGGACAGTTGGGGGTGAGCACACTGGCATGGGGGGAAGTTGGGGGTGATCAGGCTGGCAGAGTGGGCATTTGGGGGCAAGCAGGCTGGAGGTGAGGGACGGTTGGGGCAAGCAGGCCAGCAGGCCAAGTGGTTAGGGGCAAACAGGCAGGCAGGCAGGCAGGTGAGCAGTTAGGAGCCAGCAGTCCTGAATTGCAAGAGGGATATCCAACTGCCGGTTTAGGCCCGATCCCTGTAAACTAGCAGTAGGACATCCTTCAAGGAGTCCCAGATTGGAGAGGGTGCAGGCCAGGCTGAGGGACACCTCCCCCCGCCCCCCCCCGTGCACGAATTTCATGCACTGGGCCTCTAGTATAATTATATTAGCATGAAAAGATCAGATAGATTTTCCATTGCCTCTGCAGATCCATTCTCCATCCTTTTCCATCCTGCTCTCTGCTCCAGATGCTGACGAATGTGGAATAAGTCAACAGTGTCCATGCCCTCTGCCTTCTGCTTTTCCTATGTAAATACTGCCTTTGGAAATAAACCTTCCATGCACTCTTCTATTTGACTGTGCCATCTGCTTCTTGTTGGGACCCTGACAATTACAGAAATTAATGCTTTTCTACTTCTGGGCCTCCCTTGCCTTCAAGAACACACTCATGCCCCATTGAAGATGAGGTTCCTGCTCTGTAGAGCTTACAGTAGAGCAGAAGAGAGGAACCTTAACCATTCACTATTGTGAGGGCTATCCAAGATGGGCATGTGAGTCCCTGACAATGTATTATAGGGGACCTCGCAATAGTTAGGGAGGGGAGGGAAGATTCTTTTCGTAAAGTGATGGGTGAGCTGAAATGTGTATGAAGAATGTGTGTGTTAGTAGGCAGAGATTGAAGAAGTCTTTTCAAGTGGATTGAGCATTGTGTAGAAAAGGTTGGTGGGAAGATCAAGCAAGATGCCCTCATGAAACTCAAAGGCAGCCAGAAGGCAGGCTTACAGAGGGTCTGGGAAATATATCACAGGGTTAAGCTCAAGAGTTATACAAAATCAAGAGCAGGCAGAATCTAGATCAGCTAGTTAGGGCATCCAAAGTTACAATAAAACTTTTGTTCTTCCAAAGTTTGCCGTAAACAATGCCAGTGGTGGGGACGTGCCCATTTGTATTTTAAAAGTTCTCTCTGGCCCTAACTGATTTGGCTCAGTGGATAAAGCATTGGCCTGCGGACTGAAGGGTCCCAGATTCGATTCCGGTCAAGGGCATATACCTTGGTTGTGGGCACATCCACAGCAGGGGGTGTAGCTGATCGATGTTTCTCTCTCATTGATGTTTCCATGTTTCTAACTCTCTATCCCTCTCCCTTCCTCTCTGTAATAAAAATCAATAAAATATATTTTTTATAAAAAAGTTCTCTCTGCCTGCTATACAAAGAACAAGCTTGAATATGGAACCAAGACAGGATTCTTTTAACATGGATTTCATGAAATGATGAAGACAATTGTTTGTTTTTTTACCTATTTCAAAGGAACAGTGGATTTGACTTTCTTAAGATCTTTTGTATCATTAAAACACATCCATTTTTTGACATCTGGAGACAAAAGGTGGCACATTAACAGAGATGATGGTTTGTATGCCTGGACTTTTTTTTCAGTTTGATTTGTATAAATATAACCTTGTGGAATTTTAACTTCAATAAGATTTCTAACACTTGAAAAAAAAAGAATAAGCTTGAGGGTTAAAAAATAACAGGAAATAAGTCTATTAGTGTGCTCTAGTCTATCCTTTAGTAGCCTAATGCCGAGGTCCAGAAAGGAGATGGTAATAGCTGGAACTGTGTGGTTGGGGCGGGGGTGGGGGGGCGGGAATGGAAGGATGTTGACAGGCTTGGAGATTTTTTAGGAAGCAAAATAATCAGGACTTGGTGATGGATTGGTTCTGGGTGGTGAGAGAGAGGAAGGTGTCAGTGCTGACATCTGGGATTGAAGAGCGTGCCAGGCATTGAGGGAAGGAACACACAGGAGGGCCACATGGACACAGGTGGTGATGGGAAGGTGGGAAAATGGAATGGCTCCTTCGGTTTTAGGCTGATTGAGTTTGAGGTGCCTTTTAGAATCCAAGTGAAGTTGTCTAGCATGCTGCCAATTACACATTTGTTATACAGTCCTTGTGGCCTGGTCCTTAATCAGAGCATGACTCCTTTGAGGACATATTCCATGTTTTTCTCAGTCATAAGGGAGTGATCTAATAACTTTTCAAACAGTTGAAACTGTAGCTCTTGGCGACAAATAGAGTCGGCTTGTTCCAAAGGGAACTGTCAATAATTCTCTTCTGTAAGGATGAGTGACAAACGCGTCCCTCCTCCGGGCTCTCCATCCTAGCATTAGCTCAATTAATCTCTCACCCAGGATCCCCCAGGAAGAAAACCTCTTGTCACTCCAAAGGTAATGTTCTCTGTCTGTTTCTGGAACTTACTTTGAACATTCATTAACCCTATAACGGCTTCCCCCAGTGAAATTCCAATAAAATCTAAACTTGCGATTTGGCCTTGCCTGGCCCCCAGGCCTCCGCATATCCAGTCGCCTTGCTCACTCCGTGTTGCCACACTGACCTATTCCCAATTCCTTTCATAAGCCTGTCCCCATTTCCAGACCTTCGCACATGCTTTTCCTCCCTCATTTCTAGGCTACTTTCTACCCAACTTTCAGAGCCCAAGGTAAAGGCCACACCCTCAGAGATGTCCTCCCTGCCCCCTCCCCATCTAAATGAACGCTTCCACCCACTCCTCATGGTCTCTTTTATGCTCTGTTTTTCTATCAAAGCACATACTAGAGACACTATTTATTTGTGTCTCTCTCTAATGTCTCTCTTGCCACCTATATTATAATCTCTGATAGCAGAGAATATGTTTAATATGTTTTTCAATAGTAAACCAGAAATTATACCACATTAATTCAACGAATGAATGAATGAATATCTGAAGTGCTTTCTTTGTAACAGGCACTAATCTAGACATAAAGATGTATGAGATACAACCTCCATGCTTTGTGCCCAATGGGGAGAGCTAAATTCAGTGTGGTATGCGCTTTAGAAGATATTTGTCTAAGCTGGTACTGCAACAGACAGTAGCTACACTGTCTATATTGGGATGGGCTCCACATAAGGTAACACTTAGTTTGGGTCTTTTTTTTAATTTCTTTATTGATTAAGGTATTACATATGTGTCCTTATCCTCCCATTATCCCCCCAGGCCCCCCCCCCCACTCATGCCCTCACCCCCCCTGTTGTCTATGTCCATTGGTTAGGCTTATATGCATGCATTCAAGTCCTTTGGTTGATCTCTCCCCCTTACCCCCACCCTCCCCTACCTTCCCTCTGAGGTTTGATGGTCTGATCGATGCTTCTCTGTCTCTGGATCTGTAGTTTGGGTCTTTAAAGATAAGCAGGAGATCACTGGGAGGAGAAGGGGAGGAAGGCGTATAGACAGAGATTATAGTTTGTACAAAGGCTAAGAGGTGCAAAGGAACTTGATCTTTTTTTGGCAACACTGAACTGCTTGGCCTATCTGAACATAAGATAGAAGGGAAGGGATAGCGATACGATTGGTAAAGGTGAAACAGACTGGGGAGCCCATGCCACTTTTTGTTTTGACTTTATCGAACAAGGAATGGCAAATCAGTGGAGATTTTTAAGGCAGGGAATGCCATGCTCAGGCTTATGTCTTAGTAAGATTACTCTGACAGCCAGTGTGTGTGTGTGTGTGTGTATGTGTGTGTGTGTGTCAGGGTGATGCCTGGAGTTAGGGAAGTGGGACAGGTAGCAGTGGCCCACATGGGAGATGATGCTAGACACAGGGGCAGTGGCTCTGAAGAAAGACGAAGGATGATGAATTTTGAAGGATCGCTAAAATTATTCCTTTTTTGGGGACTCAGAATCTGGGTGAAATATATTCCTAAAGTGTTTCCACTTTTATAAAAATAAGCTCAGGAAACTTAGATCTCTTAGAATAACGCACAAGTGAACTATGCATTATACAGAAGCAAGACAGCATGTTTTCTCGTGGCTGGGGCCAGCGCTGTCGTGAGGAGAGTGCTCTGAGTGGGTCACTTAGGATAGGGTAGCAAAGGGAACAACTTGTCCTGGGCCTCAGACCAAAGCATCCTAATCAACCTTTCTCCCCTCACGACATGGCCTTAGGTGAATATATTGTGAGGAGGAAAACGCTCCACACTTTCTGGGCCAGAAAGAGGGGGATTAATATTTCCCTATCCCTTTTCTTTCATTGTTACTAATGTGTATTTTTGACATAGATTTACAGGAGTTTAATACAAATTGATAGATGCATTCAGATGTAGTCAATTTAGGAAATGCCCGAAGAAGACTAGGATGGAGCAGGAGGAAATATAAACCAAATAGTCGTTTATATTTAGACTGGATGAAATTGGGAACCATGGAGAGAGGGCAGGCCTGAGGGATGTTGACTCATCAAATTGGCCAATCTTGGAGTGAAATGAACACACACATGAATCTGTAGAGACTGTTTAGATCAGTGTGTATTGGGTCTGTGTGACGTTTCCTAATTGTCTTTAATGTATGCCCTCAGGAAACACCAAAGATGGAAGAAATGTCTTCCCAGTCCCAAGGGATGGTGCCTCCAGGGTACTTATGATCCAACAGCAGCCAGAATACCAGAAGGGGGAGAGTGTGATCAGCTAAACTGTAACTGCTCACTCAGTGGCTACAAAGAAAATATCCATATACTTGCCAATGTGTGTTTTTTTTCTTTTTTTGCAGTGTAAATTAGTGGGGAAAATATCCAGAGTCATAACAAATAATTTGAAAAAGTTGGGGAAAGAAGGGATTATTCACATGCTTTAAAATTGGTTGATTTATTTCCTTCTCTGGAGAAGAGACGTTTCCATGAATAGTTTCCCTTATTTCCAGAAAAGCCTTTATATATACTTCAAGTGTCTCGAGAACCTTATCTTGTGCACCCAACACAAACATTGTATTAAAAATAGTTTTAAAAGTATTTAGTTAAAAGTTGGTAGCACATAATCCTCACCTAACATTTCTCATTTCTCTGATGAAGTTTTAAATGAAATAGATACAAAGCAACAATCAATCCTGTTCCTGAGAATCTGACCTCAGCATCATGGCCTGCTGAATAATCTTAACGTGTGCCATATGTCCAGTTCATTCAGCTAATTAATTATTAGCTACTTATTGCTAGCAGTTTCTACACATGATTTTAGTGCCAGCTCCCCTGAGCTGAATCATTTGACATGAACATCTTAGTCTTCCTCACTCATAAAAGAGAATTTCTATTAGAGCCTTCCTATAATAGATGGGCAACTTATCCTTTTCTTAAAGCCATCTTCCTAGAGCTACACTATTATTGAAAAATTTACAAATTATCTATCACACAAACAATCCAAGGGTGTATACTGTACTTTAGAGACAACACCAAAAAAACTATTTGTAATCACTGTGTAAGTTCAGATGTTTTAATAATTTGGGGGAGCCAAGGGACATTGTTCTTGTATAGCATCATGATTAGGAACATGCGCCCCAGAATTTACTAGTTCTGTGCTATTGGGAAGATGATAACCTCTCAGTATTTTCCTCATCTGAAAGATAGGTATGCTGATGGTGCTTTCCTCATGATATTGTTATGACTTGCTGACTGATGGCCGTTATTAACAAAAGGAGTCAAGAATGATTTCCCATGAACAACAAAGTGACCACAAATACATATCTATCAACAAGTGAATCTAAAAATCAAGTGAATAAAAAATCTGATGAACAGAATAGGCTGGTGAATATAATGGAATCAGGGGCATAGAAAGGGAGTGGACTGACAATTCTCAGGGGGAAGGGGGTGTGGGGGTGCAGGAAGAGACTGGACAAAAATCGTACACCTATGAATGAGGATAGTGGGGGGAGGGTAAGGGCAGAGGGTGGGGTGGGAACTATTGGGGGGGGTGCGAGAAGGAACAACTGTAATCATCTGAACAATAAATATTTATTTTAAAAAAAGAATTATTTCCAGATTTCTGACAAGGATAACTGGAAGTAGAGTGCCATCCATTGAAATATGGACTGCAGGGCTAAGAGGAGATAGGGAAGGAAGGTCGTGATTAAGACATACTCAATTTGAGCTGCCTGCCAATTCTATCACAAACGAGATTTTTCCAGGTGGATTTGAAAATAAGCCTAAGAATCAGCCAACAAGCCAGTCAGAGAAAGATAAACATCACATGATCTCACTCATTTGTGAAATATAATGAACATCATAACAAAAATAGATACAGAGACAAAGAAGCATCAAATAGACCATCAAACTTCAGCAGGAAGGCAGAGGAGGGTTGTGTAGGGGCGGGTAAGAGATCAACCAAATGACTTGAATGCATGCATATAAAGCATAACCAATGGATAAGGACACTAGGGGGGTGAGGGGACATGCCGGGGGCGGGGGGGTAGGAGGGCGGGGCAGGACAATAGGGGAAAAAGGAGACATGTTCAATTACTTGTAATACTTTAAACGATGTAAAAAAATAAAAGAAGCCTAAGACTGTATGGGGTTGGGACTCCATTTTCCTGAACGGCCCTTATTGAATGACTCGGGGAACTTTGGACTATTAAAGGTAGACTTTAACATAACCTCTTAATCTGACAGTTGAGGGAGTAATTCTTTAGGTCACATGAAGGAGCCTATTACATGGGTGGCCCCCAATTAACCATACCTTCTAAGAGTCACACACTCCCCAACCTAAGATTCACTACAAGGACTAGAACTCAGCACAAGTGACACTGCACAACTTTCAAGACTAAGCCTTGAGATGACTGGGCAGTTTCTGCTTTTATGCTCTTGGAATCCCTAAGCCCCACTAAGAAATCTGTTTATTCTGTAGGAGCGAGCGGCCACGCGAAGAGGCCACATGGAGAGGGAGAGGCCCTGAGACGTCATGGAGAGAAAGTCCAGCTGACCCAGTGTCCCAATGGCAGTGATCTCCCCCAGATGAGTGCAGCACCTGCTGACCACCCTCAAGATTGGCTTACCAACCCAGCCAACCCACAGAATCACGACATCTGATTTTTCTTCAGCCACTGAGTTTTAGGGTGGTATGTTCTATGGCAATAAGTAATCAAAACAATGTTGTAACCAGGACAAAAATCTAGGTGTTCTGAGCAGTAGAACTAAGGTCTTCTAGCATAGTGGTAAGTAAACTCATTAGTCAACAGAGCCAAATATCAACAGTACAAGGATTGAAATTTCTTTTGAGAGCCAAAAACCAACTTCTGTGCATGGGCCACGGAGTTTCAATTGCACTGTACGTGCGCGCCTGCACATGGTATTTTGTGGAAGAGCCACACTCAAGGGGCCAAAGAGCCGCATGTGGCTCATGAGCCTCAGTTTGCCATCCACTGTTCTAGCGCATGGAATTCATAGTTGGTAGATTTTACTCTTAACTTTCACAAAAGCTGAATAAAAAAATGCATGAATGTCCCGAGTGTGCTCAACGGCAAAATTGGTATAATAATTAATTTATTGACTAAAACATACTGTATTATCCTAAGATTAATGACAGCTATCTGTTATTTAGCCATGAGACAGATATACACTGAGTGGCCAGATTATTATGATCTCTGAACGCATAATAATCTGGTCACTCAGTGTGTGTGTGTGTGTGTGTGTGTGTGTGTGTGTGTGTGTGTGTATTAGAGGCCCAGTGCATGAATTCGTACATGGGTGGGGTCCAGCCAGCCTGGCCAGGGGGAGGGGACATGGGCAGTTGGCCGGCCTGCCTGCTGGTTGAACTCCTGGTTGAGGGGACAATTTGCATATTAGCCTTTTATTATATAGGACATACACTGAATGGCCAGATTATTATGCATTCAGAGATCATAATAATCTGGCCACTCAGTGTATATGTCATTCCATTCATTCATCCGTGTACCTGTTACCTATCCATCTATATCTTGCTGCCAAATAACTAGACTGCAATTATATATAAACATATGTTTTACTCCTTGGCTTTTGGAGCCACCAGGGAATATGGGAGAGGTGGAATAAAAAGCCAAAGTTTTTGCCTTTCTTATTACCTCCATTTTAAGTCTTTATAATTCTCATTAGGGAAATATAAATGGCACAGTGTTTGCGTTGACTGTTGAATGTCTAAAACTTTTATTAATTTTTCATTGTTCATAAAATAGGGTTGCTTGAGAAAATTCATCATAACTTCAAGACAGTGGTCACAATCTTCTGGAAAGAAATTACTGTCCAAGTAAATGGAGTTTAGCCATTGACAACATGTTATTTCTCACAGAAGTGATGTTTATCTAGCATGCAATCGTTATGATAAATAATTTTTTTTTCTTTTTACATTTATTTTTTATATTTTGGTGTGTAGTCCTGTATGTTTGTGGGATTATTATTAGATATCACTGTACAAAAGCAGGGTTCTTATTCATTTCTATATTAGAATTATATTTATTTGGGAACTGCTCAGAAGTCTGTCTTGTGGCATCTGACAGCTTGACAGGGCTTGTCGCCATGGAAAACGTTTGTGATGCTATATAAATATATTCACAGGTCATGAGTCGCCATGTATATTTTGGACATTGATGCTAAGAGGGAAATGACTAGTCGTCATTTTTAGAAAGGAAAAATAACATAATAAACAAACAATAATGCCAAATAACAAATACGTGTATCCAGTAAACTAGTATTCTGCTTTCTCAAGAATTAGACTTACGTCCTAGCAACCATTTTAGTTATAAACGTTCATTTATTGCAAAGTCTTCTCCCCCATTAAAATATTTTTATTACCAGTCATTTCGCAATATTAATGGCTCCACTATTAATAGACTGAGAGACAAGGGAGCTATTATTCTTGCTCTCTATCTGTTATTCCATTAAGTAAGAGTGCCAACCTCTGACTGCTAGCAGCTCTATAATGAACCATGTGCTCAAGCCACAGGGTATATCCTAAGTCAAAGTTGTCCTCACATGTTGTTTTTGGTGCATATTATGACTAGAGAGGAAAAAAGTACAACAACAAGATGCAAATGGAGAAATACTCCATTCAGGGTAGGATCTAAAATAGCCTGGTTTTGTGTGTTTGTGTGTATGTGTGTGTTTTTTTTTTTGGAATTGATGGGAGGTGAGGAAGTGTTGGGGAAATGATGTGGAAAGTCATGGGTGAATGTCTCTGTAATTTGTCCCCTTCTTATGACTGATGCCCTTTGTGAGGGCTCCAGTGGTACCTGCAATCTGACACACACACAAGCCTGTTATCCATCTTGTTTTCTCCAACACCCTATCACTTATTCAACCAGTAATGAGACCTGCCAGATTGTTCTGCATGGGCAATCGCTGACTACCTCAGGAGTCAGTGTTTGCCGCCTGTGGGGATGCTGCCTTCGCATCATCACCACCGTGGCCTCTGCTGCTGTTCACCCCTGGAGTCAATGAAGGATGTTACAAATACCACCTTCTTATGCCACAACAAAGAGAGTTTGTGACCCCCCCAATCTGTGAGCATGCCATATTTCCTAGGTGAATGAGAAAGTGGCTTTTTACCAGTCCGGATCCCTTGACATATTAGAATCTATTGAAAGATATGCCACAGTGATTTTTCTAAACACAGGTCTCCACATTGAAAAATTATTTACTTTTTAAAATTAATTTACAGGAATTCAGGGTTTTTTTTCTCTCTGATAGTATCACTCCTATTTCACCTGAATCATGCTGTGCTTTCTCAAGTGGGGAGGGAAGAATGGAATTCATCTGTCATTGCCCTGAGTGTGGGGCCTCCTACTTAGATGGTCCACACCAAGCAGTGTCATCTCCTGTGTATAGAAAGAAAATAGAGGTTGAGGGCAGATTGGTAGAGAAAATAAATCAGACATTGACTTGATTTTTATCATTGCAGGTTTCTTACTTTTACAAACATCATCTCCTTTGATTTCCCCTGAATCCTGAAAGGTGTGGAGGCAAGTGATATTTGAACTATTTTACAGATGAGGAAATGGAGATGTAGAGAGAATTAGGGATTCAGTCAAGTCACACATCATGGAATTGATCGAGGTTTGCTTCTCACTAAATAGAATCGTCTTGCTAGCGATGTGCTCAGAACCTACCTGCACAGAGTTTGTTTTGGCAGAGTTCTCCCTACTCAGCTGAGAACACCTTTTAGTTAAGTCCTCTGCCTGGGATGGAGCAAGAGAGGAAGGACTGGGTGGAGACCAACTTCTCCATGGACTCTAGAGCTTCTTTCACCTACTGCAGAGGTTGGTCTCTTTGGATGAGATGCCTGTTGTTTTTCTCTCTACATGTCTGGGGCTTTCTTTGCCCTGGAAACTGGAAGGACGGAAATAGGAGAAATCAGATGTCTTCCAAACTAAGGAAAGCGAGTCATTTTCTTTTTAAATACTGCACCTCTGACTAATTTTTTTCTCTAATTTACCCAGGTAATTCTGTCTGCAAGAAAATGAAGCAAAAGTAACATTTGCTTGAATTATCTCCATTCTCAAATTTACTTCACAGATACAAAAAAACTCTTGAGAAGATTAAAAAATAGGACTGCAGATACAAGTAAATTAAAAAAAAAACATTTTTCAATTTTTCCACTTTAACATTAGTGTTCTTAAACTAAAAATTTTAACTTCGGAAATTTAAAACTATACTTTAATTTTAAAACATGAAGGTGTTTTGTGCTTTTAGGTAGACTCAAGCACCCCTATAGTCTTTGGCAACAGGGATGTTGTAAAATTATAATAAAATCTGAACTTTTATCTAATTAAGCATATTGGAATACTCTACTTCATAAGATACCATTCTCATAATATTCAGTTTTTTTTTCTTTCAAAATATATATATAAACAAAGTATAATCTTGGATTAATTATATTGTAGTCCAAGTATTTTCAAATAAGTAACTACATTTATTCCAGAGAATAATACAACTATCCTATATAATAAAAGGGTAATATGCAAATAGACCGAATGGCACAACAACCAAACAACCGGTTGATATGACATGCGCTGACCACCAGGGGGCATGCATTGAACAGAGTGGGCATCAGCCACGGCAGGATGGTGGAGCAGGTGAGCGGGGGCGCCAGACCAAGGCGGGGTGCGGGGCGAGCCTCTGGTGGTTCCTGAAAATTCTTTGCTTCTGAGTGCCATTGTCCCTCCTGGCACTTGCATCTGCTGCTGTGCTGGCCCTGCTCACATCCGCTGCCACACCCACTGCTCACACCCACTGCCGGTGCCCAGCACCGGCCCTGGTTGCTTGGCACTGTCAGCAGGTGTGAGCAGCGGCTGCCAGCCCCAATTGACCCTCAGGGTTTCTCCACCTCCCCATGCTCCCGAGGGGAGATTGGGGCCAGAAGCCACCTCTCACACCTGCTGCCAGCGATGGCTCCACTCGCACCCACTGCCTGTGCCGGAGCTGCCGCTCACACCCACTGCCAGTGCTGGCTTTGCTCACACCTGCAGCCAGGGCTGGAGCCGCCACTCGCATCCATTGCCGGTGCCTGGCGCCTATCCCAATCGCTTGGTGCCATCAGCGGGTGCGAGCAGTGACTGCTGGCCCCAATCGCCTATGAGGTCTTCTCCACTTCCCCCTGCTCCTGAGGGGCAATCGGAGCAGCAGCTGTCATGCACACCTGCTGACAGCGCTGGTCCCAACTGTGCCTTCAGCGGGTCCGAGGGAGCCGGTGCCGTCAGCACGTGGGAGTAGCAGCAGCAGGAGTGGGGTTGCCTGCAGATAGGTGACCAGGGGTGTGGCGAGAGGGGCTGGGCAGGGGCACAGAGGATGGGCTGAGACGTGACCCTGTGCCTACCGCAGCCTCATGGCCCACAGTTCCTTTCGAGGTGCGTGACTTCATGCACTGGGCCCCTAGTCTATATATATAAAAGGCTAATATGCAAAGTGTCCCCCCAGGAGTTCAACCGAGACACTGAGAGTTCGATCTCTTGCTATGATGTGCGCTGACCACCAGGGGGTGGCGTGAAACATGGCAGGCGACCAGCAGTGGCAGTGGGGTGCTGAGGGAGCGAGGAAAGGAGGAGGTGGGGAGGCAGGGAAACTGATCAGACCTGATTGCCAGCCAGGCCTAGGGACCCTACCTGTCCCTGCATAAATTTCATGCATTGGGCCTCTAGTTTATAAATAACTAGTTTTTCTCCTTTCCAGCATATAATAAGACTACACTTCTCAACTCCTTTGAAGTTAGATATAGCCATGTGACTTGTGTTAACACATGAAATCTAAGTAGAAGCAACATATATCACTTTCAGACAGAAACATTTAATTGCCAAAGCAACTTTTCTTCTCTAGTAGCAATCAGGAAAGCATGAAAATAGGACCTCCAAAAGCCTGAGTCCTTGAGTGACTACAATAAAGAATCATATTGGTTAATGCAGCATAGTTTAGCCTATCCTTACTGATATGGCATTTTATAGAACAAAAGAAATAAAGTAGCTCACTCAAATTGGCAAAACAAGGTTACAAAAAAACTCTTATGGTTCCTCTATTCTAGATTTGCTACATACACCCAGGCTCAAATAATATGTCCTCTAAGAACCTCAAAATTAAGCAACACCTGATTTGATGTGTATTTATTATACAGGTGTCCCCCCAAAAATGTATACACACTAACAGCGGATAGCTCAATTTTGAAAACAAAGTGCATTTTAATAAACACTGCCTTTGTAATTATTCAAAGTGTGTGTATATATTTTTGGGGACATCCTATATATGTCCACATAAGAAATAACTGATTCTTTTTATTTAATTGGCAAATTAGATTAAAGCAACAGTGGTATTGGATGTTAAAATAAACAAAGACTAAATCTACCAATGTATGTTATGTTATGGATTTAAAAATGCTATATTATGGCTTTCTAAATATTTAGAATAGTGAAGTCTCTGGATTACTTAAACATCTAGCTTTTTTATTCAGACAATCAGTAAGTGGCCCTAAATCGATCCTCTACTTAAATAACTATTACACGAGATTAATAAGAAATATCAGTGAAGAAGACAGTTCCATGACTACTCAGTGACTAGATGAGACTTCAAATATAGCTGTAAGAAGCTTTAGAAATGTTACTTGCCATTTACATTAATAACCATGGATCCCTGTCATCTGGACATGCTGATCTATCTTCAAGTGAAAATGTACTTGGCAAACAGGCTTTTGGTTGAAATATGTTTTTGCAAGATTTCATGACTTGGCAGCCCAATTTCTTCTTTTATATGAAAGAGATTAAAAAAAAGAATTTTATATCTTGGCCACTTCAAAGTCACACAAATTTCACACTCAGTTTTCACTTGTGTTCGCTCTTACTGGTGATATTTTAATAGCCCTTGTTTAAGTACTTTTTATGTCATTTATTTTTTGTATTTTTGGCAGCTTGTGTCCTATTTCCTTTCACCTCTAACCAATGCCAATTACTTTATTTCTTTACCTGATGCTTTGCTTATTTCCTCCATAAGCCCACCTTTCAGGATTGATGAGAGATAAATGATTTTTTTTTATTCAAAATAGTTTTAGCAGCAATAGTCCTCAAACTCCACAGGAACAGGAAGCCTTTTTTATAATATTCATTTTAAGTATCAGAGTGGTCTTTCACAAGTCACTTAAGCCTTTAATTCCTTAGTTTCCCATCCTCCTAAATATGAATGACTGCCATAGTCCTCATTTTAAACTCAAAGAATATTTTGAAAAAAATGAAACATATTTCTAAAACCCTCAGTCTTGTAAAAAAGAACTAGATATATTTAAGACTTATGAGTCAGATCTGTGTACATTTGGGACAATGGCATTTTAAAACAATTATGCTAATAATTGTTATTAGCTAATTATGCTAATAAGCTTTGGAATGAGCTTCAGAGTTCAGAGTTCAACAGAGTTAGGGTTTCCAAGTGTCAAAGTAAATCATAATTTGATTTCACAAAGGACTTAACAGACCCACATCATTTTAGATATCATGTCTGGAAAAATAAACCCCAATATTCTAATTTTTATACTCAGAGCAACAACAAAAAAAAATGAACTTGATTAACTGAATCAGGTGTCACGGTACATGCCATTTCTGGAAGTATTCTCAGTATTAATAAAAGTAACTAAAATTTCTTACAGTGCTTACAGTATTTCTGTTCCTATGTGGGTGTTTATTACCTTACCTCATTTATTGAAATTCTCTCACAACAAACAAATGAACTAGAAAAATTTCTTATCATCCCCATTTTACATATTCAGAAAGTTGTAAGCTAGTTGTCAGCAAAGCTCAGATTTGAAGACAGTAAGTATACTTCCAGAGTCTGCATTTTAACCATAACTATATAACTTTTTGAAAATATTGATCAAATTATTTTAGGACACTTATAGAAAATTTCCAGATTAACAGACAAAATAGGAAACAATAAAGGAGACGCTCCACCTCAGGCTAATTTGCAGTTAATTTGTTAATTATGCTAACTAACATCATTTCATATTTTTTCAAAAGATTCTTTGAGTTTAAAATGAGAAATCTGACAGACATTCTTATTTAGTAGATGGAGAAATTTTACCAGAGTAGAGGAATGTAGAGGTACCTGAATTGGATCGGAGAGAAGCAAGTGACTATGTTGGGAAATCTCAGAACCACAACAAGTGATGCATTTTTTTTAAGACTTAATGGATTTGGTCTCACAGAGACAAGACTCAGTAGGACATTACAATTTAGTTAAAACATTCTAAAAGCTGTCATGTGATAAAGGCAGGAGCCTGACTCTATGTTGATCCAAAGACACTAATAAGAGCCCTTTAACAAAAGTTACACTGTGAAGACCGATTGGCAGTTAATTTGTTAATCAATCACCGTTCTGTGAACATCCTATGAGCACAGACAAAAACACTTATCAGAAGTCTCCCTGATTTATTTTCAGTGAAAAATTGTGCATCTCTAGTAGTTGTTCGGTGAAATTTTCAAGGGGGTAAGAGCAACACCAGAACTTTTTTTTTTTACATTTAAATATATTGATTTATTAAAATTTATCTTTATTTTTGAAAGTATTACAGATGTATCCTTTGTTTTTTTGTTGTTGTTGTCTTTTTCCCCACTGACCCCCTCTTCCCTGCACCTGCCCCTACCATGCCCTCACCACACTATTGTCCGTGTCCGTGGGTTACGCATTTATGAATATAAGTTCCCCAGTTAATCCCTACCGGCCCCCCAAACCCCCACTTCCCTCTGAAATTATCAGTCTGTTCCATGGTTCTTTGCCTCTGGATCTATTTTGTTCATCAGTTTATTTGTTCATGAGATTCAACATATGAGTGAGATCATGTGATACTCGTCTTTGACTGGCAAATAGCCAGAACTTTTGAAATCTATCAGGGAGACTTTCACAGAACTTTAGCAGATCTAGCACCCTTAGCATGCATACATAGGCAGATTACCCAGTGAGTATCACTCCCTCTAATTCACATAACATTATTGAAGTGCTCTCAATTATAAGTGCATGGGGAAGGTTAATCAACTATTTTAAAATAAGAAATCAGGCTTCTATCAGAGTTACGGGTAAAAGCTATAAAAATACAGGCATAAAAATACTTTGGAGATTATGCATACGATTAACCCTTAAACATCATGGGGCTTAGGGATGCAATTAAAAATCCACATGTAACTTTTGACTCCCCAAAACTTAACTGCTACGAGCCTACTGTTGACTATAAAAACATGTGGGGACACGTTTAACACATTTGGTTAACACATGCTTTGTATGCTATATGTATTATAATCTATACTAGAGGCCCGATGCACAAAACTCATGCAAGAGTAGGCCTTCCTTCCCCTGGCTGCCAGCACCGACTTTCCTCTGGCACCCGGGAACCAGGCTTCCCTCACAGCCCCAGCTTCCTCTGGAAGGTCATCCAGAAGGTCATCTGTTCTAATTAGCATATTATGCTTTTATTATTATCTATATTCTTACAACAGCATAAGCTATACAAAAGAAAATGTTAAGAGTATCATAAGGAAGAGAATATACATTTACAGTATTGCTAGTATTCATTGAAAAATTTTGTGTCTCAACCCATGTAATTCAAACCCATGTTGTTCAAGGGTCATATATATAAATTTTTACCTCCAAATCATCTAATCATCCGGAATCTGAAAGTCCTTACACTGAAAAACACATACAGTCAGGGATTCTGTGTTCACTGTTGACTCTCAACACCTAGCACAGAAGCTCCCATAATGCATGGTTGTTTCATGACTCACAGCAAATACAATAGGTACTCATTCCCAGGAATTGTATTAAAATGATGATCAGAAGTGAACTGAGATTAAGTCACAGAACCTCTGAAAATATTTTTAATCTTTTCTGTTGCTTTATGCTTTGACTCCAAAGATTTGAGTTCAGAACTTACAAAAATAGGAGATAAGTAGCCTAGACAGTTCTGCTGAAAACAGTAGAGCAGCTTATTTTTTCCTAAGAAAAGCATCTTTCTTTTGCAGTCAGACCTGAGCTCAGTTGTATTTTCAGAAAGGCCCATTTTCATAAAAAGAATTTTGTATGCATTGCAACTTAAATACAGTATGGCAATGCTGGCGAGCAGACTTCTGTTAACAGCTTTGTTAAAAATTAAGAACACAAAACCAGACAGCAGGATACCATGGAGAAAACTTTCATTATGTTTAAACAATTGAATGTCAATGCTAATAACTGACTCCTGCTGGATTCCATTCTTTCCCAACAAAAAGGAAACCACTTATTCACACTCTAATGTTTCCGTCATGTGAAACATTCTAAGCTGCATTAATGTGCTGCATATGATGTCGTAAAGAAAGGCTCTGACCCTGGAATAACTGCTGAACAACTTGGGAGTTGGTCACCCTGTGTTTGTTCTATGCCTTTCCTGGAACACTCGCGGACTTCCTAACCACTGGGTAGAGGACATGCAAAGAATCAAACCAAGAGCAAGAAGGAGGAGGGAAGGTCTCCAGTGGTGGCATCACTGCTAAAGGTGTGACTGGCCTACAGTCAGAAAGCGCCGTTCTCATGTTCTCTCCTCCATCTGACCTGTGAACATGTTACATTTTAGAAATGAAACATTGTGTGTCTCCTTCATATGAAAGCAGTATAATTATAAATGAGAATATTTTAACTAGTTATTTCTTTTTTGAATATTATAAGTTTAAAAATGCTTTTAAAAAGAACAGAAAAAGAAACTAGAGCATTAAATAATGCCGTGTACATAGTTAGGTTGATTGCAAACTTTTTCACAGTTCTATATTTAACCAGTAAATGGTAAAAAAAAAAAAAACTTAAAGAAAATTTCAAGTGAAGCAACTAGACCAATTTAGACTAGGTCAAGTTAGACTCCCATATTGTAAAAGGTACAGAATCCCCTCATGAAACCTCAAGACTCCCCACTTCCTTTCTTTGAGGATAAACAGATTAATCAGTCAACAACAAATATTGAATTATCTACTGGACACATAAGTGCACAGCACTATACCAAAGCTAGGCAAGCCATGCCAAGAGAAATAACTGCATTTGTTTTAAATTAATCCCACTGCTCTAAAAATGTAATTTTACAGAACACATAAAACCAAATCAGTGATTGATTTTCAGGCAGGCGAATTTGAAAGCTTTGATTGAAAATGTTCTAAACATTTTTAATCTTTCTTCCGACCCATAACAGTAAAACTGAAAATAAGCACTTATACAACCTGGCCAAATATTTAGATAAAGAATGAGTTCGTAACCAGCAATATCTTAAAATGTGTTTGAGTTATTCTATATGCTACTTAAATAGTTAAACTGTCAGCCTGGGATTTTGTATATTTTCCTCATTAGGTTGCTTCAAAGATCCCAGGGTAGGTATATCTGCTATTTTAAAATTTTGTATTTTTCCATGGTTTATATGCCCCATAAAATGCCTCGAGAACTTTATGAGGGATGTTACATTAATATGTGTTATTATAAATATGATTTAAATATCTAAAGCATTACAGAGTGATTACTGTTCAATAAGGCAACGTGTATAAAAGGGTTATCTCCACACTGTGCTTAGGTTTCTACAATATAATATAATGAATTGTTCAATATAGTTTGCTTGCTATTTGTCTCTGTTTCTTCCTAGGCTCGAGGGAAGCTGATGTGCAATCCTCTAACAAGGGGATCATAAATTGCAGAACAATAAACAGCCCTTGAGATTTTTAGATAGTATGTGGTTAGCATGCAATCCATCTTGGGAAACGATTTAATACCTCAAAGGAACATCTCTGACAATGCTCAACATTGTTTTAAACTGCTGCTAAATCAATTAGTGCACTGGAGAATCCTAATGTGTCTGCCTCTTTCATAGCCTAGCCCAAGAACTCAGGCTGGTTATTTCCTAGAGCAAAAGATTTAGGGAGCCGCCGCATGGATGCACTTGGGTTCCCTGGAAATCATTAAAGATAATCCTGCATGAAAGAAGGGATGCACCCGCCTCCCTAAGTCATCAAGATCAATGGAGGCGTCATCTCCAAAACTCATCTCAGTGTTTCTGAATTACCCTTCCTGGAGCCAAGAGGATACACTTAAATAAAAGGTAACTATTATTCTGATGTCAAGACTTTGAGGTTAAGTCTACCTCACCCAAAAAAAAAAAAAAAAAAAAAAGATTATTTTTTGCTTTAATATGTGCATTTCCTTTGGTTTATATAATGTATCTTATAACAATATTTGTATTATATTGGAAGACCTCCAGCATTTATAGATATTATCTAATCCTCACACATTTATTAACTTGAAAAGTAGAAACAATAGGTAAAAACCACAATAAACAAAACCTTCCCAATGGGGGGGAAAAAAGATAATGCCAATAATTTCTCATTTTATGATAAATTATGCAATCCTATTTTTTTACTGCACTAAACATAATAATTAATGTAACAATTGCAATGAAAGAGGAAGATCATGAACTCCCCTTAAAATTTATGGTACTTCCTCCATTTCTTAACTGGTGTCCTTTTATTTTTCCACATTAATTTACTGAAGACAATGCTCAGGCAATCCCTTGTCTTTCTTTCCCATCTTTTGTTATGCTGGCACAATCGCCTGGCTTTTTCACTGTCTCCCAGACCCACTGGGTCCTGTTCCCCGCAGAGTGAAATCATAGATTGTGCCTCAGCCATACTCTCAAGCACACTCGCTCTTTCCTCCTGAAGCAAGTTCACTCTGTTTGTGCCACAAGACTAATCGATGGGATTAAGAAACAAAGCAAAAGGAAACAAAGCAGTTAATCAGTCCAATGAAAAGAAGCTTCTTTTTGTTTTCCTCTAACAATTCTAAGTACCTGTTTTGCCTGCTTTTAAAAAAAAAAAAATTCAGCAGCATGTTCTGTAGATGTGTAAACACAAGGTTAGTTTCCTCTGGCAAAGTAAAGATTTCAATATTTTGTCTCTTTTATTTCCTTCAAAGACACATAGGGTATGATTTTTCCGGAAATCATCTAAACTGAATATTAACTCACATATATAACGGGAATCTTTACCATATTTCCTTCCCTATGTAATGGGACGCTAAAGGGTGAAGGCTGTTTTTTCTCCCCTCTCCAAATAAGTTGAACGAGTATTTAAACAGCCTGATTCATAATTTAGGGTCAGGATAAAGCTCATTTTTCTAACCCCTAAGAGTTATAGACGTGGTTATATTTCACATTCTTTATAATGTTACTTCTAGACAAAGTGAGAAATAAATAATTTCTAAGTGGCATTCCTCGCTTTGTTCTCTAGCTCCTTTTTTGGATCATTAGTATCTTTGAATAATGTATTACAGTATAAGTGACAGTAACTTTTCATGTATTTTTTAAAAATTATTATTCTCACATGTATATTTGTTCTGTCTCACTACAATGCTATAAATATAATATAAATATATTTATATAAATATAAATATAAAAACTATAATATAGTTTGGCAGATTCTATCCTCATTTTATGTAAGTAAAAATGGAGGCATAATGTGGAAAAGCTGCCAATGGAAAGGGGAAAAGTCAATGCCAAAATCAGGCCATTTAAATATTTTAATAACTTTTGTCGTGTTTTTATTGGAAACGAAGTTTATGGTAAAAATTAAGAGAATGTTTTGGTATTAGGTGTCCCTTAAAAATTATCCAAGAGTTCTTTCTCACACTTTCTCTCTTTGTCCTCTTAGGTATCAATGAAACTTTATTACATATTGGGGCTTGCTGAATGCAGCTGTATTTAGTTTAACAATCTTTAATAAAAGAAGTGATTCTGATCACAGCATTGGTTTCAATAAATCCTATTCTCATGTTATCTTATGGAGCCCAAATGACATCTTCCTTACAGTGATTTTGAAATCCAATAGGACTTGCCACACAGCAGGGGCCCAATAGTGAGAACCTGTTTCATTGATTATTACAGAAACCACTGTTGTTCAAAACATGAACTCCCAAGATAGAAGGGGAAAAATGACATGGTAGAGCTTCCTTCTTGTCATTTCCTTTCTGTAGTGATTCTATTTAAGTGTTCTTTCTACAATTTTATCCTTTCACCTTGTTCAGATATATCTCTGTATCACACTCTGACCACATTCTTAGGTAATCAGAGGCTTATGGCTCAGTTTGTAGGTAATCCTGGTTCACTGTTATTACTATTTCCTGAAGCTTTTGGATGCCATATGACCCTTTCTTTTCTTGTTAGCATCTTTATCAGAAAGTGAAAACATAAACGTGTTAAACTGAAATCAGTTTGGTTTGTGAATTTCTAAAAAATCTTCCCAAAAAGAATAGTTGAATGATGTATTCTCTTCATTGGAGTAATCCATAATCTATATGACATTAATACAGATTATCAATAGTTATATTTTTATGGGCTCATATATTTAAAAATGTTTTACATCTACTCATCTCCAGGTTGCTATAATTAAACAAACATTTATTGGCTATTTTGTTTTTGTTCATTGCTGTAATAGAAATAAAAAGTGGTGACAACACAGAAAACTCTAATACAAGGTAGTGTATTATATTAAATGTTGTAAAAGATATATTAAATGAAATAGAGCTATGCCAAAGAGTGTAGAGAAATTAATCTCTGGTGGAATTGAGGAAGACTCTATAGGAGAGGTAGCTTTTGAGCTTGGTGATGAATGATGGTGTTAGATTGTAGAGAGAGTTAAATACTAAGACATTGAATTTATTCTATAAAAGAAAAGTGTCTTCACATTTTTAAAGCTAGAGAATAACAGGATCCAAAAACTTGATACATAATTTTATGTTGTTTTTAAATTGCTCTCTATTCTTTTTTTTTAATCCTCACCTGAGGATATGCTTTTTATTGATCTGAGAGAGAGAGAGAAGAAGAGGAATAGATAGAGAGAAACATCTATATGAAAGAGAAACATCAATCCCATATGTACCCCACTGAGGATGGAACCCACAACCTATGTGCCCTGACCGGGAATCAAAACTGAATCCCTTTGGTGCCTGGACACACTCCAACCAACTGACCCACACCAGCCAGGGGGTCTCTATGCTTAAAATTCCTCCAGTCATTTTATATTTAGGTTATGATCTTTATTATTCTATAATAGAAAATGTCTGATTACTTATCTCTCAAGTAAAAAAAACCAAACTACCAGAAATTTGAAAATAAGTAACCTAATGATGTTTTAATTAAGCAATGTCATCAAAAGCATTTTAAATTAGTTCCACTTTCTTTAAATACTTTTAAAAAATGGACCTTAAGAAATAATTTGAAGATAAAAATATGTTGAACGTAAGACTCCTAGATGTCTTCAATGAACCTCCAACCAGAGACTCTTCACTAATTTAAATGCCTTTCCAAAGCACTTGACACTCTTTTCAAGATGTTGTCATATTAATTACTTTATTCTTACCCCAGATATTCTTTGAATATATATTGGGTTCCAAGTACTGTGGAGGATAGAATATAGAATCTACATAACTCACCTTCAGTGATTATACTTTTTTAGTGGGATATTTCAAAATGAAAATTATTGAAGGCAAGAAAGATGTCTTATACATCTGTATACTCCAAATAGTTATAAGTCCTGGAAAATTACCCCACTTGATTTTCTTATAGGGCTATTTTGGGAATTAAATAAGATAGTGTCTCTAAAACTCATTATAAACACTCAATGCCATATTTATTGTACAAAGTAGGTATTCTACAGAAATTTAGTGAACGAATATCTCATTTAACTTGGGCCTCTCTCCTTTGCACTTTGCAGATTGAGTATTGGCTTCTTTCTAAACAAACTCATATATATATATAAAAGCCAGAAGTTGCCCCCTGGTGGTCAGTACGTTCCCACAGCCAACCTCCCCTGGCCCATCCCCCCTGCCCAGCTGGCCCCCCCATTGGCCCTGATTGGGGGGCTGGCCAGCCAACCTCCCAGGGTCCCTCCCCCTAGCAGGCCGGCCCCCCGATAGGCCTCGATTGCTGGCCAGCGAGGTAGTTATGGTGTCTTCAGGACATCATACTCTGTGGCTTTTATCTTCACACATCACTTCTAAACTCCAGTAAGAAGACAATATAGGTAATATTACAGCAAAAGTGACTGTCTCTTCTATTCCTTATCTTATTTTCTAGAATTCTACTTGCAGCAGGGATCCGATGCCATATGGAGATATGCTTCCTCACTGTCAGGATATGGACCGGCGGTGGTGTACAAAACTCACTTCTCTGCATTAAAGGCATACAAAAGTCTTCTGCTCTTTCATCTTCCACTTTTTAGCAAACCTCTGAGGCCAGTTGCCAGCAAGCCAGTTTAGGTGATGAAAATGAAGCTAAAATGTTCACAGGACAAAGTAGGAAGATAGGAACTCAAGCTTACAGGATTGAAATCAAAGGTAGGGGGAGATCAAGAACTTGTGTTAGTAAGATTTTGATATTAATATTTTGGAGAACCTTCCACTTCTAAACTCTAAGAATGTTAGTATAGCTGGTCATAGTCAACTGGGCTGTTGCTATTATATAAGGATTTGGAATAATTAGCAAAGACTGAGGATTGGTAAATCTTGCCTTTCCTCAAGGCTCAGCATCCATGCAAAAAGTGTGACTCCTTGGAAGAATTATCTCCTTTATTGTTTTTATTTCATAGGTACTAAAATTCTTTCCCCCAATACCTCCTCCCTTGCCTTGCCAGCATACCGAAAATCTCCATGGTACTTATTCTACTATTGTAATGGATAGATTATCTAGAAAAGCATCAAGTAAAACCATTTAGAACCACTCCAATTTTAAATCCAGTTAACTGATTAGTTTACTTTTGTTTTCCCAAAGTGTTCTAAGAGATTGAGACACAAAAGTAACCAGTTTTGATGGGGAGAACACTCCTTGAGGAAGATAAGAGCATATCTTGGTCACTGGGCTGCCCATGAAGAGTACTCTAAAAGTGATCACTAAGAGGGAAATGTGTGCACAGAAAGTCATGGAGGTACTGACTTCACCAAATTGCCCAGAAGCTTCCTCTATTCCCTGGATTATTGAGAGAAATAATGATGGAGCTGCAATTGTTTCAGGACTATGCTTGGAGTATTTAATGAACAGCAAATAAATTGTGTGATTCTTAATTTAATAGGACAGCTCATGTTTTTTTGCTACTTAGATAAAAAAATTAAATTCTGAAACAGAAATATTGATATCTATCTCTTAAAAAGATATCCAATCAAGATTATCTCTTGCTCCCCCCCCCTCCTTTTTCCCCATATGACCTAAGGAATATTCTATAAAAAGGACAACTCTTATCTTCAACTTAAACCCAACTCTTCAAAAGGTTTAGTTTCTTTTTGTTAAAAAATATCAGGACATTCTGTAGATGATGAGACTTTACTAAGAACAATGCTGCTTCCATTTGCACTAGGCTCTGGAAGACTTGATAAAAGCAGATGTTACTGCAGAAGAAATTCATAGTTTAACTTCTTTTGAACTGAGTTTTGTCAAACGAAGAACTGAGCTATAGGCTCACTTCATAGTAATATTTATTTGAGGCTGGATTTTTACAGGAGAGTCTACAGATATGGTGAATTAAATAAAATAATTTAGCATCTATGTACTCTGACTATTCTATTTGCAATAGAACCAAAACGTTTTTTCTTTACTCTTCTTTTCCCTTTAGAAATCTATATGGTCATGATCATAAGAAATATTGATGTAAAGACAGACATAGATATAGATAATTTTCCCAATCTATACATTTCCCCCCCAAAAAATGTCTATTGCTTGATCTGATTTAACTGGTACTGGGAAAAGGCTGAGATCCCTGGACATATGTGGAATATATTTAATGTTTTGATAAACTTGAAATATTTCGGTGTTTTCACCCTTTCTTTCAGACTGTTTGATCTTTCAGCTATATCAAACATCTTGTTAGATTTTAGAAAGTGCTTTTCCCTCTTTCATTTTTAAACTAACATGAATCCATTTATTCAAGAGAATTTTATTGAACTTAGAAGTTGAAAAGAATACTTATAAAACAGCATTATAAAATAAGAGCAGAGACATTAAATTGGTAACTATTGATTGACTATGTAAGGCATTCTAAGCTCACTCAGAGAGAAGCACTGAGGTGCTAAGTTCATTGCAGGACAATTAAACAGAAATTTCATGCAATGTGAACTCAGCTTTCAACATAGAATTAAAGGGCTTCAGAAATCATATGTTGCAGCTCACACTAAATGAATAAAAGACATACATATATGCATCTGTAAAGATAAAAAAAATGCAACATTTTTAAATTAAGTCATAGAATTCATTAAGGATTTTCTAATCCAAGTCCTGAGAAAGAATTATAATATTTACAAACATAAAATACAGGTATATATAATCACCACTTTATAGATTCCTGCATAAAAACATATGGCAATTTCTTTTATTAATTTTCAAAATGATTGCTCAGTTTTCTTGTTTGTTAAGAAAGAATTTGATGACAGATTTGCAAAAACAAACCCAAAACAAAACAAACAAAAAACCCAAACTATAAATAAAACAATCAACATGTTAAATTCTTACACACTAACACATAACTATAGACACAGGATTCTAACCACATAAGGTATATAAATAAAGGATTCTCAGATTCTCTCTTGATAACAAGCTTCAGGTATTGTTGCACAGACAAGACATATCCATGAAACATTGAGATAATCTGTTCAAGGGTTAAATTAAGGACTAAGCTCATGCATGGGATGGAAACTGTGCATTCCAACAATAAGCATGCTATTATAGGTCACTGGTTTATTCTTTTGTTCTGACTTTATATCATGACATAAGCTAGCTGTTGCATTTTTTCCTGCATTTCCTCTCCCTGTAGCCTTTCTCACTGTATGTATTTGGGGGTTGACACTCTCCCTCCTTCTTTCTCCCTTCTGGTTCCGTGCGGTATCTGCAGATGCAGCCACACCGATCTCTCTATGAACATCCACTGATAGACAGGTGCAGAGATTGATCACAGCTCCGTAACAGTGCTGGGAATGGCCGCCAGTTGTGAAGAAGAATAACAACTGGCAGCCATTCTGATTGGTGCTGGCACTGAGTCTTTCTTATGAGATCCAAATGCCTTGAGAACCAAATGTTCCTGGGATTCAGGCTTTCTGCAGCCAACAAAGCTTAGGTCAAAAAGCTAATTGGCTACTTGAAACTTTACTTAGATATCTTCAAGAGAAACAAAAAAGGTTGTTTCTGTTAGCTCACAGTATGCATATACCAGGGAGTGATGGCTAAACAGATAGATGATAAAAATTTTAAAAAAGCCAAATGCTCTTTGAAAGAGCTTTTCTTTCAAGGTAGAGTGAGGAAAGGTATTTGAAATAACAATGGAAAATACATTTTCCATATAAACCTGCACCAAACTGTTATTTCTTACATTTACCATGTAATTATGTCTTTGGTGATATAAAAATCTTCACCATTGTAATTGTTCAATGCAGAATGGGTCTAGAAAAAGAAAGAAAGGAAGAAATATAGGAAAAAAGGAAGAAGAACAAAAGGAAGGAAGGAAGGAAGGAAGGAAGGAAGGAAGGAAGGAAGGAAGGAAGGAAGGAAGGAAGGGAGGGAGGGAGGAAGGAAAGAAGGAAGGAAGGGAAGAAGGAAAGAAGGGCTCTTTTCATTGGATTGTTAGGTGTGACTCAAATAGACACACCAATAAACTATGCCCTAAATCTTCTATACCATTGCCTATGTGAAACATTGGTATTCTCTCTCCATTTCCCCTCACTCAAATGCCAGAGCCACTATAGGGCAGGGCACAAAGAGTGAAACAGTACTGTGGCATTCTGATTAGACTCTAACACAAAAATTTCCTAAATACTCTTCCACTAGTAGACAGTTCAATAAGAGAAGAAACTGGGAAGGCAGAACCTCCTGGACGCTGTCATTAATGAACATTCAGTCGACATGGACCTTTGTGTAATGCTTTTCTGGACACCATACAGAGCAGTTCACAGACACACTCCCTGCTGCTCTTTAAAGTCTACAATTGAAAACAGATGACAATAGGCTGAGAAAACTGATAATAAGCCACTGAAGGTTATATGCTGAAATTAAATCACAAAGCAAACAGAATGAAAAAAAATTAAGAGTTATAATGTACAATAGATCTGGAAATAAAGAGTTACTCTATGCCATTCATTGAGGAGGATCTTCATTTTTATTTAATGAGAAAAAAAAGTCATATCATAGAGGTGTGTTTGAAGAGATCTTTATGTAAAGGAACCAGATGAGTGATGTTGGCAAACTAGGGGAAGGTCAGTGCACCAGATGTGGGGCTCATAAGCTCACAATGCCAAGCATTGTGTAAGAGGGCAGTGGACAAACTGATTGGCAAATGGAGGGCATGGCCTGACGCCCAGGGAGAGGAAAGAGGACATAGCTATGTGCCACTTGATACAGAATTCAAGCTCAATCTTATTTGCTCCAGAATTTTATTATACTGCCACATGAGTGAATATGTACAGCTGATGATCATTTCCCACCCTGAAACGAGGCAACTGTCTGGTGCCGATTTGTCATGCTGCCTCAAGGTGGCATAGGCAAGAGAGAACGGTGGGGCTGGCTGGGCACTCTGAACTGAATTTGCCCACGTTTTCTGATAGTGCTTCAGTGACAGACTGTGGACTCTGAGGAGGGGAATAACTGGAGTGAGAGCGGAAAGAATATGAAACCACAAGAGGAAAGAAGGAGAACATTTATTCATTTTGTTTCTTTCCCACTTTTACTATTAGAGTTCACTGCGGTTCCCATTAATACTTTGTTCCGGTGTGTAGACATACAAAAAGTATTTTGCGAACTCATTTCTATTTTCAGTGTTATGTATTTGAGCGAATGTGAATATTTTTTAAAGAGATTCCTCTTTCCCAGGCAACCTGATCTATTAACCAACCATCATGGATATCATCCAGCCTATTTTAAGATAGTTCATTTTGGCCAGCAATATAGCATTTTTTAATAAAAAATACCCAAATGCATAATTGTAGGATGTTATCTGTCTTATTAATATTGCCCTGAGCCTTTTCATAGTACAGTGTCATAGTTTTGAAAATTTCTAAGTTCCTAAGCCATGAGATCCTATGAATGTTGAGGTGATTTAGGTAAGAACATGGTTAAAGGGACTCTGACAAAAGTTTATAGGACTTGTCACTGTTTCTCCTGGGAAACAGAAAATAAGCTACAAAGACCAGCCTGTTTCTCAGGGAGAAAATACGTTTGACTTATAACTGTTAACACTTTAATTAGACTAACGGGAGAACTCTTGAAGTAGGGATGCACCACTGAGGACATTCAGAGTTATAACAATGGCACTCTTTAAAACTAGGATGGACAAACTTAGCAAATGCAGAAATTCACCTGTCTGCAGAGGCAAGAGCTTGATTCACACCATATCTTCTGAGCCAGTCATTTGATGTTATTTCTTGCCTAATGCATGTGTAAGATGACATGGAAATATTATTGGTGGAAGTGGGATTCTTGGCATCTCGCTGAAATAGGAACTTCCAAAGGACCCCCACGGGAGAATGAGGTATTGTAGAAAGCTTTATTTCTGTGGAATCAAAACCCTGAGCTTGCAAGGTCTCATTTCTCTTCGTCCCCCACAGGGAAGAAGGATATCTGTGGCTTCAGCAGAGCTGGAATCAGAGCCAGTGTCCAGAATTTTTGCTCCATATCAAAGCAGTGTCCAGTCCAGCATCGGGCTAACTTAGTTTGTGTTCACAGTTGCAGTCCAACAGTCCTTTGCATATGGGGTCCACAGGGCCACATGACCATGGAGGGAATATGGGTAGGAGCAAAGCCAAGGGAACCAGAGAACCAAGAGAATGAACTCCTTTTTTTGGGGGGGTGATTAGGCATTCCCTAAATTTTCACAGGCTTGCAATGGCCCTGCCTACTTTAGCCAATCGCTGTTAACAGACAGGCATTTGCCCTGTGTCCTATGACTCATTTCACATGCACCCATCTCTCCTTTGTGGGACCCTCTCCCCCAGTGACTTGCAGGGAATGGCTGGTGGTTCCCTGGGGCATGTGAAATTGCAGCTCCCTGCGAAGCTGCCCAAATGTCCAAGCTTATGTCAGGCCTCTCTTTTTCTCCTTTCCTATGATTAATGACTAGCTAATTACAACAGTGTCAGAAAGACAAGGTGGTGTTGTAAATCTTCATCTGTGGACGCACATGGATTGTTATAAATAACAATGTGGGTGGATAAGTCACCTCCTTTTGACTCAAAGTTGATATCTCTTATCTTCTACTACAGATTCGGATTCCTTTATTTTTATCAGAACGTGCTTGAGAAAGAAGTGTATATTTGGTTCACTGCTCATATATTTTCTCATTATTGTGCTTCTTTCAGTTGGTTAGTAGAGGTTTCTTATCAATATAAACAGGGCCTTTTTTTACATTTAAGATATCCATTTTCATACTGTCATTACCAACACTGACAGCTGCCTAACAGCCATGTGAAATACATAATTGCCTAAGGAAGAACTTCCCATGACTGTTTCTTTCTCTTTTATATTAAAAAGAAGTTAGACAAGCTTGCTAAGCCCAAGGCTTATGAACTTTATGTCAGTTCAGGAATTCTTTTTATTTTCCAGATGTTGTATTCATATATTTTTCTACATATATCAAATCACTTTCTCTGAAATAAGTTTAGAAATATATTTCTTCCCTGCTTTTATCTAGAGATCTTCCTTTATAGTACCTCTTGCAGGCCCACAGAGACTCAAATAGTCCATGCCCTTACTTAGTAGGTCCCTAGTAATAGTATAATCCTCTCCCCAAATTTCAAATATTATCTAATGCTCTCTAAATTTTGAGTTTGAATTTAATGTAGGGTTTTAATTATTTAATACAAAAAAATAAATTGCAGCACCAACACTTTTTTCTGTAGGTGCTGTATTTTTTACTGTTTTTTTTCCCCCTACAGAATCATCCCTCAAGGAACCCCTAACTGCATTAATATTCCTTAACTTCCCCTCTTTGCCCCCCTTTTATCACTCTCATTCAGGACTAAGAAGGAAATACCTGAACTTTTTATAAAGGCATCCCTGCTTTTCTCAAGGACACATCGCTCTAATTCCTTTAACTTTTCTAATTGCTCATTTTAACAAACCTGATCATTTTTGTTAAAATCTTTTGGACCCTCTTCACGTAATTGGTAAGTATGACGTTCCATTTTTTGCAAACTAGTAAGGAAAAGATGATATTACTTCATTGCAGAGAGCAATTCCCTAAGGAATAAAATCTTAAGGAGAGTTAGAGAACTGAGGGCAGAGGGATAAATACAGGATGTGCAATGTATGTCAAGACTTCATCTCAATTGTAGACTTCAAGCTACTGTCACTTTAAGTTACATTCTGTATGCCTTGGGGTCCGAGGAAGATGTCTCACGCATACTCACGGCCCCTCTTCACTTTCTCCACTTCATACCAATATGTAAATATGCATTTTGTCACTCCTGCCATTACTGTTATCAAAAGAAATGAGGCCACTTCAGAGTATGAAGCTGTCCAGCTCTGGCATGGACACTGTACTGTGGTCCCCGGACATGGCCATGCCACAGCCACTGTGGTTGGCATCGCTGCTTTACGGGAGCATAGGGTGGCTCCAGAATTTCTGGGTTGGACATATCTGGGCTCAGCAATTGGAGAGGAAAGGGAGTTCCGTGGGATTTGTCCTGAGGCTGCCTGTATTATTTATATGATTTTATGTTTCCTTGCATATGTTTAGAGGAGAAGGCATGATGGATACCAGCTACCTCAGCAGCCATCATCTAAGTACAACTGTGGCTGCATTGGAGCTGCAGTCAACTCCAGGCCACTCTTTTTTAGGGTTTGAGATTAGCCCCAACACTAAGCCAGCCCTCAGGGTTCCTCTGCAAACGTATACTCCTCAAAACTCACTAGAGTCCTGGAAATTCAAGGTGGGAAACTCAAGGCATTCGCAGTGGCAAATTCTTCTTGGCAGTGACACACGGTTTTTCTCCCAAGGACACCTTCCTAAGGACTTGCCATTTCTCCTCCCGCTTTTTTACAATCATATAGAACCTGATAGTGGGGGGCATCAGAGAGATGACAAAGTAGTGGGGGCAGGCTGGGGCGTTCAATTTAAACGAAAACTTTGTTTTTTCAGACCTGTCTGTAAACCAAAGAGTCGATGTAATAAAACCTGCTGTGCAACCAGGTCTGACAAGATCCCTGGAAAGAATGGAAGAAATGGTGGGAAAAAGATACAGAGGCAAAGAAGCATTGAACAGACTGTCAAACTACATTGGGAAGACAGGGGTGGTTGGGCGAGGAGGGCTGTAAGAGACCAACCGAAGGACTTGTACGCATGCATATAAGCACAACCAATGGATATAAGACACTGGGGCGGGGGGGGGGGGGGGGAGGGTGGGCAGGTGAAGGCATGTCCTGGGGGGTAGGGGAGGTTGGGGGGAGATCAAGGGGGGGAAAAAAAGGAGACATATGTACTACTATTTGTAATACTTAAAACAATAAAAATAAAATTAAATTTAAAAAAAAAAAGAAAAGAATGGAAGCCGCATGTAAGGGTAAGGTGTCCCTACCAAGACACTGCCAACCACGGCGGAACATTACCTAGGACCCAGGAGATGGAGAACAAGGCAGGGAGCATCTCAAGGGGCTCTGAGTGTTGAAGACAAATTTTGCTTTTTAAAACACTTTGCTACTCACTCTTTTTTTTTGTTCTCAATCTTTTCATGTTTAATTTCATTTTTTTATTTTGCTGTTATCAATTTTAAGTTGCTTATGCATATCCTTTTTAACTTTTCTGTCTGAAACAAGATTATAAAATTTTGCTATTTTAGTTTGTTTTGTTCTTAAACAGTTTAAAATGTTACCTTTCTTCTATTATTATGCTTTATTCCATTAAGTTACATTTCTGTTTGTTTATTTTTCTGATGTCAACTTTGTTTAAATAATCTCTTTTTCCTATCAATCTTTTTTTTTTTTTCATTTAGATACTGCTCTTTTAAAATTATCTTTACATCATCTTTATAGATCCAGGAAGGACACGTGATCATAGCAGCAGAGAGAAAATTCCCGAAAACAGGGAGGCCTTGAGAACAGCAGCACTCTGTTCTCCCTTAATAGTTCCTGAATCCCCTTTAATGTTGAATCTGCTAAAATGTTAACTTGAGTGACTCAGGAGACCACCACGTTTCAAATTTCCTCCCAGGATAATGCTAATATTACCTGCACAAACATCACATTCGACCTGCCGCAATGGTGTTGTTTTCTCAGCTCCCTCATGAAGGGAAACATTATTTAAAATCCACGGTTTCTGCCATAGATGACTGTAGACATTGGGCAAAGCTCCAGGTCAGAGCTGGGCAAAGTTACACAGAACAGAGGGAGGTAAGTAAGAGATTCCTTTCAGGCAAAGAATATCAACAAAATATCCCGAGTTTGACTTTAACAAGGACATAGGCTGTCTTTACATTTTCACTGAGACACTCAGAAAGGTGACATTGAGCAGCTTCCTGATGGTTATATTGCAAGAGTTATTAAGGGTAGACAATGTGCATTTTGGCTGCTGTAAACTGTTGAAGAATCGTTAGAGAATCTTTCCCCCCCAGAAAAAAACGATCTACATTGTTTTGTTGCAAAGGTATGAATGTTGAAAAGGAAACTAGAATACAATAAGCAAAACAAATTAATTATTGTTTTTTAAAACTCCCCCTCCTCAAGGAGGGGGAGTTGGAAGGAGTGGAAATGCTCTGAGGAGAAGAGGATTCACACACTTAGCCTTGGGGAATGGCAAGGAGTGAAGAGGTCTCCAAAGGTGGTGAGATCCATGCCTCATTGCCCTGACGCTTTGACGAGGTGTGAAATGCTTGGGGAAAATGGTCCTAAATGCTGAAGCCTAGAAAACAGCAGCAACTGGTCACTCAGCCTGTGTTAAAAATCTAAGAGAGACCAGGAAGCCATTTCCATAAGCAGGAATAATACTAATTTGTACAACTTGCTGTGCTGTACTTAAAGCATTACTTGATTTGACTCCAGTCATCATGATGATTTACTACATTTGATGATACTTAATTCCCTTAATTTCCTCTTCTTTGAAAGAGAAAATTATTCCTTTATTGGTGCTGACAGCATTTGATCCCCCATTTAATCCTGTGTTAAGATACTGTCCTAAATATTTTCCCTACTGAAGACCTTCATTCCCAGATTTCCCCTTATTAATATCCAACTGCATTTTCCCCAGTAGGAAAAAAAAAATAAGGTATTGTATCTGAAATTATTGAAGCATTAACTTTAACAACAAAGCAAAGCAAGCTAAAGTCTAATGCTAGGAGGAGGATTATATAAATTATAGAACATTGCCATTATGGAGTATTATACTAGTATGACCAAATTGTGATGGACTGTATTCATCATATCCATCTTATGACAAACCATATAATGGAAGGAAATATTATTTGAGTAAATACAGTTTGTAAAACTTCAAGTATTTTTCAGAAAACTGGTCAACTAACCAATAAACCTCCCCATTTGAAAATTAAGCACATTTACAAATAACTTTTGGATTAAAAAGAAAACCTAAATAAAACTGATAAACATTTATAACTGAATGACAATGAAAATACCATTCATCAAGATTTTAATAAATTAGAAAGGTTAAAAAACTAATTTAACTGTTCAGCTCATGATACTGTCAGAAGGAAGATAAAATTAATCAAAATAAAAAGAAAGGTGATAAATATAAAACAGAAGAAATATTGAAATAGAATACAAAAGTCAATGGTGATAACCAACAAATTTAAAAAAATATATTCCTTGAAAGTACTAACAAAGTAGACAAACCCTTGGAAAATTAATCAAGAGAGAAAGTATAAATAACCTTAAGAATGGCAAAGAGGAAATAACTTAGAGAGAATAGATTTATTAAAATTCATAAGATTATTATAAACAAATTTACTTAATAAAAATGTGGAAGTCTAGATAAAATGAAAAATTTAGGGAGATATAAATTAATAAAAATATTCTGATGGATCAACTATAGTAAAAGAAAGCAAAATGGTGGTGAAAACAGATCATCTCTTTTACGTTTTGGCCCACAATATGAAAAATGATGGTAAATTATGTAAAAAAAAATTGAGGTTAGTAATATTTTATATGAAATTAGGCAAAAATGTCATAGAATGGATCAACTAGTGGATAATTTCATTATGGGAATAAATATAAAATTAACACAGCAGTCCATTCTAAGAATAATACATTGACCAAAAATTATTTATCCTGGAATGTAAAGATAGTTCAATATCAGAAAATTTAGCAGTATAAAACATTTTGATTAACAAATGTGAGATTTAAAGAAACAATTTTGGGGTATATAATTTTCCCTGAAATAAATTAAAATTTTCCACAATCATCCTGGAGCAAAACTGAAATGAACATTCACTTTCTGAGGCCAAAAGAGAATTGGGCCTGATCTTTGCTGGGTGGAGATAATTGCAAATATTGATGGTGAGAGAAGGGGACTCCTTCTGTGTGAAGATCTCCTAGCAGTAATGCAAGGGCTCTGACTTTTGCTATGAATATAGGAGTCCAAAGAAATACAGCTTAAAGTAGGTATACACTGTTTGGTTTAACCTTTTTCTCAAGCCTTCAGCAAGCCCTGTTTACTTTCTGTTGTCTGAATTATATTATGGAAAATTGAACGATCTGTGCTTTTCTCAATGGCCAGAGTGGGACCATCACCAGCAGAGAGTGGGGCCCAGCAGAGCACCCATCCCATGAAGTTCAGTGGTAATGGCCACAAGCTGACACTGAGACAAAAAGCCTGGAGGGTAATAAACTAGTGGCCCAATTATAATAAACTAGTGGCCCAGTGAACTTAATTTATACACAGAGGGGTGGGTTCCCTCAGCCCAGCCTGCACCTTCTCCTATTGGGGACCCCTCGGGGGATGTCTGACTGCTGGTTTAAACTGGCAATCAGACATCTCTCTCACAATCTGGGACCACTGGCTCCTAACTACTCACCTCCCTGCCTGCCTGATTGCCCCTAACTGCCTCTGCCTGCCTGCCTCATTGCCCCTAACCCCTATGCCTACCTGTCTGATTGCCCCTAACCCCTTTGCCTGCTTGCTTGATCGGCCCTAACTGCTCTCCCCTGCCAGCCTGATCTTACCCCCAACTGCCTCTGCCTGCCTGATTGCCCCTAAATGCCCTCCCCTGCTGACCTGATCTCGTCCCCAACTGCCCTCCCCTACCGGCCTAATCTCACCCCCAACTGCCCTCCCCTGCCAGCCTGATCTCATCCCCTACTGCCCTTCCCTGCCTAATCTCATCCCCAAATGCGCCCTCCCCTACGGGCCTGATCTCTCCCCCAATGGCCTTCCCCTGGTGGCCTGGTTGCCCCCAACAGCCCGCCTCTGCTGGCCAATATGGTTCTGATTGGTTGGTTTCTATGCCAGTCAGCATCAAAAGCTTCGCCTCCTAAGCAGCCATTGGTTCCTCATAGTTGACCCAGATTTGGTTCTGATTGGTCAGTTTCTATGCCAGTCAGCATCAAAAGCTTCGCCTCCTAGGTAGCCATTGGCTCCTCACACTTCACCCAGATTTGGTTCTGATTGGTCAGTTTCTATGCCAGTCAGCACCTCTGGGCCTATCAATGGGGCCTGATCAGAAAGGCAGAGCTGACCAGCAGCCCCAGTGGAGGCCTGAAGAGAAATGGAGGTGCATCTGCTGGCCTGGAGAGAAAGAGAAAGAGAGAGGCAAGTACTGATCAACATCTGCCACAGAGGCTACAGATCAGACCCTTCTTCTCTCTTCAGGCCTCTCTCCAGGCCTGATTCACAGCCCCCTCAGCAGTCAGTGCTGGGTCACCATGCCTGCAGCCACAGCAGCCAGTGCTGGGTTGCCATGGCAACCCAGCGCTGACTGCAGGGCTGACTTCCGGTTGGTTGAGCCTCAAGTCGTTGTGGATGTGACAGACCCAGGGTTTTTATATATTAGGATAGATTGGTGAGGAATTATAACATAATTTATGTATTAAGAGGTTAGGTAATCTTTTTTCTTTGGCCACAGTTTAAAAGGCCAGGAGGTATAAATTTCTCATTTCCTCTTAAATTCTAATATATCTTAAGCTTGCTTTTGTTTTGTTTTGTTTCTCCATTTCCCCTTTCCCCCATTTATTTTTATTATTTTCAATTTCATTTTGTAGAATTATAATCTGATCATATCAACCATTATGGAGTTTCAGACCCAAGAAATAATATTTTTATTGCATTTTATTCTCACACTACAGGTAGGTATTATTTCTACATCTTAGAGCTGGGGATACTGAAGTTTACAGCAAGGGACTTGCCCAGATGAGCAGGGGAGCCTGCATGATTTGAACAATTATTACCCAGAATTGGAACCTATGCCCTTATTCACTGAACTCTAATGTCTGTTTTCAATATTTTTGATCTTGAAAATTACAACTGATAGCTTTCTCATTCATACTACTTCCAACTCTCTTCAGCAATGTTTGGTGATTATTAATAAGACATTATTAAAATTTTTGTCTATAGGAGGCCTGTGAAATTGGCATACTTTTAATTAACATGTATCTTTGTTCAGTGCAGGAAAAATAAAAGACTCTCTAGGTATATTGAGAAGGAAGAGATTTAATAGAGAGATCAGGACCCCTCAGGTCAAAGCAGAACTGCCCTTTTAGGCAACTACCAATTCCGAGCCACTTCTGGAAGTCATGAGTTGAAATCACACACTCCATAGCTGCCAATCAGTGACCAGAAAGTCATAACCAAAAATATCCCTTGTACCACTACAGCCACTGCAAGGACTTCTCACAGCCCAGGTGGCTAGAGAATGGACTTGGGAAGTCTGTCTCAAACAGGATCGCGTTTCTCTCTACCGTGTGCCAGCAAAAGCAGCCAGAAGGGACAGGGGAAAAGACCCCCTCTTCTCTCTGCCTTTGGAACCTCCCCTGGGTACAATTAGAGACAGACTTAATTTCCATCTGGAATCCTCACAGCTAGAGGGTCTAAAAGTATGTTTAACTTTCTCCCCTTTCCAAATGGGAAGGGAGAAATGGATACAGAATGAAGGAATCCACTCTCCCCGGCGGGGTGGAGGGGGCCTGATGAGCACTTGAAGCTGAGGACCTTCCAAATGCTTGTTGGGCCCATGAATTATTTTCTCCTGTGAATTGAATGTATGTTCATATCTGTTGCTGATTTTTTCTTTTTGGCTTGTTGTCCTTTCTTTATGATTTATACATATATTGATTTATTTATTCTGAACAGTAATCATTGTTGGTTGTATGCACAGCAGATATCTTCTTTCAGTCTGTACATTCTTTTTTTAATCATAAAGAAACTGATATTGTAATGCCATCAAATTTATCAATGCTCTACTTTATGAATTGGGCATTTTGTGTCTTTGTCAAAAGTTATTCTCTATGCGGAGGTCATAAGCTAAGTCTATCCATTTTCTTCTAAATGTTTTAAAGGCTTACTCTTAAGAAAATATTTTTATTGATTTCAGAGAGGAAGGGAGAAATATAGAGAGAGATAGAAACATCAGTGATGAGAGAGAATCATTGATTAGCTGAGCCCACAACCCAGCCATGTGCCCTTGACCGGAATCCAACCTGGGATCCTTTAGTCTGCAGGCCTAAGAGCTAAGGCTAAAGGTTAACTCTTTACATTTAGGGGTACATCAATCTGGAATGTATTTTTGAAAACTGTAACAGAGAGAAATGTAATTTAAATTTTCTATAATGACAAATAATTCTGCATAATTTCACCATTTATTATTTCATCTTTTCCCTTACACTTGAGGTTCTTTCACAGCTCTTTAATTTGGCCCAATTATTTTTTTGTCTATTTCTATTGCAATATAAGACAGTTTTAATTTTTTTAAAATAAATCTTTATTGTTCAGATTACAGGTGTTCCTCTTTTTGTTTTCCTCCTATAGCTCCCCTCCACCTGATTCCCCACCCCACCCTACCCCATGCCCTTACCCCCCGCCACTGTCTTCATCCCTAGGAGTAAGATTTTTGTCCAATCTCTTCCCCACCACTCACACCCGCTTCCCCCTGAGAATTGTCAGTCCACTCCCTTTCTATGTCCCTGATTCTATTATATTCACCAGTCCATTCTGTTCTTCAGATTTTTTATTTACTTGATTTTTAGATTCACTTGTTGGTAGGTATGTATTTGCTGTCATTTTTTGTTCATAATTTTTATCTTTACCTTTTTCTTTTTCTTCCTCTTCTTAAAGAATACCCTTCAGCATTTCATGTAATCCTGCTTTGTTGGCGATGAACTCCTTTAGCTTTTTCTTGTCTGTGAAGCTCTTTATCTGACCTTCAACTCTGAATGATAGCTTTGCTGGGTAGAGTAATCTTGGTTGTAGGTTCTGGCTGTTCATCACTTTGAATATTTCTTGCCACTCCCTTCTGGCCTGCATAGTTTCTGTTGAGAAATCAGCTGACAGTCGTATGGGTACTCCCTTGTAGGTAACTAACCGTTTTTCTCTTGCTGCTTTCAAGATTCTCTCTTTGTCTTTTGTCCTTGGCATTTTAATTATTAGTGTCTTGCTGTGGTCCTCTTTGGATTCCTTTTGTTTGGGATTCTGTGCGCTTCCTGAACTTGTAAGTCTATTTCTTTCACCAGGTAGGGAAAGTTTTCTGTCATTATTTCTTCTAATAGGTTTTCAGTATTTTGCTCTCCCTCTTCTTCTGGCACCCCAAAAATTCGGATGTTGGTACGCTTGAAGTTGTCCCAGAGGCTCCTTACACTGTCTTCATATTTTTGGATTCTTTTTTCTTTTTGTTTTTCTGGTTGGGTGTTTTTTGTTTCCTCATATTTCAGATCTTTGGTTTGATTCTTGGGGTACGTTGATCTACAGTTGAGTTTCTGTATATTCTTTATTTTAGACAGTGTATGCTTCATTTCTGACTGGTCCTTTTCCATTTTTTTGGCATTCTCATTAAGGTCCTTGAAGGCCTCACTAAGCTCCTCAGAAGTGTTATCAAGTTTCTCGGCAGTTTTTAGAAGATTCTTGAGTAACCTTATAAATGTGGTTCTGAACTCTATGTCATCCAGTAGTTTGCTTTCCTCCGTTTCTTTCATTCGTGACATGTTTCTTTGTTTCCGCATTTAGGCTGCTTCCCTGTGTTGATGGAGTGGCTTTGTGTGGTAGGTGACCTATAGGGGGCAGTAGCTCAGCCTCCCCAATCACCTGATGTGGACGCTCTTGGTACACCCCTTTGTGGGCTGAGTGCAAAGTCTTGGTGTAGTTAAGCCTTAATTGCTGTTGGTACGCTGGGAGGAATTGACCTCCAGGCCAATCGGCTGTGAGGACTCGCTGTGTCTATAAGAACTGCTGTGCTGGAGACACGCTTATGGTGCAGGACTTGTTTCAGTGGGGCCTTGGTGCTCGCTGAGTCTACCTCTTGAATGTGTCACTTATGGATGTGAGGAGTTGAAATCTGGTTTCTCACACTGACCACTAGGTATACTGGCTTCTGGATCTCCAATGGGGTGCAGGTCAGCTATTGTCTGAGTCCACCCAGCAGGAGCTACAGCGAGAGTTACAGTTTTCTCCTCTTTGCTTGGGGTTTGGAGGTTTTGGAGCTGTCTGACCTGGGCTGCAAGTTTGCTAGGTTAAGCTGCGATAGGGCAGGCCTTTCTTATGCTAACGCTGCTGCTTGGAGCTTGGGTGGGTTTGTAGGTTGTGTGGGGCGGGGTCTCAGGGCGTCACTAGGCTAGGGCGTGGCAAACAGCAATGGCTGCTAGTTAGCTGGCTCTGTGTCTCAGACTGCATCTCGTGCCCCAGCGCAGTAAACAATTATTCTTGCACGCAGCTCTGCAAGCAGGCCCCCTCACTTTCCGACCCGGTGTTAGACAATCCAGCTTCTCCCTGTAGGAGTTTGGGTCCCCCGCGTCTCCCCAGAAACTGTATTTCAGTGTAATCGGGGGCTTGTCTCCCTTTGGGTTGAAAAAAGCAATGCCTGCCGCCAGCCCAGATCCCGCGCCTCCGTACCTCAGCTTTTCAGTGCTTGTGCACGTCTCAATGCTCTTTTCTCTTTCCTTCTAGTTGTAGAACTTCCACTCAGCCAGCTTTCCCGTGGTTCTGGGTGATAGATGTTTTGTCTTTTAGTTGTAAGTTTTGAAATTGTTGTGCGAGGCAGCAGTTTAGGTGTTTACCTACGCCACCATCTTGGATTCTCCGACAGTTTTAATTTTTAACACAATTTCCTATTATATAGTTATTACTCTTAGAGTTCGTGCTAATTTCTTAATATTTTTCTTTTAAATCACTAGTACTTCTTGACCCTTTACCATCCCATAAGAATTTTAGAATCAGCAAATTTCCATTAGAAAAAGTTGGATTTTGCTTAGAATTATATTATACTTACCAATTAAATTGGAAATGATGTACACCAAGTATAAACATCCTTATGCATAATCCACTTTATGTGGATGGATCTTTGATATCTTTCTAATTTCCAAATTTTTCATAAAGACCTTTTTTGTATGTTTTGATACACATTCTTGGCTACATTACTGCTTTCTGAATGGAAAGATCTTATTAGGTTTTTTTGTTTGTTTGTATGTTTGCTTGTTTTAAATTCTTTATTGTTGAAAGTATTACATATGTGTCCTTTTTAAGATTGTATTAGTTTTTATCCTTCCTGGCTGAGGGCATAAAGGAACACCATTAGGCCTATGACCTTGCTAAACTCTGAACTTGTTTGCATAGATTCTTTTGGATTTTTTTGTCTTTAGCTAAGCACAGCATCTAAAAATACTGACAATTTTGTTTTTTCACTTTCCAATCTTTACACCTCCTCTTCCTTGTCTCATGTGCTAAGAAGTCCAGCACGATGGTGAACAGCACATGCCCTCTGAGTGAGGGACAAACTGGATTAAGGGCCAGCTGGTTCTCACCAGGGGTGCTAATCTGTAAGGGGCTCTGAAACTTCAGTGGAATAAATCAAATATACTGTGCCAAAATACTCAGGTTTCCACAAGCAATTCCTTATATTATTGGCAAAATGAATATTGGTCCTGCTCCCACCAAAGTGGTGGTGCCCTGAATGGAAATTTATTTTAAAAAAAAACCTCTTTGCCAGCCAACTCTGAAGCTAGCTGGTAGACAGTCACCTGAACTTGGCAGCCAGCAGCAGCTAAAGTTCTAAAACAAAACAATGATTGCATAGTGATGTTTACTGGGAATGAGTGATTGTCTTTATTATCTAAATTTTAATCACTTTACTGTGCTTCTTCCCAAACATACCTGGCTCAGAAAAGCAATCTGAAGGTAGAATGTAAACCTCAAGAATTAGAGTACATATTGAGGCAGTCACTGGAAGTGAATTAGTAAGCAAAGTTATATGTGAGTATGATATTTATTAATAGAAAATTAGTGCATCTCCATCTTTACTAAGTCAATTTGAAAGAAAATTGCTTAAAGATTATTTAGAAAGGGCACCAGATTATTAGCTTACTTATTTAGGTCCTGAGTGGGAGCCTAACAATTGCCCCATGAAATAAAAGTATCTGAGCATGATCTTTTGATTACCAAAATTCAATATTTTGCAAATAATAGTAATTATCAGACAGTTAATCCTAAATTGTCTGCACACACATATCCACACAGACAAGCTCAATTTTATGAACTCACAACAGACGTTATGGACATTTGTCTACCTGCCTTTGGAGCAAGAGGGCCCTTTTGATATATAGCTGATATATCCTTGATTTCCTTTCCTCATGGAATTCACAGCAAAACATTTATATTATTTTGGTCTTTATTTTTGGACAGTTTTGGGGATCTATGCCAACATCTCATAATTCAGTCCTGCCACTCACTCATTTCATTTTTGCTTACAGTTTTTCCTTTTCAATTTTTTTCCTTCTATCTCCATGTCATACTTTCTTTTGGTCTTTGTTAGTTTTGTTTTGTTTTGTTTTGTTTTCCTTTTCCTGTCACTCATTCTGTAGCAGCTCAGTAGCTCAACAGAGTGAAGAGGGAGATACTAACCAAGACTCGTGTGTGTGTGTGTGTGTGTGTGTGTGTGTGTGTGTGTGTGTGAGAGAGAGAGAGAGAGAGAGAGAGAGAGAGAGAGAGAGAGAGAAGAGAAGAGAAGAGAAGAGAAGAGAAGAGATTTGAAGAACAAAAAAAGAGACTTTCCCTAACATAAACAAAGCTTATGTAGATCAGCTACCAAGTAGGTCTGAGATGTATATAACAGGTCACAAATTTAGAGCATGCTACTGGGCATACTAAAAAGTATACTTTTTCAATTACATACACAAGAAAGACTTAAAAACACACACAGTATGTTTATTAAAGATAAAAGTAAAGTAATAACAATTAGAATAAATATGAATATGATGAGAAGTAAACAGTGGAGGCAATCCCAGTTGAGCATAATATACTCACAGAATCATTTTATTCCTAAGAAAGCAAATATTTATCATCTGACTCCACTTAAAAACTTATTTGAATAACTGTCACAGGCCCCCTACCTCCCATGATGCTTAGAGATACGTGTTTGTTCAGAAGACTTTATTGGAATGCTCCTAGCTGTTGTTGAATATTCACACCAAAAACGATCACTTTCAAAGTGGCCTGCATTTCTCCATTGAAATCATCTCAAGGATGGAAACAGAAGCAGAAACAGAAGTGCCACCAACTGTGCTGTTTTTCCGCAAGAACTTGTTTGCAGAGATGCCGACATAAAAACAAGCCGATACAGTAGAGTTGCTGGGTTATGATAGAAGGCTGTGAAGAACACCGGGTGGCATGGAAGAGGGAGGGCCAGGAGCTCTGGGAGTTCTGGGAGATTTTGATATCCCATGAGATATTAGGGTGATTCTCCAAACTGAGATGTGGATTGCACAACAGGAAATAAGCATGCACAGGTAGGTAAGGCTCACTTAGAATACCTATGACTTGCTAAGAAATTTGGAAATTTTTCCTCTGTGAACTGGAAAGCCCTTGGAGGCTGGTGAAGGGGTGAGTCAGGAGGCCTAGGTTCTACGACTGACTGTCATCCATGAGCTGAAGGTTGTTAGGCAAAAGTTACCTACTTCATGAGAAGAGAGCGAGCAGAGCGTCTAAGAAATCCTTATCAATTTTGATCCATACTATTGATAAAAGCTATCATTTATGCATAGTTCTGATATACTAGACACTTCATTTGTCTAGTGAAGAAAGTCATTGAATCCTTGCAATAACCCTAAGATAGATCTGACTACCACCATTTATTATCAAGAGACTAAGTTGAGTAATATTAACACATTTAATAAGTGAAGAACCTAGATTGAACCCATATGGATTTTCCCAAAGCCAATGAGGTTTTAATAGTACTTTTTTGTACTTCCTTAATTCTAAATTTTTTAATGAAATGTGATGTGTAATAGATATCATTTGAAAGATGGTGGCCAGTGAACAAATTTCTATCTTCCATGAGGAGACAATAAAGAGAAATGGGCTGCAAATTTAGTATATCAACCATGATTCCACTTACAAATATACAGAGAATTTTTTATAGAGTGGAGGCAATAAGTTATAGTTGAGGCTATAGGCATATTTCCTCTAGAGAGTTTTCATTAATCAGAGTCTTGCCATTCTGAGTTACTTAAAGTATTGTTCTGAGCAGATGTAAGCAGTAGAATAAGACAGGTACTTATGGTTATTTTTTATTCATGATCTAACCTGGAAATATATCCCAATAACCAAACATGTTTCCCCACTGGAAGGGATAGAAAATATTGGCCTTTAACATAGTCTTTAAATGATTATAATATCCTAACATACACTGGAAATGATTTATGAAAAATGGAGGTCAGTGTTTTAAATTAATTTTAAACTTTTCTGTCTCAATTAAATCATTACAATGATTAAAATATGTATCTATGCATATATGTGTGTGTTCTCTATACAGATGCTTGAAGGGGAAAAGGCCTGTGAAAATTCAAACTTACAATATTCATAAATCAAGAGGTAATTTATTTAAATCCCTGTTTCCAAACTTCTGAAGACATATGTCCCTTTACATAAAACTGAGAATTTCATAAACCATGTCCCCTAGTATTCTGATCTAAGTGCCTTCCCTTCGTGAAGACTCCGAATATCTCCTACATGTGCCTCCTGGTCATTAAGGTATTGCTAAGCTTTATTCTTGACAATTTCTCTTACAAGAACAGTAGTTTTTTCTCTCCCTAACTATAAATATACTATATGTTTTTAAAATTACACCTTATCTGTCCACCTCTTCAAAAAATTCTGGTTTGCTATTGCAGTCTAACAGATTTCTGAATCTCAAAATACTTAAGTGCTTTCACATAATCTCTGTCTACTATTTAGGGAGCTGGGTGAGAACAGAGAAGAAAAACATAAAAGCTGAAATCTGAGGAATAATTCCCAAATAAGTAGGCATGATGATGTCTTTGCAATTGTGAGATGCTCCACATCAATGTAGTTAAGTGGTTAAATTTTTAACTGCCTTAAGTGAAATTCTCGTGTCTTGTTGGTTTCCCCCTTTTTATTATTAGCTGCTCTTTCAAACACGTATCTAAACAACTTTGCTCGACTTTATTTGAACTATACTTGTACTCTTCAGGCAAGTTAATTAAAGCACAGTTGAAATTCTACTCAAAAGGTCTTCTGTATTTTTACTTAGAGAAAAGCACCCCTGTGAGGACTTGCTACTGTGTACTCAGCTGACATTTCAGATGCATCTATTGCTCTTGAAAACTGTCCTTGAGGAAATAATATACCATTAATGAATAAAAAATACTAGTTTACTCGTTATTATAAAACTCAAATTACTTAATGCATCTCTTTTTAGGTACAGTGATGCATTTATAAACTGACATAAATGAAAAAGGGGAATGATTATGTTTGAAATTTGGTCACTGAAGTTACTAATGATTTGGTTGATTCCATTTTCCCCTTGCCCCAGCATCAATTACCAGATATCTCGCTCATTGGATGGTTGCCAAAGCATAGAAAACCCTCATAAAAGAATGTTAGTGGAGTTATTAAGTTATTACTATTTCTATTACTCCCTCCCTTCTCCTCTTTTCTACTTTTCTCTCCTCTACTCCCCAAATAGGCACATTGTCTGCAAATGTGCTAATCATCTTGCCCACCTTTATAATACCATTAAGGCACTTTTAAAGCCAACTGAAATAGCAAAGCCTACAGAAAAGTGAGCTACTAACAATAGACATGTAATAGCAACTGCAATTATAATAAATACAATAAAATTGTACTCATTAGACTTAGTGAGGAAGACATGCAAGGCTTGGAAAAAAACCTCACTTTGATGAATTAGCAAAGTGAAGAAAGTCAACTGAGCCCTTGTTTTCACCTTCTTGCCACTCTCTGACAGCTCACATCTATTCCCTCATGTGCAAATATCTATCAAATTAATATCTGCAGCTAGAAACCTGGCATCTTCACTCAGATGCCAAAGGATTCTCTAATATTTTAATAGCTATAGAGAGGTATAATTCACATGTTATACAATTAATCTACTTAAAGCGTTCAACTCATGTTTAGTAGACTTACTAAAATTTAGATTGTGCAACCATCACCACAATCTAGTTTTATATTTTCTTTTTCCCCCAAACAAACTCCATACCCATAAGCAGCCACTTCCCACCCTTCCCCACAGCCCTAAGCAACCATTAGTCTACCTTCTGTCTCTATACAGCTTGCCTAGTCTGGATATTTTATATAAGTGGTATCATAGGATAATACTTTTAATGTTTGTTCATGTAGCATTTTATTTCTTTATATGGCTGAATAATATTTAGTTATATGGATATAGCACCTTTTGTTAATCCACCTATCAGTTGATAGATATTTTGGTTGTTTCTACTTTTCGGCTAATATGAATAATGCCTCTATGAACATTCATGTACCATTTTTTGTGTGAACATGTGTTTTTATTTCTTTTGGGTAGATATAGAAATGAACTTACCAGGTCATATGGTAAGTCTATGATTAATATTTTGAGGAACTGCTAAACTCTTTTCCATAGTGGTTATACCCTTTTTATATTCCCATTGCATTGTATGATGGGTCCAGTTTCTTCACAACCCTGTGAACACTTGCTTGCTTTCACTTGTCTTTTTTTTATTATAGCCATCTATTGGTTTTATTATAGCCATCTCCTTGTGGTTTTGATTAGAATTTTTCTAATGAATAATTATATTGAGAATCCTTTGTATGAGTTTTGGGCCCTTTGTATATCTTCTGAGAGATATATTAATTCAAATTTTTGACTCACTTTTTGTTTTAAAATCTACTGTATTAATAAAATTTGAGGTATAGTAAGGCCCATAGAGTAGGAGCTGATTGTCATAAAAAGACAGTTTATTACAGTTCTCAAGAGAAGAGGACATACCATGCTGGGAAAGGCCACATGGGGAAGCATCAAGGTCGTCATGAGTCAAGAGAGGAAATAGGAGGCAACTGTGGGCAAGAGCTTTTCTTGCAATTTACAGAGAAAGTAGGGCAAGCAAGCTTTGAATTGGCTAGTTTGAATAATTTCAGCAGGCTCTGGGCCATAGGGATCCGTCTCTATTATTGGTACTGGGGGATTAGGGCAGGTGTATGATAAAGGAGGTAGTTGAAGGTATGGACTCTATATCGATTGCCATGTATTTAAAAATTACACCCCAGGGAGGAAGAGTTCCAGGTGGTGATGAGAGAGGCAGGTGATTCAGGTATGTAACTGAGTTGTATAGATTATGGCATATCCAGCATATACATCTAGGGCAGATGTCCAAGCACCAGGTTTATAAAAGCTAGAAACATAGTTTATTTCTAAACAGAGGCCCACGTGCACTGGGGCGAGGTCCCTCAGCCCAGCCTGCACCCTCTCACAGTCCAGGACCCCTTGGGGGATGTCCACCTGCCAGCTTAGGCCTGCTCCGCGTGGACATCTCCTGAGGGGTCCTTACTGCTGCTATGGAGATGGGAGAGGCTCCGCCACTGCTGCTGCGCTCACCACCTGTGAGCCCGGCATCTGGCTGATCAGTGCTCCCCCTGTGGGAGAATACTGACCACCAGGGAGCAGCTCCTGAATTGAGCGTCTGCTCCCTGGTGGTCAGTGCGCATCATAGTGACCAGTTGTTTTACCGTTCATTCAATTTGCATACTAGCCTTTTATTATATAGGATTGTGTTATCTATTTTATTGCTGAGTTATAAGAATATATCTTTATATACTCTACATATAAGTCTCTTATCAGATATATAATTTGCAAATATATTTTCCATTTGGGGATTGTTATGTGTTTTTCACCTTTTTTTTTTTTATGGTATAGCATGCAGCAAAAAGGCTTTCATTTTTATGTAGTCCAATATATTTCTTTCTTTTTTTGTCACTTGTGATTTTGGTGTCATATTCAACAGAACATTACCTAACTCAAAGTCACAAAGATTACTCTCTTATTTTCTTTTACATTTTTCCTAGTTCATTGAATTTATCGGGGTGACACTGGTTAACAAAATTATACAGGTTTCACAGGCACAATTTCACACACATCATCTGTGCACTGTACTGTGTGTTCACCATGCTCCCTTATTTTCTTAAGCTTTATAGCTTTAGTTTTTATATTTAAATCCATGGTGTATGATATGGGAAGAAGTTGAAACTCATTCTTTGGCCTGTGGATAACCAGTTTTTCTTGCACCATTTATTGAAAAGACCCGTCTTTGCTCATTGAATGATCTTAACACTCTTGTTAAAAAGCAATTGCCCTGGCTAGAACCTGCAGTACAATATTGATTAGAAGTATCAATAGCATTCCTGTCTTGCTCTTGATTTTAGGAGAGAAGCTTTCAGTATTTCACCCTTAAGTATGATGTCAGTTGTGGGCACCTTTGTATAGACTCCTATTCTTACTGTATTGAGTGTCTTAATTGTAAAAGAATGTTAGGTTTTGTCAGATGTTTTTTTCTGCATCTATTAACATGATTAGATACTATTGTACTTTATGGTATGATATTGTTATGGTGTGTTACACTGATTCCTTTATGTCCATTGTACCAATCTTGCATTCTGGAATAAATCTCACTTAGTCATAGTATATGCAGGTTTCCCCTGCTATTCAATATAGTCAATGGGGGGCAGGGAGGGGGGAAGGGGACATATGTAATTCTTTCAACAATATCTAAAATTAATTAAAAAGCATTCCTGTGAGTCCTTTTGTAAGCTGAAATAGCATAGAGTGAAAAAGCATATATCATTAATATATGTGGGAAAAGTTTTGAGCATTCCCAGACCCAAAAACTACCAAGTCATACCAATACACTAAATTATGTCCAGTTTAACCCTAAGCATAACACCCTTACAAGTTCTCTTAGGCTCTTCTGGTACCTTAGGACACATCTTGCTAACAGATGCACAAAATAAATTGAGATAAAGCACAGATGCTCATAGACACAGTTCAAAGCTATGGCACCTTGATGCTGACATGCTTAGTGTAGTTCCTGGGAAAGGAGTTTGGTGCAGTCACTCTACTGCTCTGGGTGTGCACTACCTCAATGACGGCTCATGAAAAACAAACGCTGAACACTCTTTTTGCTTTTGACCTTTTATTTTTTTGTAAAAGTAAAATCCTCTTTGTATTTCTTTCAGTCAGCAAAAACAGGTACTAAAAAGTTAAGTGGCATATGCAAACGTTCAAAAAGCGGGGATTGCTTATAATTCCTTATACAGGTCGCTGAGTTGGGATTGCTAGAATTTTTTTTGAACATTTTTGCATCTACATTCATAAGGAGTATTGGCCCACAGTTTTCTTATGATATCTCTGTCTGGTTTTAATATAAGGTTAATACTTATCTTATTTAGTGAATTTGGAAGTATTCCCTTTTCTATGCCTTTGAAGAGTTTCTTTAAATGTTTGGTAGAATTCACCAGTGAGTTTTATTTGTGGGAAATTATTTTTAAATTATTAATTAATCTGTATATTTTTATAGGTGTATTCAGGATTTCTATTTCTTCTTGATTTGCTTTAGTAATTTTTTGGCATATGGTTATAGTACTTCCTTATTTTCTTTTTATTTCTGCAGGGATTATAGTGATGTCCTCTTCATCATCTTTGAGTTTGCTAATTTGAACCTTCTCTCTTTTACCCTTGGTCAATATAGCTAAAGGTTTTCAATATTGTTGGTCTTTTCAAAGAACCAACTTTTGGTTTTGATATTCACTATTAGTTTTCTAGTCTCTATATAATTTATTTTCATTCTACCCTTTATTATTTATTTCCTTGTCCTTCATTTAGGTTTAATTTGTGTTGCTTTTCCTAGTTTCTTCAGATGGAATATTATGGTATTGATCTAAAACCTTTATTATTTTTTTATTATTGTCATTTTCAGTTTTTGATTTCCTCAAAGCACTGCTTTAGCTGCAGTTTATAGATTTTGCTTTATTGTTTACTCATCTCAATTCTGTTCGTTTTGGCTTTATGTATTTTGCAGCTCTCATGGATTTGTGTTTATATAGTTGTATTTTCTTAAAGGATTAACCCTTCTATCATTATGAACTAGAGGCCTGGTGCACAAAATTTGTGCACGGAGCAGGGGTGTCCCTCAGCCCAGCCTGCACCCTCTCCAATAGGGGACCCCTCGAGGGATGTCTGACTGCCTGGTAGGATCAGGCTTAAACAGGCAGTTGGACATCCCTCTGACAATCCAGAACTGCAGGCTCCCAACTGCTTGACTGCCTGCCTTCCTGATTGCCCTTAACCACTTCTATCTGCCAGCCTGATCACCCCCTAACCACTCCCCTGCCAGCCCAATTGACCCTAACTGCCTTCCCCTGCAGGTCTGGTCCCCCAACTGCCTCCCCTGCATGCCTGGGTCCCCCCCAACTGCCCTTCCCTGCAGGCCCGGTTGCCCCCAACTTCCCTTCCCTGCAGGCCTGGTCACCCCCAACTTCCCTCTCCTGCAGGCCTGGTACCCCCAACTGCTCTCCCCTGCAGGCCTGGGTCCACCCCAACTGCCCTTCCCTACAGGCCTGGTCGCCCCCAACTTCCCTCCTCTGCTGGCCTGGTCATCCCTAACTGCCCTCCCCTCCAGGCTTGATTGCCCCCAACTGCCCTCCCTTGCAGGCCTGGTCCCTCCCAACTGCCCTCCCCTACTGGCCATCTTGTGGCAGTCATCTTGTGTCCACATGGGGGCATCCATCTTTGACCACATGGGGGCAGCCATCTTGTGTGTTGGAGTGACAGTCAATTTGCATATTACTCTTTTATTAGATAGGATTGGCCTTCCTTATCTCTAGTAATAATTTTTTAGTTTCAAATCTAAGGCCATTCTTTTGTTAATATATATGTAACTTATATGTTAAAGGTCATGCTTAAGTTCATTTGCCCAGTTCAACTTTAATTCTTTACTGTGAATGTATGTATGTTTTTGAGGCTGCTAGCACAGATCAGGAAGTTTACTTCCCCCCCCACCCCCCCTCATATTCACTTGGGGACTAGTAGCTTAAAGGTTCTTTCTCTGGTCTTTTTGAGAGGACATAAGCTGGGACATTCACACAGTCTTTCAGGTTACCAGGGCTGAGTGTGAGTTTATTTTTAATCCTGGATTTCTAGGAGTCACCCCTTGGCTAGAGTTGTTTATTGCTCAGTGTTTGACTAGGGAGTGTGCTTGAGCCATTTGTGCTAGTGAGGCTTCAGCCCTGTGTTGATAGGGTTGTGAGTCACACGGAAAAAATTTTCTTGTCTTGCTCTGAATGATTCTGAGTGGATACAAACCTAGTGCATTTGCATAACCTTCTCAACCCCCAGAGTTGACTATGATTCCAAGAGGGCTCTGGGCTCTTCTTGGTTGTTTCTTTTCCTGGTTCTCTCAATTAAACTTTTGGCTGCTCCACTGTTTTGCTGGTATCATGGAGCTATCCGTCTCCTCTTAATTGCTTTCTTCCAAGCTGTCCAATGTTAGACAATGCCTTTAGGCATGGAGTCTCCTTGCTCTGTTCGAAATAAAGTTGGTTCCCTCTTGTAGAGCTCTAGAATCCTTAATCCTATGGCTTGCCTTTCCCATTGGGCAGAATCATTGTAGCACTGTATTAAAGGTAGGGGAAGAAAGCATTCTCTTACTAGAGTGATACTGCACTCTCTCAATGGACCCTAGGATGGATGCTTGCCCTCAGTTTTCTTGGCTTGTCCCTCCTGTCATTGAACTGGGGCAAGTTTAGATACTGGCAAATGTGGACCTAGTATTTCAGCCTGCCACCACAGGAGACATACTGCTAGCCTATGAATGGGTGGGTAAAAGGAGACCCACTCCTCCACTATACTTGCCTAGAACAGACCTCTGCAACAGAAAGCTGAGGTGGGAGTCGGGGGGACAAAACTATTATTGGCCTGACATTCCTAGGGTAAAACTATAGCTCCAAACCTGGAGATGAGAGGGCAGGGAGTCCCACTTTCCTAGCTGCACCTGCTTGAAGTAGAATGCCTAGAACAGGGTTACCCTAGTATAGAACTGAGGAGAGTTTTTAAGGGAGTGGCCATGACTCAAATGCCAGACTCATGCTTTCCTCATAGAGAACTAGTAGATTGTCTTAAATTATTGTTTTTCTATTCATTGTATGCCCTTCCAACAATCTCCAGAGACTTTTAATATATTTTTTTTAATTTTACAATTTCAATTGTTTTATTACAGAAAGGTTCTGAAGAGCTTTGAATATTGCATTCTGGAAGTTCTGCCTCCTCCTACTCTCCTACCTCCTCAACCGCCAATATTTCTTATTTCATTAAGTGGCTCCATCATTCATGCTCTCAGATTTAAAAGAAGAAAATATTTACCACTACGCTTCATTAACAGTTCCTTTTTTAATATTGCAATACCTTCCTTATTAGTAACTATTTTAAACTATTTTAATATTATTAAATTAGTATAATATTAAACTATTTTAATAAAGAAATCTTCAAATACAATGCATCAAAGAATGTAATTCTGCTATCTTTTTATTTTATTTTTTTTTGGCTGTGTTAAGTCAGCTTATGCACTAATTGAAGAAAATCTTCACCTCTGTTATTGTATTTTTTATTTATAACATTTTAATTATTTTTAAAAATATTTTCTAACTCTGAGCTAAAATAATTTATCTCATTTAGCTTTCCCCCAACTTTCCCATTAAAGTATTTAAATTTTTTGTGTTGACAGTTTCAACATCTGTATCATTTCTGAATCCAGTCAAATCAAAGAGATTGCATTGTCTTTTGTCACTGTTGTTTTTTATTAACGTTTTGTATGCCTTATGTTTGTTGTTGTTGTTGAACATCATATTTAGGACAGCAGAGGAAGATACTTTATGGCTGAAATTAGGCATACCTTTCCTTGTTCTAGGCCATGAGTGTGAGATTTAGAGTCTGCTTTTTCAAAGTTGAGCCAGACCTGAGACTTGTTATTGCTATGGTATTATAAGTGTACTACTGATTTTAAAGTTCTCCAACATTACTTTGTGTTTAGGGTGGGAGCTGGTTTGTCAAAGGGTTTTCTCGGTATATGTTCCAATCTTAGTTGTGTCTCCTTTGATAGTTGTGGATCTCTATCAGAGAGGGATTTGCTTCATGCTCATATCCAGTAATTTGTTGTTATTCTAAATGTTAGCCTGGTGGAAGTGGAGAAGTGTGGAGCTATTCTATTTTTTCTGATTAAGCCTCAATCTTAGGAAACATTCTGTCCTTTGAATTAGGTCATATGGCCTCCTTAGTGCCCCTGCCCTTTCCCCAGCTATAGTTCTATGCAAAGCATATATTCCGCCACTACCCCAAGAGCAATGACTTGTTTTTTAAGATTAGAAAGAGTCAGCTTGTCATTTTAGAGCATGTTTCTACAAGTCAGAAATAATTTCTTTTAACTAGAAGTCCATTATGACCACATGTCTGGTCTCCCATTTTTCCACCAAGGATAAAAACACAACTAGCCACCTCATTATTGGAATGAGTTTGCAACAGTGTGCTGAGGGGGCTGTTGTTTGTTGGCCTTCTCAAAGCACTTTAAGACTTGTGTTCAATAAAGAGGATGGGAGAAAGACCAAGGGCGGCAATGGTCATGTCTTTTTCACAATGCCTGATGTTTCCCTCGTCACACAGTGCTACAAGGGATGCTTTCTCTGGACTCTTTTTGTCCTCATACATCTGTGTGCCCTAGGAGTTCTATTCCCTTGTTAACTCACACTCAAATATTGATGAACTTTTAAGAAAGTTGTCCATTTCTTAAAAATTTTAGCTGAATCATTTTGACCACTGCTCTGTGACATCTGCCTCAGGTAAGGTAATGTTAGCTTCACGTCTCTCTTTGCATGACCTGTCTTCCTTGAATTTCAGGTTCGTTGCTTGTCCTATGACCTTTGCTCTATAAGTAGTTCAAGAAAAGTTGTGATTTTGAAGACTGTCCAATATATTTTGTAAGGATGAAAGTGATTTCCTTCCCACCTTGCTCCATTCTCAGCAGAAACAGGTAATCTATAATGGATAGAATAATTTAAATGCTGCAGTTTGGAGGATACATATGATATGACTAGAAAATAGATGCAAGAAAACCAGGGGTTGGGTCTCCAGTAGTTCAGAAGTGAACTGGTGGTGATGATGGAGTTGGAGATAAATAGACCAACTCAAAAGATAGGTAAGAAGTAAAATTAACATGATTATAGATTGGATATGGTAGGGGAAGAAAATGGAGAATTGTCCAAAATGTTTCTTAATTATCTGATTTATGAGACAAGATAATGGAAAGACAGTGAACATTTAAAAGGGGAGGATTTTCAGGGGATGAGGATGAGTATGATTTTATACATATGGAATTGGAAGTGCTTTGAAGCTGTCAGTTGAAGACCTTCAATAAACTAGTATGTAATGATGTACAGTTCAGAGATATCTGATCTACTGAAATAGAACTGTAAACCATTTTCTTGTAGGTCAGAATAAAAGCCATGGTTCCTTGAAGCTATAGACATGGTATAAATGTGAGAAAAAGAGGGCTTAGGACAGAGATTTAAGAAACTCCTTTGAAGAATGCTCTGCTTGTTCTCAATGTTCCCGTTATATATTAAACCTTTTTAAGTTCATGGATTGCAGTAGGGTTTTCTCCACCTCTTTGCACATGTTTCCTTTGTGAGATTGTTGCTTCTAATCTCTATCAACTCCCCCTTCCCATCTCCAAATATTTTCACTAACTTCTATTAGGTCATGGTGATTAGTTTAAAGTGTTCTACCAGGCAGCTTTATTAACTTTCTCTAAATGAATTGCTCCCATTCTAGAATATTTTAGGTCCCTATTACATGCTCCCATTTGGACTTCTCCTTTATAACATTTTTCATGTTAATTTCTTATTCAGCATTTATCTCCTCCCACACTATACGTTTCATGTTTACATATATTTATATATTTCTTTCTCACCAAAAAAAAAAAAAAAAAAAGTGTTGTCTTGAACCAGTGCCTGGCATATATAGGTATTCAATAAATAATATTTGAATAAGTGAGTTCATATATGGCCAGGTTTTATCTTACCTATTGATCACCTGAAGTTGTGTGCTAAGACTCATCTGGTAATACAGAATAATTCCTAAGCTATTCTAGTGAAAGTTGAGATGGCATGTTTTAACCATCAGAGGTTAACACACTGAAATGTATGAGAAAGAAGAACTGAAAATTGGAAGGTGGGGAAGACAACAATAGATGTTATATATTTTATTTTTATAATTTTCTGCTTGGCTGATAACCAGACTTCTGATAGTAAGGAAGTTTGGAGTAAAAATGAAGTCCTTCTCCTGATTCATATGTCCATGTCTCTCTATCCTCTCTCCTTAGCATGATTCTTCTCAATTATTTCCTACTAAAAGTGTTTGCAATCTAGAGAAGAAGGAAGAAATCTGGAGGGATTTGAATATATTACCTATATTTTTCTTTCTCATTAGATTAATCTAATTATATTAATCATAATTGTTGCTTCTGTTTGGAGCCAGGAATTATTATGAGGTTATGCCTGTCGATACTTGCTGTTAGTCTTGCATTGCATCCCATCCTCTTTGCTAATAAGGTAACAGAGAAGAGTGTATCATACTAAAGTAATAAGGTATAACAAGGTGTGTAATTATCGTACAATAACCTTTCTCATGGAGCAAAAAAAAGATATTGCACAAAGGGCAAGATGCTTAGAATTCCTTGCTGTGCAGTTATTATAGCTTAGCTGTGCAGCAGTTATATCACTATTGTGAAGACTTTTTTAAAAAAAATTATAACATAAATTTAAAAAAAAACATGTTAGGAAGAATTATAAAGAAAATGCCAGTTTATGAAATAACTTTTACTATTTTTAACTTCATTCTCGTTAGTGTTGCAATAGATGATAATTTCCTTGCCTGTTGGAGACTAGTTTTTAAAAATGTCTTCCAAAATTAGGTGAAATGTTATAATAAAACTTACTTTTCTTGCGCATAGAGTTGAGATGATGGTTTGTGAAAAGTGCTTATTAAACAAAATAGAAATACAAAGTTAAAATGTTCAATATCTTAGAGATACCAGCATTCAAACTTTTCAGAGCAGAAACTGAATAGCTTATAAGGCTGTCAGTTAGAAACATAAAGAACCCCAAATTAAACTAAATATGACTTTACGGTTTAATATCTATATTTAACTCCATGTAGGTCTTTTAGTGGGGGCAGCAGTCTATTGGTGCTGGAATATCCTTAGGCTAATACTGTCATTTTGCTGCCCTAAAGAACATTATTCCAACTTTTGGTCCTATAGCATTTCCTTCAGACTCAAAGATTTTAGAGGTATGAGAGAAGCCTTTACTGAACAAATGGAGAAATATTCCATAACTGCTAATGATATAAGGATAGGATTTTGTCTATGCATCTATTATTCCTTTAACCATAAGGCAATACTATATAAATTGCAAGAACTCAAAAAAATACTTGCTGAATTAACTGAATATATGGAGATGAAATTATTTGGAGAAATTTATTTTTAATGTATTATGTCATAACTAAAGAGGTAAGGTACCTAGATAAAATTAAGATAAGCCAGACAAAATGAGATCAGATTTCAAAAGTTATTGAGAATTTAGAGCTATTGGTAGCTTCTATAAAACATGTTGATTACTGTTACTTTAGCCATCACAGAAGATGTGACTATTCTCGTGCTCTGGTCCCATTGTTAGAACTTCTTCTACATATGGACTAAAGACTTAACCAGACTAGTAGTCATTAGCCAGGAATAACTATAGAACCTGACCTCAGTTTATTCTCCTTTCCTTTCAAAGTGAAAAAAACCTCCCCACTGAGAAGATTTCAGAGTCAAGAATGGAGCTATATACCACAGCAGTCCACTTCAGCCTGTGTTAACCCATCATGAAAAGCTAATAAACTAGGCTTGAGGTGTCTTCATTCCCAGTCAACTAATCACAGGAAACTCTCCAGAAAGCCATACCAATTTAAAAAGAGAAAGCAATGTAGCACTAAAAAAAATGCTGGGGTGGGGAGGTAATTGGTTCATGCAACTAATTTTTACCTTCTAGATCAGCTGATTACTTATCCATGGAAACTATTTCCATTTGACTGCTGTTGTATGGGTTCAACTTCATACTCAGAAGGAGTATTTATACCCACCTCATAGTGGTAGCATGCCAATAACCATGAAGGAGGTAAGGTTTTACCCTGCTTGTGGCTAAGAAGTTGGTCTGGACGTTTTACATAGATGCTGGCAGAAGACATAAGACTTTTGTATCAGTCTCATGGGGAAGATGTGGAGGGAGACCCAAAGGGGTGGATTTGTGTTTTACAGAGGTAAGCAGATGACTATCTGTCTCCCACAAAAGAAATGCAATCTTGAGGGTAACCATGGTGCTTCTCCTGGAAAAAAAATGTTTACAGGTGTTGGGACATTCAGTGACACTTATATCCATTGGAGGAATAGATTGACAGTGCCTTCCATGTGGCTTCTTGTCTGTCTAGGGGTATTATGATTCCTAGTTCATTTTGAATAACTGAGTTCAGTTCTTATTAGAGGGATTGCCTAAGGGAAGCCCGTTCGATTTGTCTTATTTGTCTAAGACACCAGCTAGGTGGCATTAATCCACCCTCTTTTTTTTTATTTTATTTATTTCAGAGAGGAAGAGAGAGATAGAAACATCAATGATGAGAGAGAGAATCATTGATTGGCTGTCTCCTGCATGCCCCCTACTGGAGATCAAGCCCACAACCCAGGCATGTGCCCTTGACAGGAACAGAACCTGGGACCCTTCAGTCTACAGGCCGACGCTCTATCCACTGAGCCAAACCAGCCAGGGCTAATCCACCCTCTTAAATGACTGAGTGGGGCAGGACAACATCAGAGGTGTTGGTAGGTGTTTTCTGTGTTGCATCTGACAGACTTAGTTAAAGTTAAAGTTAAAGAAGTTAAAGTTAAAGTTAAAGTTAAAGTTAAAGGGAGTGGTGATCAAATCATGGTCAAAGCCACCCAGCAAGGTATGGCAGATCCAGCAGTCAGTTCATTTTAAAGCATTTGCAACAGTTTGGGAGAGCTGCGCCAGGGTGTCGTCTTTCTGGAGGAAGACACCAAGATCATCAGTGTCCCTCCCTCTCCCACTCTTTTGAGGATATAAGGTGGCCTCTCCCCAGGTTCCAGGTTGTCCCCAGGATCCAGGTTGTTGTTTTCCTCCTCTTGCCACAAATGCAGTGCATTCTATTTCAGGAGCTACAAGTTCATTTTTTTCCAGTCATGCTTCACTTGTATCCAATCCCTTCATCTGGAAGGGTCAGGTACAAGACATTCAAGGGCACTTTATAAAACTTAACCAGAATTAAGCCTGATTCCCATCCTAGCCAGGCTGCCACCTAGAGGATGTATCAACCAGGCTAACCTGGATTACTATTCAGGAATAGAAAGTTGCATCATAATGTTCAAGATGGTATCCTGAGTTTTTAAATTAAATCCATTTAACCTCTCCCACCACTCCTGAAAATTCCCCAGAAACAAATGAAACTTTCTGGGGAGGGCTGCACTCAATGACCAAATTACATTACTAGGGTTTATGGCCTAAGGAAAGAGGAGCTAAGGAAGATGGGTGTGTGTGTGTGTGTGTGTGTGTGTGTGTGTGTGTGTGTGTGTGTGTGAAAAGGGTACAGTATCAATGGTTTGGAAAGCCAAAGACATGACATGGATTCATTTCAAGTGCTCCTGTGGTGTATCTGAAGTCAGCTGATCAGTAGTCTGAAAAAAAGGTGCCAAAATTGGTGACCCAGGCCCAAGCATTTGGGAGAATCTTTGAGAATCAAGGTCCCCAATGGCCAGTGGTTTAGTGTTATATGGAAGAGGTAGGAATAAAGTTTTCTCCAAAAGAATACCTGCCACTATTCTTGTGTGTGTAAAACTGAGATGCCCCTGGGGCCAGGCAGGACATAGTCTTGAAAATATCATTCCAAGTTGTGAAACACGCTTTTTGAGCCTTTCCCATTTTGTTAGTCATGGAGTCCAAATTAAGCCACCCAAAAATAGGATGTCAAGTCAGAGAGTCACAAGACCTCCATGGACCAAACATGAAATTTTGATTAAAGTTCCAGTAGAAAATTACAACTAGTTTTTCAAAGCTGTGCACCTGGTAGATATGTCAGAGAGGCCACAAGTTTAAAATCCCAGTGCTGCCTCCAGGTGGAGGCTTCGTTCCTTTGCTAGAATCTCCAAATGACAAAAGCATCCATTCCAGAGACTTGAACCATCTCCAAAAACCAATGAATCCAATATGGTGCTACACTTCCTTGATGATGAGGAGCCAAAGAAACAGAAGTTGTTCTCTGGCTGCTGGGTGGATTGAGCATTGTGAACCCATCCTTATAGACCCAAGATTTACTTGGAAAGCTTGAGTTTTCTTAGGGTTTATCAGCAACCCCTGTTGGCAGGAGTATAACATCCTAGTCAGGGCTGTTGAGGCTGAGGCTTCTGACTTGCCAGAAGAAAGGAGGGTGTCACCTCTGCAGTGAAAGCTTTGGATATCAGAGGGAAGAATAATATTCATCCTCAATCCCGAAGCCCCTCTAATGGCAAGTGGGAGTGGAATTTGTCCCACTAGCATTTTTCTACTTGCAGCTCTTCCCAGATTGGGGCAATCTCCTTTGACACTTTATACAACCAGGAAGTATAAGCACACAACACATCAATTTGTAGAAGCAACAAAAATAGTACTTTGAACTAGCCAAGATCTTGTTAGCTTGTGTCCTCTGTTGTGGTCCTTGCCTAAAATCCATCAGTGGGATCCAAGCACCACTTTTCCTTGGGGTCCGTATAGAATGAAGACTGCACTCTTGTTTCTAATATGAGCCATACCCATAGAAGATGGAGTACTTGCCTCTTCAGTGTTCCCCAGCCTACTCAGGAAGTAGGAGAAGTTGAGATCTAGTGAGATTTAGAGAGAAAGGAAACAGAATTAGAGAGATAGAGATAGACAGAGATTATAGAAATAGAGATGAGAGAGAGAGAGAGAGAGAGAGACATATTTTGTGAAAGCAAGACACATTAACTTTTGGTGCTAGTAAGCAAGTCACTTTTGGTTTTGAGTAACTGCATCATGGTTCAAGTAAATCAGGGGTGAGGAACCTTTTTCTGCCAAGGGCCATTTGGATATTTATAACATCCATCTTTCATGGGTCATATGAAATTATCAACTTCAAAACTAAATAGCTATATTTGCTCTAACACTTAATTAACTCACTCCTAATGCCTTGGCAGGGACAGACTAAATGACTTTGTGGGCCTTATACAGCCTGGGCTGGATGTTCCCCATCCGACACTAAATGAATTTCGAATGCCCATGTTCCACTCAAATCTCTATATTAGATTTGGAGACTCCTTGGCTCTTCCTCCTCTTGCCTAAAGGAGCGTGAATCACCATGAATACAGTTTGTTTCTTTCTTACATCCTGGCTCTCAAACTCCCTAAAAGGCAAGACAGTAGGAAACCCTTACTCTTCCATCTCCTTCACCACTTGGGTGACAGTATTTGCTGCTGAAACCTGGGGAGGTTTCTCAGATCCCCTAACCCAGCCCACAAAGATCCTTTGTCCTTTCCTCTTCCAGAAAGCCATATTTCTGTCAGTATCCCATCCTTGTCACCAAAACTGTCATAAAACTTTAAAGAGTCTGAGATTTTACTAGACTCTCCTGACAAGCTAACTAGTTTGACTGCTACAGTTTCATAGATGCTGGCAGAAGACATACAATCCCTGGGTTATAGATGAAGGACTTTGTTACCCATAGCAGGTAGACAGACAGAGCTTCATGTTTGCCTTCATTCCCTTTGTCTCCAAAGTTCCACGGGGTCCCTGTGGATGTTGCACACATAGTAGGTTTGTGTCTTAGCTGAGGAGTCCTACACTTAGGAAACCCCAATCTTCTAAAGAGGTTAATAGCCTATCTGCCCAACCTTTGTTTTGTACTAAAGGGACACATAATTTCTATCATCCCAGGCTATTTTCTATGCAATCATCCTTAAAAAGAGGGTCCAGTAGATAGACCTAAAAACAAGATGTACAGGAACATGGGAGATCCACAGAGAACTGTTCCCATCACATTTTTACCTGGTGTTCCATGGTTAAGGAAGGATTCAGTCTCTATCAGAGCTTGCAGCAAGTCAAACCATCAGCTGTTTCCCAAGAGGAGAATAAACACTTAAGAAAGGTGAATGACTTCATTCCAAAACCTTAAAGAATTCTGCAGTGATTCTTCCCTATAGGCTTGTTAGAAGTCCCGTACAATCTGCCTTAGAACCTGAAGTAAGCAGAATTCCATCCCAAAGATGTCTATGCCCTAACCCCTGGAACTGTGAATATTGCCCTTACATGGCAAATCGGAATTAAGGTTGTAGTAGGAATCAAAGTTACTCATCACCTGACTGTTATACCCACATGTCCTACTTCTCGTTGTATGACGTTTGCAGGACACTGTGGTATAAAAGAAACAATAAGGACTTTGGATCAGAAAAACTAGGATTTAGAATTCTCTTCCTATAGTTTGGACTGGTTATTTAACCTGAGTCTCAGTTTATTCACGTGCACAATAAGGATGAGAAGATTTACATTACAGAAATGTGATGTTAAAATGAGATAATCTTACCAGGGAATATGCTCAAAAGATGTTAGTATCCAACTTTGTACCCTTATGTTTTAGAGAGAGCTAGATAACCAATCTACATCTTAGCTCAAGGAATTTATTATTTAGTGTGCTAGGACTGATCTAATAAAGCACTACAAACCAAGTGGCTTAAAACAGAAATGCATTATCTCACAGTTCTGGAGACTAGAAGTCCAACATCAAGGTGTCAGCAGAATCGGTTCCTCCTGAGGGCTGTGTGGAGATTCTGCCACACCTTTTGCCCATCAGCTGGTGATTTTCTGGCAATATTAGATCTTTTTTGGCTCATAAAGGCATAACCCCAACCTCTGCCTTCACCTTCACAAGACATTCTCCTGTGTACATGTCTGCATACAAATTTTCCTTTTTTAAAATAAGGACATCAGTCATATTTGGTTGGGGCCCTCCCTACACCAGTATGACTTTACCGTAACCAAAAATATCTGCAATGACCCCATTTCCAAAAAAGGCCCCATTCTGATGCACTGGGGGTAAGGACTCCACTGTATAAATTTTGGGCACATAATTCAAACCGTAATAGTGTTCTAAGCTATCTCTACTAATGACAGCTTTTTGTAAAATAGGGATGTGGTGTTCATAATTGTCAACCCAATATCATTATCTTCTACTAAAGATGCAGGTTTGTCAGATTGCCAGGTAATAATGTCTAGTAATGTACATGATATATTTAATGAACGCAAGAACTGAAACATTTCTTTAGTTAAACGACATATAATTGTCTTCCCACAATATGGCAGGGTAGCCAACAAAGGCCAAATCATTATCAATGAAAGAATCTCTATTATTCAGGGAGCTTTAGAATGTATTATTATCAGACTAAATCAAACCAAATTGTTTATTTTTGTATTGTAATACCACATTTTTCATGAGCTCAGATTAATAGTGATAAATAGTACAAGCATTATATATTGATTACCATTTTTAAAGTAGCTTTGTAGGCAGCTTTGCTTTAAGATTTGTATTGGAGAGACTTCAGCCTTGTGTTTGAAGAGAGCTCTGGCAATTATGGTGTTCTGCAGATTTCTACAGAAGATATAAGATTCATTGAATTCTGTCTCTCTCTTCCTCACTTTTGTTTTGCCAGTCATTTGTTTAAAAACTTCTGAGAAGCACAACACTGTATTTGGTGCTAGAAATGCTAAACCCTACAATTAAGGACTTCACAGTTTAGTAAGGGGAAATACAGTCATACATCAATAATTAAAATGTAGTATTTCTACTTCTGATCCAGATGAAGTAAAGGAATTTAGCCTCCTGCTGAAACAACTTGAAAAAAGACAAAATCTATAAATCAATGATTTTTAAGACATACATTGAACAGCAGGCAACAAAAGACAGTGATGTCTGAGAGATTAGAAATAAACTAGGTGAGCCATAGGATTGCCCTAGCTTACTGCTGGAGAGAGTTTCCTGGCCATGATGCCAGGAGGAGAAAGCCAGTCTGAGCTCAGAGGATTCTTTGAGTCCAGGAGCTGGATTGGAGAGTTCTGGGAGATCAAATAGCTAGAGTTCTCAGGGTAGACTACAGGAAAGAAGCGCCCTGCAAGAGAGAGCCCTGGAGACCCAAGACAGTCCCCTCCGACCTTCAACCAAGTACCAATCAGTTCATGTTGCTGACGGAACTATCTAAGGCCAACGGAAAAACTACCTGAAAAAAATGAGAAGAAATGATACTTGGGAGTGCACAGACAGCTGAGAGTAATTTGTTTTTCCACCAGCCAGAGTGGAAAGTCTCATAATTCACAGAGCATCAGGCTGACTACTCAGTAATGGCCCCAAATTAGCCCTAGACTAAAGGCTGCTCTGGTCCAGCTTACCAAAGCTTATAACCAAGCCCCAAACGAATTATACTCTTTTGAAATAACTTAAATGTGTCTCAGAAGAAAGCTCAAGAACATTTCTAACGAAAATACCCATATCCAATAAGATTAAATTCACAATGTCTGGCATGGAATCAAATATTAGTAGGCATGCAAAAAAGCTGGAAAATATGACCCATATGAGAAAAATAATGTAATATGAGTTGTAATATTAGGTATATTCAAAAGAAATTGTGGGAGTGCCGAGGAAAGGACAATGAACTCTGCTTGGTTAGTATGTATGAGGCAGGTGTTCAAAGAAAGCTTCCTAGAGGAGGAGAGAGCTAATATGAAATTGAAGACTAGGTATCAGCCAGGTGAGAGACCACAGGTGGTGTGCCACAGCATGGGGTCAGGCAATTATAGATTCTCTATGACTAAACAATGTATAAGTGGTCCAGTGTGGCTGAGGGTAGGAAGAGGCAAGGATGATTCAGGAGAGGTGTGTGTGAGTCAGGACTGGGAGTGGGCCTTGTTTGGCAAACTTTTCTGTAAAGGCCCGGGTAGTAAATATTTTCAGTGTCACAGACCACATACAGCCTTGTGGCAAATTCTTTTTCTGTGGCTCTTGGGCCATCAATTGCAGATCTCTGCTGTAGGTTTTTCTAAAGGAAAAGACCTGTTAGATTTGCCTTTTTTTAAAAAAATATTTTTATTGATTTCAGAGAGGAAGGGAGAGAGAGATAGAAACCTCAATGATGAGAGAGAATCAGTGGATCGGCTGCCTCCTGCACACCCCCAACTGGGGATCAAGCCCACAATCCGGGCATGTGTCCTGTCTGAGAATCGAACTGTAACCTCCTGGTTCACAGGTATACACATTCAACCACGGATCCATGGCCGGCTGAGCAGGTTTTCCTTTTATTTATTTAATCCTCATCCGAGGATATTTTTCCATTGATTTTTAGGGAGAGTGGAAGAGAGACAGGAAGACAGAGAGAAACATTGATGTGAGAGAAACACATTGATTGGTTGCCTCCTGCATGAACCCTAACCAAGGCCCAGGCCAGGGAGTAGTAGCCTGCAACCAAGGAACCTTCCTTTGATCAGAATCCAACCCAGGACCAGTTGGTCCTCAGGCCGATGCTCTACCCACCGAGCCAAACCAGCTAGGGCCAGGTTTGCCTTTTATATAGATCATTTTTCCAAATGAGTGAATGATGGATTTGAGGGAAGGCAGGGAGGTGCTTAGAGAACTATTGTGTTAGCCCATTTTGAGGGATACTAGGGGTGTAAAAACTGGCTTTATGGGTCTGAAACACTGAAGAGAAGTCTGGATTGTATATAGATTTGGGAATTATCAGACAATATCTTAGTTTAACCCTTAAGCATGGGAGAAGAGATTAAAAAATGAATATGTGCTAGACACATTCACTTGTTAGTGCATTCATCCTTAATACAACACCGTACCAATAGCTCTCTTTACCCCCACTTCACAGACAATGACTCCCAAGGCTCTGAGAGGTGAAGCAGCTTACCCAGAGCCACCAATTAGAAAGACAATTGGAACGAACCTGGTCCGTTTGGTTCTAAAGCTCTTGCTCTTCTCCGTGGCACTCTGCTCTCAGCGCTCCTTAAGAAGCAGAGCAGGTGGCTTTCACCTGCCACGTGGCTCCTGTTCAGGGTGCTCCCCTCACTGCATGTGTCTCACAGCGCTCTGTCTTCAACCCCACGGCCCAGCTCTACACAAGACCTGGCCAAGCTGCTGACAAAGGAACGAGACCCTGCTGCTGCCGAATGCCTGTTATGTTTCTATTCCTAAAGATGACACCTCCCCTCACTGCAACTAATTTTGCCTCCAAGACCTCGATTTAAACCAGCCCCACTGCCCTGCTACTAATCCTTCAAAACTTAAAAATTCAATAGTTCATACACACAAAATTCACACGATCCTTTGAGACACTCTCCTGCAGTGAGGAATTTCTAAAAGTCAGTCCTAGCACTGCAACTGTTCGCAAAGAGAAACTGGCCAATATTCGTAATTCTACAAACATATGGTAAGGCAGGGTGTATTTTAAATATCAAGAACATTTACTCAAGACCTCCCCAAATGGTTTCAAAGTTTTATTTGGGTTTTGGACACATATCAGAGCATGTGTTTACCTGACAGATCGTGCCCTGCCTAAGCCTTCGCGGGGCCTACGTTTTCCAGGCCATCATATTGAAGGTACGTATTAATTAAATTTTGCATCCACTTTGCAGCAACACTGGGAAGGGCTTTGATAGATAGGCAGCACTTTGCTAAAGTAACTCTAACATACTTCTCTTAACACGAATTTCCCCTTTTTATTTGTTTGGTATGAAAAACAAACACTGAGCATATGGAAGGATAACAGGGAGTGCTGAAAACTTTGAAAAATATTTTGTGTAGGTTTAATTTTGGTTACACAGGATTAATGTTTTGAAGGATTTAGAGAAAATTTTTCTTATTCCTAGGGAATTTCTCGATCTGAGAAAAGTAGAATTGTGTTTGTCCTCGGACAAACACAAGCTTTGGGGAGCACCGTTGGTCACAGATCCATGTTACTAACAGGAAACTGAAAGACACAGGAGAGCACATTTCATAGAATTATACTCATACTCTTAGAAAACCTGAAAAGATACCAAATATTTTATTTTCTCACTATTTCCCTCTACTTCTAGCAGATATGTTCTTTTAAAACTAGAAGTTGAATAAAATTACTGGAGAGAAGTGCTTTTTTAATTTATTGGGATTGAAACTTTATGTCAGAAATTTTTAGTAACATGAATCATGAAACAATGAAATTATATGAATGTAGGAATAGGTTATCAGTTTAACAACAAAAATACTCGTAATGTCATGGATTGCTTTAAAAGTATTTAGTCCTAATTTTCTGAATGTCTGCTTTCTCCCAACCCTTATTTTGCCCATATGTTTTATATGATTTCTTTCATATCATCTCTTTGTTTCCACTGAGTTATTTTCCTCTGTCTAAAATATCTAAAATTCCACTTCTGAGAAATATGCTTTGATTACAGGTCAGAAGGGGTACACAGAGATGGGAAAATGAAAAGATTCTTTTTTTCCTAGCAGAGTCACAAACATCTGACCGTTCTTTGGCTTTAATTTCAAATAAAATGAAATGTAATGCAACCTTAGTCAAACACTTTATTATGCTTTTCTTCATACTTTTCTAAGAATGTGGCTTATTGATAAATATTTCTATAATATTAAATCCAGGGACAAATTTATTCTTTTTCATTAAAAAGAATGAAAGTATCCAAAGACAGTGATGTTTTTTCTATATGAAATTAAATTATATTTGTTACATGTAGATACATACATATATGTATATATATATGTGTGTGTGTGTGTGTATGTATGTATATATATAATTTTCTGGTTTTTAAATGTGGCACTTTTAAAAATTCCTTTTTAGCAGCAAACATAATAGCATATTTTGTCTTTAGAACTGCATTGTTTCTGTGAAACACCAGATCTCTTGTGGACTTATACGCTTTGAGAAATATGAATATAATAACAGAGTCCAGTGTCACTGACATCTCGTGAACACCCACCACTTGTTTTTTAAATAGTAAATGCAAAACACTCTAATTAGTAGCTGTAATTCTGGTACTTGAAAGATTTATCATGTTGACTCTGTTGCAAGTGTACCACCTTATAGATCAGAAATTTCTAGTGAAGATTTGCTCTACAAATAAAAGGAGATACGACTGCACATAAATCTGGGTGTGTGCATAATTGAAAGAGCTATAGAAACGAAAATGGGGAGGGAACAAGCAATTCCTGGAATTGATGCCCATTGAATCTCTGCCCATTTCTAAAAAAGAACCTTAAGAAAAAGAAGAAAAAAACATATCCTGGCAAAATGTTGGTTTCCATTACTTTTCATTTTCTCTTGCCAGGATCAGAACCAGATGTTCTGTAATATAGCAAAGTCTGTTCTATTGGCATGTTTGGTGTATTAACTTTAGGAACTACTGGAAATTTTATGTGAGAAGATTCACAGGTGATTAGCATCCAACTTTTCTGAGACTTCAGGGGTTTTCATGGGGTTGGAGCAGAGATGGCATACAGTGGAAGTGGCCAAATATCCTGTGTTCTCTTCTTGATATACTCATATTCATAATGAAATACATATGCTCATGTAACTTATCTTACAACATATGGTGTAATATAATTGAAGAAAGTCTATGCAATTATTTCACCCCTCCTAAAAAAGAAAACAGTTCTACATTACTAATAAAAAAAGAGTCAGGGCTTAGAATATGTGCTAGAGATACAGATTTTAAATATAGCCTATCCTCAAATCCCACAAGTTTATGTGATTAGGAATGGGACGTTGTACAACTTGGTTGCAGTTTGGGTTAGTGGTTCTTTACCCCTCTTACATCTAACCTGTCTATAAAGTAAGTGGTGATTTTTAAAATGGATAACTCAAGCATATAGAACTTGAAAGCATGTGGCTGATCATACTTAAAATTAGAGTCATGACTATCATCCTCTGCAACTTTCATGATATCAATTAATGGTGGGAGTGTCTCCTATAATGCTATACTATATTTAAAAGCATCCCCCTACAGACACACATACTGCATTTGAAGAGCTAGTCAAAGTGCTTGCATTTAAGAGCATTTTAAAGATTATATTCCAGCAATGCTACCATAATCTGGCTGCCATGAGGGTTTTACCACACCAGGAAGATCTGTTGTGCTGGTCTAGCTAGTTGACATTGTATTGACCATGTAAGTGAGTTTCAATTGGACATGCTTATGTTTTTAATTTTATAATGCTCATTAGGTGAGGCAGTGAAAAGCATGTATATTGGTAAAGAAAATAGGAAAATGTAGCTAATATTTTGCTTGAGAGAAATAACCTTTCCAAAGAGGTTCCTGATTCTTCATTTTATTCACTACCTCAATGGTGTTGTGGGAATTAATGTGATGAGACAGAGCAGCCTCCTCTCTAAGAGTGGGAGAAGAAGGTGGTTACTAAAGTGTCAAACTTCCCCTATCCCCCAGGCCCCACCCACCCACACACACACACAAAAGCTTTACGGATGAGTTTCCAGCATAATATTTCATATCCTGTGGGAAGAATGAGGATCAGAAAAGGTTATCAATGGAGACAGGCAGGCTATGACCAGATGTTCAGAAAATTCCTAATCACAAGGTTGGAAAGCTGAGCTGGAGTCCTGACATTCTCCAAAAGCCCCTTTAGTAGGACTTTTGTGGCCAGGTCAACTTGAAATATTAGCAACACTCCCCTCAAACATATGACACCTATGATCTAGGGAAAGACTTAGCAATTCAAACGCTCCTTGTACAGAATGTTTCCCTAATATTTACTAGTGGACAATACTTTAGTTATAAAGCCTTAATAGGACTTACTTGATAACCCACTAAGAGAGAGAGAGAAATCTATTCATGCGAGGCCCTGCGAACTTGAGCATTAGAATTGCAGGGAACAGGATGATGGGCCGGAAAGTGAGCTGATGAGGTAAAGAGCACAGTGTTGGTGGTAGGTCTCTATCTGTTTCACAGTGTTCTCTCAAATTGGCCTTGACAATGAGGCTCAAAATTAAATTCAGACATGCCGTAGCTTGCCAATACTGTGGACAATGCTCTCTCCATTCACACTACCCAGAGAGAGATTGCAATTATGTATTGCTATTCTAATTCCCAAAATCACCTCTGGAAAGAGGCTGGCCTTTTTCCAATCGGTGGGTTTTGGAATCTCTGGAACCACCAAGAACTATTTTCCTTAGAAGGTTGGCAAAGTGCCCATTGCCTGGGGAAAGGGTTTGTTATCATATTTTCCAGAGTAAATATAATTACTCCCTCTGTACCAATATGCTTCCAGCTGCTTCCAGATAAGCTAATCAGAGTTGATCTCCATTGCTATCCTCCCTTTACAGATAAAAGAGACTGCCAGGCCTTGACACCATGGGACTTCTAGGTAGTCTTTTCCACTGTCTGACAGTCCCCTGGGCACTTAAAGAGTATGTTAAAAAAACCCTGTTTCCCATTCCCTCTCCCCCCCCCCCCCCGCCCACAAAAAAGAGACCCTGCCTAGAGGAAAATTGGAGGGCAATACTTAAATTGATATATGTCAAATGCACCTGTGTCTTACAGTCCATAGACATCATGATAAGACAATTTAAGCTCTGAAGGTTTAAATCCACTCTGCAGGGATGAACCCTACAAAGGAGAGTAGTGGTTCTTGTTCAGAAATATGGCAAACAGAACAAATCATGTTCTCGTGCTCGCTGGGAGAGAGATGGGTTTGGCATTAAAAGCGTTGAGCACTAATTGTTGCAACCTAAGAGCTGGCCAAGCTGACTCTAGTGATTGGAATTATCCTCCCTCCAAATAGGTGCTACAGCAGAAGGGTCAGTTATGTGGACCAGAGCAGCATTTCTGGGTGACACCATGTGGCAGCACAAAGCCAGAGCTGCAGCAGACTGGTGAGACTCTTGTTCTCCCTGCTTTGTAGCACATAAGCTCTAAGGGTAACAGAAGATTTACAGGAAGAAAGCAGCAGATATTTTTCTGGCTAATATATCCATGGGGTATTAGAGTAATTCATTGGAAAAAATAAATTTCCCACCACTGTATTTGCTGTTTGAGTTTGTGGAAAAACTATGCTGTTATATTCATCGAAACCCTCTCAATATTCAGATTACAAAAGAGAAAACTTGGGTTGGGAGAAACAATATTTAAGGCTAAAGCTGTTGATCTAAATGTTACATAGCAATTTAAGCCCATGCCAGGAAGGAGAATCCAATTCTGATGTCTCTTCCAAAACTCTGTTCATTACACAAGACTTTTTCTAAAGTCCAACAGCCCTGCTCCTGCCCCTTGATGATTGCAGACTTCATTTATCATTCATTTATCCACTTCTTTAATCAACAAATATTTACTACACTACTATTTTGTGCCAAATACTCTCCTGAATGCCAGGAATACAGAAGGGGAAAATACAAATTCCCCGTCTTTGTAGAGCTTGTTTTGAATGTGTGTTTTTATTTTCACACGAGGGCTCAGAGAAATAAAAGCTATGTTGATAGCTGTAACAAATGGTACACCTCAAAAACATACTCAACAACTGGACGTGGTCAATGAATCCTATCCCCTAAACATTGATTGGTCAAACACTCCACCCCACACATAGGGTGTTGTCAGTAGGCTCACATCATGATTTGTGGATAAGAGATCATTTAGAGACTAACAGAGAATCAGGGAAGGATTAACTCTAAGCAGAGGGGATGTGAGTAAAGCTTGCTTTTAGGGCTCATCTTTTGTGTTCTATGTTCTCTTATGCTTTTCCCTAAAAGTAGCATCAACTCTTCATTCTGGTGATATATCCTCACTCTTTAATCTTTCTTCTTTTTCTTTATTTCAAATCTATATTCTCTTCAGAGAAAGATGTAAATACATGGTGAGAGTTTTAAGTGCTTAATCCAGGTGGTTTAGCAGAAGTCAAAATGTTAAGATGAATAAATTAAGGAGAATTTAAACCCAACTACTAAAGCTAGGATGTCAAGCATGGATTACTAGGGGGTAGAGCATAAGCATTTGAACAGTATTTGATCCTTTCAGGTATCTGAGTCTCTGAGTTTAGAATCACAATTATTGATGTCATTTTGGATATTATTATAGTGCTTTTTATTTATGTTTTTAAATATATTTTATTGATTTTAGAGAGGGAGAGAAGAGAGAAAGAGAGACAGACACTCACACACAGAGAGAGAGAGAAACATCAATGATGAGAGAATCATCGATCAGCTGCCTCCAGCATACACCCACTGGGGATCAAACCATGACCTCCTGAATAAAAGGTCGACACTCAACCATTGAACCACACTGGCCAGGCTCTAGTGCTTTTTATTACATTGATATTAAATTAAGAAATATAAATTTATATTAAGAATTTGGAGATATTTAAATTACTAGTTCTTAATTTGCTGTTAGTTGATACTTCACAGATTTAGAAATTGTCAACACTTTAGTCATGTCTTTTTCTATTAGTTACATAATATTGCATAGTTCAAGTATGTAATTCACAGGCACTACATTTTTTCTAAAACAATCAAAACATGGGCATATTTTAATTGACCTTAGATTTAATGCTACATGTAGATCCTCAAAAGTTTCAGCTTAAAAATCTATAGAGACAATAACAAAAGAAAAACTCACAAACATTAATACCAAAGGAAGAAAGAAAAACATATGCCAGAATCTTAGAGGAATCCAACCAAGAGTAAGGCAGATAAAGTTTGATTTGGAAAAAGCTTCCCTGATTGCCTTTGAATGAATACTACCTGAAAATAAAATTAAGAAAATATACTCTATTTCCCATTTACTCAGAGACTCGCAGGCTATACCATCTCAAGTTTGCTTACAAGCCTGCTCTCTGCTTTGGGAAGAAGGGTGAAGACTATTTATTTCCGTTTCTTTAATCCCAGGTATCTACTGGATTTAGCAAATTACAAAAGCCCAGAGAGCATTAAATTTACAATAAGAATGTTTTGCATTTGAGAGGTATATTGTCTCTATGAGTAAAGTGCATTAGGTCAAACAAAGACACCCAGAGAAGTGCCAGCTTAGTGTGGCATTTCATATGCTCTCTGATTATTACATAATATATTAATTGCTACCAAATGTAGAGAATTGAACCCCACCTAAGAAAAAGAATAGGAGAGTATTGATCATCTCTCAGCTTCAGGAATAAGTGCTAAGTCTGGAAATATCTTGCCTCATTTGAGTAAAATCAAAGTAAAAAATATATGAGTGTATGGTACTTGAAAAAGATATTTATAGACAATAGAGTATCAAACTCTAAAAAGAAATTGCTAAAAATAAATCTACTTTGGAAATCAGGAATAAGTTTCAGAAAACAAATGGGCACACTCAATAAAACTTAGGAAAATATGGCCACTGTAATGCTATTAAACTATTAAGAGACAAAATCTAAAATAAAAAGTCAGTAGGATGGACTACAAATGGATATACCTACAAAACACTTCCAGGAAACAAATATGTTTCCAAGAAACAACTGGAGGTAGTAGTCCAAAAATGATAAAGAAAAATATTAATTAGTCATGCAGTGTGCAGACTTGCAAATCATCTTAGAGCTTAGAGCAAAAAGATAAAGATGTTAAAAATAAGAACTGGAAAGTGAGAGATTTGGACAACAGAGAATAAAAATATAAATATAAGTAATACACTTGAAGAAGCAAGAAAATACATAACAGGAGAAAATATTCTGAACTGAAAAGGATTCATGTAAACAATGTATTTACATGAATTTTACATTTTAGGTTAAATAACTTGGAGAAAGTAAGTTCATTAAACACTTCAGAAGAAATACTTCATTAAACATTTCAGAAGAAATGTTTTAAATATAAGGACTATGAAAATCTCCTCAATATTGTGAATAGATCACAATGGCATGTGGCTATCCTTCACTAGTAGATACTATTAAAGGGTCCTGCAGCTGTATATGCAGAGACCAGAGGAAAGAATTTATAGAATAAGATAACAGAAAGTTTCTCTTTCAGTGTGAGAAAAATATATTCTCAAATATGCAAGAATATGAAAGATACACTGTCTTCTATGTAATTTGTAATTAAAGACCTAAAAAATCTAGACATAAAGTAAAATGAAAAGTGAAACATTTAAGGACATGCAATATGTAATAAAAAAAGTTAAACATAGATTCATTTTAAATAATGTTTGTATATGACTGTAAAGTTAAATGTTCAATGTCCAAATTATTCATAAAGCAATAAGTATAGTATATAAATTTTAATAAGTGGCAATCTCATTCTCATATTGGAATATTACATAGAGAGATGTGCCTGACTAAGTTCAGATGAAAGCAAAATTTTGTTTAATTATATATCTTAAAGAGAAATTAAAAGTTATGATTTCAGCTTATGTTTGGCTAAATGGAGAATTACAGTTAAACTTTTTTTTGAGAAATATAAGATAACCACTAACAGACAAAATGTATAGCTCTTAATAGCCTTTCAAATGAGTGCAGAGAAAACACAATCTGTTTAACAAAGATCAAAATAAATTAATCAGCAAAGAAAAATTAAAAATATAATGACATAACCAAAAGAAGATAAATATGTCAATCCTAATCCTATATAATACAGAGGTAATATGCAAATTGACCATAACTCAAACACACAAGATGGCTGCCCCCATGTGGTCAAAGATGGCTGCCCCCATGTGGACACAAGATGGCCACCACAAGATGGCCAGCAGGGGAGGGCAGTTGGGAGGGACCAGGCCTGCAGGAGAGGGCAGTTGGGGGGAAACAGGCCTGTAGGGAGGGCAGTTAGGGGAAACCAGGCCTGCAGGGGAGGGCAGTTAGGGGTGACTGGGCTAGCAGGGGAGGGCAGTTAGGGGTGACCGGGCTAGCAGGGGAGGGCAGTTAGGGGCAATTGGGCTGGCAGGGGAGCAGTTAGGCATCGATCAAGCTGGCAGAGGAGTGGTTAGGGGGTGATCAGGCTGGCAGGCAGAAACGGTTAGGGGCAATCAGGAAGGCAGGCAGGTGAGCAGTTGGGAGCCAGCAGTCCTGGATTGTGAGAGGAATGTCTGACTGCCCATTTAGGCTTGATCCCAGTGGGTGGGCAGTTGTACACCCCTCGAGGGGTCCCAGATTGGAGAGGGTACAGGCAGGGCTGAGGGACACACACACACCCTGTGCACGAATTTCATGCACTGGGCCTCTAGTAATAATGATAAATAAAAATGGGCCATATTTTTATGAAAGAAAAAAGATTTTTAGATTGATTTGATGACTATGATAATATTGCATGGTGTTTACATTCTACTTCTAAGGCTAAATCCTACAGAAATTATGAAAAATTTTCTTAACCAAATTTTATCATTTTTCATAAGATGAATTTAATATAGCCATTAAAATTACGTAGTAGCAGATGACCTAGTATTAAATGAAAAATGAGGGTACAAGATGATCTGTCTGTAACATTAAATTATGTGTATCGTATAGGTTTCATTTTAATTTTATAATTATTATGAGCATATTCATTTATTCAAAAATTTTTGAGCACCTTCTATAAAGCAAACAATGATCTAGACACTGAAGATTCAGCAATAAACAAAACTAAATAAAAGAAAAATAAATTCCTGCCCAAATGGAGATTTCACATTGATATAACACATAATACTGGATATATTATCCTATATAATAAAGGCTTAGTATGCAAATTGTCCCCTCGACCAGAAGTTGTCTGAGAGTTCGACCAGGAGACAGGGCTGGCCAGGGTAAGGGAGGGAGACCCTGATCAGCAGCCAGCAGCCACTAGGGACCCTACCACATGAATTTTGTGCACTGGGCCTCTAGTAATACATAATACTATTTACAATATAAGCAAACACTAAGTCATTTTTGCATATGGCATTATGGATGGTTTTCAAAAATATTTTTATTTTAATTATCTCCTTTAACCACAAAAAATACATTTAAAAGTGACTTCTAGACAAGATTTCTTATTAAAGATGTACTTCAATAGAACTTTTTAATGTTAATATACTAAAAATGTTTTTATAATGACTATATATTATAGTCATGCTGCAAAATTAAATTCAGGACAATTATTTTAATTCTTGCTACCTAATTAATATTCCAAAGAGTGGCACTTCTTATTTCAAGAAATGTGAAATTTACTGGCATGTCGTAAATTTCCTAGGCACTTCTAATGCCCTAATTCCAATTATTTATTTTAAATAATTTAATTTTGTTTGTACTGTATCCCTTTCTTCCTGCATTAAGTTTCCGTCTGACACTAGCGGAAACGAATTGCTAAACAACACAACAAAGGTTTTCCTCACAGCTGCTTCAACCAGATGGTAGATCCGAGCTTCTGGAAACATATTAGGAAAGCCTACTCTCATAGAAAGTCTGTCTCAAGCTTAGACATCCTGGGGCCGTTGAAGATACAGAATGGACTGCTGTGTTTGAGGTGTTTTTCTGGACAGAAATTTCTATCTTTGTGCTATTTATCTGTCATAAACTCTTAGGTTATCTCTGGCTTCCTCACCATCATATACAAGCTTACATAACATTAAGAACTATAAACTCCTTGCACTAGGTAATTCTGTTGATACCCTTTTGCATATCTAAACTCTTGGTATTTTATGATGCCATCTCAGAGAACCAACCATTCAAATCTATGCTAGCCCTTTTCCCCAGTGAGATTATCTTTTTGAAGAACAAGATATGAAGCTAACTATTGAGAGCTGATAAAATCGATCCAAATGTTGCTACAGCAGTCTTAGAAACAACCACCAGGGTTTAGAAACAAGTGGCCCGTCTCTTCTGGCCACTCATCTCTGCATTATATTTATATGGATAACCAAAAAAACAGAAGAATCTAATTACTTGATTATAGGATAAAATTTTATCACCACACTGTGGTGGTAATTATTACAAGATTTTCTTATTTTTAGTTTTTAAATGCATATAATTTGTGTTCCTGAGTTGGCAGTTTGCCATGTGTAGACCAATGAGCTGAAGTATTGCTGACTTTATACTAGACTAGAGGCCTGATGCACATAATTCGTGCAAGAGTAGGCCTTCCTTCCCCAGGGTCTGGCACCAGCTTCCCTCTGGCACCCAGGACCCGGGCTTCCCTCGCAGCCCCAGCTTCATCTGGAAGGTCATCCAAAAGGATGTCTGGTCTAATTAGCATATTACACTTTTATTATTATAGATACCCAGCTAGCAAGCCCAAAACCAAATTTCTTCCACCGCTAGGCAAAAATTTGAGTAGAGTTATGGTCTAAATTGTTGCCCTAAAGAGCAGTTCTAATCATGTAATTTCACTGGACAAAGACTTTTAATGATGCTCTACAGCCTACGAAAAGAAGCACAAATTCTTCAGTCTAATAGTAAGAAGCTATACAGTATGGTGAAGCCTTCTTCAGTTTTACCTTCTTTTGACCTATATGTCCCATGGTTTCTTAAAATATGCTTGGTGCACTTTTGAGAATGGCTGGACTGTAACAAAATAAAACTTGGCAGACTACCTGATTGTCACCCAAATTCCCAGTCCCACCTCCAAAGTGTAGCTCCCATTACTCCCACATTCTTCTTTCTTCAAGATCAGCTCTAATGCTCATTTATTGAAGTCTTTCTTGCCTAAGCTGAGAATATTTTCCCCACCTCTGATTCTACATGAATAATACACTGGCAGGTGAGGGGGATGTCCCTGCATCTGGGAACTGGAAACTATTAGCAAACTTAGGAGAAGTTCTCTGACTTTCCACAAACCTCCGTATACTGATCCATAAAATGAGTACTTTATTAATTCACTCCTCCATTGGGCAAGGTTTTTTTAATATTTCTATATATTAAACACTTTTCTAAGAAAGTTATGTAAATGACCAAACATTCTGGGCTCTCTGAGATAGTGACTGTCCTGGCCCTTTACAATACCATGTGCTTTGCAAAAGCACCTGAGCCTGAAGCTTCCTGGCTTCGAAGGAAAGCACTGTTTCCCAAAGTGGTACCTGGAACAGCAACAGCTTCATATCACCTGGGAATTGTCAGAAATGAAAATTCTCAGGTTCATCCAGACCTACTGAGTTGGAAATTCTGGAGGTGAAACCTTCCATACTGCCTATTAACAAACCTTGTAGATGGTTCGTCCAAATATTTGAGAAATACTTTATTGACAAAATAAAGCTAAAATAAAATTCTCATTGACTTCTCAAAACACTATTTATTCTTCCTGTCTCTGTCTCCTCTAGCAACCTGAATATTTTAATTATTCATTATCCAGGCACCCTCATTCCTATGTGGCTCTCTCCATCTCATCTGATCCCTTTTGAATCCTGCCCTTCAAATACTTCCTCTGTATTCAAATTCATTTAGCTCATCACTTTGTACCTATTTATCAGCACCTTCCTGCGTTCTCAGAGCCAGAGCATTAGATAGATTATCATACTTTTACCTTTCCTATTTTGGTTTTTGTCTCATCTGGAATTCATTTCCTTTTAGTGTGGTGTGAGTTATATATCTCCATATATAGTGAGCCAGTTTCTCAAGACCATCTGCTAAATATTCTGAGTTTCTCCACTGATTTTTTCCTGCAATCTTTATCTATATTGTCTGTACATATATAGTTCTTTCTCTAGGTTCTTTTCCATTCCATTTTTTATGGGAGTATCACACTGTTCATTACTATCGCTTATGTTATGCCCTAACATCTGGAGAGACAAGTGTATTCTCTTTGATCTCTTTATTAAAGTTGATAAGCTTTTTGTTCCCTTAATATTTCCACATGAATGGAAATATATTGGTCACATTCCTACAAAAACTCCAGGTGGGATTTTGTTTGGTATTCTATCCAAATTGCAAATTAATTTAAAGAAAAATTTCATAATATTAAAACTTTACTTACCAAAAATATATATATATACATTATTTTGTTTAGTCTACCTTAATAGAGTTTTAAAATCTCACCTGTAGAGGGGTAGTTTATTATTTTTTAAGTGAAATTCCTAAATATTTTATATTTTGTTGCTATACCATTTTTTGATTATCATATTTTTGGATGATACCTGCTGATGTCAAGAAAAAATATTTACATAATATTTGCTGTCCTAATTTTGCCTTTCTTATGTAAATGATCACATAACAAAAATGGGATATTTAACCTCTTTTATTGAAAGTCTTATGCCTTTTACCACCTTCCATGCCTCTATTATTTGCCAGCTCTCTGGGACTAAATCAACATTAGGAAAAACACTAGCATCCTTTCTATTTACTGTCTGAATGGAGACATATCTAAAGTTTTCCATAAAAAAAAAATTGTCTTCAGATTTTTTATATATAAAGCATGCCAGTAGGAGAAGAGAGGGAGCAAGATATTGAAAACTTATTTGAAGAAATAATGACAGAAAAATTCCCCTACCTGGTGAAAGAAATAGACTTATAAGCCCAGGAAGCACAACAGTCTCAAAAAAAGATTAACCCTAAGAAGCTTACACCAAGACACATCATAATTAAAATGCCGAAGGTTAAAGACAAAGAGAGAATCTTAAAAGCAACAAGAGAAAAGCAGTTAGTAACCTACAAGGGAGTGCTATATGACTGTCAGCTGATTTCTCAACAGAAACTCTGCAGGCCAGAAGGCAGTGGCAAGAAATATTCAAAATGATGAAAAGCAAGGACCTATAACCAAGATTATTATATCCAGCAAAGCTAACATTTAGAATTGAAGGTCAGATAAAGAGCTTTACAGACAAGAAAAGCTAGAGTTCATCACCACCAAAACAGTATTACAAAAAATGTTAAAGGGTCTTCTTTAAGAAGAAGAAGAACAACAAAAAAGATCTGAACAATAAAATGTCAATAAATACATATCTATTAACAATTGAATCTAAAAATCAAAATAAACCAATGAGCAATCTAATGAACAAAATAAACTGATGAATAAAATAGAACCAGAGGCGTGGAAACATGGAACAGACTGATGAATCTCAGAGGGAAAGGGTGGGGAACATCTGGAAGAGATTAACCAAATAATTTATATGCATATATGCACTTAACCATGGACATAGACAATAGGGTGGTAAGGCCTGTGGTGGGGTAGGATCCAGGTGGAGCAGGCAATGGGTAGAGAAAAGGGGGGGACATCCGTAATATTCTCAATGATAAAGATATATTTTTAAAATTTACTTTAAAAGTAATAGCACCCTTGGATATGCTTCACAGAAGAAAAAATAAGAACCGTGTTCTGTGAATTAGAGTCACTTTTTCTGAATCCATACTTTAACATCACAATATTTTTTGTGAGGCATAGCTATTGTTTATTAGGAAAACTGAAATTTAAAGGGATAACTTTCCTATACCACATTTCAATTCTACTGATCTAAACTCTTGTAAAAGCCTTTTTAATAACTTTAAAACTATGTAATTATTTTTTAAAGTTTAGAAAGTGAACTTCTAGTCTTCAAATTATTCCTTACTTGCCTATCATGCATACCTTCCTTATATTAATCTCAATATATGATTTGTCACCAGGGTTCTGAACTTTCTGTTGAATTACTTTATTGCATGGCTGCATCAAGGGCATTGAATATATAAGAATCTGAGAAAATAAAGGAAGGCTGACAATGACTTACACCATTTAAAAGATGGAACTAAATGAATTTATCCAGCAGAAATACTGTAAGTTCATTCTATAACTCAAGCATTTTAATATATATTTTCCCTAAATAAACATCTTACCTCAAAATGCAATAATAGCTACTTATGATTAGCTTTAATATTATATGTATATGGATAATATCAAATATAAACACATTATGCAATTCACAGTTTTTACTATGTCAAGAACAAATGTTTTAGTGCAAGTGACTTTTATTACTGTGTGGCAAGACTGTCTTAATGATGGATGCAGCATGTTGATTCACTTCCAGATATAACTTCCTTCATTTGGGTAATAACTCCAGAATGTTTTCCTGTTAGTTCATCTATGCCAAAAAACATATCCTAATATATAAAAACCCAGAGTCTGTAACAACCAACTGAAGGCTCCACCGAACACTGGAAGTTAGTCCTACAGTCAGTGCTGAGTTGCTGTGGTGACCCAGCAATGACTGCCGAGGGGGCTGTGGATCAGGCCCTGAGAGAGGCTTGAAGAGAGAGGCAGTGTCTGATCTGCAGCCTCCATGGCAGCTGTTGATCAGCTGTTGCCTCTCTCTTTCTCTCCAGGCTTCACCAGCAACCATGCTTCTGTTTCTCTTCAGGCCTTCACAGGGGCTGCAGATCAGACCTGCCTCTCTGATCAGGCCTGAAGATAGGCCCAGAGACACTGACTGGCATGGAAACTGACCAATCAGAATCAAATTGTCCAGCAGGGTAGGGCAGTTAGGGGCAACCAGGCCAGCAGGGGAGGGCAGTTAGGGGCAATCAGGCCAGCAGAGGAGAGCAGTTAGGAGTGAGATCAGGCTGGCAGGGGAGGGCCATTGGGGGTGAGATCAAGCTGGCAGGGGAGGGAAGTTGGGGGCAAGATCAGGCCAGCAAGGGAGGGCCATTGGAGGCAGATCAGGCCGGCAGGGGAGGGCAATTAGGGACGATCAGGCAGGCAGGCAGAGGCAGTTAGGGGTGATCAAGCAGGCAGGCAGAGAGGTTAGGGACAATCAGGCAAGCAGACAGGTGAGCAGTTAGGAGCCAGTGGTCCCAGATTGCAAGAGGGATGTCCAACTGCTGGTTTACAGTCAGACATCCCTCAAGGGGTTCCCGGTTAGAGAGGGTGCAGGCTGGATTGCGGGAACCCCACCCCCTCTGTGCATGAATTTCGTGCACTGGACCGCTAGTCATACATAGAACCTGATCTCTAAAAGCACATTTGCTGGCAATACAGTCCTTCATAGTGTAGACCATTTAAAAATTGTTGTATATCCTGAATAAACCTGAAAAAATTTTCCTTCATATTATCATCATGTTCAAATTGTACATATACTATAAAAAAAGTATATGTACAATTGAATATATGTGAATTCACTAAGTTGTAATAAAAAGTACGTTGTTAATATTTTTTTGTTCTGTAAGTTGGTCTTTCATATCATAAATTAATTCCCAAATATTCTAAGACATTGTGTCAGGGGTGTGGGGAGTGATATTTGAATTATCTTCTATGCTACAGATCTTCCCAACAGTTCTAAGCAAACATATTTAGTTCAGACTTTAACTAATGTCTTGACAATTACCTATGATGTTTTACTTTTAGTAATCCACATTCCTTTCAGCAGGAAGCCCAATACACTATGAAATAGTGGCATCTGTTTCTTTCAGCTTTTAAAATTCATTGTCTTTCCTTTTAAGAATCCTTTCAGTTTTGAACTTACTACTTTATGTATTTTTTTAAAATGTAAACACTACCTACCTTACAATAGTTCCATTGTTTTAATAGTCAGTGTCTGTCTGCAAATAACACACCAGGGGTTTGTACATTTCAACATCAATTATGGCTACGAAATTGAACTCAACATATGAAGCTATTTACTTCCAAGTAAAACTAATATGAACTTTTTTGGCCTTTATATATTTAAAATTGCTTTCATAATCATCATTTGGTTTCTCACTACTAATGTAATAATAAATAGGTTGTTTTGGTTTTTTTGTAAGACAGTTCCAGAAAGTTTCTTTGCTATGTGAAAATTTGGGTTAAAAATAAATAATATAAATTATACTTCCATCAGACTAGAAATTTAAAAACGGGTCTGACTAAAAATTAAAGTGATTGCTAAAATAAGAAGTTACAATAATAAACAATTTTTAAAGAATTTTACACTTGCAGGTTATAATTGAAACCGATCTTATTATATGTAATGAGGTCTACTGTATATGATCAATATGCATCTTGTTCCACATGTGACATACCACATTATTTCCACAATTGGAGCCTGATCCATTTTCTCTACAATGAAACCAGGCCGCTGATCAGGTGCTTGAATGCAACAGGATGCCACATGTCTGTGACAGTTTCTAAGCACTCTGGATGTCTGTATTTACCACAGACTGGTGACAAGTAGTACCCAAACCAGTTCCAGGAAACCTGGTTAGGGCCTGTCTTTGGTCTGTGAGTTTGGGGACAAGTAATTGAGGACATATGAACTGGTAGTCATTATGCTTTAGGTTTCTCTACATTTCGTATTATGTTTTCATAAATTTATTTCCATGAAGTAAAGTGGAAGTGGTATTTCCTCAACGCAGTTTTATTTTACTAATACTAGTTCCAGTCATATCTCCTACATAGTCAATCATTCATTTGCTAGTGATTTGAATTTTGTCCTTTTTTTCTTCTTTCAGTGTACAGTGTGAGAAGCTGTATCAGATGCTGCTAGTCAAGTGTCTTATTAAATCAAAAGTGTTTCATATACTCTTTTTTATTATCTTCAGAGGTAACAAATCTTAAAGTTTTGAGAATGGATTTGACCTTTAGGACTAGCCAAAATCAAGGTGTGGCTATACAATGAGGTTAATTTATTTTGCTGCTCATTAAATAATCTCCAAAGGCAACTTTAGAAGAAGTTTGAAAATTGCTTTGAGTAATGACAATATCACTGCAGACTAACTGTCCTAAAATAGTTTGCTTATTATAAAATTAATCAATAATTTTCCCGATAAATTTCTTGGCTTACCAATTGAGACATTCATAATCTAGGTACTGTCTAATATTGCTTCTTTTGACCACACAGTATCATTCACTTCAGACATAGCAAAGTGTTATATAATTCTTTGTCTATATTATGTTTCCTTATATTTTAACTTTCTAATGTCTGCCCAGGAAGCATCATCTACTTCTAATTGCCTAACACCTAGTCTCCTTCAGTACTTACTACCAGCATCATCTTACATCTTATCCAAACACTCTTCGAATCTGAATTACCTATCCATCCTCTAGTCTAGGGTGTGACATACTCTTCACAGTATAACAAAATCACTGACTCACTTGTTATGATAATCATGCTTTCAGTCCTTACCCTAAGAGATTTTCAGAATGCTGGATATCATCTACTTTTTTGGACACAAGATCAATTAGGTAATTAGGAAATGAAATAAATAGGATAGGATAAAATGGAATGAAAAGGAAAGGAAGAATGTAAAACCGAAAAGAAAACATCAGAATGCCTCCAATGTAGTTAGGGAAAGTGAAACGCTTGGTTAAACACAAACAAACATTAGCTTGCTATGTAAATGTACCTTTTTTTCTGGGAACTACTGTCAAAGAATGTTTGAAAGCCACTGCACTACATTGTAAGTGCTTGTCGATCTTATCTTCTTCATAACCAGTACCACTGCTAGCACGCTCTAGGCAATGAGACATTTGTTGAATGACTCAGTAAGTATAAAACCCTTCAAGTTGATTATCTTTAAAAAGATGTACTTGATTTTATAAATCCTAGTATTTTTAAAAGGAGTCATTGCTACATTATAATCAATAGCAATACAGTGTTTGGGGCATAATTATTAAGAGTAATGCTTGCAAACTCATCATCTCTTGATGCTTCTTGTTTTCTCAGCATTCCTTTCCTATGTTTAGAAAACTGATGCCTAGGTTCTGGACTTCTGGGTCAAACAGTCAGACCACCTCGAGAATGGATAACACAAAGATTAACATACTTCTGATTCACAGGTCCTTTTCAAAAATTGAAGGCAGATATTTTATTAACAATTAAGCTTAATAGTAATAATTCTGTACCCACACCCCAAACACATGTGTGTGTGCTGCGCGTGCGCGCGCGCGCACACACACACACACACACACACACACACACACACACACACACACACACCACAGTACAATGCAGTGCTGTTCTTGCTAACATTTCAAGGCTATTTTAACTTAAGTATCATAACCCTGGTTAATGCCAGACCTGCTTAGGAAGTTCATTTCAATTCTATCTGAATTGCTTCCTTAGAACTTTCTGTGGCATGTGGATGGACCTGGATTCCCAGGGAAGGAGCCCTGTATCATATTTGGAACACCTGGGTTTCTAGGCCCTTCTTTTCCTTGTAACTAGATTATATCTAGCTAATCTTTCTATAAGTTAGTTTCTTTAAATGAAATATACTCTCAAGTTTCCACTCAAACTCTGATGTTCTGAGAATCGGGCAAGAGCACTGCTGAGGTTCCTCCCATCTCTAGCATCAGAAAGCCTGCCTTTGTTTTCGTCTCTAGTGGGAAACCTCTCCCCCCTCTGGAGATTCCTGATAAGACACTGTTTGTTTTCCTAATGTATTACCAACTTTCCGACCACCTTTCCACCCCACCCCCCATAAAAGTCTCTTTAATCAGAGCATTTCATCCATGGTATATAGTCCCATGAAAAAATAATCACGATAAGTATGTGAGTATTGGAAAAGGGGGTTATGAAAAGTTTTTCTGGGACAAGTAGAATATGTTTACTGGGTATTAGGTAGAATAACAAAAGAAATAGGCAGAATCAATCAAAGGTAAAAATGCGCTGCCAAACACCTCATTACTGATAATAATCTTCTTTATGACAGTATCCTGTGCGCTTTTCAAATTTCTAGGTGGTTGTCCCTTAAAATGCTCAGGTCGCTCTTGATGACGCTGCTGTTATCAAGTGAAAAGCAGGGCCTCTCCCGTATCAAACGCTCAACAGCCACATGTGGCTGGTGGCTGCCGCATTGGACCATGTAGCTTCAGAAGGTTTTGTTAAATTGTTTTGGAATCTGTAGTGCAAGGTGGTTATGAATAATGTAAAATAAAAAAGGTATAGTGTTTGTAAAAAAAGAAAAGAAAAGCAGGGCCTTCTTTGGTGGGATTCGGAGAAAGTACAGTGCATCAATCTTGGGTATAAACTAGATCAAGGTGACCCAGTCAGAGTTGCTGTGGGAAATGTGGCTTCCCCTCAGAGCATCAGTGGTTGGACTCTGGTGAGGAGAAAGGGAAAGATACCGATACGCAGACCCTAAACTGAGGTTGTGTCTTCAGGATTAGAAGGTTAAGTCAACTTGTTTCTTACTTTTAATTAATCTCAAAAAGAACTCCAGTATACAATTTTCAATGCTTTGCCATTTGTAAAATGCCTTTAGGATCAGAATGTTCTTTGATTCCTTAAAAAAAAAAAAAAAAAAAAAAAACTAAAAAAATCTAACCTATACATAAATTTTTCTTTCAATTAAAGATCTAAAGGAGAACTATTTAGACAAATGATATTTTCATATTGGAAGATTCAGATACCCTTCCGATGAATATGGTTTGAGTGTCATTTGTACTTTGAGAGAACACCATTGTGGAAAATACAGCAGTGCTAAGTGAGCAGGACTATACATTCAGATCAATATGTGACAGTGATAGAAAATGCAGAGCCTTCCTAATCCGGCTAACTGTGCCCCTGACAAATGCAGTGTGAGCACTGTGTCATTGATGCTTTTCCTTTCTTTATTTGCATTATCCATCAGGACAGCCCATGAGGGAATGCTGGGAACTGTGGAGCTCTCCGTAATAAGCCACAGCACTAATGAGGCATAACAAATTTAGCAAGTATCATGTATAATCTTGATCTCTCATTGACACTATTACCCGTATAGATTACATGTTGCCATTTGTTATCTGCCCTGATGCAGATGAAATGGGAGGGTGCAGCTGAGTTACTCCTCCTATAGTTAAACGTTTTTAACAAATTGTCATCTTCCAAAACAAAAACTCAATAGTCCTGGCCTCTGTTTTTGTTGCTGCTGCCTCTCAGCAAGGTTGGCTGGCTGTTTTCGTAGAAGGTCAGCCAGATTTTGTCTTTCTCACAGTTTCACATTCCTCCTGGGATTGAGGGTCTAATATATTTCTGTAACACACCAACTGAACCCAAGATAAACAAGTGCCCAGAGGAACATGGCCCTAGTGTATGCCTCTGGTTGGTTCAACAATTTAGAAATCACATGTCTGCAATGATCCTTGCCTTTAGGAATTGTTGAGCCTCAGCCAAGAGAAGGAAGTTGCAGGGAGGCCATGTGTCAGGGATGAGATTTTGAGTTGAAACCAATAATAATTTATGAAGAATCTGTGTACTTTACTATTTCACAGAACTTAAAAAAAAAAAAACTAAATGCATTAACCTCTTGGGAGGAGCCAAATGTTGGTTTTATTTTATAGATGAATGCATTTTCTGGAGTCACTGAGGTCATTACATGACTAGAAGGAAAATGTGTAAATCTGATGTTTAGCTCTGAAATTTTCTGAAAAGGGGGAAACAATCATAAGTATAGGTACCTATGAATACATATGAAAACACTTTTAGAGATCATGAAAATGCACCAGTTTGTCTAAGAGCCTGCTAGGTTTTGAAGATCTGGGAGGACAGGGTGATAAATGAGAGCTGTATCCTTTTAAGGGTGTATTACGGTGTTTTTCTCTATAGAATATTGTATGCTGTATAATTCTAATATTAATGAGGTACACCTGACTAGCTTAAGGGTGTCACTAGTACATTTCTGGAGTGTTAAGTGTACTACAAATATAAAGTTGGGATTAGAGAGGGAAATTTCAGTATCTAGCAATCTAATGGCACTTCCATTTATGCAGACTTGGTCCATGGTGTAGTGTGGTCCCTGTGAGGTCTGTTTGGGAAGAGCTCTAATGTCACATCTCCATCTGTCTTTGGAGACCATTGCTCTGACATGACCACTGTATCATAACCATGCTGACTTCTTATTGCTGTGGTCGGCAAACTGCGGTGCGCGAGCCACATGCAGCTCTTTGGACCCTTGAGTGTGGCTCTTCCACAAAATACCGCGGCCTGGGCGAGTCTATTTTGAAGAAGTGGCGTTAGAAGAAGTTTTTAAAAAATTTGGCTCTCAAAAGAAATTTCAGTCGTTGTACTGTTGATATTTGGCTCTGTTGACTAGGGAGTTTGCCCACCACTGTCTTATTGTATCCTTTAAAAAAGGAAACTTATGGGATTCACTCCAATGTATCTGATTTCTTCATCAGACTGAAGTCATTGCTACTGAACTTTGTTAAGACAGGGGCTGTACAATGACTCTTAGTTATGTCTTTTACTTTTCTTCGGTAACAGACTGATTTTGGCCTTAGTCTTTGTGGAAAAAGAGGATTAGAACTAGTTATCTCTAGGTTGGTGTTTAGCTGTAATAGTCTATTGTTCTCTCAGTGGAAAATCCACATTTTTAGAGGAATAAGTTGTTGTTTTTTTTCAATAACCTAACTTGGATTTCATGCTACATATCTCTTGAGATGGAAAGTTCTGGGCTTCCATTGATTTCCAATAAAGCTTGAATATATCATATAGTCTCTAAGTGTTAGGCTGTGATCTGAGAACACAGATATTAAACATTACTGTCTGGTCAGAATCCATGGGCTCACCTCTACCTCCTCCCTTCATTCATGTTACTGGAGCAATATTTGTCCTAAAGAAAGTGGTATCAGCCTTGAGGTAGCCTTTCAAACTAGGAGTACACATATTGTAAAACAGTATTGTTTTTAGGGTAGTTAGACTTTCTGGCCTGATGTACAAAAGACTCGCCATGCCTCATTTGCCCTTTGTGTTTTTCTTCCTACTCATTCGCCAAAGGTATTGTTCTGAAGAAGAGCAGGGACTGTGTCATCATGGACAAAGTTGGATCAGGAGGACACATATAATCAGTCTGGGTCCAGGAGAGAAAAGTAGAAATCACGCTGGTAATTTAAACTGAGGTGATTTAGGACAGAAAATTGGCTATGAGTGTTATAATGTTTGAAAAGCAAATAATAATAATAATAATAAGATATGAAGTAACCCAGAAATTAGTAACCATTTCTAGGCTGGAGAGCACAAAGGAAGAGCCAGTGTTAGTGGAATCTGAGGGTGTGGAAGAGGGGCTGGTGCTTCTGGCGGGAAGGTCTGCTGCAAGCAGTTCTAGGGAAATGGCGGAGAAGCCTCAAGAGCTGGCGTGGTCGGAGGGAGCCAGACACTTCCTGGGACCACTGGAAGAAGGGAGAAAGAAGAGAGGTAGGAAATAGGAACTTCTCTTCAGTTCTCTTCTCACAACTTCTGATTTAGCCCCTATTAGCAAAACAGGGCAGATAAGAACTAACAAAGAATATCGAAGATGCAGTTTTCACCCTCGGCATTGACAAACAAAATGTAGAAGAGTGAGCAGAAGATGATGAGAAAATAAGTAAATAATAGCCACACCAAACAGTTTGCTGGTTATAGTGTTATTTTGTGTCCTCTTTTCTTTTCCTTCTTTGGGGAGCTGCGAGTGTCCTTGTGGAAAGAGAAAATGAAATAAAGAATAATGTATGTGATTGTGAGGGTTTTTGCTGTGTCTGTGTTTGACTGAAAAGATGAGAGATTAAAGTGAAAGGCCCAGATTCTTTTTTAAGACTTATCAGGGTCTGGTTCTGGAATACTCTATGTGTTGGGCTTTGCACAAAGACTTTATATATTTCTGAATTCATATATTCAGCTGCCTGGGAATTGTCCGCAATGTCATCTCTGGTCTGAGAGCTAGAAGATTGTACCCAACATTTATTAATCAAATTTATGAGTGGATAAGCCAGTTTTCTCTCTTAGCTAACACTACAGACTATCTATAATAATAAAAGCACAATATGCTCATTAGACCGAACGTCCTTATGGACGACCTTCCAGACTGCCAGTGGGAAGCCCGAGTCCCAGGTGCCAGAGGGAAGCCCAGGTCCTGGATGCCAGAGGGAAGCCAGTGCCAGCAACTGGGGGAAGGAAGGCCTGCTCTTGCACAAAATTTGTGCATCGGGCCTCTAGTACTTAATAAAAGACAATGTTGGCTGAATAGTAACTTTAGACAACTCTAAAAACATTGTAAAAACTTGTCTCCTTTACCATCATTTTTATTAGTTAGTTGTGTGCATTCTGAATAAAGTTACATTTTTCAGGATATTCTGAATATGAAGTCCTGAATCAAAACCCCACATATATCCCTATATAAAGATGTAGAGCAGATAAGAAATGACCTTAAAAAATGTTAATAAAATACATTTACTCCATAGATGGAGTATAAAAAATAAAGCTATAGAAGCTTTGAATAATCATTCTGTGCCCATTTCCTCATGTAAAATGGTAATAATAGTGATACCTAGCACATTGTTATTATGAGCATTCATTGAGTTTATGCATGTAAAGTGCATAGAACACATGTCCTGTTCCATAAATTGAAGGTATCTCCAATGTAGACAACAATGTGATGATCTTAACTGCTTGTTCCAAGGATCCAGAGAGTTGCTCAAAGATGACCTAGAAGATCAGGTCAGATAAATTTCTAGGAATGTCAGCTCCTCACCACAGTAGCTCTATCTACCTCCCCTGGCCTAAGGGCTTCATGACTTCAATACTCTGCTTCTTTGTCTGAGAGGAGTACTGACTTCAGATTGGTCTGCTCATTGCCTGAATCATGTAAGATGGGAAACATTATCACAATAAATTTGCTCTGTAGATCAATCCTCCCATCTCTTCAGTTTCTTTCCCTTCCCTACATAAGTCTTTGTGTGTGTGTGTGTGTGTGTGTGTGTGTGTGTGTGTGTGTGTGTGTGTACCTGTGTGCTCCTTCATTTTTAACCCATCACAGAACTCCTGAACTTCTCTACATGGCATTTGGAATGGCATTGTCCTCAGCTCATTCACTAGGCACAAGGGATTCAAAGCATAATTATGCAATCATTTCACCATGTTCCATTAACACTACCCAGCACACGTTTATGTTTAAATAACTTATAATTACATGAATACTAAGTACGAATACAGGGCAAAAGAATGCAAGGTAGTCAACACATCTGGAGGGCAAGAGCTCCCTTGGACCACTTCTGGGACCAGTTCAATTTAGTGAATTACCTCCAAATTTTTAACTCCTTTATTTTAATCAATGGGAAAGGTAAAAAAAAAAAAAAATGCCTTCCAGGATGAGGGGTATAGGGGTGATATTAAAGTAAACAAAGCACTTCTGAAAAACATTGTGGATATACTTAAGTTTATATTAAACAACTATATATACTCATTTTTGGTGTATATGGTTGTAATAGAGATATTCATATCTGCAATGCTTAGTTTCTTCACTTTATAAAGTCCCTCTTATATTAGATTTTAAATGGAAAGCCCACTCAGTCTAGATAAAACTGTCAGGTCATCAGAAATAATTTTATTCATGAAAATATATTCATGGAAAGGATATAGCTGTGTGTCCTTCCTTCCTGTAAAAATCTTCCTGAGATGGCATTTGCTTCACTGCAGCTCTGCCTGCGTCTGGCATGGCTAACCAGCTTTTCATTCTCTCCCTGGCTACAGCTACCAGTGGGCAAACACTTCCTGTCCATTAGACTCACTTTGGTGTTCTTGTTCCATGGTGACTCTGACTCAGCCTGGCCTTGGTTCACTTGACCTGGAGAACCTACTTGTTCACTCCTGTCTTAACCAACGCCTTGGCTTCTAGACCCTCTACTTGCCCTGACTCACTTCTAGCTGCAAAGTGCCGGCATCCCGCCAGCTTTCCAAGCCATGGTCTCTGGCTGGGCTGGGTTGGTTGACCTGGAGCCTGTCTGGCTTTGCTTTAAACTCCAGCTTGACTCCCTCAGATTTCTCCAAAGACATTTTAATCTAGTGTTCAAACTTGACAGAGCAGGCCAAACCCATTGATGCAAGTGACGAGTGTCAGTGGCTGGCTGGCTGGTGAGGGACCAGAGACTGTACAGGATGGCTGTGACTGATAACTTCGCTAAGGCTGAGGGGAAGCCAAGGAAATGTGTCATTCATCATGAGTAGTCACACTTTTATTCTCAATTATGTTGTAGCTCTGTCGCCTTTCCCATTTCTAGTTGTTGTTTCTTCCTCTATTTTTTTCCTTATTTAAGTTAACTAGTTGTTTATGTCTTATTGATCTTTTCAAATAACCTGTTTTGGTTTTTACTTATGCTATCTGTTTTTTGTTTGTTATTTTTTCTCATTTCATTAATTTTGTTATTGATTAATTTTACTTTCCTGTTTCTCTTTTTTATTTAGTGCTAAGAACAACTTCATAGCCAGACTTCTTAGGCCATAACCCTGGCTCCACTAAATACTAGGCCTGTAATCTTGGATGAGTTATTTGGTTATTAATAACTCCATTCCCTCACCCATAAAATGGGAACAATGATACACTTACCTCATTCAGTTGGTATTTACATTCAAAATTAAGGTAAATACTAGGCCCACCACCAGAATTTGTTAATTGTTCCTTGTAAGACATTATAATTATTTTATGCATCTCCAACATTACTTTGAGATAGGCTTTACCAGTCTGCCAGAGGGTTCAATGACACAAACAAAGGTTATAAAGCCCTGTCTTCCAGAATGGAACAGCAGAATGGGAAGAACATAGATCCTTGAATTAACCCATAGAGGATCTCATTGACTCTCTCTCCTCTGTGCTGTTATAGGAGAGAAATAAATTTCTCTCTTTTGGGAGATATTAAATTTTGGAATTTAGTATCAAAACATATACTCTAAGTTTACATGCATACAAATATCTTAATTCACTCTGACAGTGAATGCAGTATGGTCTGGATAAATTATTCTTGAGTTGCATTCCTCTCTCCCACCCCCCATAATAATTTTGTAGACATTATTCTACCACCTTCTAACATCTAGTGCTTCAGATCAGAAGTACAATGCCAGTCTGATTGTGATTCCCTTGGAAGTTCTTTATCATCATCATCATCATCATCATCATCATCATCATCATTATCCAGAAGCTTATAATAATCTTCTTTTAGCCCTAGCTGGCTTGGCTCAGTGGGTAGAGCATCAGCCTTCGAACTGAAGGGTCCCAGGTTCTATTGCAGCCAAGGGCACATGCCTGGGTTGTGGGGTCGATCCCCAGCAGGGGGTGTGCAAGAGGCAGCCGATCACTGATTCTCTCTCATCATTGATGTTTCTCTCTCCTTCTCCCTTCCTCTCTGAAATCAATAAAGAAATATATTTTTAAAAAATAATCTTCTTTTAGTGTTTGGATTATAAGAATTTACAGTTAAACATGTTTTCTCACCAGTCACTTCTGGAATACAAAGAGCCTCTTCTGCAAATATGCATTCATCTGCTTTGGAAATTTTTTTATTTTATTATATTAATTAACTATTAATTTTATGTTTTTTTCTTTTTCAGGAATTCTCATGTTAGGTTTACTGAATTTATCTTCTATTCACCTTGGTTATTTCTCTCTAATAATGTTTATGTCTTTTTACATTTGCTCTGTATTTGAGATATATCTTGTATTTACTGAGTCTCAAAACTGACCATTCCCTATTTCAATTTATAGACCTCTTAAGCGTAAATATCATGTTGTCTTCTTCTTCTGAGAACTCTTCTTTTTTGTTTTCCTGCACTTACTATGTTAAAGTATGTAGTAGAAAGAGATGAAAAGCATTTATGATAAGTGAGAGAATTTAGCAGAAAGATAAGAACTATAAAAAATAAACAAATGAAAATGTTAGGGATGAAAATACAATATTAGTGATGAAAACTTCCCTCTCAGGGTAGATCAGCAAACTGGACATAGAGATAAAATAATCATAAACTGAAAGTTGGGTTAATAAAAATTATCTAAACTGAAATATAATCAGGGAGAAGTATGAAAAAATAGCTCAGAGCAACTAAGATCTGTGAAAAATACATGAAAACAAGAACACACAAAATGAAAGTATAGTAATTGAATATATATTGTAAAGTTCTCATTTTGTGACACAATAAAATGTTTTTTGAATATAGAATGTGGTAAATTAAAGATGCCCCTTATAATTTTAAAATGTTTAGGTATTGGAATTTCTAAACTGACAACTAACAATCAACAACACAGGGGTATAACTAAAAATGCATGAGAAAAGGTAACATGAAGGCTAAAAATTATATTTTATTCACCTTATGTAAAAATACAAAGAAAAAAGAGGGACAAAGAACAGAAAAAGTAAATAAAAATAAAATATCAAGATGGTAGACTTAAATAGAAATATATTAATAATTATAGAAAATGTAAGTGGACTAAACATTAGCTTTAGACACCTGGCAAGAGAATTTGAGAGAATGGCTAATACGAATAGGTGGTCAATATCATTACTCATCAGGAAAATACCAATTAAGTACACCATGAAATAGCTACCTACACACCTACAGGGATCACAAATTATCAAATCAAAAAGAGTAAAATTACCAATTTTTGGAAGAGATATATAACAACTGGAACATTGGTAACAGAAATATAAAATGATACCAACATTTTGGAAAACTGTCAGTTTCTATAAAAGTTAAACATGCATTTCCCCTCTGATCCAGCAATTCCTCTCCTAGATATTGCTTCCAGGAAATAAAAACCCTTGCCCACAAGAAGCTTTGTACAAAAAAGTTCATATTATCTTCATTGATCATAGTCCAAAACTAGAAACAATCTTGATCTACATCAGTGGAACTGATACATGAACTGCATTATCCATACAATGGAATACTATTACTAAAAGAACAAAAAACAAATGATCTGCTGATAAATGCAGCAACATGGATTAAACACAAGAATATTATGCTCAGTGGTAGAAATCAAATGCAAAGAATGTATCCTACATTACTGCATTTAAATGAAATTCTAGAATGGATAAAATTAGCCTGTGGTGAAAAAAAATCATAATAGTTGATTTATCAGGGGGCATTATTTTGATGGGACACAAGATAGCCTGCTTGGGGGATGGAAATGTTCTGCTCATCCTATCTAATAAAAGAGTAATATGCAAATTGACTGTCACTCCAACACACAAGATGGTTGCCCCCTTGTGGACACAAGATGACCACCACAAGATGGCTAGCAGGGGAGGGACCAGGCCTGCAAGGGAGAGCAGTTGGGGGTGATGAAGCCTACAGGGGAGGGCAGTTAGGGGTGACCAGGCCAGCAGAGGAGGGAAGTTGCGGGCGACTGGGCCTGCAGGGAAGGGCAGTTGCCGGGGGGGGGCGGGGAGGGAGACCCAGGCCTGCAGGGGAGAGCAGTTGGGGGTGACTAGGCCTGTGGGGAGGGCAATTAGGGGTGACCAGGCCTGCAGGGGAGGGCAGTTAGGGGCAATTGGGCTGCCAGGGGAGCAGTTAGGCATCAATCAGGCTGGCAGGGGAGTGGTTAGGGGGTGATCAGGCTGGCAGACAAAAGTGGTTAGGGGCAATCAGGAAGGCAGGCAGGCGAGCAGTTGGGAGCCAGCAGTCCTGGATTGTGAGAGGGATGTCCAGGTAGGATTGGGCCTAAACGGGCAGTCGGACATCCCTCGAGGGGTCCCAGATTGGAGAGGGTGCAGGCTGGGCTGAGGGACACACACACCCCATTGCACAAATTTTGTACACCGGGCCTCTAGTTGATATATATTCATAAAAGCAGAATTATATATTTAAAATTTGAATATTTCATGATATGTAATTTATGCCTCAATCACTGTCTACTACATGTAAGACACAGTTCTAAGTGATGCTGGAGAAACACCCAAAACAAAGAATAGAAAAGCTCCCTGGTTTTGATAAACAAATAAACCAATAAAAATGTTCACTGGATATTAGGGTATAAAATAACTGTAATGGTGGATAATAACTGTTTTGGACACTTAGGAATGTAACATTTGCACTGATTCCTGGAGGATGACAAGAAGTAATCCATGGGCTGTGTTAAATAAAGAACATTCTAGGCAGAGGCCCTAAAGTGCTTAGGGGGTTTAAAAAAACTGTAAAGAGGTCAGTGTATCAGCAACATAGTGACATAAAGAGGGAGTGGTATGAGAGTAAGGGCATCTATTGAGAGTCCAGAGGAATGGGCTTTTCTTGGTCATGTGAAGAAGTATAGATTTTAATCAACATGGCCAACACTGTTTCTGATGGAGTGACAGAAATCAACTTTACTTTTTAACTTAAATGACTAGGCAACCACAAAACATGTATAAAACAATATCTTTCATACATTGACTAATAGGCAGTACAGGACTATGCTTCCTAAAAAAATTGGAAAAAGAACATGAGCCTTATGATTTTCCCAGTGTATTGCCTAGAAGCAGTTTCCAGTGAAAAAGAAGAATGTAAAACAAATCCTTTCAGTTTTGCCAAATAAAAAAGATGGAAATTGGACTTTGAAAAGATAAAAATAGGTAAAATAATTTTTGCACAAAATGGAAAAAAAGGAGAGAGCTACACTAAGTGAAATCACCAAAGATTAGAAAAAGAGAGAGACTCCCTCATATCTTTGGTTATATACTAATCTCTAGGTGGTAATGGGAAAGTGTCTTAAGCCAAGAAAATAACCAGAAAGCAATTTCCAAAGCTTACACAGGGTTGGAAAATATTTGCTCCAGATTGGAAAAAACTTAAAATGCACAAGATATACTGTAAAGTCTTCTGAAGGATGGATGGCCTCTTAGTTAAAGGGTCTAAATTAGTCTAAGATTAAAGTTGTTTTCACTTTAATGAAGCATGAAGCAATATACAAAAGTATCAAACTTTTCCAGGTAAAGTAACTGAATGCCATAAAAAGTTTAAATCTATGTAAAGGACAAAAATAAAATCTAGCACATGATAAAACACAAAACAAATGTCTAACATCCAATAAAAAAATTACTAGATCCTCAAACAGACCAGAAATGATGGACCGTGAGCAGGCATAAACTCAATAATAGACAAAGATTAAAAACATAAAAAATAAAAAGACTTTAAAACACATATGTTGAATATGCTCAAAATGGTGGAGGAAATATATGAACATGATGGTAAAACCACCAAATGGAACTGCTAAAATTAAAATAATATAACATTTGGAATTCAATATTGGACTAGATGGAATTAATAGCATATTAGGCACTGCAGGGAAAAAATCTGTGAAATAAAAGACATAAGAATAAAAACTTGCCAAAATGAAACACAGAGAGGAAAAGGATTCAGCAGTTGAAGACAGATCATCAGTGATCTCTAAGGTAACAATAAGCAGTCTAACATATATAGTATATAATTAGAGACCCAGAGACTGAGGAAAATGAGGATAGAGAAACAAAGGAAATCATTTCCAAAATTATTCCAAATTTGATAAAGGTATGTACCTCAGCTAAAGAAAATCAATAAAATTTAAACAAATGAAATCAAACTAATGCACAGTATAATAAAACTTCTGAGAGAGAATCCAAGATGGCGGCGTAGGTAAACACCTAAACTGCTGCCTCCACAACAATTTAAACTGCAACTAAAAGACAAAACGTCTATCACCCAGAACCACGGGAAAGCTGGCTGAGTGGAAGTTCTACAACTAGAAGGAAAGAGAAAAGAGCTTTGAGACATGCACGAGCGCTGAAAAGCTGAGGTACAGAGGCGCGGGATCCAGGCTGGCTGAGGGCGACTGGGTGTGTTGCTTTTTTCAACCCGAATGGAGACAAGCCCCCGATTACTCTGAAATCCAGTCTCTGGGGAGACGCAGGGGACCCAAACTCCTACGGGGAGAAGCTGGACTGTCTGCCAGCGAGGGTGGCTTGCTTGCAGAGCTGCGCGCAGGAATAATTGTTTACTGCACTGGGGCATGGGACTCGCGGATGCCTTTGGGGACACAGAACCGGCTAACTAGCAGCCATTGCTGTTTGCCACGCCCTAACCTAGTGACACCCTGAGGCCCCGCCCTGCACAACCTACAAACCCACCCAAGCTCCAAGCAACCTAGTTAGCATAAGAAAAGCCTGCCCTATCGCAGCTCAACCTAGTAAACTTGCAACCTAGTAAACTTGCAGACAGTTCCAAAACCTCCAAACCCCAAGCAAAGAAGAGAAAACTGCAGCTCTCACTGTAGCTCCTGCTGAGTGGCCTCAGACAGTAGCTGACCTGCACCCCATTGGAGATCCAGAAGCCAGTGTACCTAGTGGTCAGTGTGAGACACCAGATTTCAACTCCTCACATCCATAAGTGACACATTCAAGAGGCAAACTCAGTGAGCACCGAAGCCCCACTGAAACAAGTCCTGCGTGTCTTCAGCACAGCAGTTCTTCCATTATAGACACAGGGAGTGCCCACAGCTAATTGGCCTGGAGGTCAATTCCTCCCAGCGTACCAACAGCAATTCAGGCTTAACTACACCAAGACTTTGCACTCAGCCCACAAAGGGGTGTACCAAGAGCATCCACATCAGGTAATTGGGGAGGCTGAGCTACTGCCCCCTATAGGTCACCTACCACACAAAGCCACTCCATCAACACAGGGAAGCAGCCAAAATGCAGAAACAAAGAAACATGTCACGAATGAAAGAAACGGAGGAAAGCAAACTACTGGATGACATAGAGTTCAGAACCACATGTATAAGGTTACTCAAGAATCTTCTAAAAACCACTGAGAAACTTGATGACACTTCTGAGGAGCTTAGTAAGACCTTCAAGGACCTTAATGAGAATGCCAAAAAAAATGGAAAAGGATCAGTCATGAAGCATACACTGTCTGAAATAAAAAATATACAGAAACTCAACTGTAGATCAACGTACCCCAAGAATCAAACCAAAGATCTGAAATATGTGGAAACAAAAAACATCCAACCAGAAAAACAAAAAGAAAAAAGAATCCAAAAATATGAAGATAGTGTAAGGAGCCTCTGGGACAACTTCAAGTGAACCAACATCCGAATTTTTGGGGTGCCAGAAGAAGGGAGAGAGCAAAATATTGAAAACCTATTAGAAGAAATAATGACAGAAAACTTTCCCTACCTGGTGAAAGAAATAGACTTACAAGTTCAGGAAGCACACAGAACCCCATACAAGAGGAACCCAAAGAGGACCACACCAAGACACATCATAATTAAAATGCCAAGGGCAAAAGACAAAGAGAGAATATTAAAAGCAGCAAGACAAAAACAGTTAATTACCTACAAGGGAGTACCCATACAACTGTCAGCTGATTTCTAGGCAGAAACTATGCAGGCCAGAAGGGAGTGGCAAGAAATATTCAAAGTGATGAACAGCAAGAACCTACAACCAAGATTACTCTACCCAGCAAAGCTATCATTCAGAGTTGAAGGTCAGATAAAGAGCTTCACAGACAAGAAAAAGCTAAAGGAGTTCATCGCCACCAAACCAGGATTACATGAAATGCTGAAGGGTATTCTTTAAGAAGAGGAAGAAGAAGAAAAAAGTAAAGATAAAAATTATGAACAACAAAATGACATCAAATACATACCTACCAACAAGTGAATCTAAAAATCAAGTGAATAAAAAATCTGAAGAACAGAATGGACTGGTGAATATAATAGAATCAGGGACATAGAAAGGGAGTGGACTCACGATTCTCAGGGGAAGCAAGTGTGAGGGGTGCGGGAAGAGATTGGACAAAAATCTTACTCCTATGGATGAAGACAGTGGCGGGGGGTAAGGGCATGGGGTGGGGTGGGGAATCAGGTGGAGGGGAGCTATGGGGGGGAAAAAAAGTGGAACACCTGTAATAATCTGAACAATAAAGATTTATAAGGAAAAAAAAAAACTGCTGAAAATCAGAGGTTGTTTAAGAAAACCTTAAAGCAACCAAATACAAATGACATATTACATCCAAATGAAAAGAGATAAGAATGACAGCAGATTTCCTGTCAGAATCTACAAGCTAGGAGAAAGTTAAGCAATATCTTTAAAGGAATGAAATGAAAAAGATATTAATCTACAACTATATACCCAGTGAAATGTCTTATATAAATTAAGAGGAAATAATGACTTTTAGGAAGAAGGAAATGGAGATAATTCTTTTCCAGCAGATTTTAATTAGAATAATTTTATAGAAAGATCTTCAAACAAAGGAAAATGATAGTGGACAAAAACTTGGATTTCACAAAGAAATTTAAAACACCATACCAGTAAATATGTAGGAAAACTATTAAATATTTTTAAAAACCCTCTTTGAAAAATAATTTGTTGTTTAAACCAAAATTAATTACAAAGTGTTGTAGTATTATAACATATGTAGATATTAAGATATGACAAAACCTACACAAACAAGGGAGACTAAAGAAAATATAGATGAAATTGCATAATATTTAAAAGTATATTGTGATATATTTAAAAATTTATTCTAAACTCTGGATCAATGACTAAAGAATAAACAAATAAAACAAAATTTTTTCTAGTAAACCAATAGTGGAGATTAAATAGAATCAAGAAAAATATTCAGTTAAAAAGAAGTCAGATAAAGAAGAAAAGTTGATAAAGAAAAGATGGTATAAATAGAAAAAATAGCAAAATTATATACATGAACCCAGAAATATTAATAATTCAATTAAAGATTAATAATACAAACTAGTGAAATGCCATAACTTTTTAGATTGTTTTAAAAGCCAGATTCAACCCTATCTGTTTAAAAAAGTCAGTTGTAACTATCAGAATATAGACGGATGAAAAAGTAACATAATGAAGAAAAGATACCATTCTAACACAAATCAAAAGAAAAGTGAAGTGGCTATTAACAAAGTATATTTCAGGACTAGATTATTTCTAGGGATAAAAAGAAGCATTCAATTATGATAAAGATGCTATTCATAAAGAAAACAAAACAATACTAAATATGTATGAACCTAATAACAGAGCTGCAACATATGAGAAGATAAAAGTGGTAGAATGGGAAGAAAAATTAAAAGATCAAAAATTATAGTTGCAGATTTCAACATGCTTCACTCAGTATGTGATAGGACAATTGCCCAGAATATCAGTAAGGATATAGAAAATTTGAATAAATCTTTAAAACAACTTAAATTGATTTATATTTATAGAACAATCCATCCAACAGCAGCAGACTACACATTCTTTTCAGGTGCACATAGATTATTCATTAAAATAGACAACATTTCAGACAACAAACCATGCTCCAATAAATTTAACAGTATTTCTACTGACCATAACAGTATTAAACTAGAAATTAATAACAGAAATATATTTTTAAAATCCCCAACTATTTGGAAATAAAATATTTTTATTTTAAACAATTTAAAAACACAAGTGAAATTAGAAATACTGTACTAAATAAAAATAAAAACATAACATTAAAGTTCTTATATGTAGCATAGAGAATATTTTATAGTATTAAATGCTAACCACCAATGTGTACACCTGAAACCAATCCTATATAATAAAAGACTAATATGCAAATTTTCCCCTCAACTGGGAGTTCAACTAGGAGTTCGACCAGGGAGTGGGACCAGCCTGCCAACACCCACTTCCCCTCCTCTCAGGCAGCCCCACCCCCAATCAGCGCCCCCCCCCCACCATGATTGGGGGTGGGGCCAGCTGGCCAACCACCCGCAGCCCCTCTCCACTCCCTCTCCACCTCCCCCGTTGGCCCAACCATATCGGCCCAATTGGGGCAGGCCAGTCAGACCCCACCCATGCATGAATTTGTGCTCTGGGCCTCTAGTCAAAATAATATTGAATGTAAACTATAATGAGAAAAAAATTTAAAAAGGAATTAAATCACCTGAACAGTTTTTCACCTATTAAATTTGTAATTATAGATCTCACTAAGAAATTGCAGGTTCAGAGGAAACCAAGATGGCGGCATAAGGTATACACCTGTATGTGCTGCCTCTCACAACCACACTAAAACTACAACTACAAGACAAAACGTCTATCACCCAGGACCACAGGAAAGCTGGCTGAGTGGAAGTTCTATACCTAGAAGGAAAGAGAAAAGAGCATTGAGCCGTGCACAAGTGCAGAAAAGCTGAGGTAAAGAGGCACGTGAATCAGGCTGGCAGCTGGTGACTGGGTGTGCTGTTTTTTTCAACCTGAAGGGAGACACAGCTCCCGATTACTCTGAACTCCAGTTTCTGGCAAGACTCTGGGGACCCAGACTCCCACGGGGAGAAGCTGGACTGTCTGCCATCGGGTCGGAAAATAAGGGTGGCTTTCTTGCAGAGGTGCACACAGGAATCATTGTTTACTGTGCTGGGGACGCAGAAATTCAGAGATGCAGAGATGGCTGACTGGCAGCCATCACTGTGTGCCACACCCTAGTGATTCCCTGAGATCCCACCCTGCACATTTTACAAACCCACCCAAGCTCTACACAGCGGCTTTTGCATATAAATGGCCTGCCCTATTGCAGCTTAACCTAACAAACTGCAGCTCTGGTCAGACAGCTCAAAAACCTCCAAACCCCAAGAAAAGAGGAGAAATCTGCAGATCTCGCTGTAGTTCCTGCTGGGTGGCCTCAACAGTAGCTGACCTGCACCCCATTGGAGATCCAGAAGCCAGTGTAACTAGTGGTCAATGTGAGACTAAACCAGATTTCAACTCCTCACATCCATAAGTGGCACATTCAAGAGGCAGACTCAGTGAGCACCAAAGCCCAACTAAAACAAGTCCTGCGCCATAAGCGTGTCTCCAGCGCAGCAGTTCTTCCATTATAGACACAGCAGATCCTCACAGTCAATTGGCCTGGAGGTCAATTCCTCCCAGTGTACCAACTGCAATCAAGGCTTAACTACAAGAAGACTTTGCACTCAGCCCACAAAGGGGTGCACCAAGAGTGTCCACATCAGGTGATAGGGGAGGCTGAACCACTGGGCCCTATAGGTCACCTACCATAGAAAACCACCCCATCAACACAGGGAATCAGCCAAAATGTGGAGACAAAGAAACACATCACGAATGAAAGAAATGGAGGAAAGCAAACTACTGGACATATAGTTCAAAACCACATTTATAAGGTTATTCAAGAATCTTCTAAAAACCTCTGAGGAACTTAGTGAGACCTTTAAGGATCTTAATGAGAATCCTTTAAGGATCTTAGTGAGACCTTTAAGGATCTTAATGGAAAAGGACCAGTCAGAAATTAAGCATACATTGTCTGAAATAAAGAATATACAGAAATTCAACAGTAGATCAAAGGACCCCAAGAATCAAACCAAAGATTTAAAATATGAGGAAACAAAAAACACCCAACCAGAAAAACAACAAGAAAAAATAATCCAAAAATATGAAGATAGTGTAAGGAGCCTCTGGGACAACTTTAAGTGAACCAACATCCGAATTATTGGGGTACCAGAAGAAGAGAGAGAGCAAAATATTGAAAACCTATTAGAAGAAATAATGACAGAAAACTTTCCCTACCTGGTGAAAGAAATAGACTTACAAGTCCAGGACACGCAGACAACCCCAAACAAGAGGAATCCAAAGAGGACCACACCAAGACACATCTTAATTATAAGTGAATATTCAAGTAAAGTCAATTGTACTGGACAAAAAGCTATTCTTAAAGTAATAACTAAAATTTCTATTGGTAGTTCATCTCATGGTAAAATTCCTGAACATGCAATGAACCTAAAGCAGTCATATGTGTGGGAAAAAAAAAAAAATATATATATATATATATATATATATATATATATAAATTTAAAGTTATCAAGACTGCATTATAAAATTTACAAAAACCTCCATTAATTAAAAAAAAAGGGGGGGGGAATAGTAGGGCAATATCATGTAAGGAAAAATATCCTATAACTAAATTACATCTAGGAAATTTTTACTTTACCAAATTAATTTTCATTTGTAATGCTAACAGCAAGACGGCCATTAAAAACACACATGGTGTCTAAATAAGACAAAGGAAAATTGTTGGAACAAAAATAAAAAGGATCCTAAATCAATTATATAGAAAAGATTCCTTTATTAACTTGTGGTCGAGAATATATTTGTATATTTTCAGAAAACAACCCTAAGACCAGGTGGATTCCTGCAACAGAGAGGAATTGACAGGTGTGCTCCAACCACGAAGACAAGAGGAAAAACAGTCCAGAGATGGAAGACGCTGACAACGCCTTGCCATGCGAGCAGTCAGCAGCTGTGCACCGCTGCAGGTTACCTAGGACCAAACCAGAGAGGGTCGGACCTGCATTGCCACCATGTGCCCACCATCCAGATATCATTGCTGACATGTACACATAAGGAACTGTTAGACATTGAAATGGGGACGCAGAACTGTTGGACATTGAAATTGGGACTCAAACATTTTTTGTTTTGTTTTGTTTTGTTATTATATGTTTATTTCTAGTCTGCAAAGGCAAAACTTTTTAAAGGAAAGAAATGGTGGGGAAAAGATACAGAGGCAAAGAAGCATTGAACAGACTATCAAACTACATTGGGAAGACAGGGGAGGTTGGGCAAGGGGGGCTGTAAGAGACCAACTGAAGGACTTGTACGCATGCATATAAGCACAACCAATGGATACAAGACACTGGGGTGGGGGGGAGGGCGGGCAGGTGAAGGCATGTACTGGGCGGTAGGGGAGGTTGGGGGGAGGTTAATGGGGGGGGAAAGGAGACATATGTACTACTATTTGTAATACTTAAAACAATAAAAAAGAAAGAAAAAATTAAAAAATAAAATAAAATGCCAAGGGCAAAAGACAAAGAGAGAATCTTGAAAGCAGTAAGAGAAAAATAGTTAGTTACCTACAAGGGAGTACCCATACGACTGTCAGCTGATTTCTCAACAGAAACTATGCAGGCCAGAGGGGAGTGGCAAGAAATATTCAAAGTGATGAACAACAAGGACCTACAACCAAGATTACTCTACCTAGCAAAGCTATCATTTAGAATTGAAGGTCAGATAAAGAGCTTCACAGACAAGAAAAAGCTAAAGGAGTTCATCACTACCAAACCAGGATTATATGAAATGCTGGAGGGTATTCTTTAAGAAGAGGAAGAAGAAGAAAAAGGTAAAGTTAAAAATTATGAACAACAAAATGACAACAAATACATGCCTATCAACAAGTGAATCTAAAAATCAAGTGAATAAAAAAATCTGATGAACAGAATGGACTGGTGAATATAATAGAATCAGGGACATAGAAAGGGAGTGGACTGACAATTCTCAGGGGGAAGGGGTGTGGAAGAGACTGGACAACAATCTTACACCTATGGATGAAGACAGTGGTGGGGGGTAAGGGCATGGAGTGGGGTGGGGAATCAGGAGGAGGGGAGCTATGGGGGCAAAAAAGAGGAACACCTGTAATAATCTGTACAATAAAGATTTATTAAAGTTAAAAAAAGAAATTGCAGGTTCAGATGGCTTTATTGATAAATTTTACTAAAAGGTTAAGGAAAAAGTAATACAAATTGTATACAAACTCTTTCAGAAAAGAGAGGAACAGGGATCACTTCCCAGTACAGGTTGTGATTCCAGATACCCTGATAAAATAACTAGTAAAAAAAAATCACAAGAGACAGAAACTATGAAACAATCACCCTGATTAATATAGACACAAAAATCTGTAACGTAATTTCACACAGTTGAATGTATCAATATATAGTAAAGAATAATGCAACATGATCAAGTTGGGTATATATTAAGAATGCAAGGTTGATTTAACATCTGGAAATAATTCAATGTAATTCACCTATTAGCAAACTAAAAGCACAAAACAAAATATCCAAACCAAAAAGCATAATTATCTCAATAGATGCAGAAAATATATTAGACAAAATACAGCATCCATAGCATACTAGGAGTAGAAGGAAACTTCCTTGATCTGATAAAGAGCATCTAAAGAAAGCAAGCTATCATCATACTTAATTAGGAAATTTGAATAGTATCATTTTATGGTTGAAAGAAAAGCAAGAAAGATTGTTTTTATGCTGTAGAGGGTAGGAATGAGGGCGGAGGGGGGGGAGCTTTATTTTTTAACCCAGTGAGTCCTGGCACACTGCTATTATATTTAACTATTTATTTTCAGTTCAGTTATCTCCTTTCTCATTTTCTAATACGCAGTAAGAACAAATGAAGAAGCATCTTCAACATTCCGCCTGGAAATCTCTAGCTAAATCATCCAGTTTACCAGATTACTGTAGACAACAGTGATGTTAAAATTCTAACAGTATCTAACAAATGTCTCTCCTTGCCTTCAGTTTCCAATCATCTTTTCCTCACCTTCCTTTAACCCATCACTACTGGCCTCTTCAAGGCCATTGTAGCATCTGTCCTCAGTCCAGTCTGAAAGCCAAGGCCAGGTTTTCAGTTTTTGTTACAGTAGCAGATTGGGACTAGTTTCAGGTACCAAAATCATTCTCAGTAATCGACTGCTATAGGAACATATTACCAAAAATGGAATGGTGTAAAACAACAGTTATTTATCATCGTCATCATCATCATCATCATCACCACCACCTGATGGTTTTGGTGTTAACTAAACCCAGCTATGCAGGTCTGACTAGGTCTGACGTGTTACTGAAATCAGATGGTAGCTGGGTCTGGAGTCATCTCAGACTTCCTCACTCATGTCTGGTTGTGGACGTTAGCTGTCAGCTGGGACCTCAGTGGGGGCTGTGGCCTCTCCCTGTTACCTGGCCTTCATAGCATAGAGCTAGCATGTCAAACTTGCGGCCCGCGGGCTGCAAGCCTCATTTATTTGGCCCGTGTGAGCCTTTGAGCTTCACATGCTTGGATAGATTCCAAGGGCAGGCGTTCCAAGAGACAGGCAGAAGTTGGCAGCACAAATCATGCAGGGTCATTTCCTTTACATTCTGCTCTTTAAAAGCAAGTCTCTAAAGCCACCCACATTCAAGGGGAGAAGAATTAGGCTCCACCTCTTCACAGAAGGAGCAGGCAAGAGTTTGAGGACACGTTTGAAAACATTGCCAGCAGCGTAAATTATCCAGGTACCAACTGGAAAACAGCATTGGGAAGACGGGCATTAAGCACATCCTTCTGCTAATTCCTAGGCATCTACTGCGATGTTTGCCCAAACATCTTGTTGGATTTCCCAACAGTGAGGACACCATTATTGGAGAAGGCATTATAAGGACTTCTTCATGACTGTAGGTCCAGGTTAGATCTGTGAGTGCTCTCACACTCCCTACATCCTGCATTTTCCAACTCTATGTCTGGACTGCTTCACTATTTTTTTTTTCTCATCCTCACCATGATAGGCTCTCACAACCAAAACGTACATCTTGTTATAGTCTCTCCGATCCCCTTGGTCCTTGGATATAAGACATATAAGCTTCTCCAGTGCCGAGACTTTACGTCAAGTTTGCCTCCGTAAGTCCCTCTCTGGTCTTAAATACTTCTTTCTCCAGTTTCCCAGGGTCTAGGCCACGCTTTGTGCCCTGGCTGTAGGAATCAGGTCCCTCTCATTTCTGGCCTGTTTTCCTGCTTGCCAGCCCTATTGTTTGAAAGACAAGAGTCTCCATGTGTGCCCCATTCCTCATGGCTGGGATCCTATCTGCTGCTGCCAACATGCCCTCATCTGTGATCTGCCCACCTGCCAGGGAGCCACCTATTGTTCACCTCTGGCCACCATTTTTGCCAACCACCTGCCTGCCTGGACATTTAGCTTCTGCCTGTTGCCAAGCCCCTGGACAGCTGGCTCTGCCATCTTGTTGGATTTCCCGGCTGCGGCGTCCTTCTCCAAAAGACTGTTTATTCTCCAGGTCTGGCCCTCTCCCACTATATCTAGTTCCTAGCCCTGACATCTCCCAAAGAGCATTTGACTTTCTCTCTGGCTGCCACTGTTTCCTTTCCACTCTTCTGATCTGTGCCCAGTGAGATCTATGGAAGCAATTAGAAAAACAAAATTCACCAGGCGGGGATCGCTCTGATTTTCTAATTCAGTTAAAAACTGCAGAGCATCAAACTCCCTTACTTCCTCTATCGCTTCATCTCTAGGAAAACTTCCCTGAGTGGTTCCTGAGCTTCTTCCCTTTTGGCTTTCTCTTGGCTTGCAAGACCTGCAAACTCCATGCCTATGGCCTGATGCCCTGGATTTCAGATTCCTGGCTTTCTCGCAATTCAGCAGTCATCTGGCCCTCAATGCTCAGACTGCACCTTGTACAACCAGCTTCCTGGCCCCTGACTAATCAGTCCTCCAAGCTGCCACCCACATCTGGTTGGGTTTTTTTTATATCTGGAAAAGTGCGGAATAAGTTAAATTATTTTGCATCTATAGTACAAAACTTTATTTCTGCTACTTGTAGATATTTTAGATTTTTAAATGCAAAACACACAATAAAGCCTTCGCTAAGTTTTCCTTGAGCTCCAGTCCACTTAATGGAAGCTTGATCCTGTGACTTTACCTTTACGATATATTTTTTCTAGGACTGCTCAAAACTGGCATGAAATTTTTTGATGGCAATAATAATATGATTAGCATGTTTATAAATTAACAGTCAAGGAGGTGTGCAAACCCAAAACTATTCCCACAGGAAGCAAGTTGCTGGCTCTGACATCCCTTCTCTTTCTTAGCCTGCCAGAAACAGATGCTGACAGTTCTCTCATTTGGGAAATTTATCCAGAAGTATGAATATTACCCTTGAGAAACACAATATACTGTACATAACTTCTTATAAGCAAAGGAGAGGTTTATTTAAGCTTAGAGAAAGTACATACTGACAACCGGCGCAAAGAAAGGAAAGAATGCCATAAAGCAATCTACGAGCTTAGCCAGGCCTCAGCTTCATGGGCCTTTTCTAGGCTAGTTGAAAGGGGCAATTGATGGTGTGCTCAGAGGCTGCAGATGGAGTCAGACCTGAGAGACCGAAGCCTTCTCCACACAAAGCCAGAGTTCTCTGAGAAGTGAAAAACATCAGCCACCCAGCTGGCTGTTTTGCCCACATTTCACAAAGAAATCCAATTTCTTTTAAAACATAAAAAAAACTATAATTAACCTGTTTTCACTTAAATCCAAAGGTATTTACAAGGAGCTTCTCGTATACCAAACACTATACATGCTTATATGCTTGCATGGAGGCATAAAAATGGTGTATGATAGTTCCTACTCTCAAAGACGTCAAAATATAAATTAGTTTGATTCTGAAAAGTAAAACGTCTTGGTGAAATAAAAGAAACTAGTTTATTTGTCTAGTAGTGCCCAGAAAAATCTAGTCTACGTTTCTTAGCATACGTAGCTTTTGTTTTTTAGTGCAGCATGCCTGATTTTGCTGGGGGTCGAATATCTGACATGCAACTCACAGAAACGTGTCTATATTGTTGAATGAATGGAACCATATACTGGGAAAGAAATGAAACAGCTCAGCGATTCCAGTAGATGTGGAAAGGGTTGGAGCCACCAGAGACGAGCGGTGTGCAGCAATCAGAGATGAATGAGTCCCTCTGAACAAAAACGTCATGCTGACCTGGTGGGGAAGGTGGCAGAATGCAAACCCTGCAAGTGGTATCTGGCAGCCACTATCAAAAGAACAGAGTCAGTGTATAATCAGCCAATCACACACCTCTGACTTCAGGGACCCAAGCCTCCAGCACTTTCAAATATGCAATACGACCCTTCTATGCTCACCAAGCAGGAAGCACGTGTGCTTCAGGTGTCAGCGGACCTCTTCATACAACCAGTTCAGGGACACGGAGCTGCTGGTCTGTGTGACTTTGATGCCTGTGGACAGAGCCCTACCTGGCATTTGGTCCCAACATTTAATGGTCATTAAAACATGTCATATTTGATCCAAATACATCATAAGTTGAAAGTTCAACACTCTCTCTTTTGACCAAAAGTTCTGACAACTTTATTGGTTTACAGAAAATCAACTGAGTTAAAAATAGAATCTGCCTAATATTTTTAGCTGCCAAGGACTTAGTTCAGGGTCAATATTGTTAGTTATGCTTGTCAAAATATCTGGGGGAAAAAAGCTTTTAAAATAAAATCGAGGATACTATTTCACCCAATGTCTGATTTCTATGAATCTGTTGTGAGAAAATAATCATGAAGTAGCAAAAAATGTATATAAAAAGAAGTTTAAGAAAACACTACTTAAAATTAAAAACTACATAAAACATAAATGGTTACATAAATCAGGTACATTTGCCTCATGAGAATGAAGAAATTTCAAAAATAAAAATTATATTGTCGGGAAAAAATTCTCACAATGTAATATTAAATGATAGAACTTGTATTCACTCAACAAACCTTAGGTGCTGACCATGGAACGAGCATTGTTCTCAGTGTAGGGAAATGACTACAGACCAAAAAGAAAATCTCTTCCCTTGTGGAGATTACAGTCCAGTGTATCTTACAATGTTCTTTTAACCATGTAACCAAGCAAGCAAAATAAGCAAGTATAGAAAAGAAAGTAGAAGGGATACATCGCAGTGGACTCTCCATTCGTATCCCTCAGATCCCTGTATTTTGTGTGCACAATTTCTCCTGTGTGCTTTCCTTCCCCAAGCCAGCACCTTCGTCTCTGGTGAAAGTCTACTCTGGACTGGCTGCAGAGCCTGCTTTGCTAGACATGCCTGGAATACACAGACCCTGGGGGCAGCCCTTATCCAGTGACTGAAGGAAGCCTGGTATAACATTGCATCTCTCATGCTCTGATTGGGACATCTCTCTCCTGTGGAGCGAACCACAGATGTCCATTGTACTACCTTGTTTCCTGCAGCATCTTCGCTGCTCGAAGCCAAACTGAGACTAACATGTGAACAGAAATGACACAATAATAAACAAAGCTTATTTACTAAGCACCTCTTATCTTTCATATTTAACATGAATTATCTTAATTTGTATAGCCACAATTGAGATAAATACTATTATTATATATCTTCATGATACAGATGAATATAAGGCTATGGGCATTTTCTTTTTTTTTATAATCATTTTTCAATATATCTTTGCTGATTTCAGAGAGGAAGGGAGAAGGAGAGAGAGATAGAAACATCAATGATGAGAGAGAATCATTGCTATATGCCCTGACCAGGAATCGAACCGTGACCTCCTGGTTTGCAGATTGACACTCAACTACTGAGACAGACTGGCCAGGCTCTTTTTCTTTCTTATATTTCCACATCCTTTACAATTTTCTGCCAAGATATACATTATGTTTAGAAGCATACAGGGCCCAAGCGCTGGATTTCCCGCATGCTGGCTTTAGTAGCTGCAGCATTGTGCTCACTGGCAGCTTGAGAGCATTACTGCCCTTACATTTGAATGTAATTTGTTGTCAGTTAACAAGTGGTAAAATTACCACATCGCCACCAGGGTTTGTTTTTCATTCTCTATCTATAAATTTCATTGTGAAAGTGAGCAAATATTTATGTATTTGAGTGGATTTCTGCTATTGCCTCTGAAATTTGCTGCATTATCTGGGAACTTTTGTTCAGGCTAACTTACTTTAAACTTTCAGAACCACCTATATTTACAAAATATTATTCTTTTAGGTATAAGTATACCTCAGAGATATTACAGGTTTGATCCCAATGACCATACTAAAGCAAATATTGCAATAAAGTGAATTGCACACATTTTTTATTTCCCAGTACATACAAAATATGTTTATACTATACTAGCATATATTAAGTGTGCAATAACATTATGTCTAAAAACAATGTACATACCTTGCTAAAAATGCTAATATACAAAAATGGCACCAACAGATTTTCTCCATGTAGTGTTGCCACAAACCTTCAATTTGACAAAAACGTAATTTTTTGTGCTGCTCAATAGTGAAGCACAATAAAAAAGGGTATGCTTGCTTTCTTCCAAATTGTCCTAATTTTGTTTTTTAAGTTAATAATAAATAATAAATTTCTCAGGTCTTAATGTCATTCAGACATTAAGTTTTACATTCAGCTTTGAAATTTTTCTAAGATAATGACATTTTCATAACAAAGAAAGAAGTGATCATTCTAGGACATCAAAACAGAGAATATGATTAAAAATCAGGGATAAAGTAAGCAATATTTTAGGTAATTATTCATTAAATTCCTCTATTAGTAACTTGCTTGCTATATATTAGCATTATAAAACTATATTTTTTATTTATTCAATCAACAATCACTGAATATCTCTTGTGTACCGACCACTGTGGTATTTATGGGAAATATTATCAGCCCACATTGCTCACTTCGTAGGCAGCACTATCCAACAGAACTTTTTGCAATGATGATAACCCTAGCCAATATTTACAAGTGATAGTGAAACTAATGAACTATATTTTTAATATTACTTAGTGTTAAAATTAAAATTTGAATAGTTTAAGATGGCTAGGAATGCTAATACAGATACACAAGCATACGCACATGAACACACTTATAGTTAAACCTATTAGTACTAAATGCAGGGATTCTAAAATAAGAATCAGAACTCAGGAGGAAGCATTTAATTCTTTTGAAATTAAGATGAGAAATGAGAAAGTTTGGCTAAAATTTGAAGGAAAACAATTTAAACACAAACAGAGAGGGAACAGTGATAGAGAAAATGTGTTCTTGGTATTGGGAAAGGCAGTTTCATAGGATTTGGAGACCTGGAAGTCAAGTGGGGGGTTTTTTGTTTTTGTTTTCTTAGGCCAGAAAAAAAAAAGGTATGTAGTGGGCATTAGAAAAATATGAAGTAAAAGTACATAGAAAAGATATACAATATTCTTTACACTACAATGTTTGAACTTTTTGTAAGGTGCTATTAATCAGAATAATAAGTTAATTTTTAGAATATTGTGTATTTAGCTTGTAGATAGAGGTGTTCGCGAGGCTATTAAAATAACCTCTCTGGGCTTAGAAGAGGCCTGGGCTAGAGATACTGGAAATACTTACAGAGAAGAAATGGCAAAAAAAGAAGAAAAGAGGACCAAGGAAGCTTCATCTGGGTTGATTTTATTATCAATTGCCCTAAGAAATAATTAACTTAGACAAGAATCTTTTGAAGACCTAGACTATTTATGCTGTGGCTCAGGAATGCTTAATTGACATTTCTGAATCCTCAGAGGGCTAACTCAAAAGCAACCTCATAGGTCAGATCTCAGATAGGTGTCCCTGACTCATAGTGAATAGGGGACTTTACCCTTCTTAACCTTCAAGTCCTTTTTTCTATGCCTCAACTGCCCTCTGCAGCCAGGTCTGAGGGACTGGCATACAGGCCTATTAACATCATACATCCCAGGGTGGCATAAATGTTCACCCTGGACTACTTCAGAGGTGATGTGCTCTAAGAATTCAGATTAAAGCATCTTATTCCAAAGGTAGATTCTCCATGTCTTTGACCCTATTACCAGGTTACTTTCATTGGGATTGTAAAATGACTTCATGTGGGTCATCTGGGAGAAGTGAGTTTTTATTATCTTAGGGGCTAAAAATAAAATTAGATTAGCAGTAATTAGTGAAGTGGGTGTAATTTCATACCTTTGACTGTAAACATTTCCCAAAGTGGTTTTCTTTTGATTTGACTTTTGAGTGTTTTGTATTCTCTTGTTGAAAGAAAATATTCATTCTGTACCCCCTACAAGGGCAATTTTAAGGAAAGTACAGTTAAAATCAACTAATGTAATGATGGGCTACATAGAACACTCTGTTTTCATGAAATAAATCACTAAAAATACTTCATACAATAATAATATTGTAGTTCAAAACAATCCCAAGCTATTATTTTATTTTGCAAGATGTTGTTGGCAGAATCTAGTCTCAATAATTACTTTTTTAAGAAAAGAGAAACAACAATTTAATGCACTCCAATGCAGACTCTAAAAATATCAGAAAACCAAGTATACAAGGATCAGGCTATTAATAGCTTGAAGCACTATCAGTTGGTGGGATGAGACACCTTTTTTTTTTTTTTTTTAGATTGTGAGCCAAAATCTAAATTTTACTGCCGAGATATACTTTGAATCTGCAGCATGCTTAAAGGTGAGAAAAGGCTGCAAGTGTTAAACCCCTTGTTTCATAACACCCTGTAGGAGACATTAATTGTTTCAAGAGATGCAAAAATTCTCAAATGTGATTGATTCAATTAAAATTAATTTCAAACAAAACATATAGCACTTTTACAGAATTAGTAAGAGCTATATGCAAACTAAAGTGTGATTTGATATCACAATTTTAAAAATTTATGCGTCCTTGAACTAAGCATTAGAACCAGTTTGACTAAATACAGTAGGAAATGGGACAAAAGTTCAGCAAATATGGTTCAATCCTGAGAAAGCCTTTCAGCTGCTGTATGTAGATCCTGGTTTATCTGTCACCGTCCAGGGCTTAGTCAGGCTCACCACTATACATACTGGGTAAGTATTTCACCAGTGGCCATTTCTTTGACATTTAAAAAATCACTAAGCATAAAAGAAAAGGTTAGTAACATATTTTTATAAAAATTACGAACCTATCTTCTTCAAACAACATCAGGAGGGTGAAAAGGCAAGTTAGAGGGTAGAATAAGAAATGTATATATTAGGGATTTGACCAGGGTTAAACATTTTTTTCCAATAGTCACACACAGTGAAGACAAGAGCAGGAGGTGTTGCTTTCCCAGTGCTACACATGGTGCTGGGCATAGAGTTGGTAGTGAATGACTATCTGTGAATGAATGCACGGATACCGCAGTGAATGAGTAGAGATGGACCCTATTGAATGGCATACAGATTATGACCCTCTGATGGACAATTTGTTTTCCATAAGGCTATGAGAAAGCTCAATATAAGTAGACTAGGGGACTCTGACTATGAATCTAGTACCTGAGCAATACCAACCCGAGAGATGGCCTAGATGACCACTCATCCTTAGAGCTAATGTACAGGTTCCAGTGGAGTACTGTCTGTCTCCCCAGCCATCTTTATTGATGCCCTGGGTCACAGTAGCTATCTAACCAAAGATGCACCTTCTGCATTAAAACAGGGGTGGAGACCACTCAAGAAGCATCCTGGTCTACTAAAAAGAAAATACACACTACCACAAATGCATCATAAATAACTAATTTTCCATTCTGGGCTTTAGCTTCCCAAATGGTAAAATAAGAGGAGTCATCTATGAGCTCTGTAGACCCTACTTGGTCTAACATTCTGTCACCGAAGAGTCTGGGGAAATAGCTTTTATGGGAGAAACAGTACCCGTCATGCCAGGAGGTCAAGATGACCTGAGCAATGTGCTCTGCTCATGTCCCAGAAGGTCCACAGTATCTTTATACTGGATCCAAAAAGGCAAACTTTTAAGTTGCCCCAGCACCTAACTACTCTTTTCTGTAGGCTGAGATTAAAAAAATGCCCACAGTTTTTTGGAAAGTGAGCCCAAACCTTATACAACAATGCTCCTTGGATACAAGTAACATTTTTTTCTAGAAATAGAAAGTGTCCTCTAGCATACTTATAATTTCTACAATCTGTTCTGCCAATTGTTTTGTTTGTATAACTGTTATTCACAGTTGTTTTGGCAAAAATGAAAATCTAGCTTATTTCTAATAGCCTAATAATTTTCATGGGTTGTTCCATTTAAGAACTGATGAAAAAGTCACCATTGAAATCTTGTTATTAAGATGTTTAACCATAATTACCTATTTGTTATTAAAAAACAATCTGTGGAATACCATCACTGTAAAAGAAAGCTTTTTGAAAAAGTTCACCATGCCATAAACATTGCTTTCTCCTTTCTCACTTAAAAACAAATCCTTGCTTCCAGTTTAAAGAGCTGTATCCTAGAACATGTGCTGTATAACAGAGCGTGTTAATTATTTTGCCTTAAAAATATAAGCTTCTCTCATAGCAATCATCAAATTCAGTAACAGAAGAGATCCACCAGGCTGCATGATAGGCCATTCTGGCCTCCTTGAAAAAAGACATCATATATGAATGGCATGACAGTACCCAATCAAATGCAAAGTAGTAACATCCAGCCTATGGAGAAAGCACGTGTGTAACCAACTTAAGATGCCACTGATTGCGGTCAGAGTAGTTCTATCATGGGAGGGAGGTGGAGAATTGATGTCCAGTCCTTAAAGTGACAAATACAGCCCAAAATTGTGTCATGCTCTGCTGAAAATTTTAAGTAATAAATACATACGTATATACATACAGCAATACTTTTACATGCCTGTGTAAGCCTCATGTAAACAATGCCACTGTCATGTACACATGCCTTGCAACATCATCCTCAAACTCTGATAATGATAATAGATGATAGTTGCCAGGTACTGAACCAAGCACTTTTTAATGCCTTGCTTATTATTCTTAAACTACCCTGTAAGCCAAGTACTTATCACCAGTTTACAGATGAGGATGCCAAGGCACAGAAGGGTTAAGAAAATTACCCAAGATCAGTGGGAAATAAAAGTCTAGATATGAATACATGTCGTCCAGCTTTTAGCACTTCTATATTACTTCTAGAGAGATGCCGATATGCTCTATGGTACATTTACATGACCACAAACTCTTTGCTCTTTGCAGTTTATTTTCCCCCTTCATCCTCTAGGTCAGGGACAGGGAACTTTTCTTTTTTTTTGCCAAGGGCCATTTGGATATTTATAACATCATTTGCGGGACATACAAAATTGTCAACTTAAAAATTAGCCTGCTATATTTGGTCAAACATTAATTAACTCACCCTAATGCCTTGGTAGGGCGAGGCCAAATGATTTTATGGGCCAGATGTTCCCCACCCCTATTCTAAAATCTGGGTGGGCCTTAGTGACTTTCTTGACCAATGAAATGTGGTTAGGGTGCCATTCGGGGACGTTGGAGCCTAGTTCCACGTGGTCCTCCTGGAGCTTTTTCTGGATTTTCCTTCTCAGAACCCAGGTGCACAATTCTGAGAAGCCCAAGCCACATGGAGTGGCCATGGGAAGTTGATCTGTCAGTGTCCCCTGCTCAGCTGCCAGATGACAGCCAGTGTCAACCACCGGTCATTTGTATGATCCATGTTAGACATCTAGCTAAGTCCAGCCTTCAGATGACTGCAGTCCCAGCTGCAACCATCTGAGAGATCCCCAAGCAAGAACCATGCAACTGACCAAACAATTCATAGAACCATGAGACATATCACAAATTATTTGGTGCTACAGAGTATCTGGATGGTTTTTCTTCACAAAAAAGATAAATGGAAAAGCACCCCCCACCCAGATACGATTAACTTTTTGAAACTCAGAGCACATCTCACTTCAGTTACTTTTACAAGACTAGTAATTAAACTAAACATTTAAAATATGAGATACGTTGCATGGACATCAACCAATTGTTTTAATCATGCTTTCCTTTTGTTAGCTACCCATAGTTCAGATCACACCTGACCTTTCACAGAAAAAGACACAGATTATGATTCATCTACTTTCGATTAACATATTTATTTCTGCTGGCCGCAACACTTCTGACACCCTGTGAAAAGTAAATTCTTAAAAAATCTTTGCCCATGGCAAATCTGTCCACCTGGAAACACAGTGCTGTACTTTATATTGTTGTGTGTTTTCCAGTTTAAAGTGCTTTGTAGTATAATTTCAATTAATCTTCCCAACACTATAATGTTATTGATATTATTTGCATTTGTACTAAACTGAAAATGAAGCATAGGGCAGTTAAATTAGCTACCAAAGGATTCAGGAAGGGGACTACACATCCAGGCCGCCCATACAATTTTATTTCATGATGTCGAACTTTATGTGTAAGCAGTAAAAACCTCATTTGTCCAGAATGTATCATATCCCATAAGATCAAGAGATGTTTTTAGCATTAGGCTGCCTTTCACCACCCCATTAGCATAAGAGGTGCTCACTTTTGCCTGTCTTACTTCCAACAACTTTGGATGCTTCTAGATTTACACTTTCGGTCTCTTTGTCTGCAGGCAAAGAAACAAATCACATAGCCATTCCTTTGGTGTCATGCACATGGTATTCTTTCAGTAAATGCTTATTTAATTGAACTTAAATTCCCCATTGACAAATTAGGACAACATAGCATTTTTACAGTTTCTCTCTCCTCTCTCTCTCTCTCTCTCACAGACACTCAGACATTCAGACACACACACCTTAATCATTGAACTCTTCAAAACTTTCTTACTCCTTTACTATAGAAAGGATACTACAAATGTTTGCTTTATATTCAAACTCTCCAAAACAAAATTCAAACCTTTCTTTCTAATTTTAATTTTTACCACCTCTAAGAATGTTTTCTACTCTAGCCAGTGTACTCCCGTCACACCATACACATCCTTGAATCTAGGATTTCTCCTGTGGAAATATACTCCTCTTCATAATTCCAACAGAAAATCTTGATCTCTCCATTGACTGACATTGGTAATTTTCTCTTTTATCAGTCAGGATTTAGTCCAGGAAATAGAAACCACTCCAGATATTTCAAGTAGAAATGGATTTTCCCCAGATATTTAAATGCAGGGAAATAGTTGGAAGAGCTGGAAGATCAGGGAGCTGTCATTCACCTATTCATTAAAAGGTTATACTTTTAGTTACAATCTAGCAGTGAGAATATTTCTACTATAGCCTCTTAAACTCAGCAAATTGTGCACCCAATTTGGTGGAACCTAATTTGAATCCATAATCCTAGCTGCAAAGGAGTCTGGTTGTTCATTTTTAGCCTTCCAAATATAAGTAGGGTAAAAACGGATATTAGGAGTAACTATTTAAGACATCTCTCATATGTTTTTTCATGCTTAATATGACTTTGATCTATATTTTGTTATATGTCCTGTCCTTTTACTTTTAAAAATGTAAGTTCCCTGAAACAATACCTTTTATATATTTATTTTATCTAATAAACATTGATATAGTACTTCCCAAGTGTTTTAAGTGCTTTGCAAATATTATCCTATTTATTTCTAGTGACAGCTCTAGGAAGTAGACACTGTTATTATTTACATACTCAGCATGATAAATCTGAGGTATTGAGATGCCAAATAATTCACTCAAGGTTACACAGCTAGAAAATGGGCAGACCAGAATGTGATCATGAGTAATCTGTCTCAAGAGTCCATCTTCTTATCCATGGTGTCTTAGTTTTCACAGTGAGCAAAAAACTAACCCAAGAGTGAAGTGCATGATTGTGTGTTAGTCTTGGATCTAATGGCATGTCATTCTGCAGAGATTGTATAAGAGCTATTTTGATAAAATCAATGAATAAGTGACATAGCCTTTTGCAGATTAATTATGCATAAATTGATTTACAGACCATCTGACTTTAATTTGATTATATTTAAATATTTGAACAAAGTAATATGTTTGAAATTGAAAAATATTAAAACAATATAGAAATGTATACTGTAAGGACTTCTTCCCCAACCAACACCCACATCCTAGAGGTAACTACTGTGCAAAGCTGGTCCCCAGCTTTCAAACATTTTTATGGAAATATACTGCACATATATCCACACATACACACACACACACACACACACACACACACACACACACACGCGCAGTACTTTTTTCCAAAATTTGAGTCATTATATACATGACTCGGACAACTGGCTTTCCCACTTACGTACATGATGTCTCTCTGTTCAGTACATGTTCTTTCTATGGGCAGTGTAATATTCCATTCTACCTGTTATTTTACATGTGATTTCTTACTTTTGTATCATAACTTACAGTTTGCAAAACATCTTTGTATTCTTCATCTCATGGTCAAAAAGCTTAGGCTAAACATATCTGTGTTCATTTTAATAAATAAAGAAGAAATCAACAGCCATTTTTCACATTAATAGCCTCCAAGAACATAACCTAGGAACAAAAAAGTTTACTAGTATAGTCTGAATTTCTTGATATTTTAAAATATTTTTATGAGTGACTCCATTGGTGAGAAAACAAATGGAAATAATGATTTATTGCGCTTCTACTTCTGCTGGGATCCCAGTGAATTCCTGAGGAGGGGTAGATTACATCAAGCAATATTTGACCAGAGGACTAAATTTCCCCCAGTGACTTCATCTGAGCTCTGACACTTTCCCTGATTTCACAAGAAAATCTTTGAGACTGAGAGGGAATTAAAAAGCTGGCTCAGTGTTGCATAAAAGTAAATCTACTTTATAGAGTCACCATATTGGGGAGGGGAGTGTTATTTTAACACTTTCCTCCTACAGTGCTCCAGTGTAATGCTCAAGGTCCCTGCCTCTTTTGATGCTATTTAAGCAGGGATTTCATTTTATACTAGTGACCCAGCACGCAAAATCATGCAAGACCTGGGACCTTGGGGCTCCTTGATGGATTGCCCCAAAGAGGTAGGCCAAAGCCACGGGCCCCACCCGTGCACAGCTGCAGGACCTCCAGACCCCGCCCACCCATGCGTACCCACTCCACATGCAGTCTCCTTGTGACGGTGTGAGGGCATCACGGAGTAAGGGCATGACGACCACCTAGGCTAGTATTAGTATAGATATGGAAGACACAGCTCCTGCAGGAAAAGAGCACTCCTGCCATTGCTATATCATTCACCAGGGATACCTAAGGTCCTTCATTGTTCAGATGCAAAGCAGAGTTGTCTATCTAGCACCACTTGACCCTCTCTTAAACACCCTGGTGTTTGGTTTCAAACCATGGAACATGGCTTGAAATGTACACTGTTGCACCATTAGAGCAGGCAAAGGCCCTCAAAGGTCTTTGTCATGATGGAAAAGTAAGGGAAGGAAGGAAGGAAGGAAGGAAGGAAGGAAGGAAGGAAGGAAGGAAGGAAGGAAGGAAGGGAGGGAGGGAGGGAGGGAGGGAGGGAGGGAGGGAGGGAGGGAGGAAGGAAGGAGCTCTCTTTACCTCCTGGAGCTTTCTCCCGTTGCTCCAATAGGAAGCATTATTGATACACAGCTTTGGTCAAATTATGGCTCAGGGAAGGCATGCTTTTACCCCAGTTTTTCAGGTACTTAATTTTTTAAAAAGAAAAACACAAAGAATCTGACCTAATACAGTAAGATTCAGCATAGATGTTTGTTAATGAATTGAAAGGGAAGCAGAAATTTCAGTGTGGCCATGGATCACCAGAGAATATTCCAGGCTTCCCAGTGGGAAGAAGGGCAAGGGGCAAGGCAACTTAAGTGGATGGACATCAGAAGGAAAAGAAGATCAACTGTGGCTGTGGTGGAGGATTTGACTGCGGCCTTACAATCCCCAAGACAGAGAGAGAGAGAGAGAGAGAGAGAGAGAGAGAGAGAGAGAGAGAGAGAGAGAGAGAGAGAGAGATGGAGAGAGAAGAATTGTGTGTGAAATTTTGAGCTTCTCCCTTTCTAGTACATTGCAATGTTTCAGGACATCGGGACTTGAATTGTTTCCCTTTGACTAAAGCGTGTAGCAGAGAATACTGGGTTGCACACAGCAGTGAGGATGTCTGCACAGAAAGGTAAGAGTGTGATAGATGGGTACAGCACGGGTGGCACTCTGCCAGCTCACAGTAAGCATCTGCAGCAGCACCCAGTGGTCTCTGACTTAGCAAGAGCATCATAAAGATATTTGGTGTCATAAAAGTAACACTTTATTTAACTTTTCTGTACAAACTTCAGGAGCATTAATCTGTCACAGCAGGCTGTATCTTGTACATGTAAATGGATGAGACTCGGTAATCAAATCCTAAATGTGTATTTGTAGCAATATGGCTTTTGCGAAGAATGTGTGATAGGAAGCAACAGACGGAGCAGGGGACAATTAAAGGAACAGCATCATGCTCGGCGAGACCTTTAACACCCTGAATGGAGTTTCCCAGGACTGCACTGACTTCTGAATTTTCATGTTTATTTACCAGCCAGCACCACTTTATTGGGACCCCACATGGCCTCTCTTCCTCTATCACCTGCAATGGAGACTCATTTAGGCCCAGAGAAACCTTGCCTGGATGTGATTCAAGGAGCATTCTAATTTCCTCTCAACACCGGCTCCAATTATGCATTGCAGCTCTGTGTTCAAAATATTTTGGGTCTGAGAACAGTCCTAGAGAGAAATGCTTTGTGAATCTCAGACTGGAGAAGGGCAGGCCACAAGCTCCAGGTCTTGGGATTTTGGCTCAGTTCTGCTCCCACCCAGACTGTCCCGGCGAGGAAGGATGCGTTTGCAGATGCCGCCAAGCCCACTGGATATTCGCCAGTCTGTTTGGAGCTTATGATTTATTGAGCCTTAAATTTCAGCCACCAGAAACAAATTCCTTGTGACCAAAACCAAAAATCTTAGATGACTTTGTATAAAATATTCATTGTCAACAGTTGGGGCAGGGGAGAAAAGCAATCGTTTGACTTTAGATCAGAGGAACAAGGGTGCATGAGAAGATATTGATGTGAATGATATCAACACATTTTCTCCTTAAAAAATAAATCTTCGCAAGATTTGCACTCGTGTTTATTATACAAAACATATGCATCTTGCCTGGAATATATTTTATTGTGTAGCATATGGTTCCTTTCAGCAAAGGATCTTAAATGACTTTAACAGAAAGAGTTCCTCCCTTCATTCACTCCCAGAGAATAAGGTGCTATTTAAGAGGCAATAACTCTTTCCTGAGGGCTCCACTTAAGCCCTTAGTAACGGACTTGTAAATTGCACGCCCATCAGTTTTTCTCCCATCGCTCTCTTGGCATGGCTGGCTGGGCTTAACTGCCCTAGGCAACCCGGGCCCTGCAAATCCATAATAGAAGGCAGGAGTGTCTCTCACTCACAGTCTAGAGGTGGGATTCCTGAAGGAAATCCAGGAGAATTACAATCTTGGGCAGCACTGTCTAATAGAACTATTATATATCCCACCTATGCGAGCCACATACTTAATTTTGAACTTTCTAGTAGCTATTTTAAAGAAATTAAAGAGAACAGGACAAATTAATTTCATCTATTTTAAGCAATCCACTATAATAAAAATAGTACAACTTCAACATGTAATCAACATAAAACTATTGAGATATTTCGCACACTTTTTAGTACTAAGTCTTTTAAATCCAGCACATATTTTTTTCTAATGGCTCTTGTCAGTTTGAACTAGCTACATTTCAAGTTCGCAGTAGTCACATGTGACTGGTGGCTACTGTATTATATAACACCGGTTTAGGGAGAATGCCAGACAATGCTACTCAAGTAAATTGTATTCCATAGCAGAAGAGGCTGAGGCAATGATAATGATGATGGCATTGGTAAGGATGAGAAGGGTGATGGTCATAGTTTATATTTGCTATTATTTTAACTATTTACAACTACAATAGTACTTATTTTTTATTATTTTATACATTTATTTATTATTGACTACTACTATTACTATTATAGGCTGTTTTAAACATTTCACATGTATTTCCTCAATTCACAAAAGACCCTTAAAAAGTAGACACTGTTATTATTCCCTTTCACAGAAGAAGCTCAGGCACGAAGGTGACACGGGAAGGATGTGGGAGAAGCTGGTGGAGAGAACAAGGAGCAGCAGGTGGTGATAAGTGAAGAGGTGGGGATGCTGTCTAACATCAGGAAGCTGGGTCCAGACACTGCCTTCTCAGGACTCCTAGTTTTGGTGGAAGGTTAGGTCCATTGCATCAGCTCTGCTAACTAAATCTCCCCCAAGCCACACTCCCATACAAGGTAAGTTGAGAGAGAATTTGAAGATGAAAGGTGTTGATAGCAAGTCTATACAAAAGAGGAGAAAAGTACAGGTGGAGAGACTCCTCCATGCTTAGCCTCGCATGTAATGGTTCTGCGATAATCTGAGCCTGGTCATGAGAGGGCAGCTTTTTTTAGTGGATCTCAGGGTGTGTGATGCCCTGGAGTTGTTCCCTTGTAGATCCTGTCCTGTGCTCATCCCCTGGCCGTTCTGGTCTAGGAAAATAAGGATTACAAATGAATAAGGCACAGGCCATAAGTGGCCCATGGAGTGGGAAAGATGGGATCTTCGTCACATAATCCCAATGCAATGTGATGGAACTAGCTGTGAGAGCCATCGGTGGGAGAGAAGAGGAAGTCAGGCTGTGGGGAAGAAGCGGCGCTGGGGGCTAGGCCCGGCAGGAGTTAACGCTGAGCAGTAACCTAGAGGATTGAGGAGCTCCCAGAAGGCAAGTGGGAGAGGCATCCCTGAGATGCAGTCCTACTTACTCATCTTGTAAATCGTACTGACAGCACACCAGCACTTTTTCACTGAGCAACAGGAACACACATCCAGTCAGAGAACTGAGTCATCTGGCACTAACAACATGTTCACATGCCAAAACATGGCCTGACCCACATCACTCTTCTGTACACCCAAATATAACATATATTCACTGCAAGGAGTGATGAGAAGCAGTAACTTTTTCTTTCTCTTCTTCTTTCCATGGCAGGACTCTTGCTCCACGCCCAGCGCTGTGTGAAATTTACACATGGGAAAGATTGGAAAGGTCATGTGACATCAGCGCAGCCCACACATTGGAATGGGAATCTGTTGGCGAACTATTGGTCCTGCAAAATTAATTGGGACGGGAACATCAATGTGTGAGAATGTGTCCTTTTTGTTTTTACAATGCCGTAAAGAAGTATGTCATGAATATCCCAAAGTGTACATTTAAGAATGTGAATTTGAAATTCAGTAGAGGAGAAGGGAGAGAAGCAGGTGGAATAAAGGAAAGGGAAGACAGTATACCATTTTTCCAGATGTGACTGTTAGCATCTCCTATTCCTCGCCGGAAAGCAGTGAATGTTGATAACAATTGTGAAGACTGGGTGGGGGGGGCTTTCAGTATTTTGGAGAACATTTCACAAAGCAAACTTTAGTCATGTAAGATGGGTAAACATAATGTGAAATGTATTAACACATTTGGTGAATTCTGCAAATATATTTTTGCACAATTAGCTTAATTATTTAAATACATATTAAACCTTACTTGCCTCAAGCAATTTAACATGGAATGCAATTTCACATATTATCACAAGAAAAACACATTTATAGAAAATCTGTGTCTCTCCTTTCATAATAACACTTCAACCCATCATTACTTGAGACATAAATAGATCATTTATATTTCAAGGATGATGAATGCTGTTTCCAGAGAAAGTGTCTCCTAATCTGAACAAGTGGCCCCCTAAATCCCCCTCCATTCACTTGTGGTGTTGCAATAGGCCCTGGTACTGCTCCCTGGGTGACACCATAACAATATTGAAAGCAGGTGCCCCCATCTCATTCCAACGGAAAGATTAGTTTTAATTTACTTTGAGGGGCTTTAAAAAAGAGCATGCAGAATTAATTTTAAAGGACTTGGGGAGGAGGTGGGGATGGTTGTAGCTCTGCATATTCCCATGCTTACAAGACAATAGTAGTTACTTCAACTATGAAAATCCTGCTCTCTAGTCATTGTTGACTGCTGGTCCACAAATATTTTCAATGGATTGTGTGTAGCATTGCTTTACTAAGAGGGCAAATTATTTTTGGATGTCCCCTGTATCTGTCTGTATCTGTCCTCTTTGCAACAGAAAAAAAGGTAGCATGCCCTGGCCAGGTGACTCAGTTGGCTGGAGTGATGGCCCATACACCAAAAGGTTGCAGATTTGATCCCCATCAAGGAACACGTCTAGGTTGCGAGCTTAGTCAAGATACATATGGGAGACAACCAATCAATGTTTCTCTCTCTCTCTCTCTCTCCCTCTCCCTCTGAAATCAGCAGAAACATACCCTCAGGTAAGGAGTGAAAGAGAAAGAAAGAAAGAAAGAAAGAAAGAAAGAAAGAAAGAAAGAAAGAAAGAAAGAAAGAAAGAAAGAAAGAAAGAAGCATTAATGGTAGGAACACTTTGTACAGTGATTAAAAGAGCTGCCACATATGTTACTATTTATGGAATAACTCAATGATCTAGTCAGTGTTTAGTATTGTCCATGTGCATTAGGAGAAACTCCACTTTACAAAGAGACAAAATACATCAGAGAGAAAGGTAACTTGCCATAGTCACTTAAACTGTGATCATCCAGACAGAAGTATTTTTTTTCAAATATGTTTTTGGCATTTTACCATATGACAAGCAATAGCAGTTTTGAAGTGAAAGCATGCGCGCACACACACACACACACACACACACACACACACCCCTCCCAAAAAGTATCTTTTTAATTTCTAGTTACATAGATTTTTATCTCAAAAACAATTGCCTGTTATATTTTACTAGAGGCCCGGTGCACGAAATTCGTGCATGGGGGTGTGTGTCCCTCAGCCCAGTCTGCACCCTCTCCAATATGGGACCCCTCGAGGGATGTCCAACTGCCCATTTAAGCCCTACCTGGATCAAGCCTAAATGGGCAGTCGGACATCCCTCTCACAATCCAGGACTGCTGGCTCCCAAATGCTCGCCTGCCTGCCTTCCTGATTGCCCCTAACCGCTTCTGTCTGCCAGCCTGGTCACCCCCTAACCACTCCCCTGCCAGCCTGATTGATGCCTAACTGCTCCCCTGCCAGCCTGTTTGCCCCTAACTGCCCTCCTGCAGGCCTGGTCCCCCCACAACTGCTCTCCTCTGCAGGCCTGGGTCCACCCCAACTGCCCTTCCCTGCAGGTCTGGTCACTCCCAACTTCCCTCCTCTGCCAGCCTGTTCACCCCTAACTGCCCTCCCCTGCAGGCCTGGTCCCTCCCAACTGCCCTCCCCTGCTGGCCCAATCGTCCACAACTGCCCTCCCTTGTAGACCTGTTCCCTCCCAACTGCCCTCCCCTGCTGACCATCTTGTGGTGGCCATCTTGTGTCCACATGGGGGCAGTCATCTTTGACCACATGGGGGCAGCCATCTTGTGTGTTGGAGTGATGGTCAATTTACATATTATTCTTTTATTAGATAGGATAGAGGCCTGGTGCATGGGTGGGGACCGACTGGTTTGCCCTGAAGGGTGTCCCCCATCAGAGTAGGGGTTTCCTTGGGGCATGGGGCAGTTTGGGCAAGGGGCTTATAGTGGTTTGCAGGCCGGCCATGCTCCCTGGCAACCCCAAGCAGAGACGCTGGTATCTGGGATTTATTTATCTTTGATAATTGAAACTTTACATCCCTGAGTGGAGCCAAGCCTCCTGCTTACTCCGTGGCCGCAGCCATTTTTGTTGGGATTTATTTATCTTCTATAATTTGAAACTTTGTAGTCTTGAGTGGAGGCCAAGGCAGGCCAATGCAGGCAGAAAGCTTGGCTTCCTCCATTGCTGGGGAAACCAAAGCCTCCTGCTCTCTCTGTGGCCACAGCCATCTTGGTTGGGTTAATATGTATATTCACTCCTGATTGGCTGGTGGGCGTGGCTTGTGGGTGTATCAGAGGTAAGGTCAATTTGCATATTACTCTTTTATTAGATAGGATAGTTTGAGAGCTTCAGGAGGGTAGCAACGTGAGGAAATTGTCTGCCTGAGGAGAGCGAGGGACAAAGAGAACAGCAGCAGAGTGGCCCCAGGCTGAGACCACTGTGAACTTAAAGACTACCCTGCTAGCCTTAAAAGTTTTCCCTTTGGGGAAGAAACCAGTCACACGGGAAGAAAGACCCTAGACTCCATTTGTGTTGCTTCTCATTGAGAACTGAGCTAAGTGGGCTGAGAAAACAGTCTGTCCAGTTTGGCTGGGCGTGTGGCAGTTAAGGACTGAAGGAGCCCGAGGCAGGACGCTATTAGAGAGAATCTAAAAGGGACCTGGGGCTGCCAGTACGAAGACATTTCCCTGGCAAACCTGAGGACAGTTCAGGTGGGTGTTAATGTCCATTTAAATCCTTTGCCACTCAACAGACCAGTTTTGAGAAGGAGCTCTAGCTGCCAATATGACTGAGGGCTGGCACCTCAATTAGAAAAGCTTCTATTCCATGAAGGTCAGAGGGAGGAAGAGAGAGGAAGCCACTGAGCTCATTCACCCAGAAAAGGTGAGCCCAGCGCTCTCTGGAGGACAGGGCAGCACAGTGGGACTCAGAGGTTCCCATTTGTCATCTGCTCATTTTCAACAGCCCTGAGGGTCCCCGACTGAGCAGTTTGTAACGTGGAAGCCAGATTTTAAATGGTGTTTATCTGAAAGAATAAGTGTCTTAGTCAATGAGGGAGTCTAACGGGCAACCCAAGATCCACCTCCCACTCGGGGTTACTCTTTCCTCCTCAGTTGGGCACATTTCCTCAGAGGAAGAGTTTTTTTAAAGCCTCCGTGTGAAACATGGTCATTGTGTGTGTGGCAGAGATAGCAATACTCCCTAGATACTCCATTTGCTTTGTTGCATTAAGGTGGGGGAGGTGGGTGGGAGGGTCTAACGAAACCTGTGTGAAATAATATGTCACTGTGGGCTGCAGCATGAAAAGCCACACATGGCTTCTCAATTCTCCCTTTCCACCCGAGGAAGGTCTGTCTTTCCGGGGAGCAGCTGCACGATGGGCCTCTGTTGGGCTCGTTTCCTGTGTGAGCGTGTGGAGCTGAGCCTCCCACTCACTCACGCTGAATCTGACCCATGAGTGTGAATCAATCCATGTGGGGCCAAGCACTGAGATTTTACCACTGTTGCCGCAGCATAGCCTAACCCTTGCTCACGAACGCAACAGGAGAGCTGCAACCTTGAACAACATTCTAAGGCAGTTAAATGAAGAAATGAAGACCCACATCAGGAGCCTATGGAAATACGTCTGTGTCTGCAGATGTGAGGGCTGTCCTTTCCTGTTGCAGCTCCTGATGTAAAGAACTTAGTGATAGAGAGACAAGCTGAAGTTACATGTTCAGTAGCAGGGCCTGTTGGGAGACTCGCGTACAGCTGGTTGCCAAGTGTGGTTTTTCACCTACTAAACATATCACAAATATCTCCAACTCTATGGTTCTTAAGCTGAGGCTACCATCATCTTTCATCTAGACTGTGGCATTCATCTTGGTGCCCTCTAACCCATTGGCTTCCTTCAGCCCAAGTCCCTTTCACTTCCCAGATTAGAACTCTTCAATAGGTTCCCATTGCTCTTAAAATAAATTCCAAATTACTGATTAAGGCTCCAAAGGCCATTCATGAGTGGAGGACAAGGACAAGAAGCGTGGAAGGTCATCCCACTTAATTTATCCCATAGGGCTCCTAAAGCCAACTTGTCTTTGACTTAATCAGCTAGTAGAGATTTATTTCTGGGTTCAGAAAAGAGTGTTTGGCAAACAGCTATTCACTGTTAGCAACACTCTTTTCCATAACTGAAGATAGAGGAAGTGAGAGGAGATCAAGACATGGTTCCAATGAAATGAATGAGCACTTATCTGAGTCTCACACTTCCATAAAATTTAGCTTTTTGTTAAAAGTTATTTTCCAAAATAATTGTGTACAACTGGGGGAGAGGAGAGCTGGGAGACAATTTTCTCTTTTCATTTTCTACTCCCTTTATCACTTTCAAGACCTGACTCTAATGATACCTTCTTTTGAACACTATCCTGAATCTCTCAAACAGAGTTAATTGAGCTCTTCTAGCAATGAATTGATAGTTCTGCACCAGGGTTAACCATGTGGTATTGTCATTGATATCATTATTATTATATCATATAATTATCATCATGTTATATCATTAAGTGTACATCATATCATATGTTTCTTTCTCATGAGGACAGAAAACCTAATTAATATACATTACATAAAAATTACTTATTTCTAAAAAAAAAAAAAAAAAAAGATATTAGTACTATACTCAAGGTCCTATTTCCCAGGTTCCCCGAGATACTTGAATTCGAGGAGGAGGCAAAGGGCAAAGTGCTGCTGGGAACAACTCTGAGCAATAAAAATGGTGCATCTGCCATCTAGTGGTGACCATGTGTAAATGCATCAGGACGAGATTAAAGAATCTCAAGGGTCATCAAATGGTGAACACAGTAAAAATAACACCTAACATGTCTTGAGCTCCTACTATGTCCCAGGCACTGTGATAAATGCTTTATATGAATTATCTCATTTAACATTCAAGACAATAATATTCAGTACATTCTGTCTTTATACCCATTCTAGAGATGGAATGTTTAAGGCACTGGAAAGTTAAAGTTTCTAAGCCTGGCAGCCTGAATTCAGAACATCCTTAAAATCAACACTATAATAAATGATGGTCAACTGAGCTAAGCTCTACCCAGAAACATTCATTTTTGTGTTAGTAGACAAAATAATTCTTCAAATGTGTTTTTTTACTTTAGAGTTGGAATAACACATTCACCATTTATTTTATCTTTGCAACCTCAAAGGTTGAGTGCATTGAGGGTTTGAAGAAGAACCTGGGACTATCAGAGCACAGAAGGCAGGGAGTCGCCAATTCTCTTCTCTCCCAGAGGCTCTCCTGTGCCAAGTGCTCCATCTGCCAGAACACTTCCTCTACTAACAAGCCACATCGCCAGCAACAGCATCCAGCCCTCACTCCCTAAGCATGGCTGGCCTCCCCAGTTAAAATATGTCTGTGTCCTCTTGAGAACTACCATTTCTACCGAACATGCCAAACCTCTTAGGAAATCTGCTCAGACACTGCTCCAGTCAGGCCGTAGGAAGCTCTAACTAGCTCCTGGATCTGCTGGTGCTCAACGTGGGGAGACAGATAACTTTATAACACGGATCTCAACTTCTGATTATAGGATATGTTCTTTCCCTTCGTTGAAATGTGCTCTGTTCATTTGGGCTGCACTTCAAGCTTTTCTGTATTTTGTCTACTCAATACTCCGTTTTATTTCTTCTTTCAAAATATTTATTAAGATGGAATATGTAGTCAGTCCCTCACTTCAAGGAGCTTACAGTCTTGTAGAATGATATATACAAGTTAAATTAATAGACAAGATAATGACAGACTGTGCTAAGGACAGGGGAGAAAGTAAATAGCTGATGGATGGAGAGGACCGTGCTAGGGAGCAACTGCATTTCTGAGTGTGAGCTGAGACCCAAATGAATAAATGGGAAGGGAAGTGGGAAAAGCCACGATTAGTGGAAATGTCTGAGCCTCTCTCAGACTTACTTTTGTGGACTGTTGTCCCTGCAATCATGCCTCTGATTTCCTTCCTATCTTCTTACCTTCTCATCAAACCTGCAGATCTCTGGGCATTTATATTCTATCAGCATACAATGTTATATAGATTTACACATCCCCGCCCCTTACATTTGTATATTATACTCACATATAAGCTCCTTAAAACACTATTTTCAAAGTTCTTCCTATTTATATCTCTCTGCCTTGACCTGGTGGAGTAAGAGAAAAGTAGCAGGCAGATTTTTGTGGTGAGAGAAAGGAAATGGAAAAGGGGTAAATATCTGAAAGAAATGATTTTGGATAGACAATGGTCTTGATTATAGAACACTCAGGGTGGGTGTTCTATATGATCACAACATTGGCAAGTAAAAGGCTTTAAACAATAAAAATTTCAACTGATATAAAACTAGCTGTTCTTTCAGCACATGGATGATTTTGAATTAGTTGCATTTTGTGACATCAGATGAGAATTAAACTCTTAAATATTTTGCTGCCCACAGAAATCATCTCTTTATCACAGCAGTGACAAGTGTGTGGGTTGTTCTTTGGTGGGGTGCATAGAGCCTCAATTACCATCCTTTTATAGATAATATATTATGTGAAGAAGAATTCAAAGTGTCTCTATAAAAGTAGAATTTTCTTATTCAATAGTGTCATACCCTGTGTTTTCAAGTCCTATACCCTCCCTTTCCTAATCCCTCCCAAAATATACAAACAAATGTAAAAACAATGACCAAAAAAAACCAAAAAAAAAAAAAAAAAACAACAACAAAACCCTCACTTTTCTCTATTCTCCTTAGGCTATCAGAGTCAGAAAATCCTTCACAGAAGAGACAGGCTAGATTATATTCAACCTCACGCACCATCAACACAGTTGTCAGCCATGTAGCATGTTCATTACAGCGACGGTATACGAAGCAAAGTGAACACAGCTGGAATTTCAGCTCCCAGGTTGAGTCTGCAGGGCAGACTATTAGAAACATCATCTTTTCACTTATACACTGAGAAAATTTGATCTAGAAGTCATTGAAGGGGAATATGGAAGCCCCATGATGTCACTCTTATTGAGTGACTTTTCCATTTCTCAGCTTTGGTTCAACACAAACAATATAAGCAAATGATTACTAAAATAACATTTTTAGATACACAATTATACACTGTTTGGGATTTTATAACAGATGCGTTTCTTTCAGGTCATTCAAAATCTTGAAATATATTTTAAAATAATATGTTCTGCACTTTAAAATTTTTAAATGTTCTTTTCTCTTCATTACCACAAAAGCTGTTGTTTTTATCTCTTGTGGACATCATGGCAGCTAAACAAGGCTTACTGTGAAAGAAATGTAATTAATAGTTATCATAGCAGCAGTGAAAGAATTACTCTAATTGTTTGTCTTTTGTGGTTCTTTAAGGACTGAATTTTTATTGTGTTTGGTTTTTAAAGGTCATATTTAGAATTATTTTGTTTGAGATCTTAAACAAGTGGACCTTTGTTTCTGCTCCAGAAGTTATTGAAATGCAAGCCAAGGTATCCCATATGCTTTTTTATTTAACTGCTTAATCAAACTATTCTCCTGCAGGAAAGAAGATCGTTTCACTCATTCTTTGCTGACTGTTTAATTAATTGATTCTCTGCAGAGAGGACATGAACTTGATGTTTGGGGATTAGTTCCCTGAAAAAAAAGAATGAATATAATATCTGCATATATGGGTCTTTCCATTATTCACGCATCCCTTTCTTCCTCCTATCATATTAGGTCATAAACAGCCCAGCAGCTTCACAAAGCACGCTGGATACAGATCAAAGTAGAGTGTCTTTGGACTGTTTCTGGGGCCCTCCAGAAGTCTCGAGACTCCATTCGATAGTGTAGGCTTTTTATCTCATCTAACTCACAGTTCTCTACAATGGAAACAATCTTGGAGAAATATATTCTGAAACATCCATGCTTATTTCTTATTCAACAAGCAAATTAGCTGGATCTTCCACCTTGAGCTACTGTAGCCTATTAAGCCACTTTCATTTCATTAAAAGTGAAAATTTCTTTAACATATTATCAAGCTACTTGCCCACACTCATTTCTTTTTTCTTCATTGAGCTCCTGTCTTTGTGCAAATCACTATGAACCTTAATTAAGACATTAAAATTCCCCACAATGACCCTCTATTGTCACTGGAATAGAAGTGCTATCTCTTGGCACTTCTGCACACTGTCCTTTAAATACTTTAAGGCAAAGAAAGCCCATGCTCAGCTTATGCAATGCTCTTTATCTTTGCTGAATCATGGCATACAGGGCAAATCTTCATGTGCTCTAAACTGTGACAATACTGTGCGGCCCACATGTGCCAGTCTCTATTTTAGAAGTTTGAACTGAAGGTCTTAGCACTTTATACTCAGCCATGCATTGTCAAAAAATTAAGAAAATGATTCAGAGAGAAATGTACTATATCAGACAAGAAGGTATGTGTCCCTTCCAATTTCTATCAGGCCTAGCCAGTCTGTTCTGTCCCTGTGGTTTTACTGCCTGGGGCCAACCAGTTGCTTACCCTGGGAGTGCCTCCCTGGCTGGAGCAATCTTTCCTCTCCCCTCTCCTCTCTCCCCTCTTCTCTTTTCTTCTTCTTCTTCTTCTTCTCCTTCTTCTTCTTCTCCTTCTTCTTCTTCTTCTTCTTCTTCTTCTTCTTCTTCTTCTTCTTCTTCTTCTTCTTCTTCTTCTTCTTTTCTCTCTCTCTCTCTCTCTCTCTCTCTCTCTCTCTCTCTCTCTCTCTCTCTCTCTCTCTCTCTCTTTCTCCTTTGTCTCTCAGTCAAGCCAATCAGCCCAAAGTTTCTGGCTAGCCCACCAATTCTGGATCACATGGAATGTGTGTCCCAAGCAGCCACCAAAGGGGCAAGATGATGTTGCAATCTCCAAGTTCAGGGGAATTAACTCCGTGTATGAACTCTGAACTCTAACCTATGGGTCAGGAGATGAAGAGCTGGGCAGGTATTCTCTGTCCTTCATTCAATCCATGAATTGCTCCGAGGTTTGGTCATTCAGTCTTTCCAGAGAAGTATCATGTGTCCTACCAAGCAAACGTACCTGCTGCGTGGTCTTTGGAGCTCATTGTGAAGCACAGGCTGAGCAGTGACCTACTGCAGTGCATGGCTTCCTGTGCTTTCCTGCCTCCTTCTCATTCTCATTTCCATGGATTTATACCTCTAAATAAAGTGAAAACACTTGATTCTTTGCCTCAAGTTCTGCTTTCTAGGGTGCCTAGGTGAAGGCAAATACAATAAAAGCTAGAGGCTTATACTTCTCATTTCCATTCGAGAGCCTATGAAAATTACTGAGAAAGAGGAGTCTAAATGTTTATGATTTAACAAATAATTATTTAAAATTTTATTTTTTAAACTGATGTTACCCGGAAAAATGTAAACTTCACAGTAGAGAACCTTGGCAGACACTAGCTTAACCAGATGATCAAACTTAAGATCTTCAGCATTGAAACAATCCAATATTATGTGCCTCCTAATGTAGAGAACAGCAGCATGTGGATACCGTGGTATGCCTGACCAGTGTACATTACATGAATGCGACCATGAGAAAACAACAAGCCAGCCTTAATGGAGGGACACCTTCTAAAAAGTAAATGGACTGTACTCTTCACTTCCAAATCTTAGAGACAAGAGGGGGTGAGTGGGTAGGTGGGTGGGAAACGATCAACCAAAGAACTTGTGTGCATATATGTATAACCCACAGACACAGACAATAGGATGGTGAAGACCTGAGGCAAGGGATAGGGGGCGGCTAGAAAAGGTCAATGCAGGGGGGACATAAGTAATATTTTCAACAATAAAGACTTTTTAAATAAAATAAAATATTTCAAGGAAGATAATAAAGTCATTAGTTATACCAACATTAAATGATGACCAGATGAAACCCAAAGGTGAGAAGTTTGGATAGAGCAGTTTTCAGAAGAGACAAAGAATTGAGTAAACAACAGAGTGTGTGTGTGTGTGTGTGTGTGTGTGTGTGTGTGTGTGTGTGCACGTGCGCTTAGAACTCAGCCTAGCACAGACGATGTTAACAAACAAGACCAACATTTCCAGAAGCATAGGAAAGAATAGTTTATTTCCCATTCATATAACATTCCATGTGGCTGTTTCTAGCTGATGGGAGCTTTCCTCCATGTGATGCTTCAGGCACCTAGTCCTTTCCATCCCATGGTTCCACTACCCCTTAGCATCTCCCAGTTCTCTACATTCAGCAGTGGGGCAATGAGAATGGATAAGGCATGATTGCCTCTAAAGTCTTTGGCCTGATCCCCATCACTTTTATTCACATTGAATTGGCAATAATTCACAAGTGGCCACACCTAGAAATAAGTGGGGCTAAGAAATGTAGTTACTGGCTAGGCAGCTGCCTCCTCCCTGTAACAAAACTCTATAGAGCACAGATTTTTTTATTTGATTTTTGTGTGTGGATGGGGTAGCAGAGGGAAAGATCTTCCGGTGTTGTATAATTTGCAATAAAATCACTACCATTTACTGAGCACTTACTATGTGTCAGAAATAATGCTAAAAGTTTTGCATTCATTCAAAATTCCTATAAAATAGATTTATTATCCCTATTCTCCAGTAAAAAGCCAGAAGCTTTCTGAAATGAAAAGCAACTTGCCCAGGGGCCACAACTAGTTGGTGGTATTCTGAGGTTTGCCTTGCTCTCAGTCCCCTATATTGGTTACATGCATGAATTCAGGATGGACATCTGATTCAAATCTTTGCTCTCATTTTTTAGGGAAGTTACTTCATCTATTTAAGCTGCAGTTTTCCTGTCTATAAATGGGAATGATGATCTCATGGAGGTTTTTTGGTTGTTGTTGTTTTTAAGAAAAAGATAATGTTAACAAAGTTCTAATCTTGGCATTTTACTAAGTGCAGGGGATGCAAATATTAGTATTTGCATCCTGGGAATCTTAATCTCTCTCACTGCTTCTTCACCTGTCAAAATCAAAGGGAGGCTGTTAAAATTAAACGGCTTAATGTATAAAGTGATCAGCCTAGCATGTGTTTATATTAGTTTCCTATTTCTGCAGTATCAAATTACCACAAATTTAATGGCTTAAAACACACAAATTTGTTATCTTATAGTTCTGGAGAAGTACAAAATCAATCTCACTGGGCTAAAGCCAAAATGTCAGAATCCCTTCTGGAGGTTTTCAAGTCAGAGACTGCCTACATTCCTTGGCTTGTGGTCCCTTCCTCCATCATCAAAGCCATAACTGAACTTCTCTTTTCTCTGATCTCTGCTCTGTCCCTACATCTTCTCTCCCTGACTCTGACTCTCCTGCCTCCCTCTCATAAGGACTGTTATGATTACATTAGGCCTACCGAAATCATTCAGTTCCTCAACTTAATCTCAAATTCCTTAGTTTAAGCACATCTTCTAAGTCTCTTTTGCCATATAAGGTAACATATCCACAAGTTCTGAGGATTAGGATATAGATATCTTTAGAGACCATTATTCAACCTACCACAATGTATGCAGTACTGTTTGTATAATCAAAAGTTATTCCAAATTAAATGAGATAACACATATATGTGACTAACACAATGCCTGATACTCAGTAAGAACTTCATTGGGTTACTCCCCCCAAAACATCTTGAATAACCTCTAGCACTTGAAGAGACCAGCTTGGTTCCCCAGTCAAAATATGAAGAACCAAAGTAATTATCCAACCTATTTAATTCAAAAGACTGAAAACTAACAAGAAATCAGAGCTAATATGTCTCCGTTGGTATAAAAATTCTGGAGGAAACTGAGATTTCTTTTTGGTTTGATTGAGTTTATTGAGATATCTGAATAGTTTAGCCTTAATCTCTTTTGTGGCAAAGACCTGGCTCAAATCCCTTATTTTCTTATAAATTAGCTAGAAATATTGTCTTCACAGTTCTTTTTAATTTTTTTTTCTTTTATGCAATGAGCCTGTTGCAAGATGGTGGAAGACCATGGGCTATTTTGAGCTCTAGAGAGAGCTCACCCTAAGGCTTCCAGTGGGGGAAGTCATTAAAGACACAGCAGGACTACCCGATTTTAGAAACTTCCATGTACATTGGGAGGATCCTAGCTTGCAAAGTAATAATTTTCTTCTAAAACCAAATTGTTCAGCTCAACCCACAGATGATCTGGCTTTTGGTTACCTTAAGGTGTGTTTTATGACATTAGAAAAATGAGAACATGTGCTATCTGGCCTGGGGAGGAAAAAGCAGCACCCTTAAATTCTAATAATTTCTTTCACAATCCAAAGGAAATCTCTTAAGGCTTTAAAAGGTTGGGTTAACAACACTGAAAATATTTTTATTTTTCACACTCCTCTGCTTTTCTTGGTTCCATCTGGGACCAGAAGCCAGTACGTTGAAATACCAGGAGAAAGGCAGGCCACAAACACTTCCAGCCTGATGAGAGGCAGGAAATAGCAGAGAGCTCAGAAGGGCAGATTTTCTTGTCTGCTTACAAGATTTCCAGGCTAATTTAATATGTTAACAAGTTTGCATAAGTAATACTCAATGTGATTTGGGAATACCCACGTTTTGAAGCCTGTTAGGGTTTGTGTTCCAAAATGAATATTCATCTTTATTGTCACTGTGTTATTGTTAATATAAGTGATATCATTTTTATTTATGTAACAACATTCTTATGGGGATTCTAACATCTTTAAATAACATGACTGCAGCAAGCCTTTGTTTTCTAAAGATCTCATTAGGAGATCAGAGTCGAAATAAAAAGTTATGATTTTTTAAAAGATAATCATGATGTTGGTTTAAGTTCACTGACAAATGCAGCTAAGTTTTTCTTCAATTATATGAATAAATGCAAGATAATGTAGGAGGAATACCAATTGTTCAAGAAACCCAATATGATTTAGCAAAGAATGTAAAAGATATCTTAGTATTTTCTTCATACAAGTAAACTCACAAACTCAAAGTTCTCCAAATATGGCTTCAATATGCTTTGGAGGGGCCAGAGCCAACTCTCATGAGTCAACAAAGTAAAAATACCTTAAGAAAATGATTTAATAGCTACTTCCCATTATGGTTCTAATAGAATAGGCCTAATTTTTTTTTAATCTGTAAGACATTGAGAAATTGGGCTTTTTTTAACGCTTGGACCTTTTCATATATTCATATTGAAAAACACAAGAAGACACAGACACCTGGGGGGTGGGGAGTGTGAGGGCATGAGTGGGGGGGAGTAATGGGGGGGATAAAGACACATATGTGATACCTTAACCAATAAAGAAAAAAGAAAAAGAAAAAGAAAAACACGAGAAACCTAGGGAAAAGAATAATTTGCAGCAGCAGCTTTTAGCCAGAGGGATTTCAAGATTATTGAGATCAATGAGACTAAGGTTTAAAACTTTCTGAAAAAAGTCCAGAAACTAAATGGATTTAATTCACATTAAACATGCCTTTATGTGAAATTTGTTTGTGCTAGATCTTTTTAGGTCATTAACATACCAAAGGCAGGGTTTGTGTCTATAATATGTTCCTCTTATCGCATCTCTAGTAGGTTCTAGTCACCATTCAGCATTTATGGAACAGCCAGTTATAGGTTCCAGGAACTTGACTCTGTGAGATTAGAATAATCTCCTAACCATTTTTAATGAAGTGATTAATTCATGTATTTCATCATCAAACATTTCTTGGGTTTCTACTACATGCCATGGACAAGAATATACTTTAGATATTCAGGAATCTCTGTCTTTGTGGAGCTTACAGTATCATGAGATAATACAGACAATAAGTGGGTTAACAAACAATCACTAAATTTCAAATTTAGAGAAATGTTGAAGAAGAAACAGGATGTGGGGTTGGAGGAGAGGGTTCCGGAAAAGCCTATCCTATATAATAGAAGTCTAATATGCAAGTCGACTGAACTGTGCAATGACTGATCACTATGATGCACCTGACCACCAGGGTGCAAAGGCTCAATGCAGGAGCTGGCCCCAGCCTGCAGGCTCCAGGCCAGCCAAGGCGGGTGCCAACAGGGGCCCCCCCATTGCTGCTCTGGTAGCCCCACAGATTGGCCCTGATTGCCAGCCAGGCCTAGGGACCCTACCTGTACACAAATTTCATGCACTGGGCCTCTAGTTTATTTATATAATATCTAATGTGCAATCTGGATCCATTAAAATAACCAAAAAGGAGAATTTCAAGAAACCATATGACCTACCCATGTCAAAGGCTAGTGAACTATCAAGTCAGATCAGCCTTTGATCCATCAATCAAAGAAACAGCAAAATGTGTCATCCATCTCCTGACTTGTGCCCATTTGGCTTCTCCAAGAACATACGTTGAGTCCCTTAGCACAGCCTTGGTATGGCCCACTCTTTACCTACCCATTTCCCACCACCTCTGGGGGAAAATGAAGCTAATTGTTCTAGCCAATATTATGTGCCTTCCCTATTGTCCTAACAATATGGCCTCTAAGCCCACACTTATCTGGTACAATCTTTTCCCATCCTTTCAAAGTCTTCTCACAATTTCAAAAGGTATAGTCAACCTTTTCCTAATAATTTCATCATAAAAGTGAACAAGTCTGAAAAGTTTAAGGGGTGATAAAGTACCCATGTTCACTACTAACTCTATGTTCCCAATTTATTTATTGTTCATTTCTCTTCTCATTGAACTAATGTGGGTGACTAGGGTAGAAAGAAACTGACCCAAGCATGAGACTGACCAAGGAGTTTACAATGGGGTCTCCAGGAAGAATGGGACTGTGCTTCAAAGCTACAAGTATATGGGGTCCACAGGCAGAACAAAGAGAAGATGAAATCGTGTTTGAGGATGAAATTATATTTATAGCCTGATGAGAAACTGAAATTACAATTTGAATTTCTAGCTCTTTTTCTAATGCAGTTTTTCTTTATCTTGCTTCCACTTACCTAGTTTAAGATTTTGAGAATGAAAATACTTCGTGTAACTCTGAAATTTAATTTCTAGTAGTGTTAAACCAATACATTTTTTTAAATTAGCAATCAACTTTGAATTTTAACTTTCCATCCTAATATTGGGGCCGAATTTTATTTGTAAGGCAGTAGATTGAATTAAAATTAGTGTGCAATATTAGGGAACCACCTGCCTTGTTTAGACAGAGGAAATAAGCAATTATAATGCATCTCTAAAAGTTGGCACAAAAGGAGTGAGAAGCATCTATAAGAAACTGTGCTTTTCCAGTTTTCTCATCTCAGTCAAGTTCTCTTTTTATTGACCACACCTCAATAACACTAAAATATTTCTCAGAGAGTGCCACCAAGCTAGTTAGTGACCTCATCCTTCCACAAATGTTGACTGGATTATTTCCCTGTATATAGTTCCTTTGTAAAAGACATTTATAGTTGTGCCTTTTAAGGCTTAGAATTAACCAGCAGTTTCTGCCTTTTTGCAGAACTCATAAATATTTGTGTGCTTTGATATATCAGTTTGGGGCCCTAAATTTTAGGTACTTAGGTTTATCAACATAAAAGTTGCGCATTTTTTGATGGTTTGGTCATTCTACAAACATAGGAAAAGGATGCAGAATCTATCCTTCATTCTCTGAAAGATAACGCTTTAACCTTACAATCTCATAGTTCCAGTATATGTTTTGCTGTCGAAAGTTATTATATTGAGCCTTGCTTTGTGGACAGATAGCTATTGAGGTTGTATCAACAAAGGTAAAACACTCACTCTTTAATTAACAAACTTGTCTGCTGGGAGGGAAAAGTACCGAGATAAATAATGCGCAAGCCTTGCCCTTAGGATACTCATGACCAGTGGGAGGGGAGGCAAGGAAAGTCAGAAGTTATGAGTGCAATGTTATGAGCCTCCCGGGTCCTTGGCCAGTGTCCCAGTGGATGAATAGGGGTTTAACAGGCAGAGCAAAAGGTAAGGACATTCCAAGAGAAAGAAATATCATCATAAAGAAATGGAGGAATGAAGGAACATGGAATATCAGGGCAATGAAAGAACTGTGTGAAAATGAAACATGGGGTCCATTTGGGGAAGTAGCTAGAGATGAGTGGGCAGGTCATGGAATTTGCATTACGGAGTTAACTTGGGTGTTTCCTTGAAGCCATTGGAGAATCACAGAAAGATTTTAGGCAGGAGAACAATATAGTCAGATTTCTAATTTAGAAAGAGGTTCCTCGTGGCAAGGTGTAGGAGGGATTGGGGAAGGTGAGCTGAAATTCTTTGGGCACATGTTGTACTAATCCTAGAAAGAAGCGATTCAGGCTAGACAAAGGCTGTGGCAATGGGGATGAAGAGAACTGCTGTGGTTTCTGTAGAAGCTGGTGACTGGCTGAAGGCGTTTGAGAGAGTTGGAGAAATCGAGAGTACCTCCCACAAGCTTGGGAGTTGCCTTGGATGCCGAAGAGCATGGAGCAATTTGTCAGCCAGTACAATCTGTATTATGGCCAAAGTGGATAATTAGAGCAATGCCCCAAATGCTCTTTGCCAGTTTACAGTAATAGCTAACAGGCAGTGTGGGCTGGCTCTGGGCCAGGCTCTGATCTCAGGGTGTTCCATGTGTACCGCATACGGATGGAGAGCACTTACTCCGGGCCCAGACTGAATTCAAATCCTACCTTTTCCACTAACTGACTGTGTGGCCTTGGCCACATTACTGAATCTATACCTCAGTTTCCTCACCTGTAAAGTGGGGGTAATAATGATAAAAACCAACCTCAAAAATGTGGCTGTAAAGATTAAATAATTTGAGTAATTCAGTTTGATGAGTGATGGGAATATAGAAAATGTCTGCTGACTATTGGTTATTATTGCTGTCACATGTGTTACACAATCATGTAAACTCACACAATCTATAGAGATAGGTGCTATTATCTCCCTTTGCAGAGGAGGAAATTGAGACACAGAAAAATGGTAGAGCTCGGAAATCAAATCAAACAGTCAGACTCAGGAGCCTTTACTCTTAACTATTTTGCCATCATCCTCCAAATCAGCGTTGGGGAACCATTTTTCTGCCAAGGGCCATTCGGATATGTATAACATCCTTCTTGGGCCATACAAAATTATTAACTTAAAAACTAGCCTGCTATCTTTGGTCAAACATTTAATTAACTCACCCCAAATTCCTTGGCAAGGTCAGACCAGATGATTTGGTGGGCTTTATAGGGCCCGGAGGCCAGATGTTCCCCATTCCTGCTCTAAATTCAAGGGTATTAATAGCACAGGACCATTCCAGGTAGAGGCAAATAGAGGTTGGAGTGGTTTGGGGAAGGCGGTCCCAGCACACATAATTCTATTAAAATCAAACCTGAATTTGATACTCCTATGCAAGTGCTGACAGCCATAATAGCCATGCCACTTGCTGACTTCATGATAAGGACTCTGTCCCTCATTGTAGAGAGGCAAGGAATCATTTAGCTGATTCCTGCTACCCCACACCTTGTTCCAGGGCTGCCCGGACAAAAGAAATGACTGTCACACCACTGCTATAAATTAGCTTAATTTGTCCAAATTTAGTGCTATTTTCCCTGTCTAAAAAAGTAATAGCTTTTGCTAAATTTGTAGTTTTCCAGCTTTATTTTTATGGAAAGAGGCAGTTTAGTGTAGTGGTTAAGAGTTTTAGCTTGGGAATCAAAAAGACCTGTCTGGCTCTGCCAACAACTAGCCAAATTTAGCAAATGAAAATGATGGATGCTTAGTTAAATGTGAATTGCAGATAAGCAACTATATACATACTAGTAGCCCTGCACACAAATCCATGTGCCAGTAGCTCTCTGTGGGGCCTGGCCACTCCCTGCCTGCTGCCCAGAGGCTCTCTGCAGCCCAGAGGCCCATCCGCGGCTGGGCACAGAATGCTTGTTTCGTCGCTGGGGCTACAACACAAGCGTTCCCTCACACCCCTCCCCCCTCCCCGGCCACTCTGTGCCCGCTGCCCAGAGGCCCTCTGTGGCCATGGTGGAACACTTTCCTCATTGCTGCAGTGATGAAGCAAGAATTCGGCCAGGCCGCTCACACTGCCCGCTCTCAGCAGCTGTCCCCCAGAACTGGGGGACTCTGGCAGGGCTGAGAGGACTGGGTGCTGCCATTTTGTGATGGAGTGATGCTTAATTTGCATATTACCCTTTTATTAGATAGGGTATATATATATATACACACTAAAGGCCCAGTGCATGAAATTCAAGCACGGGGCGGGGGGGTGTCCCTCAGCCCCACCTGCACCCTTTCCAATCTGGGACCTTTCGAGGCATGTCCGACTGCCCGTTTAGGCAGTCAGACATCCCTCTTAAAATCCAGGACTGCTGGCTCCGAACTGCTCACCTGCCTGCCTTCCTGATTGCCCCTAAACACTTCTGTCTGCCAGCCTGATCACCCCCTAATCACTCCCCTGTCATCCTGATTGATGCCTAACTGCTCCCCTGCCAGCCTGTTTGCCCCTAACTGCCTTCCCCTTCAGGCCTGGTCACCCCTAACTGCCCTCCCCTGCAGGCCTGGTCACTCCTAACTGCCCTCCCCTGCAGGCCTGGTCTCCCACAACTGCTCTCCCCTGTAGGCCTGGGTCCCCCCCAACTGCCCTTCCCTGCAGGCCCGGTCGCCCCCAACTTCCCTCCTCTGCTGGCCTGGTCACCCCTAACTGCCCTCCCCTGCAAGCTTGATCTCCCCCAACTGCCCTCCCTTGCAGGCCTGGTCCCTCCCAACTGCCCTCCCCTCCTGGCCTGATTGCCCACAATTGCACTCCCTTGCAGGCCTGGTTCCTCCCAACTGCCCTCCCCTGCTGGCCATCTTGTGGCAGCCATTTTGTGTCCACACGGGGCAGCCATCTTTGACCACATGGAGGCAGCCATCTTGTGTTGGAGTGATGGTCAATTTGCATATTACTCTTTTATTAGATAGGATGTGTGTGTGTATATACACACACACACACACACACACACACATATATATATATATGTTAGTATTCGGTATATTTCCTGAGACATACTTATACTAAAAAGAAGTGTCCATTGTTTATCTGAATTCATATTTAAGTGGGCATATTATCATTTATCTGGCAATCCTATATGGGAGTTGACTTCTTGGTACCTCTGTTCTCCCACCTACAAAATAGGGATAATAAAATATAGTAATAGTGACCACAATTGATATTTTCTATGAAGATTAAATGAGATAATATATATTAGCTATGGTTATTGTTATGCTCAATATGTATTGGTTATTGTTATTATTATGCTGGGATGATGGGAAGCTAGCAAAATATGAGGGAATTTTCCAGTACTGATTCTTTTGATGATATTTTAAAAAGAATTGGATTGGGAGTGAAAAATATTCTGTCCAAGCTACATGTGTGCACCTCAGAAATGGAAATATAAATCCAACTTCATTTTTCTTATTTTTCAAGAGGAACTGGATAGATTCTCTTATTTCCCAACATAATGTTCATGTTTTCTCCTACTCTTCTGTCCATAAAATACTTGCCAAGCCAACTTTATAAACAATGAGAGGTTCCAGGCACTTAGGACTTTATCATTAATAAATTCAATAAAATATAAAATAAAATTGGAAAGGCATCTATAAATAAAATAAAGTGGAAGTAAGATGGAGTAGTACTCATTAATCCTCCCCTATTTCCTTGGGAAGAATTTGACAAAAACTGATTCTACAAACTCAGCCAACCATCTTGGAAGGCTATATGCTCTGGGCCAATTATATATTACATGATAACCATACCCAATAATTAACAAATGAATTAGTTTCTTTGGGAAATGATCAGAAGTGTCAGGGATTGACAAATGTTTAGATTGCAGCCATGAATCCTGCGGAAGAAACATCTGGTTCTTTTTTCTTCAATCAACATGCACCCTGAAGGGTCCCAAATTCAAAAATGATTATATTTCATGTCATTTATGTGCCTTACAGTGTGACAAATTTAACTTGTAAGAATAAGTGACTCCGTGTTCAATTTACGTTGATCCCATTTTCATCCAAACATCCAAAGAGAGAGGACCATTATAGATTGATAAAAGCTGCTGATTGATCTATTGATTTCCAGACCTTAAATCTCCTAGGGACATCTTTGTAAAGTTCGTGTTCATAAAATTCTTGTTCTGCCACAAAAGCTCCCAGTGGATTGTGTTTCTCAACTACAAGGAAAATCATCAGGGACAAACCCAGAAAATGTTTCTTTAGTATACACTAGGCAGGAGGGCCTTCCAAATTCAGTCTCAATCTGGTTTCTTCAAAGGTTTATTTTTATTTCATTTTTGAAAACTTTTAATTTGAAGAGGGGGGAAAAAGCCCTTTAAAGTTTAACAACCCGCAGTGATGTAAGTGCCTTTCGGTCTCATATATAATCATGTCTGTTTGGACGTGCTGGGTGTCATGTCCAGGGCGATGGTGCCACATTGAGAACAATATTGAACTAAATAGTTTTGACAGAACAGCCAGACCTTTTCTTGGGGCTCCTGCTATATTGCATATCTGCTTCTTTGTACACAACGGGGTGAACGAGTGATGGAAAGCAGAGAGTTCAATTGTGGTTAGAGTCCGAAAAAGAGCCATCAATGGAACCTCTTTACAGATTTGCACGAACACCTGGGAGCCAGAGTCCAGATGACTATATTTTCCAGGTTATCAGGTCTGAGAAAAAGCAAAATCATTTTTCTAAAATGAGTACTCTAGCACAATAAATGCCCTGGGTTTTACCCATGCAGATTAATGGTGGCCTGTGTGGACTAGACTGAAAGAACATTGTTAATCTCAGCTCCTCTTCTCCATTGCTTTATGGAGATTAGTTTATGGGTAATGGGTTCTGTGGGTGAACTCTAGACGCATTTATCTCTAAGCAGGGTGTTTCATGTATGTATTGACAAGAGCCCATCTTTCCGATTGTGTAATTTACTGAGATAATTTATTGAGATTTTAATTCAATAATGTTAAGTGTTAGTGCCAGCCCCCCAGACTTCCACTGCCATCCCCAAGGGTGGCTCAGCTTGTAGATCTGTGTGCCCCAGAGTAGACATCAGAGGCTTTGCTTTCAAAAAGAGCTACATTAATTAAAGGAAAGGAGAGGCTCAGAAAGTGGTGAGGCAGACTCTATCAAAACTAGTAAATATTTTCCAGGAGGCACAGAAAGAAGATGGGTTCTGGGGCTTTCATGAGTGAGGGGAGACCTGAATTATGCTCCAAGCAACACTGAGATGACAAACATTTAATGTGGTGGCAGCAATGTCCTTTAGAGTCTCACTGAAAGATCGTGGTGCCCATGCTTGGCACAGATGGAAGGATCTGCTTACCTTGTATTGACACATGGGCTTACTCAGTGATCCATGGCCTTACCCGATTACTATAAGGAATTGAAAATTGAATCCTAATCACCTGATAGTAGCACTTATCTTCTCCCCAGTGTTATTTTGATTCTGTCACCTTTTTCAGAAATTTTACCATTATTAGGAAATTTGGAACCTCTTCATCATGAATTTAAGGTCTTCCCATCAGGTACAGTGGCTAAAAACCTTTAGAGTTACAGTTTGGTGACTTATGGCTAAGTTCAGCCAGTAGATAATTTTGTTTCATTAGCACAACATTATTCAAATTTGATCATTTAAATTTTTTTTTAATCAGAAGTTTCCTTATAAAAATCTGGAATTCTGGGTTCTTTTAAAAAGCACAGATAATCTGTCATGATTTGGCCCACGTTCCTATTCTATCCACCTCTCAGAGCTGGGCAATGAATCTCCAATTCACTACAATTCTTTCTACTCCTTTGACTCCCTGCTGGTCTGCTTCCCTTGTTTGCATGTGCTGCATGGTCTTTGTAGACATATTTGTTTGCAATCTCTTTGAACTGAACAGAAATGGATGGGTGAACTGGGACCAGAGGTGGAGTTTAAGAAGTGAATTGTAAAAGTTCAAACTCTGCAGCAAAAGGCCACAAGAAGTTCAGTGTAGCTTTCTACTTGGGGCTGGAGACATGAAGACCAGAATCTAAGTAGAAGGAGATGCAGCAATGTATTGACACATGAGTCTATAGCTATGTAACAGATTGCCCCAATGTTTAGTGACTTGAATAAAAAATCAGTGTTTCACCTCTCAGTTTCCGGGGGTCAGGAATATGAGTGTGGCTTGCCAGGTCAGTTCTGGCTTGGGTACTCATGAGGGTTCAGTCAGGAAATAGCTAGTTTCTTCCAGGCTTCTTCGCTCCTGGGTCAGGAGCCTGGGGAGAGTCTATCAGCTGGGATAGCTTTGACTCCTAGGGCACGAATGTCTATCTCTAAGTGATCTCTTCACCTGGGCTCCCCAGCACAGCAATAAAGGCTTCAAGGCCAAGTACTCAAAGAAGAGAGCTAAGTGGAAGCTGCATCCCTTTACTGGACAGCCAAGGATGTCGCTAGTCTCAACTTTAGAGGGGAAGCAGTCATGAGCCCCCATGAAGATCTGAGAAAAGGAAATATAGACCCTACTCTCGGTGGGACAGTGTCAGTCACATTGTAAGTAGAGTGTGTGGAATGGAAGCTATAGATCGGGGCATCCCTCTGTGGAAAATGCAATTTGCTACAAACAAAAACAGGAAATAAGGTCAAGAACCCAGATAATCTGAATGGAATAAAAAGAAAGGAGAACTTGGGTTTCTCTGTAAGAACAGGAAACAGAAAAGAATGTCTGGAGATTGAAATACCTGCTTGGTTGGTTTGGTTTTTCCCCATTTGACCATAGCTCAGATGTTAACTTGGGAATGCCAAGGCTACTTAACATCACCAGGTTCTGAAACCCTCTCCCATTCCCACCCTGGATGGTATCATTTGTCATCACCCAGCTCTCCACGTTAGCCTCACTAAGACCTGTGCACAGCTCACCTCAGCCTCTGCCTGTCTCTTCTGACCTGGAGTTCTCCCCCTCTTATTCAATCACCCATCCCTTCTTCATGGAAGCCTTTTCAGCTTCTGTAAGTTCACTCCCGGTTTCAGTCAACACGTATTGTATAGATTTCTCAAGCATGGTAGCTGCCCTTTACCAGTATATAAATGTGAGTGTGCTTTAAAATCATTATTCCTGCCAAAACCGGTTTGGCTCAGTGGATAGAGCGTCAGCCTGCAGACTGAAAGGTCCCAGGTTTGATTCTGGTCAAGGGCATGTACCTGGGTTGTGGGCACATCCCCAGTAGGGGGCGTGCAGGAGGCAGCTGATCGATGTTTCTCTCTCATCGATGTTTCTAACTCTCTATCTCTCTCCCTTCCTCTCTGTAAAAAATCAATAAAATATATTAAAAATAAAATAAAATCATTATTCCTCGTCCTCTCCACTTAAATAGAGTATTTGACATAGAGTGAGCCTTTCCTTTCTTATTTTGCAGATGAAGAAAGAGTAGCCCAGATAAGTGAGGAGGCTGTCCAGACTTACTGGGCAGAGAAGGGTCACAGCTTGCCCCTCCTGGCTTGTTTGCAGCTCCTTTTGGAACTCAGAGGTCAAAACTGGTGGGCAGCCCACAGGCCTGGACACACCTGGTTGGGCAGCACACAGTGTTGTATTTTACTTTGCTTTGATTTTAAGTCTTTACAGTTCTCTGCAGACTCCACTAATCTCTACCACCAAGTCACTCACATAGTTCATTACTGGCCTGGTTTATGAAGGCGTTGAGTTTCTGTAGCTCCCACCCCACCCCCACTATAACTTTATGTACTTCTTAAAGGGAGAAATTTTACTCAATAAGAATAGCTGACACTTATTGATCTTTTAGTCTGTGCCAGGCAATTTACAAATGTTAACCTATTTTAAAGTAATAGCACCCCTATGGTTATCCCCATTTTGTAGATAAGAAAACCTAGACCGCTAGGTCAGCGGTCGGCAAACTGCGGCTCGCGAGCCACTGGTCGGCAAACTCATTAGTCAACAGAGCGGCAAACTGCGGCTCGCGAGCCGCATGTGGCTCGCGAGCCGCAGTTTGCTGACCACTGGGCTAGGTAATTTGCCCACATCCTAACACATATTAAAGACTGAAAGCTGGAATTTGAATCCAAACACTTTCACAGAGCTCATAATCTCAAAGGCTCTGCTGAAGTAAGTAGACAGACAAAAAGCAATAAAAATAAATGTGGTTAGATCTAATCAATCCTTTTAAAGGTAGTCATTATAGCCCTAACAGGTTTGACTCAGTGGCTAGAGCATCAGCCTGCAGACTCAAGGGTCCCAGGTTCGATTATGATCAAGAGCATGTACCTTGGTTGCAGGCACATACCCAGTAGGGAGTGTGCAGGAGGCAGCTGATCGATGTTTCTAACTCTCTATCCCTCTTCCTTCCTCTCTGTAAAAAATCAATAAAATATATATTTTTTTAAAAGTAGTCATTATATTTTCAGATTTATAAAGTCTACCTGTCAGTTTATATTTTAAAGAATAGGATGAGCCCAGCTGGTGTGGCTCAGTGGTTGAGCGTGGACCTATGAACAAGGAGATCATAGTTTGATTCCAGCCAGGGCATATGCCCAGGTTGCAGGCTCAATCCCCAGTGGGGGTATGCAGAAGGCAGCCAATCAGTGATTCTCTCTCATCTTTGATGTTTCTATCTCCTTCTTCCTCTCCCTTCCTTTCTGAAATCAATAAAAATATATTTAAAAAAATAAAAGAATAGGATGATATTAATGTGTTAATGTGGCTCATCTGCCAAATGAAATGTTGTCCATGTATCACAAAAAGTGAATTTCACTACCTCAAAAATGCCTACCATCTGGGTTTGATTTTTTTCAGGCTAAAACTCAAAATTTAAGCATTTTAACCAAATCACCATCTAAATCTTTATTTTAGTCTCCAAATGCTTTTGTGGCTAGTGTAAAGATGAATGGAATTCGAAAGTGGCCATTAAGATTACTACTGCGTGATGGAAACTAGAGTCTACTATATAAATCTAAATCCCTCCATAAATTTAAAAGAAGATTTACTGCTCAAAAATAAAAATATAAATCATTCTCATTTTCTAAATCATAGCTGCTGATGATCATCCTCCGAGTGGTGAGAGATTACTACATTATTCTGGATATAGTACTACATCTAAATTTCCCAAGCAGTCTCAACTGCCCAGGGGATTTACTGCTTCATGGACTTGCCAGGATAGAAGGTATTTCTGCATAATTCCTGTAGCTGAACATTATTGATGCTCTAAATGCATGGGACATTTAATATGTGTAGCAAGTCCAGCAAGATCAGTTATTGATATGAATTACGATTTTTACACCAAACCATTGAAGGCCCAATTAGAAAATTGGTCACTTTTGAGAAGTCTGCCTCCTAATCTCTCCTATTTACAGAACAGGACTCAGGGGCAGGAACAACTCATGATAGGGTCAGATAGTGGTTGGCCCTGAAGACCAGGCTAACGCATTTGAACCCTTACAGATAACAAAGGGCCACTTAAGGGTTTTTTTGAACAAAGTAAGTGACATGATCAAAGAAGTGTTTGAGGAGGGTGAATCTGTCAGCAGTGTGTGGAATGTAGTGACAAGAAAATGGGTGTGTGGACAGAAACAGTAACATATGAAGAACAAACCAAGTTCAACAGCTATCAATCCAGACCAACATTCATGTCCATTATTCAGATGCTCTGATCACTTTCAAGCCATAGCCTCAGAAATCAGGATCACTGATGACTAAAGGACGTCCCTGGCTGTATTTGCAGGTCAGGGAGAAAAAGAGGAGGAAGAAAGCCTGAAAAGCTGTGACACAGTCAGAGGGGCACCTGGGGCATCCCAGGAATTGACTGGAAGAGGACCCCTGAGCCAGTTAGTTTTCATGGATGACCTTCCATTGGGTCCTGAGGTTATTTCTGACTTCCTATTGTTCCCTGAGCATCTGCCCTTTCCAGTGAACCCTTTTCTTGTGTCTTCTGCAGCAGATGCCCAGCCATCCAGGCTGTTTTGATTAGTTTCTATACTGGTACAGTCTGGGGAGGTTTCTACTCTATCCAGCACTGAGTGGATGGCCAGGCTTTCCTCAAAATAACCCATTATCTGTAGCTCAGGACATAAAAGCAGTCATCTTCTACCATGCCAATACAAAAGTGTTGACAAATCACTCATTTCAAAAATGTTTTTTTTAGCCAGTTTGAGTAATAATATTTTATTGTTCTACTATTTCAGGAAATTCACCAGAACTGGGAACTGCTCTCGCATTAAAAATCCATGATTTTTTTACATATACTCTGGCATGGAGTCAGATCTGTCTTAAGTCAGGGATGAGAAAATCCTTAAGATCTTTTACTCTGCTCTAGCTCTGCTGTCTAGAGACGTGAATCTATCAGCTGGAAAATAAATAGGATGGGCAGCTGAGAGAGTGCTGAACTAATGCTTATCTCAGAACGAGGTAAGTCTCTCTCTCTCTCTCTCTCTCTCTCTCTCTCTCTCTCTCTCTCTCTCTCTCTCTCTCACCCCTCTCCTTCTTTTTTTCTGAACTTCCCTTCTCTTGTTTATTCATTCAGCAAATAGCCATTGGGCATCTTTGGGATGCCCATATTGCACCACATGGTTGGGATGCAAAGGTAAAAAAGACAGTAAGGTGCCTGCCTCATGGGGCTTATAGTCCCCAATGAAAGGCAATATTTTTTAAATGAGCAAACAACTGAGTATAAAATTTGAAATGATACGTGCTATGAAGGAAAATAAATGGGAAGGATGAGAGATCTGCAGAGTACATCCACGTGAGATAAAGTGGTCAGAGAAAGTCTCTCTGAAGAAGTGATGTTACACCTGAAACCAAAAGGATTAACAGGAACTAACTGGATAAAAGGGTTGGGGGAAGGGTATTACTGGCCTAGGAAAGAGAAGGTGCAAAGACTTGGGGGAGGGAAAGACAAACTGGTAAATGCAAGGAACTAAGTTCTCTCTCTCTCTCTCTCTCTCTCTCTCTCTCTCTCTCTTTCTCTCTCTCTCTCTCTCTCTCTCACTCTTCCTTTCCTTCATTACTTCTCTTTTTTAGTTATTACCTCATTTTCTATCATATTCTTTCTGTTACCATTATGTCTCCATAAATTAAGTATTGTATAAAATATAAACACAGCTTTAGGAGATTTTAGGGATGAATTCCACATCTATTTATTATTTAGAAGTTAGGGACAACTTTTTTGAAGGTCATCTGTATGATCTAGACCCCTAAGTACCACTGTGGGAGAAGGCAATCCCCTGATTTTAAGAGTTATAGGACCTCCAGAAAAGATGACACCCATCCACTGAACAGAGGTCTGCTGATATGTCTGATGAACAGAGGCCTGGATAGAAGCCACACTGCAAGGAGGAACAATGAAGCCTCTCTGAGAAAACTAACACAAGAGAAAAGGGATGAATCAGTCACTGAAATATAGCACTTGAAATGCTAGAGCAAATTGTGGCTTACATAAAGTCCGAGACTATATGAAAGCTGCTCCATCTCGGGTGTCTGTGATGCCTCTGCACTGGGAGAATGGGCTGGCTTCAAGGAATGCTAAATGTCTTACCAATCAATAGCCATGGCCTCCTTCTGCCTTAGTGTGAAACCCTAATTTTACTTAGAGCGGTGTTCTGCCCTGCTAAAACGTGAACTATTTCAGCCTCCTTTGCAACTGGTTGTGACCATGTGACTAAATTCTGGCTCCACGTTATCGTGGTATGGACCTTCAGAAAAGATGCCTTCAAAGGAGCTGACTCAGCCAGGAGGCATGCCCTTTCTGCCCTTTCCTCGTCTGCCTTCTTGCTGGCTGGAATGGAGTTATGAGAGCTGGAGCTCTAGCATCTACATTAGTTCAGGAGGTGAACTTAGGATGAAAGCCACATATTAAGAGAGTGGAGCAGAAAGAGCAGCTTTGGGGCCTGATGAATAAGACCTCAACTATGTACCTTGACATGTATGTTAGATGAACAAGAAATATACTTCTATATTATAGAAAGCAGTGTTCTGATGTTTTATAGTTCCATTTTCTTTTTCTCTCTCTCTCTCTTTTTTTATAAAGGATAATTTTCTAAAGTATAAAACCAAACCTAACCTTGATTTAGGATTGTATGAATGTTTCATTACCTATAATGGACAACCGTAACTTATGATATCTCATGATTCTGTGGGTCAGGAATTGGGGCAGGACAAAGCTGGGCCATTCTCTGGTTCCATGTGATGCCAGCTGGAGTCACTCATGCAGCTGCATTTATGTGAGAGCTTGGCTAGAGCTGGGACACCCAAGGTGGCCTCACAATCTCCAGAACCTCTCTCTGTGTGGCCTCCAGGAATTCCGTAGCTTTGCTTGGACTTCCTTCCAGCATAGCAGCTGGGTCCAAAGAAGAATCAAGGGAGAGTGCTATGTCACTAAAACCTGTTCTCCGAATATCAATTCTACCACATTCTATGGTCAGAACAAGTCACAAACACTTTCTAGGTTTCTGAAGAGGGACATAGAGTCACTTCTTTATGTAAGGAGCAGCATGCATGAACAAGAATGGCAGTAATAATTGGCAACCCATACTTGAGGACGATTTTACCAAATTAGTTAAAATAAAAGAATAATAACCTGGCTGGTGTGGCTCAGTGGTTGAGCATCACCCTATGAATCAGGAGGTCATGGCTAGATTCCTGATCAGGGCACATGCCCGAGTTGCAGGCTTGATCCCCAGTAAGGAGCATGCAGGAGGCAGCTGATAGACGAGTCTCTCTCATCATTGGTGTTTCTACCTCTCCCTGTCCCATCCTCTCTGAAATCAATAAAAATTTATTTTTTAAAATCCTACATAATAAAAGCCTAATATGCAAATTGACCAAACAGTGGAAGCACCAGTCAGCAGGGGGCACTGGCGGCAGAGTGATGGAGGAAGGGGCTGGCCGCTGGTGGGCCGGCACCATCCCCTGATCGGCCTGTGGGTTTCCTCGCAAAGAGGGAGGCCAGACTGCAGCTTAGGCCTGCTCCCCATGTCAGACATCCCCCGAGGGCTCCTCGTCTGCAAGAGGGTGCAGGCTGGGCTGAGGGACTCCCTAGTGTACGAATTTTCGTGCACCAGGCCTCTAGTAAATAAATAAAAATAAAAGAATTTGAACCCCTCTGCTACAAAACTGCTCACTGAGAGGTAGGTAGAGAAACTGAAAACCTGTCCTGATGGAGTTGTAAGGCTGGTGATGACAAAGCTGCAAAGAGACTCTTCGGGGGGGGTTGAAAAACAGGCAACTACCGCCCGGAGTAGTAGATGACATCCTGCAGATGGCATCAATTGGAGCAAGACATAGCGGTGGGTAGTGCGAGCAACAGCTAGAGCAGAAAGACTCCAGAGTCACAGGAATTGGTTCCGATTATACATGAGAGCTTCCTCCTCTCTCCCTCTCCTTAATCTCCTACCTCTACCTTCTGGCCTCAGCAAAGACCCTTGAAGAGACTTAGGGGGTTGAGACTGGTGGTACAAACTTTCAAGGTGACCTTCCTAGTCACTTAGACATCACAAACTGGTGATTTAAATTACCTTAGGATATAATATTTGCATATGCTTCCCTCTTAATCTGAATGTAAATTCATTCATACATTTCTTTCTATGTGTACCTATATGTCACTACATTCACATAGGAAAAAAGTCTAAAAAGACATATACAAAATTTTAATAGTTACTATCCCTAGATTATAAAATGACTGAGTTTTCTTCTCTTATTTATGCATTTTAAATTTTCTAAAATGAATGTGAATTATTTGCCTACTATTTAAGAATATTTTATTAAAGATGCTTTATTACTATTGTATGGTTCCCCAGGGAAACTTACTTCTCACTTACAATCAATGGCCTTTAATTGATCATTTTCTCAACAAGTTGGTTGTCACAGATTGCTAGGAAAAGTCTCCAGACTTGCCTCAGATTTGCTCGGTGAAATAGTAACATTCCTGCAGAAAGATTCACAATCCCATGACATACATCTTAGGTGTTGCAATGCCAAAGATTAAAGAAATTTCAAAGGTACCTCCAGAAGGTTGAATTATTGAAATGCTAATGAAGACATGCCCTCTGAGAAAATGCAGGGAGTCTTCCCAGTGTTTAAGGCTTCATCCGAAAGACCTTTGCAGAATAAACATGCTATTCAATTTATGTTTCTCCAAAGGGCTGCTGGAGTTTGAATTGGTGCTCCCAGAGAGGATTTCAAAGCACAGCTTAGATCACTAACCAGTACAATTTCCAGTTGGTGTCCACAAGATCCATGTGTCTAAAATATGAATTTTTATTTCATTTCAAAACCAATTGACTCACATAATCAGTCTATAGATGGGTAAGATGCTGAATGAAGTAAATTGGCTTGGGCAGGAGGAATAATATACCATTAGGAATGTCACAGTGTATTTACATAAAAGGTTGTCATTGCTACATTTTTAAATGATAGCACTTTTAAAAGATGGCCTTTCCCAAGGAAGTAAGTTTATTATACAGCTCTTAAATGTCCATGTGGTAAAGGTAATTCTGTATCTCCTATCTTTTTAAAAAAGCCATAGAGAACAACTAGATATAAATAGTATAAATGATTGTAAAATTACCTCTAGAAATATTTTGAATATTATGCATATGAGTATAGTGTATGTGTGTGTGTGTGTGAGTGTGTGTGTAGGTAGATGAAAGAAAAGATGGATAGATGAATAGATAGATACATGGATAGACAGGTAGAGACAATATTCCATATACATAAATGTGTATAGCCTTATAAGAACTATGTTTCTCAGGCCAAAATATAACACACATAGTCATAATTAAAATGTATTCTTATAGATTACAATTATGCATATTTCCACGTTCTCTTACTGGTTTGTTGACCTCTCAAATTGTTTGATTGTCATGATATAAAAATCAGAGAAATACGCAACCTTTTGTGCCACTTCTGGAACACTAGAGAAGAGAGATCAAATTCCTTGACCCTCATTACTGATAGTTTTCATGTGTGATTAAATGACTTTTAAACAAATGTTATCCTGCTTAGGATGTGAACATGGCATTCTAATTCATATGTAGCATGCCTGGGCATTCATATGTTGTCACACACCCAGAGACTGTAGGCGTTAGGCTACAATAAATTCTACAAGGAAAATTCTTGAAATATTTAAAAGGGAAAAAAGTCAGAAATTCTTATGGAATGAGAATCCCACTAGCAACCTAGGGAAGAAAAATACTGCAAATGCAACGCAAAGGTTTCATGGTTGACTGTATTTGCACCTATTTTAACAACCATACACTATAAAATTGTTGGTGGACCAACCTATCACATGATGCTAAGCTCAGCTCCTATTTCCTCGAACTATTGAGACCAAAAAGCATCCGTGAGTTAGGACTTAAAGTGACACTGCTTTTTTATTAAGATTCTTTACCCAGTACAAACGGAAAATTCATTCTTGGTCTTGCCATATGAGCAGTTTCCATGATTTTGTTCTTAGTTCTAGCATGGTTAGATTATGGTGATAAACAAGCAGCTACTAGAGAGAAACTGACAACATGAAATGTGGAAAAATCTCTGTTGATAAGATTCCTTGATCTAAATTTATAGATCTAATATACATTTCCAGAGCAGCCAAAGTTTAATGGCAGGGCAAGCATGGACATCATAACAAGGCTTCAACGGCTTGATATTTTGAGTGTCGAGGCATTTCATTTCAGAGAAAAAGAGAAAATAAATGTTGTCATTTTAGCATACAGATAATATGACGCAATAGGATTCCAAGTCTTTTTCAAAGACTCATGCAAATCCAATGCATGAGCAATTTCTCCAGCTCTGCATTCACTGGTTATTCACTCATCTGTTAAGCAAAAAATATGTTGAGCTATGAACAAGCAGGAGCTATGGTTAGTCCAATAAAGGATACGATGTGATAGAAAACACAGTCCCTATTCTGTAGTTGCTCCCAACTAATCTATATTATAAAAGGCCAGTGGCCGTAATGCCGTGATGCCATAACGACCAAATGACCAGTCACCAGGAGGTGCATGGAGCACCTCTTGGCCCCCCCGCCACCCAGGGCACCAGCAGCGTCAGCGGAGCATCGCAGGGCACCGGCAGTGTCCACAGAGTGTGCGAGGTGTCACGGGACAGCAGACATGGCCCTGATGGCAGGCTAAGCCTAGGGGACCCTACCCACACATGATTTAATCATGTGCTGGGCCTCTAGTGTTGTAATAATGTAGTAAGTACGTCGATACGTATTTTGACCTCTGACCACTAGAGAAGAAACAATCTACATTTGCTTGGAGGAGTTGAGAATGGCCTCGGAGTAGTGACATTTTAAATGGGACTTGCAGGATGAGTTTATCAAAGAAGGGTACCTCTTGTACACTCTAGAAACACTATGATCTTCTAAACCTGTCATGGGATGGAATCAGTGTCATACGAAGCTAAAGCAATATACATTCTAGGCAATAGAGATCTACTGAAAAATCTTGGGCTAGAAAGTGGTGGCAGCATGAGTCATTGGAGATAGGAAGACAACTAAAGATATATATTTGCAATGGCCCAGAGAAGAGAAGAGAAACTCAGCTGTTTCTCATTGGGGTTACTCTTGCGCTCTTCTTCATGTCATTCGGTTGAACAGAACTCCTGTTCTGTGAGGCAAGAGGCATGTATCTAAGAGGCACGGAGACCCTGGGATATCAGAGTAGGGCCACATTACTGATCTTTGTAAGAAGGCCACATTTGGGATAAAAGAATATTTAGAGATCTAACAATCAAGTGTTGGCTCACAAAATGACTACTTTGAGCAAAGAGAATGAGGCCACTTTCAAACAAATTTGTGAAATGAGGAAATAACACTGTAATGTTGGGTGTTGACATGTAAATATCCTCTGGCTCAATTCCTGGGGAATGTGTCCATTTTTCTGCAGAAGGGATTATAAGCTCAAAAAACAGGCAACCTGAAAGAAGTGTGCCAATTTTTATTGTGCAAATGTGGAGAGGAAGAGATGTGTGGCAATTTGTGTGTACATATGTATATTTTTTTAACTTGGCACATTGTTTAATTCACTTGAAATGAAATAAAGGACCATCATAAGTGTAAGTAGTGCTAATCTCTTTTCAAATTAAAGAATAAATAAAAGCAAGTATTATGTACCACTTGATGATAAAAGATTAGCAACAGTTGCATTAACAGAATTACTCAATGAAACTTAATAGAATCTTACAGAAATTAGTAAATGTTGGAGAAAAGCTTATGTGTATACATACGAGAGAGAGAGAGAGAGAGAGAGAGAGAGAGAGAGAGAGAGAGAGAGAGAGAGAGAGAGGGAATTTATTTAGGCCCAAAACACCTAAGGAATGAGATGAGCAATGGACCTGAATTTAACTTTAGCCCTCTTATCTTAGCCCTGATGGCAGTGGCTGCATCTAAAGATGTGGCTGGGAATGACAAGAGCAGCTAAGGAGTGACTAAGTGACAGGCAGAAATGCTAAAATCCAGAAGGCATGACACCAGCAGGGCCTTTGGCAGCAGCCAAGCCACACAACAAACTTCCAAGGTAGATTGTGAGCCTCTGGCATCCCCAAGCTGAACAAGCACATGGAGTGAGGGAAGGAGAAGGTAGAGATCCAGAAATAACAATGCAATAATCGGTGAGGACTCAGAGAAAAATGCCATTATCCTTCAGACTCATGAGTATTTGCTGAAACTGCTGGCATGATTCAGAGAAACAAGGGTTACACGTGGGTTCACAAGGACCTGAATCTGCTATACTCCAGCTGTACCAACACGGAGCCAGTGAAATGGACCATGGTATGGAAAATGTAGTGTGTGATTTACTTCTGTCAACTTGTAAAGCTGAGACCGATTTCTGCAGCTGCACTAGACAAGCAGAGATCCATTGAGCTCATTAAGATGTCAATGGCCAATCATGTGCACCATGTTTCTCTAGGTTCACAACTCTATCCGCAATGCTGAAGTCCAGAACCTCCTGGAAATCAAAATTTTTGTATTTTTTATAAATTCGATGATTGAACAGATGTAAGGCTACTTTCCATTTTTACTTAATTTACTGTGAATATTCACACATTTTGCTGCTGAAATTTAAGGATTGGGTGCCGCCCCAAACACTGCTGGAAGTATTGCATAATGTATGACACATGTACCCAATTACCCCTCTAAACTTTCTGACTTCTGAAGCCCATCTGGCCTCGGGGGCTTCAGATAAGGGATTGAGCACATATAGGCAACCTTTTCTCACATACAAACAATCATTTTTTTTTAGATTTAAAAGCATTTCCGCAGCGATTATTTGTATTGACCGTTTCCAAAAATACTGATGTGAGTCTACTCTTAAATTTGCTTATAATTGCATATTTCCATGCCTTTCAAAAAAAAAAACAGAGTAATAATCATAGATAACACCAAGTGCTTAACTACGTGCTAGACTTTGTGCTTAAAAGCTTAGTTCACTAGCAACACGTAGCTAGGCCTAGACCCTGGCACCTCAGCAAATACCAGTGACATATGCTTGCATTTCTCTTGGTTCCTAATAACCATGGTCAAAGAATCTTCTTCAGACTCTGCCTTAGTATTGCTGAATAATTCCAGCAGCTTCCATAGAGGGCAAATTTGGCTCTGTGGGATTCCTGAGCCCTTCATAGACCCTTGTTCTTTCTATTTACAGCATTGATCACCTTTGTCAGGCTTCAAACTCACACCTTGTCACTTCTGCCACATTCTATTGGTTAAAGCAAATCGCAGGGCCAGTCCTGTCTAGGGACTGGAGAAATAGAGCCGGTCTCTGGATGAAGAGCAGCCTGTGCATACTAGGATGGGTGGCATTTGTGGCCATGAAACAATTTACCACATGAAACAATTATTCTACCATCTGGCCGCAAATTGCTCACGATCCTCCCACATGTAAAATATGCTTACTCCTGTCCCAGGACCTGCAAAAGCCTCACCCCGGGTATTACACCAGTCTTGAAATTCACCAGTTTGTGCTTCCCTTCTAGTCTACACACAAATGAGATTTCTCTGCGCAGCCCTGCAGTTCTCCAGAGATCTGTAAACTGGAACTATAAGGTATCTGCCCTCTCCCACCCAAATACCTAAGACGCAAAGGTGAGACAAAGGTAAGATAAGCACACTGAATATGCCTTTTTAAAAAGACAAAGAACTGGAAGTACATAGCAGTCACTGGTCTGTAGCAATTGTGAAATCAAAACAGGGCATGTCCTGGGACAGGGGCATGTTGCCTGATTAAGGGCCTACTTCTTATCCTTTGAAGTGGTTCTCTAACCCATTTTGTTCCTACACTCTGGACTGATCAGCTCTCTTATTTTTTTAAATATATTTTTATTGATTTCAGAGAGAGGGAGGGAGAGGGAGATAGAAACATCAATGATGAGAATGATCAATTGGCTGCCTCCTGTACGCCCCCTACTGGGGATCCAGCCCACAACCACAGCATGTGCCCTGACTGACCAGGCTTTGAACCATGACCTCTTGGTTCATAGGTTGATGCCCAAACACTGAGCTATGCTGGTAGGGCTGTTCAGCTCTCTTAGAAGTCCTTCCTTTCTATAAGAACTAGCTCACGTTTGCTAGTTCTCTCAGTCAGCTTTGTGCTTGTAGGAAGTTGGCCCAGAAGTTTCTCAAACGGTCTCTGTCCCTTTCAATCCACCTCAAGACAGCCTCTTCAACATTCCTTACAGGATTTCTCAGATTAAAGTCTACTCTAATGGATAATAGCGAGGCTCACTATTCTTATCAAGACAGGCCTTCCTCTAATTTTCCTGGTGTGTCAAAGTTGGGTGATATGTCTGGATTCACTGAAGATGTTCTGTTTAAGTGAAACAAAAACTAGACACCACTTTAAATCATTCTGAGGTCTTATGAAAGGATTTGATGGCCACACCCATGAGGCCTCATTTGACCGAATGTAATTTTTTACTCACATTATTATTTTCTTTGATAATCTTTTCCGATCCAGCACATCCTGGGTCTTCCATATTTTCTCTAAGCTCTACTTGCAGACTGAATAGTTCTTTCTTTAGTTAATCTCTGTCTTCCTGCATTTCATTATACATAGCTATAAAAAGCCAAGTCACAGTTGTAACATTCTGCCTGGAAATCCCCTAGCCAGATTCACGAGTTCATTAGGGAAAATTTGTATCTTCCAACCATAGCAAAGAACATTTTGCCATTTGTTTGGCCAATATATAACAAGGGTGGTCCTTTTTCCACCCTCAATAGTAATTTCCTTATTCATGTCCCAGCATCTACTCATCATCTCCTCATATCCTTTCTAGTCACCAATCTCCCCCATTACCAAAGCCAATGCCATATGTTTTTTATTTTTGTTATGACAGCACCCCACCTCTATGTATGATTTCTGTGTTATTAACCATTTCTGTGCAACAAACCACCCTGAAATCTAGTGGCTTAAACAATAATGGTTTCTTACCTCCTATATAGGTCTGCAGGTTGGTTAGGATGGCTGGTTTCATGTGCTTGTTCATGCTGAAGAGTTATCTGAAATGGAAGGTTCAAATGGCCTCACTTGCATGTCTCATGATGGGTATTGACTGTGGCTGGGAAGTCTTCACTCTCTTATATACAGCCTTTCCTCCTCTAGATAGTCTGGCTTACTTATATTGTGATCTCAGCACATCACTCCAGGAGGGCAAGGGCAGAATCTTCAAGGTACCTCAAGTGCCAGTCTCTGGGATTTGTACTTGAATGTGTCTCTTCTGCTACATCCTGCTGGTCCAAGAGAGTCACAGATTCAGTCCAGTCTAGGAGGTGGAGAAACAGCTCTCACCTTGGATGGGAAGAAAGGCAAAAATCACTATGCAAAAGAATATGCATACTGGGATGGGAGGGATTTGTGGTCAATAAGCAATCTACCAGACTAAGAATCTATTGAAAGAGTGAATGTTTCATTTTTATTTAGGGTATGAACATGGCCTTCATCCCTAATCTTCATTTTTGCCTCTGGTATCAGACCATTATGTGAGATTTCCCAAGTGACTAATTATTCTCTGACCTCACCACTTCCTTAATCTTTGTCAACAATGGGGTCTTGAATATCCCATGTCTGTTGTTCTCTACCTCATATTCTAGACCAATCTGGAGGAACAGGTAGATCTGGTTTTGAAACTTGGCTTTACCATTTATTCACCATGTGACCTTAAGCAGGTTATTTACATTATTTAAAATTTCTGCCTCATCAGATTTGTAAGATTAAATGGCACAGTGTATTAAAGTTCTCAGCATATGGTAGTAAATTAAAGAATAACAGTTTTCACCTGGCCAGCATGGCTCAGGGGTTGAGCATCGACCTATGAACCAGGAGGTCATGGTTCATGCCTGGGTTGTGGGCTCAATCCCCAGTGTGGGCATGCAGGAGGCAGCCAATCAGAAACATCATCATTAATGTTATCGCTCTCTCCCTCTCCTTACCTCTCTGAAATCAATAAAAAGTATATATATTTTTAATGCCATTTTCTTCTTTTGTGTCACCAGATAGTAAAGGACATCTAATACAAGATTAAGACTACAGATTTTTATCATCAATGGCCAGTTGTTGATAATTTTTTAAACCAGAACATTTCAAAAATAAAAGAGGTTGAGAAATTAAATTATCAGCTATGTGCAAATTCTATATTAGACTATATTCTTCTAAATTATTCTTCATTTTACATATAATTTCAGAGGTTGTGAAGAAATATATTACTATATCCTCATATAATGATGGATTATTTAATTAACCCCAGAGATATGTTTAGGACACTATAAAATTAGGGCATTGCAGAAAAATTATATTTGATTTTTTTTAAAGGACACTGAAATAGTCACCAAAGGAAAACCCAAAACTTTGTCAGACTTTCCTACACTTAATATATTTTTAAATCTTGTCTTGTTTTTATTTGCAAATACATGACATAGAAGGTACTATAGTCTTCTCAGTACTTTGTATCCTTGATTCAGCCTTTCCTTCACATGTCATATAAAATCTGAGGCTTCCAATAGCATTATTAGAAATGAAATGGAAACCAAATAAGAAACATATTTCATAATGAAAATAAATGATAAATCTTGGTTGTTGGTGGATTGTAAAGATTGATGGCATGGAAAAATTCAAAGATCTCACTACTCAACAAATATTTCACATCACCCAAATCATCGATGCTATGTCAAATTAAGTGAACTATCTTATATTACATATTGAGTTTTCTCTTCTCAGAATGTTTTATATTTTCAACAATAAGTCTTATTATAAATATCATATCCTATTTTATCATTGAGTCTTTGAAGAAAATGCCTAATAATAACAACAATAATAATAACAATAATGATAATACTGTGAATGATGCACTTGTCTCAATTCTGCACCTCACTACTGACATTAATTACACTCTGTCCCCATCTTTCCATGAGGTCAAAATATACTGAGTAGTTGGGGACAGAGATTGAGTTCTACAATATCAGGATCAGGAAGTACCTGTTGGAAGAAGACAATGATATTGGAATCAAGGACCAATGAATCCAAGGACCTGGGTGAAGACAAAGACTGGGGTGAGCACATATAAACCTTGGGTCCCATGAGGATTATTGAAAAGTTTCCAGACAGGTGGAAGCATGATCAAAACAAAAGTAGGTGTAAGACAAGGTCACCCAGGTTATTTTAGGTTAATATACATAGGTTCATTTTATTTTATTTTATTTTTAAATATATTTTATTGATTTTTTACAGAGAGGAAGGGAGAGGGATAGAGAGTTACAAATATCAATGAGAGAGAAACATCGATCAGCTGCCTCCTGCACACTCCCTACTGGGGATGTGCCCGCAACCAAGGTACATGCCCTTGACTGGAATTGAACCTGAGACCCTTGAGTCCACAGGCTAATGCTCTATCCACTGAGCCAAACCAGTTAGGGCCATAGGTTCATTTTATAGTAAACAGGTGGAGCATGATAGGTCAGACCTTCTAAAAGGTCAGGGTGAAGCCAGAATAGAAATTCACTGAACACATTTTTTTTTCTCCTACCATGCTTGATAACATGTGGCTTTTATCTCTGAGGATTCACTCAAATTTGTAATATTTTAAGATGTCTTTACATAAGTAAGTCTAAGGGTCAGTCCTGAGCTCATAGCAGAATTAAAGGCCTTTTAAGTTGTTTATCTTAGAGTTTAGACACATGTCTATGAAGGCCAACAAAAGAAGCAGCTAGCCTCTTGGGGAGCTGGGACTCAGTAGAATTTAACTAAATGGTAGAAGTAAAATTCAAGTTTTAAGATTTACGATGATGCACTCAAGAAAATAATATAAAATGAAAAATGATCATCTATGACCCTGCACATCTAGAAATCTATAGGTAAGATATTCAGTTTGCCTTTCTATCAGGTACTTTATCCTTGTGAAGTATGTCAGCTTGGTCCTCCAGTTTGAGCTTAACATGTTCACTCAAATAGTAGGGACCTCACTTAGTAATATCATCATCAAAGTGATGTTTTCCTTCTTTTACACGTTTTCAAGGTCAGGAAACCTTTCCACTGTGTTTTTAATACCCCAGAACTCTTGGACCTATGGGACCTGAAGGTAATGGAGTAGATACAAGTGAAACATGTCTTTCATGACCATACTTTTCTTTCAAAACCCCCAGAGATTTGAAACATAGCTTGAAAACCAGTGGACTAAAACAATGAATTAAAACAACTCTTCTTTTCCCTTGAGATGTTGGTTTAACTCCAGTGTAGAAATCCAAGAGAGATAGCGTCAATTTGTCTTTGGATGTTAACTGTGCAAGATTTCTCTTTTTCCAAAGGGCAGATGATCTATTGAAAAGGCGCAAAGTCACAGCACCGAAACTCTGTAAAGGTGCTCAGACTTCTGGTCCTTCCTCTGGTAAACTATTTGCTATTGAAATAAAAGTACTACCTGAGCTAAGCCCTATAGCATACATGTACACATTTACCCCAGGAATGAGAAACTCTTATGAAATCTCTATTTAAAAAAAAACACACAACTGTTCATCATTCCATTCTTCAGATAGTTCCTCTCCAAATGTATCTTTTGGGATGCAGGTGGTATTCTGAGGCATATTAGAGATTAATCAAGTAACACGGACAAATTTCTTCTCTGGCATGAAGTGGGGCCTTGGATTCCAGCAGTAATTCAGCAGTAAGAATCCTGTGTAAGAGTTATTAAGTGGACCACAAAAACCTCTTCTCAGTACCTCTTCTTCCATACTCTGTGATTTGAGGCAATCAGTGTGTACATCGCCTATTTAATTATGAATTTAAAACATTATTATACATTGTCCTCCTAAGGCTTTATATCCAAACATATTAGCACTTTTTAATTGATCTTATGAAACTCAACAAAAGCCATTATGTTTGTTGTTTTTTTTTAAAAGGAAAAAGAAAATCCTCCAGTGAACATGTAATAGTGAGTTCTAGAAACCAGATAATTTCTTTGCTTAATAATAGTTTTCTTTCCTCTTGGCTGCAGATTCTCATAACTAGCACCATGCCAAACATTCGAAGATTGGATTATGGCCTGTCGTACTTGATTATTTTTGTCAGCATGCTGACCCGGGGTGCCCTTTTCTTGTGTTGTTCCTTCTGTTTCCATTTTTCATGTCATCCAGCTTTTCATCTTGTCAATCAGCTTTTGACTTCCTGATTAAAGTGTCTGTCACAGGAGCAGCCTGGTCTCCAGTCAGTTGTTTAATTTGTTCCTCATGGCATCCAATTGAGTTATTCATCTGGCCCAGCTGTTCCCAAGTGCTTCCAGCATCACTTTTTCATGTGTTTGGGTTTAACCTCTATATCTATGTACAACAGTGTGAATTGTTCCATTCATACTGTTGACTGTGGATTGCTTTGCCTTCCTAATGCCTCCACGCTACTAGGCTGGCTGCTACGCTGTGGCCAAACCAGCAGAGAGAAACAGTATTTCAATCTGATGTTATGGTAACAACTACAACTAAACAGACTAGTTTTAAAGAATTATAGCAAGCCCACTTTTTAACAATTAGGACGATGTAATGGAAACTCTGTACTGTTCAGATTCAGGTCCACCCAAGAATAATGTTGATGGTGCTTGGCAGAGGAAAGGAAACGCTGGTCTGCCAATATTGTGGATATTGCCGCAAATGCTCCAGGACCTATTTGTTGCATTAGGTGACATGAGATACTCTCTTGGCTTGAATTGGTGCAGATACTCTACTGGAAAAATAAAATTAAGTAAATCTGCTGAGTTTGCAAGCTAAAACTTGTCTTCTAGTGGTAAGATGATTTATATTATGCAACATTCAAGAAGCCACATAATGCAACAGGAAACTGAAGAAAAGAAAATGAGAGCACATTTACCCACTCTCCCTTTTAGCTGCTCAAACCTAATTAATTCAAAAGTTCAGTAGATTGTTTATGAGTGAGCCATTCCTTCCTGCTATTGCCTATCATGTTTCTCCTGTACCCCCTACAAACCTGAAATGGCAACTCCATTACCGAAGTCACGAAAATAACCAGAGACCATGTGCCTAGGACCTAAGATTGTAGAATGATTCTAATGAGAATCAGGCAGGAGTCTTAGTACAACTTCATAGCCTACTTCCCATGTTGGGTTGATTCCATGCAACTATTTGCAAGGAATTCAGTTGCTCCTATAAGAATATGCATTTATTTCTTTAGGCTAATAATATGGGGTATAGTGAAATAGTGTAGAAATCCTGAAGAGAATTAAAGTTGATAGTACCATATATGGAGAAGACTATTGGCAATTAAACAGAGGAAATAAAATCATTTTTCTGACTATGGGTTTTTACAAAATATTTTGAATTTTCTCAGAGAGGTATTGTACATATATGAATTCATATTATTAACAGTAATTTTTGTAACTTATTTAGAGGCTTAATATATTTTATTTTCAATTAGAAAAACAATTATCAAGTAAATTTGACTTCAATGAGTAAAAATAAAATGTTTAAGAAAGATAAATCATGGAGAAATTGTAATTTGAAATGTATATTTTTTGTTTTGCTCTAGTTAAATACCACCACCCCCTCCCCACCATGGAGGTTTTCCATGATGCGTTTTTTAGAAAAATAATATTATCAATCTCTTCCCTGGGAGGTTTTCCTTATTGTCTTACATGGATTTACTTTCCCAACTTTTCCAAATTCATATCTCTGGAGGAATATCCCCATTAGTCTTTCCATTATTATCCTCAGAAAAGTGAATACAGTGAATTGGTACTCAATAATTATTCTACCCATCTTCTATTGTGTCTTTCTGTGCAGCAGAGGCTACAAAATTAAAAATTATACTTGCTAGACTCCCTTGCAGCTAGGGTTCCAGATATGCTTTGAGTCTCACCCATCAGATACACCTGTGAAAGATTTGGAAAGTGTAAGTGAAGCAAAGACCACTATTTTTAACCATGTTGGCAAGCATGACTGTGAAGCCAACAATTGTGGATGCAGTGCTCTAACCTGAGTCACACCTAAAAGGTGAGCCAAGTGCCTGCAGTACAAATGGTGGCTTCCTGATTCCTACCTTATCAATTGTGATTCCCCTGGTGGGCCAGTTCTATGTTATTTAACTCTCCAGGAGTTTTTTCTTGGAGTTCTAACCCAGAGGCTATTCTTCTAAACTAGGGGTGGGGAACGTCCAGCCCAAGGGCCATATAAGGCTCTCTTAATCATTTGGTCTGGCCCTGCCAAGGCATTAGAATGAGTTAATTAAATGTTTGACCAAATATAGCAGGCTAATTTTTAAGTTGATAATTTTGTATGGCCCAAGAATAATGTTATAAATATCCAAATGGCCCTTGGCAGAAAAAAGGTTCCCCACCCCTGTTTAGACCTTCCGATGATTTGCAAGCTCCTTATTCCCTGCATCAAATCCCTTTCTGATTTAAAAAGAGTAACATTTTAACTGAAAATTCATTCTGATAGTTTGTCTTTGCACTTTTCAAAAACTCTTGCTTTACTGTAAGTGTCATAGTGCAAAGAGCAGATGCTTTGGAGTCATACACATCATTATTAGTTATATCACTTTGAATAAATTTATAAGCTTATCTAAGCCTCAGCTCCTTCATCTGAAAAAATATGCAACAATATTTAAATGCATAGTTGATATACAAATAAAATGAGATAATAAATATTTGGTGCCTGAACCTCTGATGCAAGTATCCAATAAATATCAGCACTCTTCTTCAATGTTTAAATTTGAACAGTTAGTTCTCAACATAATATTCCCACTAGGACCACATTTAATAAGGAAAACAAAAGACTGGTAAAATATTGCATATTTTATTAAAAGCACATTCCTGTGTCAATTGGGATCCAGTGAACCATCTACTTATGGATACTAGCACTGAGTTTAACACAGGGAACCAGACCCCATGAGATTTCCAGATTGCTATATTTAAATTTAGAAAAGCAATATATATATATATATTTGCATATTAAGGAATATATATATATTCCTTAATATGCAAATAGACTGAACAGCAGACAACCGAACAACTGGTCGCTATAATGTGAGCTGACCACCAGGGGGTGCACGCAGAACATGGTGGGCATCGGCAGCAGGCAGCAGAGTGCGGAATATGGCGGGCATCAGCCGTGGCAGGATGGTGGAGCAGGTGAGCAGGGGTGCCAGACCAAGGCAGGGTGTCAGTCGCTGTCATCCGGGCAAGCCTCTGATGGTTACTGAAATTCCTTGCTCCTGTGCATCACAGTCCCACCCAGTGCTGGCGCCAGAGCCGCTGCTCTCACCTGCTGCCGTCGCCCGGCACTGGTCCCCTTCACTCCATGCCATCAGCGGGTGTGAGCCGCAGCTGCCAGCCCTGATCACCCCTGAGGGCTTCTCCACCACGCCCTGTTCCTGAGGGGCCATTGGGGCAGCAGCCACAGCTCACACCCACTGCTGGCTCCGGCCCTAATAGCTCCGCACTGTCAGCAGGTGCGAGCAGGACTGGCACCATCAGCACGTGGGAGTAGCAGTGGTGGCAAGAGGGGAGATGCCAGGAGACAGGGCCCTGGGGGCTGTGGTGGGAGGGGCCAGGCTGGGGCACAGAGGATGGGCTGAGACCCACCCATGTTCACCGCAGCCTCAAGGCCCACCCTTCCTTTCAAAGTGCACAAATTCATGCACTGGGCCCCTTGGGATTAAAGATTACCAATTACTACATATGTACATGCTTCCTTCATGCCATGAAAAAAATGAAGTGAATGAACTTTAATCCAAGAAGATTAGGTTAAAGATGATAGTCACATTTCAATTCCATCTATCTACCTAAGCCTAAAGACATCTTTTAATTAGTAACACAATAAAATAGTATTCTCATTCCTTCAGACAAAATAACTTTGGATTATCAGGTGCCATTTCTTGTCAAAAGAGATATATCTTAGCTACGTGATCCACTAAAGTATTCCATAATTCTTCTCAGTTTTCCTAAAAGATGTGGAAACTTAATTTCACTATATTCCACTTTATTAACCTAAGAAATTAAATGCATCTCCATCTAGGAATAATGAGGAGAAACAGAAAAATGGACTTACAAGAAAGAAAGAAAAATGCTCATCTGTTGAAGTAAAAATGAGCCTGAAATCTTATAGGTGCATGTGTAGAAGATATTGTGGTGGTCTGAAATACGATCTAATAGCTATACATTTGAGTTTAAAACTAAATACATATCAAAAAAAGAGATGAAGCTTCGGGCATACTTGAGTAGGAAGGCATAAATGAGAACCCTACAAGCCAGAACCATCAATGGCTTCATCCTCAGTGAAAAGAAATACTGGAGAAACACACACTCATTGGGCAAGGGAAATGACAAGGAACCTTGCCTCTACCTGGGACACTGGATCATGAAGTAACAAAAATCACCATGAAAAATTAATACCAGAGCCATGAGCAAATGTATACTGATTTCACATGTTTGGGGAGACACAAGAAGTTTCAAACCAAGCAATACGAGGGGGGAAACTAATACAATGGAACTTGTGTAAGCAAATGAAAATTCAAAACACTTTAGAGGAAATACTTCCAAAACTAAAGCTAATTAAGATATCTCTCCCTCTCTTACACACACACACACACATACACACACACACACTGCTGCTGAACTCACAATCAAAAAAGTTTAAAAACACAAGGGGAAAATCCTTTATAAGCAAGATTAAATACACATAATCCCAAAATTTAAGATTACAGAAAAATCTATAAAAGTAAATAAGCTTTAAATGATTTAAAATAAAATAGAAATAATAAGGCAAGAATGACACTATCATAAAGACAAATTGAAAAAGAACCAATGATGTCAAGAAATAATGTATATAGTTATTGAATTATAGACTCAATGGATATAATAAAAAGCAGATTAGATACAAATTAAAATGGAAAATAGATCTGAGGATCTATTGCAGAATATGCACAGATATATAAAAAAGTGGGAAATATGGATAACAAATTAAAGTAAAATAAAAATGCACCCAATAGAAGGTCTGGGACAGAGTATAGATAATAGTAGCTGTATACTGTTCAATAAAAAAAGAAAACACTAATTGAGACTTTTCCTAAATGGCATACATCTTCAGATTCAACAATCATAACTAAAGAGAAGTACAAATCCCTTCTACACAAGACAATGCCAAAGCCCTGCCCATATTTCTGTATTCCCTTCCTTCCCTCACCCCAAATATTGGTTCCAGGTGTGCCTTCACTTCCAACTCTAATACCTGCATCTCTCTGTCAAGAGTTCCCTTTACTTCACATCCTCACCAATACTTGTTATCTTTTGTCATATTTATCATAGCCATTCAAACAGATGTTGTTTAGATTTTTTTTTCCATTTATATTCATAAGGGATAACAGTTTGCAGTATTCATTGATTATGTTGTTTTTATCTGTTTTGGCATTAGATTAATTCTGGCCTCATAGGATGAGTTGGAGCATCCCTCCTCTTCTATTTGGAAGAGATTGTGAAGTATCGGTGTTGATCTATACTAATAAAAGAGAAACATGCAAGCCCTGACCGGTTTGGCTCAGTGGGTAGAGCATTGGCCTGTGGACTGAGGGGTCCCAGGTTCGATTCTGGTCAAGGGAATGTACCTTGGTTGCGGGCACATCTCCAGTAGGAGGTGTACAGGAGGCAGCTGATCAATGTTTCTCTCTCATCGATGTTTCTAACTCTCTATCCCTCTCTCTTCCTCTCTGTAAAAAAATCAATAAAATATATTTTTTTTAAAAAAGAGAGAAACAAGCAAATTAACCATCACCCTGCTATGCCAAGCCATGTCCACCAGCCAATCAGGAGCGAGTATGCAAATTAACCCAACGAAGATGGTGGTGGCCACGAAGCTGGAGCAAGCAGGAGGCTTAGGTTGCCTCCGGTCATGGAGGAAGCCAAGCTTCCTGGCTGGCCCTGGCCTCCACTCAAGGCTACAAAGTTTCAATTATAGAAGATAAATAAATCCCAACAAAAGTGGTGGCAGCCACGGAGCTGGAGACAGCAGGAGGCTTGGGTTGCCCCCGGTGATGGAGTAAGCCAAGCTTTCCACCCATCCTGCCCACCCTGGCTGGCCTTGGCCTCCACTTAAGGCTACAAAGTTTCAATTACAGCAGATAAATAAATCCTAGATATTTGCTTCCAGGCAGCCCTGGCCTCCACTCAAGGAGGCATTGAAAAAAAAAAAGAAAAAGAAAAAGAAAAAAGGAGGGACTGGGACTTGGGTCGCAGGGGGGTGATCATACCAGGATGGGATGGCAGGGGCTGTTGGGGGTAAGCAGACCAGCAGGGGGGGGCAGTTGGGGGTGAGCAGGCCGGCAGGCAGAGTGGTTCGGGGCAATCAGACAGGCAGGTGAGCGGCTGGCGCCAGCAGTCCCAAATTGTGAGAGGGATGCGCAACTGCCGTTTTAGGCCCAATCCATGTAAACTGGCAGTAGGACATCCTTTGAGGGGTCCCAGATTGGAGAGGGTGCAGGCCGGGCTGAGGAACACCTCCCTACCCCCCGTGCACAAATTTCATGCACCCGGCCACTAGTTCTTCTATAAATGTTAGGCAGAATTCTCCAGTGAAGTCAGAAAACCGTATTCTTTATAATGAAGGTAAGATACATTTTTAGGAAAACACAAGCTGACTTGCACTTAGGCTGAAGAATAATACTCAGTTGTAAACTCAGAATCATACAAAGCAATACAGATCACAGAAATTGTTTAATATAATAGAACTAGAGGCCTGGTGCACGAAATTCATGCACGAGGGCGTGTGTCCCTTAGCCCAGCCTGCACCCTCTCCAATCTGGGACCCTTCGAGGGATGTGCAGCTGCCCGTTTAGGCCCGATCCCAGTAGTAAGCCCCTAACCACTTCTGCCTGCCATCCTGATCACCCCCAAACCACTCCCCTGCCAGCCTGATTGATGCCTAACTGCTCCCCTGCCAGCCTGATTGTCCCTAACTGCCCTCCCCTGCAGGCCTGGTCACCCCTAACTGCCCTCCCCTACAGCCCTGGTACACCCCAAATGCTCTCCCCTGCAGGCCTGGTTCCCCCCCCCCCAACTGCCCTTCCCTATAGGCCTGGTCACCCCCAACTTCCCTCCTCTGCCAGCCTGGTCACCCCTAACTGCCCTCCCTTGCAGGCTTGATCACCCACAACTGCCCTCCCTTGCAGGCCTGATCCCTCCCAACTGCCCTCCCCTGCTGGCCATCTTGTAGTGGCCATATTGTGTCCACATGGGGACAGCTATCTTGTGTGTTGGAGTGACAGTCAACTTGCATATTACTCTTTTATTAGATAGGATAGAGCCCTGGTGCATGGGTGGGGGTTGGCTGTTTGCCCTGAAGGGTGTCCCAGATCAGGGTGGGGGTTCCCTTGGGGCATGGAGTGGCCTGGGCAAGGGGCCTGTGGTGGTTTGCAGGCCGGCCACACCCCCTGGGTGACCCAAGTGGAGGCTCCGGTATCTGGGATTTATTTATCTTCTATAATTGAAACTTTGTAGCCTTGAGCTGAGGCCTGGGCCAGCCAGGAAGCTTGGCTTCCTCCATTGCCGGGGAAACCCAAGCCTCCTGCTCACTCCATGGTTGCCACCATTTTTGTTGGGATTTATTTATCTTCTATAATTGAAACTTTGTAGCCTTAAGCGGAGGCCTGGGCCGGCCATGGCAGGCAGAAAGCTTGGCCTCCTCCATCACAGGGGGCAACTCAAGCCACCTGCTCTCTCCAGTTCCGTGGCTGCTGCCATTTTTGTTGGGATTTATTTATCTTCTATAATTGAAACTTCGTAGCCTTAAGTGGAGGCCTGGGCCAGCCAGGGTGTGCAGGAAGCTTGGCTTCCTCCATTGCCGGGGAAACCCAAGCCTCCTGCTCACTCAGTGGCTTCAGCCATCTTGGTTGGGTTAATTTGCATACTCACTCCTGATTGGCTGGTGGACATGGCTTATGGGTGTAGAAGAGGTATGGTCAATTTGCATATTGCTCTATATTAGATAGGATACTTCTTTTCTACACTTCTTAACAGATAATTGTTTAAAGTACAAAAAATAACAATATCTCATGAAGTGTATACCATATGGAGAAGTAAAATGTATAACAATAACACAAAGGAAGGAACAGAGGAAACAGACTTTCATTATTGTAAGACTTTTAAATTATAGTGGTATAATAATATTTGAAGATAGATTGCAATAAGATAAAAAATAATCAAAGAACAACTATAAAACAAAGAAATATAGCTAATATGGCAATAGTGGAGATGAAATATAATACTAAAGCTATACTGAATTAATTCTCTCCCCCAACCCCCCAAAAAGAACATAGACCAGATGGAACAAATAGCAAGATTGTAGTTTTAAAATGACTATATTCAAAATCATATTAAATTTAAATGGTGTACAGCAGGTATCAGCAAATGTTTTCTCTAAAGATCCCAAGAGTAAATAGATTTTGCAGGCCATACCATCTCCATCAACTACTCAACTGCAGTTGTAGTGTGAAAACAGCTACAGACAATATATAAATGAATGGGCATTGTTGGTTTTGAATAAGTTTATTTTTTACAAAAATAGGCAGTTAGCCTATGGCTGGCTTATATAAATTAAGCCACCCCCTCATTGAGTGACCATCTATCTTGCCCCTGGGAACAACATGGGATGTTAACCACTGCCAACAAATCCTAGAGAGTCTAAGCAACTTGGTTGCCTCTTTAGCTTGCTGCTTGTTACATGAATTATGTCCACTTGTTTCTAACAGTTAAGTGCCCTAACCTGGCCTCTTCCATTACAGACCGCTGTCATCACATCTGAAATAAGGAGTGGGGTTCTAGAGCGGCATCTGCTACAATTAACTCTAGCCTCCAGGGGACAGTCACCCCTGAGCGTGACTACAATGCTAGCAGAGCAAGTATCCTCTGGGTTCTCTAGGGAGCATCCTCTAGGTCCTCTGAAAGATTTGGTAGAACACATCTCATAAATGTCCTGCCAAGTTAGTGAAAAAGCTGGAGTATTTTAACCCATTCCCATCTCTCATTAGTTGAAAGTTACTCCTGGGGATGTGAACTCCTCAGCATTATTAACCAGTTCAGCACACTGCAGAGCTTCTCCAGGAACCAGCAAAGGTGCCTTTAGAGAGATGCAGAGACTTAGAGAAAGAAGCCTCTGGTGTGTGCAAAGCTGCAGAAATATGCAGAGGGGATGAAGAGTAAGGCCCTCAAAGTTTCCACTTCTTGTGACATAGAGAAACTCAACTACATGGGCCAACCTTAACCATTTAGAAAGATGTCTATATTATTGCTCTTTGCAACACTGAAAAAATGTAAATAGTATAATCATTAATCTATTGGGAATATTGGGAAATGGATAAATAAATGGTCTATTTATCTATAAGAACACTAGGCTGTTAACACAAATAAACTACACTTATTATTAGGGATAAATCTAAAAACATAATATTGAGCAAAAAAATAACTTAAAATCTATATATTAAACCAATACTAAATAATGGTGTATTATTTATAGTTATCTGCATCTATATCCTATCTAATAAAAGAGAAACATGCAAATTGACCGTACCTCTGCTACACCCACAAGCCATGCCCACCAGCCAATCAGGAATGAATGTGCAAATTAATCCAACAAATATGGCGGCAGCCACAGAGCTGGAGAGAGCAGAAGGCTTGGGTGGGCCCTGGCGATGGAGGAAGCCAAGCTTCCCGCCTTGGCCAGCCCTGGCCTCCACTCAAGGCAACAAAGTTTCAATTATAGATGATAAATAAATCCCAGATACCAGGGCCTTTGCTTGGGTCACTCAGGGGGCGTGGCTGGCCTGAAAACCACCACAGGCCCCTCACACAGGCTGCCCCACTCCCCAAGGGAACCCCCACCCTGATCCGGGATACCCTTCAGGGCAAACCAGCCAGCCCCCACCCATGCACCAGGACTCTATCCTATCTAATAAAAGCCTAATATGCAAATTGACCATCACTCCAACACACAAGATGGCTGCCCCCTTGTGGTCAAAGATGGCTGCCCCAATGTGGACATAAGATGGCCACCACAGGATGGCCAGCAGGGGAGGGCAATTGGGAGGGACCAGGTCTGCAAGGGAAGGCAGTTGTGGGCAATCAGGCCAGGAGGGGAGAGAAGTTGGGGGGAACCAGGCCTGCAGGGAAGGGCAGTTGGGGATGAGGGGGGACCAGGCCTTCAGGGGAGGGCAGTTAGGGGTGACCAGGCTGGCAGGGGAGGGCATTTAGGGGCAATCTGGCTGGCAGAGGAGCAGTTAGGCATCAAACAGACTGGCAGGGGTGTGGTTAGGGGGTGATCAGGCTGGCAGGCAGAAGCGGTTAGGGGCAATCAGGAAGGCAGGCAGATGGGCAGTTGGGAGCTAGATTGGAGAGGGTGCAGGCTGGGCTAAGGGACACCCCTCCCCCGTGCACGAATTTCATGCAGCGGGCCTCTAGTATATAATATAAAAGCCTAAGCGACCTTTATGACTGAATGACTGGAACGACTGGTTGACCAGTTGCTATGATGCACACTGACCACTAGGGGACAGACACTCAATGCAGGTGCTGCCCCCTGGTGGTCAGTGCACTCCCACAGCCAACCTCCCACGGCCCCTCCCCCTGGCCGGCTGGCCCCCATCAGCCCCTGGTGCTAAACTATTCATAGAGACCTGCTTCTGGGTCGGGGTTTTGTACATAGCAGAGCAGCTCCCTCGCTGTGATCTATTGAAAGTCAGCCCTTGACACAAGGGTTTGTCTCAATCCTGTCCTCTCCCTTCACCAGGGGCTGCCCACCCACCGCGGTGGTGGTGGGGCAGTGAGGGAAGGAAGGGGGAGGGCAGGGAACTGCATGGTGGTGGGGCGCTGATGGCGGTGGCACGCCGATGGCAGTGGTGGCATCTGGCATCTATTCCTTCCTCACCCAGCCCAGTGACCATTGCCTCCTCTTCCAACCCTGCCAGGGCCTTCGGGCTCCGGGCTGGGATGGGGAACCAGGGTTGGGTGGTGGCAGACATGGCCCCTTTCCCAGGGGGGCCAAGAACCAGCTCCCTCCTCTAGGCTGGCGGCCAACCTCCCGTGGTCCCTCCCCCAGCTGGCCAACCTCCTGCAGTCCCTCCCCACAACCAGCCGGCCCCACCCCAGATCAGCCCCAATTGCTGGCCAGGCCGAGGGACCCCACCCATGCATAAATTTCATGCACCGGGCCTCTAGTATTAAATAAAATTACAAAAATGTACATGGACTGATATATAGGATCTTGGTTATTTCTGAAAAGGAAGTGATAGGATCAGACTGGAGGTGAAGCTGTTTTTATAACACATGTCTCAAAGTAAATTTTAAAAGATAATCTGAAGCAAAAAGGTAAAAAATATTGATAATTACTAAATTTCATGGTGAATAATGGGTCTTATATTTTGTTTGAAATGTTTCATGATGTAAAACGTTAATGAATGTATTTTATCACTATAAAACAAGTGGTGGGCTAGAAGATAGCTTATGGTGGTGACTTCTAGATCTGGCTGCTCATGGGAATCATCTGGATACTTTTAAAAATATATATATGCCCTCAAAATTTGTTTCAGTAGGTCTAAGGCAGGATCCAAGAATTTTGTTAAAAGTTTCTTAAGTATTCAATAATTTGATACACAGTATATTTAGCTTTGGGAGCTACTAACTTGAGATACATTTCTTTCCCTAGGAAAGCTAACTTATATCCTAGTTTGGGGTTCTATGATTATAAGTTAAGCAATTCACTGCAAACATTTTCATTAAATTATAGCACAATGACAAGCCCTTCTTTTTAACGAAAAATCAAAGAAAGCTTTGGGATTTGCTGTAAAATCATTGATGGGTACATTGTGCTATTTAGTGTCATTTGTAAACTATAGCTTGTAAAAAAATAACATTCATACTTCACTGTCAAAAAAATCTGTCGTTCTAAATAACTGATATTATGCCTTTTATCTGTTAATAATTGTCATATAAGTAATTATGCATAAATTTTTGCCTGCACTGCTAAAAAAACTGAAAATAAAATTTAATACTTCAAATTATTTTATTATTTTAATAGCTTTAATATAGTTGTGACTCTTAATGAAAGCCACTTCAAATATTTTGTAGTACTAGGTTTGGTATGAGTAATTGGTGGAGATGATGACAATAATAACGCTAGAGGTCTTTTAATATGTGACTGTATAAACTTAATTTTTAAGTTTAATCCTCAGCTGATCCTTCTATGGCAGGAATTATTTTTTTACAGAAAGCAAGTTACTTAACAGATTAGTTTTTCTTCACTGATGAAGAAAATTGGAATTACAGAAAAAGAAGGGGGGGGGGCTTAAAAATATACATAGTAAATTATTTCCCTTCTAAAGTCCCGGTGCATGAATTCATGCACCAGTGGGGTCCTTCAGCCTGGCCTGTGGAATGGAGCCAAAACCAGCTCTCCAACATCCCCTGAGGGGTCCTGGATTGCAAGAGGGTGCAGGCCAGGCCAAGGGAACCCACTGGTGCATGATTGGGGTCTGGGAGAGATGCAGGAGGTTGGCCAGCCAGGGAGGTACCATGGGAGGGCTCCAGGGTATGCCTGGCCCATCTCGCTCAATCCCAATCAACCAGACCCCAGCAGCAAGCTAACCTACCATTTGGAGCGTCTGCCCCCTCCTGGTGGTCAATGCACGACATAGCTACTGGTCGATTGTCTGTCCCCTGGTGGTCAATGCATGTCATAGCAAGCAGTTGAGTGGCCTTAGCATATCATTAGCATATTATGCTTTGATTGGTTGAATGTAGACCATTCAACTAGACACTTAGCATATTAGACTTTTATTATATAGGATGAATCTACCCAACAACTAGCCACTAGTCTAAACTAGCCACCAGGCTTCCCCTCTGCTGTGCTATGAGAACATCAAGAAATAAGTAGCTATATGAACAAGAAGATCTGGGTGATATTTCTTATGCATTGCACATGGACAATTCACCAAATCATCTTTTTGATTTGGGCTGTCTCTTGGTACAGTTAAATGATAGTGTATAGTTTTTATGGCTCCAAATCTCAGTTTATATCTCTAAACAGAGGAGATAGGTAATGATTTCAAAGATTCCCTCCAGTTTGATATGATAGAGTAGCTGAGATGGAGGGCTACTATTTTTTCATTTTCTCTTTTCCCAGCAGAAACCAAAAGTATGGGCAGAATAGAGTTCTAGGGACTTTGCAATCTTAAAGATAATAAATACAGGGTAATCTCTAGCCTTCACAGTAGGAACATTTCTATTCAGTATATTTCCCACATTCCTCCTCTATCCCATCTTTGTCATTTTCAAATAATGAATAAATGGATTTTAATTAATAATAAAATGAATATTGTGTTATTATATTTGCAGGTGACAAATATTGCATAATAAAACATAATTAACATAGTGGGTGTCAAGCAGGACATACATTCAAGAGGTCAGAATCTAGCCCAAAATATTATTATTCTCTTGGTCTAAATATTTGTTAATTGAAATAATTACAATAACATTTATCTCTTGGATGTTTTTGTTATGACTATGTCACAAAGGTTGTCACCCCTTTTAGTTTGTCTTGTTTATACTAATGGACAGAAAAACAGCAGGTTGCATTAAAAGACATTTTAGAGTACCTTCTTATTCTACTTGTTGATGCATTTATGTTCTAAAAAGCAAATTTATTTTAGGGCATGCCAGAATAGAACTAAAGCGGGCCTGAAGGCTTAAATCTATACATGCTGGCTAGTGGTACACTTCTAATTTACTCAGATTTATAGGAAGTACCCAAGAAGTTGCTGGGACTGTTTTTAGTGATTCTTCTTGATGATCAGACAGGCATATAACCAGAGTCTTCAGAATATTTGAGAGGAAGAGGGAGCTATAAAAATTCCTGGAAAATCAGAAAATAGGAGCTTCTGAAGAACCTGAGAGTATCTTCTCCAAATCAGGAGACATCACTGACAGGTGAACACTTCTGGAGGAATCTGAGGGCCACAGAAACTTGACCAACTAATCTGGAATAGTTCTTGGGTTCCTTGCACTGTGTAGCCATCTATGTGAGAAAATTGTGTCACCTTACCTACTTTAAAGCAAGTTTACCCTTTGCTGTATCTTTGGTGCCTTTGTATCAATCAAACACCACCAAATTTTGACAACTGTTCTTGGGGTTACCAAGAAATCAAACTTCATCACTATCAAAGTCACCCAGCTGGATCATGTTATGTAAAATGACATGAAAGACACAGAATTCACTCCTTGGTCCTCTTTTTTCTTTTCTTCTTTAAGAATGGATCAGAACAGTGCAACTGGACCACAGAGAAACACTTTTTTTATCACCCCCTCAATAGTAGGTTCATTTCCCCCTTTTATTCATTTATCTCACAATTACTAAATATTCATAGAGTGCCTACTATATGTCAGGCTCCATGTTGTTGCCAGGCCTATGTTATCTCCCTCTGTCTAAAATATCCTTCTTCTTTCTAAGGTAAATTCCTCCTCATCTACTAAGTACTATCTAAAAGTACTCCCCCCAATAAGGGCTTCCCAAGCTCCTGTAGGGCAACCAGGCTTCCCCTCTGCTGTGCTATGAGAACATCAAGAAATAAGTAGCTATATGAACAAGAAGATCTGGGTGATATGTCTTATGCGTTGCACATGGACAATTCACTAAATCACCTTTTTAGTTTTGGCCGTCTCTTGGTACAGTTAAATGATAATACTAATGCTCTCTCTTTCTGTGAAATGTTATGCTTTGAAACTTTAAGAATGGTACGCTAGAAGTATCTTATTGTTTCTGCTATATCCATTGTCACCTTGCAATTGATTTTGTGGCCTCGATGCAAATAAATGTTGGATCCAATGATTCAGAACAAGTGATGGTAACAATAGAGTTTATGTGCTGTGTGTGCATCACATTTATGATGTGGTCAACTTCCTCATTGCCTGCTTATTGAACAAGAGCTGTCTGGGTGAGATTGTAGGGAAACAAGAAAAACTAAAGCAATTGAAGGAGTGAGAGATGAGGAAATAATAGCATCATGTCTAGGTAATTCTTTGACAAATTGATTCTGAGGTGAGAGAGAGAGAGAGAAATATAGAGGTATCCAGTGAGGTATAAGGCCAGACTTAGTTAAGAAGCTAATAGGGAAAACAAGTGTAAGGATACTCATTTGCAACAACAAATGAATAGCAAAATGATGGAGGGATACATTAGTATACTCATATGATGAAATAATACGTAAGAGAAAACTGCAATAAACTAAAACTACATGTAGCAAAATGAATAGATTTCACAATGTAATACTGAATAAAATATCAAAATGACACACATACAACATGATATTATTTATGAAAAAATTAAATTCACAAAATAGTGCTATATATTGTTATGTATACATAGATTTGTAAATATATTAAGATTAGAGAGGAAGGATACTCATTAAATTCATGAGGATATTTGCTTTTGGGTAAAAACATAGAAGGGGGAAGAACTGGGATTGAAAAAGAGAACAAAGTACATGTTTTATAATTTTTATATGTTTTGTTCCATAAAATGTAGATCTGGGGCATAAATTGGAAAACATTAACCATCTGTTAATTCTGGGAAGTGGATAAATAGGTCTTTGCAATGTTGTTCTCTTAAATACTCTACATTTTTAAACAAAGAAAACCAAAAGTCAATGGGAAGGATCCAGTTGAAAGAGTAAGACATTGAATGAAGATATGTTAGAGAGCTTATATGTAGGGTTTCTCAAAAGCAGGAAAGAAATGGCAGGCAGGGGAGAAACATTAAATTCTTAACGTTATAGGAAACTATGGGGCATAATTTGGGTAGGGTATTTGATTTTAGAATGATGAGGGAGTTCCTACATGCTATGGAATGGTAAGAAGTAAGGGAAGTAAATTTGACAATAGGGAATGTTTTTAAGAATGATTTCAGGGAGTGTGAATTGACTAAGGAAATGTTACAACCCTGCCAAGCAATGGAATTTCTTTTTTGGTGACCATGACTTTCTAGTCAAATCAATCTGTCCTATTGTGTGAATTTATACAACAGCATTCAGGCCCACAGAAAGCAGATTTGTCATTTTTTAGAATTTTCTGGATGCATGTGACAAAAAGACAGAAGAGCAAGTAAATTTGGGTTTTAAAAAATATTATTACTTAATGGATAAGGGAATCTAACTTGAATAAGAGAAAAGGAGTTAAAAATAGCACTTATGAATGGGGAAAAAGCAGAGCATTCATGAGTTAAGAGGTCTAATTGAAGTCAACTAATGATGGTAGTGGGAAAAACTAAACTATTTATTCAATCAGTGATTTGGAAGGTAGAATGGTTATGGTGATATGAATTAGTAATTGGAACCAAAGGAGGGGATAGCTAAAATATGATGGAAGAGAAGCTTATGGAGATGGGAAGGTCAAGAATTTAAGAGGCTACTGGGCCACAAGGGCCATTCAGGTAGACATCTAAATCATACTAGTTAAACACAGGGTTTGGTTACTCTCACTGTAAAGAATGAAGTTTCCTTCTGCCTATGCTTGTAATTCATCTGCCACTATGTACACATTTTCTGTCTTTCATATTTTTCTGAAGAGGATATTTTTGGTTCAGTCCATCAGCATTCAGTTTGAGGTTCCCTGTTGGATTCTCAGAGCTATTTATGCCCTAGACACTGGCCAGCCTATTAAGGTTGTCACTGAGTTAGACCTAGCCTCGTTTCTCAGTTTGTCCAGGTTAGATGATACAGAACATGAAGACCTGTGCAAGGTCCTCAAAAGGAAGCTGTGTATGTGGTGAACAATAAGCAGTGTGTGTGTTTGATCATATCATATGCCATTTCTCCATACACACTCAAGCGCATATATCTTTATCCAACCAAGTAACATTCAATGAGAATACCTGTTAGCTGCTTCTTCCCAGAGCTACCCACCAATATCTTCCCACTGGAAAAGTTAGGGGAAAGAGAAGTAGCAGGGCATTTTGAACCTATAATACATAGGAACGATTAATGAGCAAGCACACCCTCTTTCCAGAGATGTCCAGGATCCGGGAACTATGGGAACACTGAGGACTAGAAGGGCAGGGCCTGGTAGAACAAGAGCAGCTGTATGTTGTTGGCCAGAGCTGTGGTTAGGTGCCCAGTGGCACTTATTCCGAGCATGGAGGCACAAACCTATATGCATGACTGATTTAACTAATATAAAAAGTTCTTTTTTATTTTTGCACCTTGAGGACCAAGAAGAAAAAAAAAAGGGTAAAAGAAACCCAAAATTAATGAATAAAATCAATATTTTTTTTTTTTGCTGGAAAATTCGAGTGAACTATACAGTAAACCCTCACAATATTTCCATCTGCAAGGTATATGAATCCAGAATGGTTTTACATTTATAATTACAGAGGGAATGTGTGAAAGACCCTTATTCCTTTTTTCCCTTCTCTTAAAAAAGTGGTGAATAGGGCCTTTAATGCTCAATCTTAAATGAATGTTGTATATTTTGGCATAGTGTCAAAGTGTTAACAGAACTTGTACTATGGTCTTCTAAAGGGAAAAAACAAATAGTTTAACACTGAGGTATTTTGAAGCAGGTGCTCTGGACAATTAAAGAACTCTGTGGCTTTTGAAGGCACCCTTCCAAGAACTAGAAATCTGAAAAATGAATACCACACTGTCACTTTGATAAAATATCTGTTTTATGCTTCTTTGGGAGGAAAAAAACACCAGAACTCAAAGAGCACAGAGAGAAATTGTATTTAGTAAGAGTAATGTACAAAACACTACTTAAAAACTGCCAATAGCCCAATAAAAAACAGTTTATATCCTCAGTTTAGACCCAACAGTAAAACTCCAATAGTTTACTCTAAAATTTTTGTCAACTTACTGTCTTCATGGTATGGATGGGAATGTATAAAAGTTACAATGTAGAATAAACAAGGCTATGACTGAAATTGGAATCGATATATATATAAAGAGCCAGGGTCGTAACATCCACAACAATCAGAGGCTTGATCGAATGCCAGGCTGCGTGAGCAGCAGGAGAGTGGGCTGAACTGCTGACCTCTTGGAGAGAGAGAGAGAGGCAGGGCTGATCAACAGCCAAGCCTCTCTCTCTCTCTCCCAGAGGTCAACAGTTCAGCCCACTGGCCAGAAGCATGGGGCAGCTGCTGATCAACCCCGCCTCTATGATCAGGCCCAGAGATAGGCCCAAAGATGCTGACTGACATAGAAACTGACCAATCAGAACCAAATCTGGGTGAATTCCAAGGAGCCAATGGCTGCCGAGGAGGTGGAGCTTTTGATGCTGACTGGCATAGAAACAGACCAATCAGAACCAAATCTGGGTGAACTGAGAAGGCAGAACCTAAGGTGGGGGCTGAGCCAGGGTTTTGCCATTTGGTGTAAGATGTAAGAAAGTGATTCAATTTTTTAATGACCGGTTTGGCAGTATAGTACATATGGCTGGCTATCAGTCCAGATATAGGGACTATGTGGTTTTGTCAGCCAAGAGCATCTCCTCCTGCTGAAAAAGGCTTTCTTCCCCACCTCCCACTATTGAAGCAATCCTATCCTATACAATCTATCTATAATAATAAAAGGGTAATATGCTAATTTGATCGGGTTGAATGGCCATCTTCCAGACATCCGACTTCCTTTCGGACAAAGCCATGGTGGTGGGGGCTGAGGCAGAGGCAGTTAGGGGCAATCAGGCCAGCAGGGGAGGGAAGTTGGGGGATTGCGAGAGAGATGTCCCCCGAGGGGTCCCAGATTGGAGAGGGTGCAGACCAAGCTGAGGAACCCCCACTCTGTGTATGGATCTCATGCACCGGGCCTCTAGTGTTGTTATATAAAGCAAAGGGGAAATGTGCGTAGGAGAACAAATGACATAGAGTTAAAGGAAAATAGGAGAAGAAAAAAGAGAATGAAAGAAAAATGGTGCAAATTGTAACACGAAATGTAAATGAAAGGAAATGAAAATAAGCATCACTTAGATTGTTGAACAAAATTCAGTTCCCAAACCTGTATATTTTCAACAGAAATAGGACTACTACTAGCAATAAATAGTGATTTCAAGTAGCACTGAGACATTAGGAAATTAACTGAATGTTTTTGAACATCAATCAGTTTTATCATCCATAAGAGGAAAACATAAACTCTGCTCTGTATACCTTACATGATTTTAGTGAGTCTCAAATGAGAAAATGGTTGTTAAAGCATCATAAAAAATATCAAGAGGAAACTTTTATGAAGATTTAACCTATAATCCTATAAAGAACATAAAAATAGTCTAGAACAGCATATCATAACAGTATTGGTGACTTATGAGCTAAAAAAAAAAAAAAAAAGGAAAGAATGAAAGCCGAGAAAACAATGGCCAGTTTCCCTTGGGGGAAAGAGCTATGATTCATCCTCAGAGTGATGGAAGCAATGACCTCAGAGTGTGCACACTTCCTTACAAGAATTCAGAAAATGACACATTGACACATTGTACTAGTCACTCACACCAAGGCAAGTACCTTAGAATCACCTAAGCAAGTCTTGGTCTGATGGATGCATAGATTCTCCTTAACTAGAGAGACAATTGTGAAAAAATCTCTATTTCCATTGAAGTACAAAGTGTTTTAAACAGGTTATTTAACTCATTGGATTACTATAATAACCATAATAGGATTTTATAAATTTTTTAGATTAGAATTTTTATTTTATTTTTTTTAGAGAGAGAGGATGGAAGAGGGAGAGATAGAAACATTGATGAGAGAAAAACATCCATGGGCTGCCTCCTGCACACCCTCTAGTGGAGATCAAGCCTGCAACCAGGGCATATGCCCTGACCTGGAATCTAACTGGCTACCTCTTGGTGCATGGAACAAAAAATCAACTAAGCCACAGGGGTTGGGCTAGATTAGAAATTTTAGTATCTATGCTCTTGACTAAAAATTGGGAGGACATTACTGAGTTTATTGCTAAAAACTCATCTGGAAGTTAGAGTTTAAATATGTTTTCCCAGACATTCACTTTATTATTTTTTGACCCTTCAATTCCTAAGAAATTTTCTCAAGGTTGATCTCATTTTGTATCTTATTCTTTATGTTTCAATTGGGTATTTGCATATTTGCCTCCATTACCATATAATTATATAACATTTATAAGTTTAACTTTTTCTATGAAACTCGAAGCAGTTAATGGGTTTTATGTAAGTTATCTTCCTCCCACCCCACTGAATTAAGAAACCAAAAGCACCATCATCCCCATTTTACTGGTCAATCTACTTCTGTCTCAAATGCTGTTCAAGGCTCCATCTTACTCAAGCTCTGATTTCCCAGGTCCAATTGTTCATAGCCCCGACCTCACTTGAAAATCACTTGGTGAACTTTTGAAAAATAGCCATGCCCACACCCTATCTCAGACCAATTGAATTTGGACCTCTGATGGTGGGACCTGAGCATCGGTATTCTTTCTAAACTCCTTAGGTGATTCTAGCCTACAGACAAGCTGCAGAACCATTGCTCTAAAGCAGTGCCTTTCAAACATTAATGTGGGTGGAAACCATAAAAGGATATTGTAGAAATACAGACTGTGATCCAGTAGTTCTAGATGGTCACTGAGATTCTGAACTTCTATCGCTCGTGCAGGTGGTGCTAATGCATAACCCAGAACACAGAAAATTACTTGGTGACAATTCCTCAATACTTCCAAGGATAGTATACAACTGGGACCATTCTAAATGCAAAGGAGAGGATTCTACCACATACAATGGACTCATTAGTGCATTCAGCAGAATTCTTTAAAAATTTGAGTTGAGAAAGACTGCTTCATGTGTGAATGGAAATTGAAGTAGAAAGATCGCTTAATACCTTTCACAATTTGACAGCACACTATAGTCATTTCTACCTTCAAAACTTCACTAATTCATTTGCTAGTGTGAAATGTTCTAGATTCATGGGGCATTAATATTTTCTTCATACACTTCCATATTTGCATCCTCCCATTTATTCCATTCTACTTGTCAAATTCCTAAACTTTGGCCTCTGTCCCATCACTTTACTGAAATTACCCCCTCAAAGATGAACTATTTCTTTGTTTAAATCCAATGAACTTTTTAAACTCCATATTCTTTTTCATACCACAGACTACCTCATGCTTGAAACATTCTTTCTCTTAGCATGGGCTGCTGAAATCCACTCCTCCCTCTTAGCTCAGCTCACTCTCTCTTCCTCCATCCTCTCATCTTTCTCCCTTTCTCTGTCTTTCTTAAATGTTAGCTGTCCTGGGGTTTTACCCTTATTTTCTCACTCTACTCACCTTTTTTGGAGGCATCTTGCCTAATCCTATTGCTTTCTTGATGTGTTGGTGATTTCCAAATCCATGTCTCCACCCCAGAGCAATTTTAATTGTTTGTTACACTTCTTGCCCTGAATATCAATTCCTTCATTACCAAATCTCAACCCATCACCATCCTCAAATCCCTTTTTCCTAGATCCTCTATAGTTAACTCTACAAATAATTTTTTTTAAATATGTTGAGAAACAAGAGAGGTGATGATACCTGGGGAAGGAAAATAGGAAGTAACAACTTGTAAACTTCCCTAATTCCAAATTCTGCCCTTCAGCCTTATAGGTTCAGAAGCCTTAGTTTATCAGATGTTACCTCATGATAAACCAATATCATAACATTTATGTATAAATTCTGTAGCCAAGTTAGTTTAATAAATTGTAGCTTTAATATTCCCATCAGTGTGACCAGGACATGATCTCCCTATAGAAAAAAAACATAGGAGGTCAAATAACCAAATATTTGCTCAGTAAGCATGAAATAAGTGCAGAGGAGTTATTAAATAATTTAAATATATGATAGAATCAGGCTAAGATTAAGTAGTTGGCTTATTCTATAAATAGTAATAAAGCACAATGAGTGAAGCTTTGCTAAGGATCATCATTCCTAAAGTTTGTCATCCACTAACTCCTCACTTAGGAAGCTGCCTCATGACATTCCTTTTTTTCTCTCTCCATCATTGACCAACCCCACCTCTATCTTCACATACACTTATGCTTCCTCTTAACTAACCCAGTCTCTGATGTCTTCACGTTTTCCATCTGCTTTCCATTTATTACAGTCTCGATGTTCAGGAAGTCATTCCAGTTCTTTAAAATAACCCCTTTTTTCTACTCTTTTTATTGTTTATTATGTATGGTAACTCTCAGAGAGAAATTTCATGTTTAATACCTAAGTTTCCTCACTGTCCTTTACCCAAGTATCGCCTACAGATATCATCATCTATCTGCTTCATAATCCTGGGTATGATAATATAAAGAAATTTATTGTAAATAAACAATTTTAAATAAAATTACAGACTCTCTATGCAGAATCTTTAAGAAGATGACCTTATGTATCTTTTCTCATTTTGTGTTGACAAGGCACAAGTTGGCATTGGCTCATCTAGATTAATGATAATCAGTTCCAACTTATAATTTCTTTGGTTGAAATCTAGGTGAACTATTAGACAGAATTTCAAAAAAATAGGAGTTTTGAAAATGTCCACTTAAAGATAATATCTTACATTTCTCTGGGGTCTCTTGGTTTTTACAACAGTATTTTAAATTAATTGTATTGACTTGCTAAGTAGCTGTCAATTCAACTGTCATGTATCTTCTTTTCAAGCATAACTATTTAAATGATGAGTGATGTACATATACACACTAAGACAAAGTGTTGATAAGTTGACTCTTTGGATTGAAAGGCATACATAGTCATTAAACTTCCATATTAGAAATTTCCTATTGAAATTGTATTTTATATTATTTTAATAATAATTTATGTCATAATACAATTAAAAGTTTTATCTTTAATATGTTTAAATCCCTTATTTTATTCAATCCCTCAGTGTCAGTCTGGATTAAAACTTTTTAAATAAATTATTTTTTTAGGCTGAAAAGGTCTCAATTCTACTTCTATATTAGAGCCAAATTATGAACTGTCTTCTTCATTACAACCAATTACTCCATTACCTTCCTCCTATTGTGCTTATTGATGAAAAATGCTAATAACCATTAATTATTTTATTTAACAAGTTTTGCTGGGGTTCTTTTACCTAGTATACCAGGCATAGTTCTAGACTCTGGGGATACAACATATAAGAAAAACAAAAATAGACAACAACATTGCCTACCTGGAGGTCATATTTTAGTAGAAGGGTTGTGGGTTTAATTCCAGTCAAGGGCTAGTACCTGGATCACAGGTTTCATCCCTGGGCTGAGTCAGGAGGCAACCAATTGATGTGTCGCACATCCATGTTTCTCTCTCTTCTTCCCTTTCCATCCCTCCCTCCCTTTCAATTCTCTCTAAAAATCAATGGAAAAAATACCCTCAAGTGAAGATTAACAACAACAACAACAACAAATGATGGCCTCTATGAAGAAATGAAATTTGGTCAGGTAATAAAATGAATTAAAGAAACAAGGTATGCAAAAATATTGGGAAGAGTGCTTCAGCAGAGGGAACCACACTACCAGGCCTGAGACAGGAACATGTTTGAAATTTTCCAGGCGGAGCAAGCAGTCCCATGTATCTGGAGTAATGTGCATCGGTGAAGAAGCAGAGAATAGATTGTGAAGGACCAGCCGAGCCACTCTGATACAGACTTTGAATTTCATTCTATGTGCCAAAGGAAGCCATTGAAAGATAGAGGAGTGGCCTGATGTGCTTTGGGCTTTAAATGGCTTGCTCAGGCTGAAAAGGCCTGTTGGAAAGCCCCTGCAGTTGTCCAGGTGAGAACAATTATATTTTGGATTAAGGTCAGAGGTGTAAGTGGTGAGAGGTAATCTGATTCCAAATATATTTTAAAATAACAAAATTTCTGATACATTGGACCTGGTCTGTGAAAAGGGGAAATCAAGAATACCTTCAACTGGACAAATGATGGTATTATTACAGAGAAGAGAAACACTGGTGGAGGAGCCAGTTTTAGGGTTAGAATAGAGCAGAAGGATAATTTGAACATTTAGTGGTTGTTAAAAAACTGAGTGCTATCAAGCCCAAGATTCAAATACTATGAACCTCAAGCAAGGCATATTCCAAGAAAATCACTTTTAGATTTATTACAGTAACATGAAAATCTTAAAAGTAGATAAAATAAAAAATATTTTCTTTGAGAATAATATGTAAATTGATTACTACCTTCACAACAACAACAAAAAAAAAATGTATCTTTAAGTGCCTGGAAAATATCCCTCCTTAAAATTATATAATGAGTAAAAAAAATCATTTTTTAAAAATTACATCTAAGAGAATTTGATACCTTTTATCTTCAGGCAAAAAAATAAAATGATCACAGAAGAAAGTCTGAAGATGAAACCTGGACTAAAGAGCAAAAAAAGAAGTAAAGGGTAAATTAAATTAATATTAACTCTAAAATAAAAAATTATATTTTCCTATGTAGTTTAATATACATAGAATTAATAGATTTTGATAAGAAAAATGAAATAATAATAGATTTTTATAAGAAAAAGATGCGCTTTATAACAAGGTAATCATAAAATGTAAATAGTAAAAAAGCACATAACTTCCAAACTAAAGTAGGGAGAGAGGAATCCATATATATATATAAAAGGCTAATATGCAAAGTGTCCCCTCTGGAGTTCAACTGGGAGACCAGGAGTTTGATTGCTCACCGTGATGTGCACTCACCACCAGGGGGTGGCGCGGAATGAAGGAAGGGCAGGAAGGCTCCAGCCAGCAGCCAAAAGGACCCCGATCCACCCTGATTACCAGCCAGGCCTCGGGACCCTACCTGGGCACAAATTTTGTGCACCAGACCTCTAGTGGAAAAATACATATTTACAGTCATTTCAAAAACATGGATGCAAGGAGAGTCAGAAAAGAAAACAACAGTTGGGACAAATATGAAGCAAAAAAATCAGTATTTAAATTAAATGTAAATAAACTAAATTTTTCATTTAAAAGGCAAAGTATCCAGCCTGAATTTTTTAAAATGCTGTTTGAAAAAAAAAAATGTCCAAAATATAAGTATACAAGAAGAAACAGAAAACATGAACTGTCTTATAACTATTAGTGAAATTGAATCTTTAATGTAAAAACTATTACAAGGAAAATTCTAGATATACTGAGATCACTTGTGAATTCTGCCTTAAGGAAGAAATAATGTCAACTATTCACAAAATCTTTCAGTCAAGAGAAAAAGTGAGAAAACTCCCAATTTGTTTTATGAGACCAATATAAAGTTAATATCAAACTCTAATGAGGACATTACAAGAAAGGAAATTGTAGTCTAATCTCACTCATAAACATAAATAAACCAACACTAAACCAAAACACTAGCAAATAAATATAACAATATATAAAGAGAAAAATAAAACTTGACAAAGGATTTGTTCTAGAAATAAAATTTTTGGGTAACATTTAAAATTGAATCAACATATTTCACCTTATTAACAAAATTAATGAGATAAAATACCCATTCAAGGGAAAACTATTGTAAAATAAGAGTAAAGAAAATATTTCTTAGCCAGATGAAAGTATCTGCAAAAAGTTTAGAGCGAAGGTTACACTTGATATTTCTTGAAAACTTTTCTGATATTGGGCAATTCAGTATAATTGACATTTGGAAAGCTAAAATTTTCTTCTAAAATTAGAACAAGATTAAGAATGTCTACTTATCTCTTCTATTCAGCATTTTTATTATCATAAGCCATGCAGTAAGATATGAAAAATTATATAGAAGAAATACAATAAAATAAAATTTGTTTTGTTGTTTGTATTTCTAAGATGGAATAATTTAACACATACAAAATTCAAATGAACCTACAGATAAAAATATTTAAATAATATGTTTGCTTAATAAGTTTGTGTGGCTAAAGACAGCTAGAAAAATGATGTTTTGCCCTAGCCGGTTTGGCTCGGTGGATAGAGCGTCAGTCTGTGAACTCAAGGGTCCCGTGTTCGATTCTGGTCAAGGGCATGTACCTTGGTTGTGGACACGTCCCCAGTGGGGGGTGTGCAGGAGGCAGCTGATCAATGTTTCTCTCTCATTTATGTTTCTAACTCTCTATCCCTCTCCCTTCCTCTCTGTAAAAAATCAATAAAATGTTTTTTGTAAAAAAAGAAAAACTATGTTTTAAAATATTCAATTTATAATAGAATCCACAAAGTAAAATATCTAGGAATAAATCTAATAAAAAGATGTATAAAACTAATATACAGAACTTTTAAAAATACTATTGAGAGAAATTAAAGAAAACAAATAAATGTTCATGGACTGAGACTAAATTGGTCTTTAGAGTTGATGCAATCCCAATAAAAATTTCAAAACAGTGTGTGTATATGTAATTTAACAAAGTGGCTTTCATATGTACATAAATTGAAAGAAGCAAGATTAATTAGACACTATTGAAAAAGAAAAATATAGTGAAAGAACTTACTCAGCTAGATGTCAATTTAAAGCTACCACAATTAAGACAATGAGGTGTTCAAAAATAGATCAATGGAACAGATTACAGTCTGATGGATATATGAACAGTTGATTTATGAAAAGATTGTAAGTGGGCAGAGCAGTTGGAAAAATATTTTTAAAACAATAGGATAGCCAAAGGAAAAAAATACTGAACATCAACTCCTACTAAAGTTATATGCAAAAATGAAATCTGGGTGCACTGTAAATATGAAAGGAAATCAATGTAGTTTCTTGAAGATAATATGGAGAAGGATTATTATCCCCTCACTGTGATAAAATCATCCTAAAAAATACTACCATGAAATAAAAGATAATCAGATTATAGTAACAATAGAACTTTTGGTCACAGAAAGACATAAAAAGCAACCCACAGAATGGAAGATATCTATAACTTACAAGAAGTTTACATCTAGAATATATTCAACAAATCAGTAAGAAGCTAAAAAATCTAATAGAAAAATGGGCAAGGAGCTTGAACAGCACTTCACACAAAAAAAGGATATTTAAAAGGCCATCAAGATATGAAAAACTGCTCATTTAGTAGTTAAGAAAATAGAAATTAAAACCAAAATAAAACAGTATACACCAAAGTGCCTCAAATTAAACAGACTGACAATGACACTGTTGTCAAGTATTCAGAGCAATAAGCACATTCATTCATAGATTGCTGGTGGGAGTGTAGATTGGTGTAAACACTTTGGAAATAATTTAGTATTATATCAGCTAAATTAGGCCACATAAATGCTATGTATCAAACAACAACAACAAATATCAATGGGATATACCAAAGCGCACCAATGTAGCTCATGCATCTACCTGGGGGCTGGACTCAGCTCATCGAGGCTGGCTCTCTCTACTGGGTTGTGATGGGGCTGGGCTTGGACTCTTGTCTGCAGATCAGTTAGAACTCGGTTGATCAGGCCTGAGCTTAGTTGGAACAGTTCATCTGCCTGGGCTCTACTTCTACGGACTCCTCCTTCTGGAGTATTATCTTTCAAACTGAAATGTATCTTTGTCCAATGAGATAGGTCGTGAGGGAGATTTATCTTTTACCACACTATAAGCAAATAGCAATTTGAGTTGGCTGAATATATTTATTTGAAAAAGTATAATCTCTGTTCTTTAGAACTATTACAAAATATTTGAGAGATTTGCAGAAAGGCAGGAAAAGGAATAAAGATTGGTCATTCTAAGTACAGTAAAAGAATGTTAGACATGTGGCCCTTTCTTCTTTGCTCTCGAAAAGGAATAAATATTATATACCTTTCTCTCCCCAATGTCTGCACTCCCTACCATCTACCTCTATACAGTATTGTTTTCTGGTTTTCTAAAAGTGTTTAAGTACTTTGATCTTTTGTACACCTCTTATTTCTTACCCTAACCTATTTTTCCCTAAAATTACAAAAATTCATAACTACAGCTACAGTTTTTAAGAGTTAATTTTCTTCAACATGTTTTTCTCAGCCTTCCCAGAGAAGATGAAGAAAGTGGGCGGAAAGTGAGAGCTTGTTTGATAAGCCTGATTCTTATTCTGTTTTAGTGTGATGTCTGAGGTGTTAATCTTGTCTTTTAATCTAGGTAATGATAATGGGTTGTTTTTCAATATTGTTTCAGCTTCATTAATATGTATGTTGTCCTTTTTCATCCAAATAGTACTTTGAAGCTAACGTATAAGCCTCTCTCCTGCGTTAGACCTAACTGATTTTCTTTTTTACTTTCACATGTTTGTGTTTCTTATCTCATTATAGCTCCTGATTCTTCTATTCGCTGCTTTATCATTATTCTCCCTGATTACCACATATTTGGGGCTTTATGTCTGGTCTTTCAGTATCTTGCCAATTTCACTCTTATAAAAACTTTATAGTAAACTTCAACAACAGTAATTTTCAATTATGTATTTGATCAACTGGTATTAGTGCTTATCCTGTGGCAGGCACTGTCCAAAAATCATCCTGAGGACCACTTGGATAACCAGGGCTCCTGCCTCACATGAATGGAGGATTTGGGGATATCTACACTGATACACACCTATACTGGTTGTAGCACCCAAGCTTAGCCTGCGCTCTCATCCCCCATAAGGGTGCTTTCATATTCACAACAGTCCCCATTGTCAGATATTCTCTAAAAGTAGAGTGGCAAGGTTTGAAGATCTCTCTTTCAGAACCCTTCTGTGGTGCATTTAGCTGGGAGCTACTCCTGTACCCCTCCTAGTACAATGCTGAGAGCATGGAGTTTCCACAGATCATTCAGCCAAGCATCTGCCTTTGAGCTTTCTCAAAAAAGCTTGCCTTGTGCTTGCATCACATGTGATAGATGTCTGCCTTCCACCTATAACTCTACAACATGGAACATAACAAAAAGTCCTTATCTTCATGGAACCTCAGTGAGTTAGAGATACTATGCAAATAGAGATCACATTTATTTTAGGCCCCCAGAGAGCATTTTGGTCATGAATTTTTACCTGATAAAACTCTATTGTTTGAATAACTTGGGCTTATTTTCATCCTGGTCCTCTTAACAGCTTGGCTCTGGTCACAGCTAGTACCTCCAACCAAGTCATCCACCTTGTGTACCCACAGGCACTGCAATGAGAAAGTTAAGACAGTAAATAGATTAGCCCCAACTCACAAATCCACCAAAGAACAAAATGCTTTGAGCCAATAGTCAGTATCATCATCTCCTTACTTGGGAAATAGCAGATAGCACTTGACTCCTTCGTTTTATTGAGAAGTCCTTTTTTCTTTCCTACCAAATTTATAGGAGTTATAAATGAAAGAAAGCAAAAGGGCCTCTAACACTCTGATATATAGAAAGTGATAACTTAAATTTTTTAGTATTTATTATAAGCCTATCCTTTCCCAATATTATTTTCTAGCTAAAATAATAAGCATAGAATAAATGAGAAGTGTGATAAGTGCTAAGGTAAAATATGTACTAAATTTTTCCAGTTCTAGGACACCTTCCATTGGGTTTGGCCCTCTCAGATTAACAAGATAAATAGATAAATAACAAAGACCAATATAGCTTATGTATTTTTAAGGTGAAATATTGACTGCCAGATATTCATCCACACCATAAGGATTTCGAAATGGTAGATTTGAAGACATTTGTGATAAGGCCGATTCTTAAACTCTGAAGCCTCTGCCAGTCTACTTACTCCCAGTTTAGTTGGTCAGACTCTCATTTACAGTAAAAAACTGCAACTCAGGAAACAGTACTGATGCACCTCTTGGTATCTTGTGGTTTACAGTACCAAACTATCAGCAGGAAATGTCCCCCTAGTGTGTGGTCCTGACATCAGGCATAAGAGATACTACGCTAGACAACTTTATGTCCTTCTAATATCCTTTCTCTGTCATCAAAGTTAAGGCATCTCAAAGATTGCATTTATAAGTCTACATAGCAGGCATGAAGAATATGAAGAATTCTAGCTCTGATTATTCAACCAAATCTTGATCATTAAAATAATCTCTTAAATATTCTAAGATACAAAGAGATACAAGATGTTGAGGGTATAGCCCTAATTAATCACAGGTATATAAAGGGTGTTTAAGAAGTATTATTTATTATAGAAGGCACATAAGAGAATATAAGAAAGGAAAATATGAGAGAGAGAAATCAACCTAATAAGAAGTTTAGATGCAAAATTACCATGAAGTTAATGAAGCTTAAGCTTCAAGACCTCTCACTTGCATTGCACCCTTCTGCCCTTGAGAGGGACCCTAGAAATGTATTCACTTCATCTTGCATCAAATTTTCAAAGTTATGATTTTTTTATAGCAATAATTGGTTAAGAATGCTATCTTTTTCTCTTCCAATTGCATCCTTCATACATTTTCCTATCCTTTGAGTGGCTTTGGAGTAGTTTCAGAAATTTGGGGGATTTGACCAAGAGAAGTTTAGTTGGAGATAGTAAATTATGTTTGTATGGTTCCCAAGCACTTTCATGTATATCTAAGTTACTGCTAAGTATCCTGATATAGGAATGGTCAGGGAATACTCCTGAGATCCCATTGATAACGCTGCTCACCCAATATTGTGGATAAAGTTGTTGCAGAATTTGCAAACATATTCATCTCATTGGGAAAAATTATGGCTCAATAATACTTGAAGATATTGACCACTATGATATTTCACAGCAGTTATGTTTTCTTTTAGTTTCTTCGCATATTATAATAATTTAAAACACACCTGAAAATTGGAGTTTTCCTTACTCTTACACTCAAGGATAAAGATATATTCTGCCCAGGATAAAACTGTTCAAGTTTGCAACAATAAATAAAATGACATTTTAGGGCCTCTAAAATATATTTAGAAAATTTGAAAGAGAATCCCAATTACAAAATAATTTGCAAAATGTTTATTGAAAAAAAATATAAAATTTGCATACAATGTTTTTTAAATATATTTTTATTGATTTCAGAGAGGAAGGGAAAAGGAGAGAGAAAGAGAAACCTCAATGATGAGAGAGAATCATTAATTGGCTGCCTCCTGCATGCCCCACACTGGGGATTGAGCCCAAAACCCAGGCATGTGCCCTGACCAGCAATTGAACCACGATCTCCTGGTTCATAGGTCAACACTCAACGACTGAACCACACCAGCCAAGCTGCATACATGTTTTAACAATTACTCAAAAAGAAATTTGCAACATTTTTGTAAAATAAGTGAGAAATTATAGATTCCTAATTCAATGAATATGAAATATACCTTCTTGCTCCTGTGTTGAGGGAAAATTCAAATAAGAAAATTAATGGCATATGGAGTTAAAAGTGTAGAGATGACCATTAAAATAAAAAGAAATTACTCTAATATAAGGGTTTATATTTTAACACAAAATTTTAAAATAATTTCAAGTGCAATAACTTCAAAAGAGAGAGATAAATTTTTAACAGAAGTAATAAGTAGAGCCTGGGATGTTCCTAGTCCAGTTAATAAAGTGGTATGAATCATAGAAACACAATAGAAAATAAAGAAATTATTTGCCACTGTGATATAAAATTCTGGCATAGAGTTATCATAAAAATTATAATGTACCAGTAAATAAAGATATCAAAACAAACTGGTAAATAAGTGCCTTCAATTTAGAGTATTTAAGATTAGTTACTGTTCAAGAAATCCTAAGATGCCCTGAAAACATAAAGCTAGCACAGGAAAGAAACTTGATAGAGATTTTGACAAATATGATCTCATCCTTATCCTATCTAATAAAAAGGGAATATGCTAATTGACCTTCATGCCATCACAAAGCTGGCAGCGCCCACAGCCAATAAGGAGAGAATATGCTAATTGATGGCCAAACCCTCAAAGATGGCAGCACCCACAGCCACAAGATGCCGGTGCCCAGTCCCCTCAGCCCTGCCAAATGGCAGGTACATGGCAAGGCCAGGCCCAGCCACTCCACACGCCTGCCTCCTGAGTCCCCCAGTCTCCTCAGCCCCCCAGCCATCCAGGGCCAGCCTGAGGCACAGGCAAGCCTCAGATGTCGGCTGCCCAGCTGCCCAGGACTGCCTGAGGCTCAGGTAACCAGGGCTGGCCAAGGCTTGTGCTGCTGGCAGTGGCAGCAGCAGAGGTGTGATGGGGGCATTGCCTTCCCCTGATCACCGGGTCGCCTCCCGCCCCTGAGGGCTCCCAGACTGTGAGAAGGGGCAGGCCAGGCTGAGGGACACCCCCCTCCAGTGCATGAATTTTCATGCACCAGGCCTCTAGTATTAGATAATACCAAATACTAGTTCTGAAGCTGAAGCAAGTTTCCTAAACTTTCAATAAAACAAATTTAAAATCAAGTTTAATCAACAGTGATAGAGAAATGTGATAGACCTACTGTCCGAGGGAATGAGTGCACTAACCACAACCAGAAGGCTGGCCAACTTGCTCCTGTTCTATATTCACCCAGCAAGAAATTTTATTATCTGAATTTGCATTTCAAAAAAGATTTTTATTTGAGGAAGAAATTGTGCTAACCAACTCAGAAGATCACAGTTCACATTTAATCAATTGCCATCCTCATTTATTTGTCATTCTTTTTGAATTTGATCAAGTGACAGAAATTGAGTCCCCCCTTCTGTAAGTCTAATGGTTAATGCTATGGGTTCTATATCCAGACTGCCTGGATGGAAATCCCAGATTCTCCATTCACTAGCTGTGCAACCTCAGGCAAATTTCTTAACCTCTCTTTGCTTTAAATTCCTTTTGTGTATATCAGAAGAATGTAGTATTTACAACATGGAAATATTTGTAGAAAATGAGTTAATATATATGTAAAGTGCTTAGAAGAGTACCTGGCATAGTGACACTATAAAAGCATTAGGTATTCTGAGTATTACCCTAGATTCAATCATAAAAGGCCCTAAGTTCTGCAATCAGACTGCCTGGATTTATGTTCTAGCCTTGTCCACAGCTAACCTTAGGCAAGGAATAAGCCTTTTATGTCTCAATTGCCTCAGTTATAAATGGATTTAACTATTGTAGCTACCTCATAATGTTGTTTAATGATCAAGTGAAATAATATATTTAGAAGCTCTAAGAACAGTGGCTGGTCCACAGTAACCACTAGCTATTATCCTGTTTCACACACATTTGTTAAATGTACACAAATTGCACCTACAAAGAGGCCTAAATATAACCCCTGCTCTGAAGAAGATGTCATCTCAGCAGAAAGATAAATATGTTAACAATAAGGCTAAAAAATGTTCTAGCTACAGAAGAAAAGAAAGAATTGGGTGAAAGTGGTGGCTAAGGAGTAAATACAATGAAGAATAAATTGGGCAAAGGCTTTGTGTTGACATTTTATTTTAATAGCCCCATCAAAGTGTATTTCAAAAAACAGACAAAAATAAAAAGCTGAATGAATAAATTGTGAACCTTGTCTTCTTAATACACTGAATCAGATCAACTTATAGTAGTGAAGACCTACATCTAAGGCAACTCCAAATGCTGAGATTAGAGCACGTTTGGTAAATGTCTACCTGCAAAGTTTGGAGTTGCCCGGAAAAGTATTCAGCTCTAACTAAAGTTCTGTGTCTTGTTCTTAGTTTGTCTTTAATCTGTGGACATGTTGATTTCCTCATTTGTAAAGTGGAGCCAATGATACTTATGTGCCCTACTCACCTCAAAGGATTGTTGCAAAGGTTAAATGAGGTAATGGACATAACTACACTTTCAGCACTGGAAGTATTATATGTGACAAAGCATTATCATTATATTTGAGAACGTATCATCCTTCTGAAAATCATTTTAAAAAATCAAAATTTCTCAACCTGTAGGCCAATCGATTGCTAGAGGTGGGTTCTCATTATCCTTGAGTCAATTAACACCTAAATCCAATCCATGAAGTGATTTCTGCTGCCTTAAGGATCATATTAGAACAACCTTGAGGAGGTTCTGTTCACTGCTAAGCTCTCAGTTCAAGACCTGAAATCACTGTTTATTGGGATTTTTACATAACCTCTTGTTTATCTGTATTCTTTTTTACTCTGCCCATTGAGTTAGCATAAATCTAACACTTGAATCCAATACACCTATGTATATGTCCCTTTATTTTTATGAAGCTTGAATATTAAATGATGGGACAACTGAAAAAATATTTCCAGAACACCTCTTCATTTTTGTTCATTTTTACTATTGTCCTTCTTTCCCCACTTTCAATTTTAACAAATTAGTTCACATCATATTTGTTTCGCATTTTACCAGTAATATTGAGCTTACTTTTATGCAGTATTCTTAATCTATCTGGTAAATGTACAATAGGTTTCTCTAAGTTTTTATTATGAATTCTACAATATGGATAAATCATTATAATAAAATTTTTACATGCTGACATGTATGTTTATAAAAATTGATGATAATACACTGTTAAATGAACATGCTCTATGCTTTTATTAAACAGATAGATTATTTCACCTCTACTCCACAATTATTTTTTTGCTTAGCAAAATTTGGTTTTAAATTTATTTCCACTAATGAGTTAGGAAAACAATATTCTCTCTGGTATCATTATTTCCTTCATGATAAAATTTGTAGGAAGCACCTTTAAAAAGTGTAGCAATCTTTCCCATACAGGAAAAATATACTGTAAATGTTGTGTTAATAATTTAAGTTAACTATTTGTAGAAACTTTAATAAAATTATTATTTATTTAATGTCTACTACCTTCCTACACTTTATTAGACACTGTTCATTAATTCTTTCAACAGGCCTATGAATTAAATCTTCTTATCCAAGTTTTACATGTAAATTCATTGAGACTGAAAACTTGAGTTAAGTAGTTCTTAATGTTATTATTACTGTGGAAATGTTATAGATGAGGAAATTAAGGATTCGAGAAGTTTAGTGATTTTCCCAAGATAGTGTGCTCTAGTTTCACTAGGCTCTTAGTCATTCATGTTCCGATTAGTGATTAGTGGTACTAAGATTTTACCCACCAATTAGCTACCACTTACTATAAATTTATGTCATCTAGACTCCCTAGAGCTACTGATTTTGTTTCCGGATGAATTGCATCTATTGAATTCTTGGCAAGCCTACCAATACAGGAAAAAGAACACACAAACACACTCACACTATATATATATATATATATATATATATATATATATATATATATATATATATGTATGTATATTCTGCTAGCCACTTAAATCTATATCAGAAAACTGAGCTCCACCTGGAGCTTAGTAGCCAAAGCAAAGGTTAAAGAATCTTCCTGGATTTTTTTTTTTTTAATGTATTTTCATTGATTTCACAGAGGAAGTGAAAGGGATAGAGAGATAGAAACATCAACGATAAGAGAGAATCATTGATCTGCTGCCTCCTACACACTCCCCCACTGGGCATCGAGCCTGCAACCCAGGCATGTGTCCTGACCAGGAATGGAACCGTAACTTCCTGATTGACCCCAGCAAGGTGATCTTCCTGGATTTTTGAGATTAGCAACCTATCCATGCTTCCACATTATTCCATTACCAGAAACATCTCAACCACAGATGTAGATATAGGGAATTAAGGTTATGATGTTAACTAGATTACAGATGTCCAGTGGGTAGGAAGGTTGCTGGTGTAGGGTGGATACAGATAAAGAAAGTCTGGTTGTGCGAGACTTCATCTACTAATTAGCTCCTCAAAGACCACGAGAGGTAGTATGTTGAAGCCTACTTTGCTATTGTCAATGTTGGCTAATACTGAAAAGGTTAATGAAAAGATTAATAGAAAGGTTAATAAAAGCCTTTCATCTTCAAGACAGAATAAAGCCTAAATATTAATTTTTCTAAAGTTTTATTAGAATTTTTATCATAGGTGCACCTACATATTACAGATGAAAAATGCAATTTATCAAGGAAAATAATTTTTTTAGAAACTCTAAGTTTCCATATTCTTTGTGGCTATTCTAATTGTAGTCCCATTAAATATTTACATGCCATTGAAATAATAAATTGTCTTCTTTTTAAAATGTGACTTTTTAATTGGAAGAAAAATGTATAAAGACATTGAAATATTTTATTAATGGTTACCCAATTTCGTTGGAAGTTTAGAGCTTTAGTTCTTATTTCTAACTTTCCTCAGCTCCGAAAGATGTAGATTTTCTTCGCAAGAGTCCCTGTGTAAAATATTCTAAGATAGAATTTTTTATCATAATTAATAATAGATGAAAATTTCTGAGTTTTTGATGTTCTAAACTCTATGCTGTTTGATTTAGGGTGTCTTTATAGTTGTTTTTCTGGTAATTCTCAGCCTCTTCCTGTTGGTATAAAGGTTAGTCATCTTTCTTTTTCTAGATGGGTCTGATATAATTTTGCTTTTTTCCATATATCCATGTTTTACTTGTATGTATATTTTAATAAAAAGACCAATTCTATTATAATGAGACTAGACTACAAATTTTTTACATTTCAGGTGGAATTTTTAGCACATCTATACAGCTACAAAAACACTTTGCTATATGCATTCTTGAAATGTAAACTCTACATGTGAGCATCACAACTTTTAAAACTTATTTCCAAACCAGGCACCCACTCTTGTGACAGTGATCAAAGCTAATACATAAGTAAATTGTGTTCATTGTGAAGGGTTTAGTACAAGTGCTACATTTTCCTTTTAATTTTGTTTTGTAGTTATTTGATGCCATTAAAAATGGGAAGTTGAAATATAGTTCCACTTCACACAGCGCAGGTATTTTCCATAGAAAGCCGTCATGGGGAATGCAGTCCCTGGGATGTCTTCTGTTTTTCTGTGGTGTCTTTCTCTTTCTTGAGCTATAGGCGCGTGAGCAGGCAGCAACAATGTAGGTTTTACCATATGCTCCCTTCCCTTGGTTTTCTTTCTTGCTAGTATCTGCAATCTGACTGCTAATTTGCACCTCTGCAATGGGATAACTTCATTGTTTTGATGTTCAATTATCAATTTGCACCTATAAGACATGTGATGTGTCTCACATTTATTGTTGAGCTTCTGTGCATTTTGGTGGAAATGGATAACTCTACCTATAGCATATGGGTTTGTAGTCAAAGCAGAACCTCTGTGTTTCTCCTACTTATATCTTAATATTTTGGTTAAAAAAAAAGGAACGTTGAGTCACAGCTAAGTGTAGTTATTCTAATAAAATCCAGCATGACTGACCACTTTTGTTTTTTATCATTATAACTTAATAAACAGCCATTTATTTTCCTTCTGATAACCTTGGGCAATTGCATTCTTTTGTATATTTGGCCTTTTAAAAACTATGGTTGGGTGGTCTATCATTACTATAGAACCAGGCATTCACAGTTAGCAATTCTTTTTCAAGAATTAGAAAAATGTTTAGCGAGAAAATGTTTGTTTGTTTGCAAACTGCTACATTTCCAAATGTTTCCAGGAAATAAAAAATTATGCCCAGTGTAAATTGAGGCATTTTCATTCTCAAAATGTGATAATCGTTTTCCTTGAAGCCAGAATTGGCAAAGTACTCACTGCAATTCCTGATACACACTATGCTTCTTAGTAATTGTTGCCTGTCCTAAGAACAGTTATTTTCACATCAGTATTTTCAGACTGAGCACTTTTCAGGGCATGCTGTCAATCTAAAAAATCAAAGTTACATAATTAAAAGCTATAAAGAGGTAAACGCAATGTTTCCATTCTTCCTAGTCTAAGGAGACTATGACTTTCGGTAGTAGCTTAGGGCAGAAAAACCTGTTTAAATAACTAAAACTAATTTTAAGGAAAGCATGGGCCCAACCCTGAATAAGAGTATAGGTCTGTATAAATTATATGGGCTTGAATCTCTCCATTTAATCCTGAAAGCAAGCCTTTTTTGTGGATGTAATTTCCCCTCATTTCAGTAATGAGGCTCAAAAGGGTTTAGAGTTGTCAAAAGTCAAATATCCAGAAAATGACAGAGATCTGCGTCTGAGTCCAGAGACTGAGATCTTAACTAGGTTCTACCACTTCTTGGTGACAATAAATTTTAAAGCGAGCAGAACTTGGTGAAAACAAAATGAGGTTTGTTTTCCACCATCAATCAGAGGTCTGCTCTGAAACCCAGCAAAACAAAGTTACCAACCCATGAGGAATTTAGCCTCAAGTTGAGAAAAATCTTCCAGTCATGAAAGAGACTTTGAAGTCACTTATATGACTAGAAACACTTACAGGTCCTTTTCATCTCTATTTTACTGGGGATTTCATTTGCTTTGTTTCATTTCATTTGCTTTATTGGGGATTTCATTTGCATTTCCAAAAGTGAAAAGACTCCTTACCCTCATTTAATTAATAAGGAAACAGACACAAAAGTATTACTAGACCTAGAAAAGTTCACAACCTTAGGTTCTGAGCTGCTGAGTTCCTAATGTCTAACCTTTTAGAGCACTGGACAAGAAATCGCACCTCTCACTTTGACCTAATTGTACAAAAACACATGCAAAACTAAATGTCCAATTCAACTAACATAAAAGATACTCTATGACCTTTAGAATACGCAAAAACACATTCTCTCCTCTGTTAATTTAGGAGATGTTTGTGGGACCTTCACAGTGAGTGAGGCATTGCAACTCTGATATTGGAAGAAATTTGCTCATAGCAAGGCTTTGGAGGACACTCTGATCTATCTCATGTTGACTCAGTTACCACTCACACAGTACCTAGGAATTTATTAAGAATTTATATACATATGCTGCGATATCGGGAAATGTATTAAGAGAAGTAGACAGAAACTGACCCTGCTCTCAAAGGGCTTTCAACTTAGGTCAAATACCTCCTACCTCTCTAGTTTAAAATAAATATTAAATTGGACGGATTAGTTTGCATACTCAGTACTCAATTATAATTTGCCACTGGATTTCTGCAAAAGAGCTTTAATTGAATCTACCATATTGAGTATGGTATATAGAATGCTGTCCAAAATTTGTTCTAACCATAAATGTGGGTTGTTCACTTTATAGTTTTATTGTTTCTTATATGGTGTTTCAGAGTAAATGTTTAAAATATGTATGCCTTTGAATAAAAATGTATGTGCATTACTTAAAGTATTATTGAATTAAGACTAAAATAGCTTTATTATAATATGATGTTTCTAAAGATTCTTTTCTATAACATCTAGATCTATCAATCTCCTCCCTATTAGTTCTCTTCATGACAGAGGTTGAAAATTTAAAATATATGAAATATTTAAATCTATATTTCTGAGAACTGTTTGTATTTTAAATTTAATGCATGCGGTAGTTAGAAGCACAAATTGCTCAATTAAAAAAGTGAATGTTCTTTGAAGTTTCTTTGTGAAAGAAAAGACAAGTCACCATTTCTAGATAATTTAACCTGAAGTTATCTTCATCAAAGACCAGACTTACTCCATACCACTTAGTACTAGTATTTATTGTTTCCTCTAATGTCTTTAAATACATGTATCATGCAGAAAGGAAACAAGTGTGTCACGAGCATGGGAAAGGACAGAAAACTTGGCAGAGAAAGAACGCACAGCTACCTGGAACAGCTTTCAGGAACATGTGGGCTGCAGAGAGGGAGGTATCTTACGGTGGCTGTTTCATATACAAGGACAGCAGGAGAGAAAGGTGACAGGAATAGAGGTGATACCAAGCAAGTTTCAAAAAAATACTCAATGTATTTTCTGTCCAGAATAGGGCCCCCAAAAGTCAGTTTTCATTTGTAATCAGACTACATACTACTAATAAAGAGCTCATCAGAATTTGGGGGTGAATTCAGCTAATGTCACCATCTGAAATTGAGGCAAATAAGAATCTGCATAAAACAGATAAGTTTTGCTATCTGCATAAGTAACTCATCTTGAATATACTGCTGATGAGTACAGGGATTCCCCATTTCCTATTTTTAAGGTCCTATGGTATCACCCATAATTCATTAAGATGGCCATGTCAGAAAGACATGACTAAAATGTTAAACTGAAGACAGCCACAATCTTTATAACACCTTTGGCACGAATGAACACTGCTTTGGATGACAAATAAAATGAATAATTGGATATTAAGAATTTTCCCTCTGTTTTTAGGGGAAAGTGGGCTCCTGTCATTTATCTGATCAATCCTGGTACTTTAAGAAGGGATATTTTAGAGATGAGTCAAATAAATCCAAGTAGGCTTCTAAATCCACTACTCCAATGACAGTTCTCTTGTTCCAGTCACCAACAATCTCACTCTTGCCAAATCAATTAATTTTATGTTCTAACCTGACTTGGGCCCTCGCCAGTACTCAACTTCCTTCCTCTCAAGGCATTCCCTTTTCTGACACTGTGAGACCTCCCTCTCCAGGTTTCTTCCTATTTCGCTGAATGCTTCATTTCCTTTTCCTTTGCTAATTTCTTTACTGCTTAATCTCTAAATATTAGAATTCCCTGAGGCTGGAACTTGGTCTTCTTTTTTTTTTTCTATATTTACATATTCTTTCTAAGTGATCTCATTAAGACACAGGGTTTTATATTTTGTTCTATTTCTTTAAAAAATGCATTGGAATTTTAATAGGGATATAAAACTGAAACTGATAGACATAGACAACAGTATTGTGGTTATCAGAGGGAAGGGGATGGCGGTAGTAAAGGGTAAAGGGGGCCAAATATATGGTGACAAGAAGATTTGACTTTGGGTGGTGGGCACACAATGCAATAAACAGATCATGTATCATAGAAATGTGCACTTAAAACCTATGGAATCTTATTAACCAATGTCACCCCAATAAATGTAATTAAAAAATAAATTCAGGCTAAGTAAAAAAATAAAATTGAATAAAGAGCTTTAAAAAAAGACCCAAGGTTTTAAATACCATCTAGATTCAGATAACAGTTAATATGACTTTAATATTGAATTAAATATGTGTATATCTGTCTCCTTTCATTTTCACTCAGATGGGTAATGTGTATGTCAGAGTGAATATGACTGATAGCAAGTATTTCATGCCCCCACCTGCTCCATCTCAGTGAATGGAATTTTCACTTGTCTAGGTCCGTGGTCAACAAACAGCGGCTCGCGAGCCACATGTGGCTCTTTGGCCCCTGAGTGTGGCTCTTCCACAAAATACCACAGCCTGGACAAGTCTATTTTGAAGAAGAGGAGTTAGAAGAAATTTAAGTTTAAAAAATTTGGCTCTCAAAAGAAATTTCAATCATTGTACTGTTGATATTTGGCTCTGTTGACTAATGAGTTTGCCGACCACTGGTCTAGGTGATCAAGTCATAATCTAAAGCATATCTTTGATTTCTCTTCTTGTCTCACACAGGGATAGTCTGTTAGTCTAATTCCAAAACACATCCTTAATATGTCCACTCCCCTCAATTTAATTCCCTACTCCAAGTCACCTGGATTAGTGAATCAGCCTCATAATTGATTCCTAATTCCCTTCAATTCTTACTTGAGATCTTTAACAGACAACATCTCTTCCCTATTTAATTCTTCATTGCCTTCTGATTACAGTCAGAATGAAAACTCAAGAATTTGAATCCTAGCCAGTGAAATACCAAGATATTATCTTGCATTATGTTCCCCCTCACTCACTAGACTCCAGTCACACTGGTCTTTCCTGTTTTGAAACACACCCAATTCATGCCTGATTTCTGGATTTTGCACTTGCACTCTCCCAGTGGTAATGTATCCCCAGATACTCATATGTCCAACTTATCTATATTATTTAGATCTCATCTCCAATGCCACTTCCTTCAAAAGGTATTTCCTGATCAACTAGCCTGAAGTAGTCCTTCTCCTACAGCAGTCTCTCTTATCACATCATCATGCTTTGTTGTCTGTGTAATATTTATCAAAATCTCAAGTCATCTTCTTTATTTATTCAATTGCTTCTTTTCCATCTCATTCCCTATATCTATCTTGTACACAGTTGTATCCCATTTCCTGGAATAAAATCTGACATAGAGTATAAAAACTTAGCAAATATTTTTAATTTATTATTTAAACATCTGTAATTATATATATACATATATATTAAAATGTATTATATTATATGAATCAGATATATGAATATAAATATATGTCCTTCATGCAGAGAGCATATATTTATATATCATATATTAATATAATATATAATATTCAAGTATAGGAAATATTACCCTTACAGAACCCTACAATGAGACAGTATTAAATATATATATATTTATATATTTATGTGTATATACATATATATACATTTTATAGAGAAGAACACCAAAATCAGAGTAGTTGGAAGTTTCAAAGTTTTCTTTGCAAGGCCCTTATCTTTGTGTGTTGAAATTTAAACTCATGCTTTTAAAAATATATAATTATTCTATAATGTCCTCCTAGAAGATTAAACAAATCTAGATATTTTTATCTTGGTTTAATATTAACTTTGTAAAGTTAATTTATGTGGCTGATCCCCTCAGAGTCCTGTAATCTCTGAGTGTTCGAATAAGTATACATTTGTGGACCTGCTATGTTGAGTCCAGATTCTAGGTACACTAAGGAACTGGTATTCTGGGAGGCCTAATCTCAATAATTAGTCAGACTCTATCAACATTCACAAAATTTCACTGGCTTTATTTCTGATTCCCTGTCTGTAGCCCAGAAATAACAAATATAGTCTAGAAAACGAAGAGCAACCTGAACAGGTAAGAGATACTCTAAACCTGAATATAAGAAAGCTGAACTCTTTGTAACAGAGAACAGCAATATGTCATATTGGTGGTCCTTAAAGAAATGGTAAAGATTCACAAGTAAAGCCCTAGCCAATTTGACTTGGTGGATAGTAGAGCATGGGCCTGCCAACTGAAGGGTCCCAGGTTCAATTCCAGTCAAGGGCTGGTATCTTGGTTGCAGCCTCCTCCCTGGCAGGGGCTCATGCAGGAGGCAACCAATCAATGTCACATCACTATTTCTCTCTGTCTTTCCCTCTCTCTTCTGCTCCCTCTAAAAATCAATGAAAAAATATCCTCAGGTGAGGATTAAAAAAAAAAAGAAAAAGATTCAGAAGTAGATACGTCTTTATTCCTGTGTTTTTTCACTCTTTAGAAAGACAATCTGTTTAGAGAGGAGTAGAGATAATCAAGAAGGGTCCTACCTTGTTTTAATGCCAAGTAGGTTGTTTGAGAGGTGTATGTTCTGAAAAATGCTGGAAAGGAAGGGTAATGTTTATACCAAAAGTCCTCGAAATCAATAATTCCTTGATTTAAATGTATTTTTTTACAATATCTAATAGAGTGCCATGTTCACATGAAATACCTAATTTATGCTTTAGGAAGATAAAAAAAAATGAGTTAGTTGTAATTGGTGTATAATCCTATCTTTTATTTGAAGAACTGGGCCAGACAAAATTATTGCTGGCTAGAATAAAAGGAGGGAGAGAAGAAAACAGAATGTAAAACCTCACAGCCAAAAAATATAGGAAATGAGGCTAAGGCAAAGAGTGATGAAAGTCAGTGGTGGTTTTTAAAAAGAGAGTATTAATGACAGAAACTCAGGTACTTTCAAAGATCAATTACTAAACTTCAAACTGGGATTGTCTTAGCCAAACCATACACATACATTACTTTCAAATTGTAAAAATGACCTTAGTGAGCAAATTACAATTTCAGTGTTTAGTTATGAATTTAAAAGCAAACTATTATTAAGCTAATAAAGCATATTTCTTCATAAATATAATAAAATTACATGCAGTTGGAAAAACCTACTTTTGCTTAGAATAAACTGAATTTTAGTAATATAATAATTAATCCCAGTAATAATAATTATTATACACTATTACATATTTACATGATCTGAATTATAATATTAAAATATGTTATAAATATATTAAAAAATGAATCATAAATGCTTTAAATAATAAATCCTTAATATATACACAATGGTATTCACATTATAATCTATTAGAATATTAATTTTTTACCAAGCACATTCAATGAGCTTAATATTGACAAAAATGTGGGCACATCCAGTACTGCTTCAACTCTATTGGTAACTTATTTGGATGATTGAATCATGACTTTTCCTTATGTTAGGCACTAAATTAGCTCTTTCAAGCCATTAAAAGATGATGTACAGAACTGAAATAGGGTTTCTAAATAACATCTGATGGGTATGGAGATTACTAAATACTATTGATTCTTTTCATCAAAATATGACTTCCATTCACATCTATTTAGAAAAGCACAATCTAATCATATCTTAAGTCCCAAGGAAATTAATATAGTAGCACCATCTTTCTTTAGCACTGATGTAAGAATGTTGAGGTAAGGATTAATTTAGATAGAATCTTAATGTTTGGTTATGTGATAATGCTATGCAAAACATACAACAGACTACCTTGACAAGACACTCTTGATGAATGAATTAGTTCCTCCTTGATTTTAAACATTTGTACAAAACATGTAAGATCTATAAGCTTAGCCCTAACTGGTTTGGCTCAGTGGATAGAGCATCGGCCTGCAGACTCAAGGGTCCCAGGTTCGATTTCGGTCAAGGGCATGTACCTTGGTTGCGGGCACATCCCCAGTAGGAGGTGTGCAGGAGGTAGCTGACTGATGTTTCTCTCTCATCAGTGTTTCTAACTCTCTCTCCCTATACTTTCTTCTTTGTAAAAAATCAAAAATATTTTTAAAAAGAAAGATTAATGAGCTGGGGAAGGTAAAGGCAAAATCAAAATATCTTGGGTATGGCAAATTGAGTCCCATTCCTCTTTAAATTCCAGTGGCTAGGAGAACAGATCAGGGAGGAGAGCATCCAATCAATCAGATGATAGGACTTGCCCTTCATGTAGGATGATCTCAGGGCACTTAACTTTAAGGCAACTCACTTTCCTGACTACCACAGAAGAAAGGTAGAATAAAACAAATTAGTCTAAGACTCAAAAATGCCAAGGGCCCTATTAAGTATAAAAAGCTAATAGGGCATGCTTACACCCATAAGTGTGTGCATGTGTCTCGGAGAGTGGTAATGTAAAAAGAAATTAGCAGCACGTGCTGCTTTAGCAAGACCATTCAGAGTTTTCTTGACTTAGGAGCAAATCTCACACAAAACAAAGCAGCTTTAAAAGAGGAGTTCAGGTGGAAAGACAACAGGGTTACTTAGATGCCAACGTTAGTTTTTTTTAACATCACCAAAGCAATTCATGTTGTTTTGATGCTACATTGGTGGAATACTGAAAACAAACAAACAAACAAAAACACTCCTTTCATGTATAAGTATTTTATGCACTGGGGGAAAATTAGTTAGAGAGGAAATTTATCTTAGTGGTAATATCAAGAGAAATCTTGGTGATTATATTCAATTTTACATCCTTTATTATTTTCTATTTATTGCTATTTCATGAGTCTAGGTTTTTCTTTAAAAAATATTCTATAATAAAGACATCCTATGTGATTCCATTGATGTGTAATTGAAATCACTAATGGAAGCAGTTGCTAAAACTATATCCAAAGATAGGCTGCAAAATACATGTGATATGTACATTGCAACTATAGTAGAATAATTAAAACATTACCTTCAAAAGGCCTTGGTATGAAAGAAAAGGCTAAGTCCTTTTGCATATGTGTTTTGTTTCTATTGGGTGAATAAAATATGGAAAATATAAAATAAAATAATATTTTCTTACAAATAGTGTTTCAAAATTCCATTTTTTATAGAGTGAGAAATCACAAAATGAGAGGCATTTGGGGATCTGTTTTAGTTAATAAGGAAACCAGATGGCTATAACATAGAAGGCTCAAGATTATAGGCCATTCTGACAAATAAATGGTCAGTAAGAATTTATCAATCTTTTCCATGTGTCCGCAGTTATGGAATTGCCACTATCACCATTCCACACCCAAGCCCCCAGCCAAGATTGACCCAGTGGAAACATGCAGGGTGTGAATGATGGAGGACTAGGAAGCTCCCTCAGAACTCTCAGGCAATATTCCTACTGAGAAAGCACCCCGCCCACCCCCCACCCCCCACCCCCCGCTAAATTGTACATTATAGATCCTCACAGTGATTGTCTATGTCCACAACATGTCCATTTCACCATCTCATCTCTTAATAACTGTCTCAGCAGGTTTTATTATCAGCCACCAAAGATGTAAATTCACCATTGCAGTATCACAGGTCATTGAAATCCATACCTATCCAAATTATTCTTAACTAGAGGCCTGATGCACGAAATTCATGCAAGAGTAGGCCTTCCTTCCCCTGGTTGCCGGCATGGGCTTCCCTCTGGCACCCGGGACCTGGGCTTCCCTCATAGCCCTGGCTTCATCCAGAAGGTCATCTGGAAGGACGTCCAATCTAATTAGCATATTATGCTTTTATTATTATTATTAATAGTAATAATAATGGCCAATGGCCAAGATTTAAAATTATGTAGGCACCACTACATTATTTGCTTTGAAGATAAAGTGCCTAAAACAAGAGAGGTTAAATTACTAAGATTATAACTGTTATAATGGGCAAGCTCAAACTTGAACCCACATATATTTTATTCTACACATCTTTAAACCACTATTCCAAATTAAGGTAATTAAATTATATATTAAAGCAAGCATAATTTACACTTATGACAACTAAAGCAAAGGCAAATGCATGAAGGCAAAACTCAATTAAAAGGACCCTCTCACTCATTTGCCTAAGAGGCTATCCACTGATCTGAATAAGTTGTTATTGGAATACTAACTTCATGTCAGAAACCTCTCAGCAGCTTGTCCTCAACTCTCAACAAGCAGATTGCCTCCCTAGCAATAGCTTCAGAACTGATCAAGGAAAAAAGGTGTGTTTACCTGTCTGGCTTTCTCTCTGTGGCAATAGTGGCCATGCCTTCCCCACCATCACTGTGAGGAGGCACTCAGCTCTTCATGAAGAAGATAGAAGGAAAGAAAAATGAAATCAGTTTTTGTTTCCCAAGGTACCAGCTCCTTATTTGAATGTTTCTTCATCACAGTTACCATCTCCTTATAGTATATTGGCCCAATTAAGGAGGTTTATTCCCCTCACTTCTAAGAATGGAGCAAAGTGAGCCTTTTCCTTCTGCAATTACTAATACACATGACTTATTCATTGTTTTGTTTTAGAAGTGCTTTTCACTACTATTGGAAGGCATTTAAAACAAAATAAGATTAAAACTTTGAACTTAAATTCACCATGTTTTTAACTGGTTTTATATCTGTAGAACTTCAATTTTTCTCCTGAAGACCATTCAAAAAGACTCTAAAAAGGCACAAGATCTACCTCCTTTCAGTAGCCTATTTACTGCTGGTGAAAGTTATTAATTCCTCTCAAAAGAACTATCATGAAGGTGAGTTTTCAAGATGTGCAATTGGCTTTTAGGAATCTGACATATGTGAAGGCGAACAGCTCTTCTGGAGCATAACTTTCCAGTGGAACCCCCCAGAAGTAAAAATCTGAAATGCAGAAGATCCTTGCATGTGGAGATTTTCCATCCATGATTCTGAGCAGCCATGAGTATTCTCAAAGGTCTCATAATATGTAATCATTTGTGCTTTTTGTTGAGGCATGCATTTCAAGCACTGCAGGCTGTTTTGCCTAACTCATAACTCAGTCTTGCCAACCTCCCAGCATCAGCATTTGGTCATGCATGCCATATTCTCTACTCATTCCTGGGAACCATTGGTGCAATTAAAGTAAAATCCAAACCTCTTAAATGGCCTACACATCCCTATATGGTCTGCTCCTTTCCACCCCACCCAACTTTCTGGCCCCATGTCAAACTACCCTACTTTCTTGTTCCTCTAACAGCCATCCTGGTCTTCTCACTGAACACAGAAAGTCCATCCTGAAGCAAGAACTTTGCCCTTACTATTCCCTTGTCCTGGAGTATTCTCTCTCTTCCCCCGGGTATCTACCTTCTTGGCACATTCCCTCCATTCTAGTGTCTGCTCTTAACATTTTATCAGGGAGGCCTTTTTTGACCCTTATATCAAAAGAAGACTCCCAATACTGAGCCTTCCTATCTCCTTTCCTCACTTCATTGTTCTTCATGATACTTATCACCATTTAAAATACTGTCCTTACTTAATGACTGGCTTATCATCTCTTTCAACTCCCCATTCACTCCCAGACTGTTCCTTCCAGCTTCCTGCTTCTTGACCCTCCGGGACACCTTTATTTCTGTGACCAAGCCTCTGGTAAATCCCTTCTAGAAAATCCCTTTCTTCTTCAGTAGTTACCGTTTAACCCAAGTCAGCCTGTACTGAGAATCTCTACCTGGCACACCAGACCTCTGTTTTCCCATCCCTAAAATGAAAGGGGGTCAACTTCCAAAGGTCCTTTTGCCACCAGAGAAACTTTTAAAAAATTGAGCTGTATGGTTCTTAGATGAACACTGCAGTCCCTTTGTATGGTGAATTGAAGTCATTTTCTAGTTACAATTAGATCCCAAGTAGCAAATTGTATACCAAGTAGCAAATTATTCAAGTACTAGACAACAGAATTCTGCCAAAAGGATCTTCCAAAAAGTGAAGCTCTGCCGGTGCCTTAGAAGCTTGCAGAACCTTGGAAATGTCAGTTGCACTCAGCAACCCCACCTCAGTGGAAGTGTTGACTTCAGGGAGGTGAAGTCCAACTGGCGCTGCCCTCCCCCTCCCCCAACTCCAACCTGAACTGTTAAGGCTACTTTTGATAATCCTCTCTAGCCTCCTCAAGGCAGAAACATCAAAAGGGCACATCAAAGCTCCCAATCACAGTGGAGAGAAGCCCTGGAAACCAGGTGACAACTTTTCTCTTCAGGCTCCTCAACACATACAAGCTGTAGGCCTTCCCCCAGGGAGGAGAGAGTGATTTTTAACAATTCTCAGCTGCCTGCCCTGAGGGAGGCAAGAGACACCATCTTTGCAGGTAGAGGATAAAGCCATTCCTCCCCATCACACATCTCTGAGAGTTGGAGGGCTGTACTAACCACAAAAACCACACACATGCAAGAAAAGTTTGAGCCATGCTTCACTGGTGTGTGTATTTTTAAATGCAAATAACAAAAGCTGAAAATGATGAAGTGAACATGTGCTGTATCACTGACATGGGAGACAGGCAATTAATGAAACTCTGGGACTCTGTATCAGCTGCCTGCTGACTTCTGCAATTGAATTAAAACTATCATAAGAATAATACAAGGACTTGCCCTTGTCCTTCTTGTCTATGTGTTTATTTAATTTTCTGTCCAACTGACTCTCAAATAAATTGGAAACAGCTGCCATTTTTTGATTCAGTAGCTCCATTACCCCCTTGTGACATCATTCTGGGCACGAACACTAACAATAGGTCATTATGTAGCAATTACTTTATTGATTTATGGAAGTTTTTAAGCTCCATCAGGAATATGCACAGTCAAGGGGAAAAAAGACCACTTCTGTGCTCTTGCTAAGGAGAAAAACCGAACTGCAGTGGCTGGAATAATGTTGCTCAGATGGGACCTTCCTTACAGAGGAAAACCATGGGAACAATTCCTGTTTTGTTGATTTTCTTTAAGTAAGAGAGAGAGATGGGGAAAGACTATAAAGTTTGAAAGTTATAGTACCCATAATTGAATGAAGTAACTAAATAAACAGATGACTCAAGTGCTGCTGTTAGGTAATAGGAGGACTTCGGTGATATAATAGAAGTTGCTTAAAACAAATTAACAGTGTTGAAACTCCCATGACGAATGAACTTTGTGAGCTTACGCATAACATTTTAAGAACACCACTGCATAAAAACATGCTTTCTTTCTCAATTCAAATGGATATCCTAAGACTTCACATTGAAGTTAAAGGCTTGCCCCAAACTATTCAGTGGATCATACTTGTAACAGGTCTTAGGCTGTTTTCTTGGGCCTCTATACATAAATAAGCAAGAGTTTTCTCTCTCATAAATAGCTGGCTTTATTTTACATTCTCCTGGGCTGGGGAACTCTGGTCTAAAGATAAAAAATAAAAAATGAATAATGTGCCCTCTGGCTAGTAACTTAGCAAGATTCTAACCTCAGGAGCTGAGCCATTTTGAGGAAAATGGTAGCTCCTTGATTGAAATCTGTATCTGAGACTTGTTTGGCTCCTACTGGAGGTCAAGAGTTTAATATCCTCGTTCTTCTTTCAATGCCCAAATAGAAGAACCACCCTGGGCCCAACATCTGGCTCAGTTCCCACTGGGAATAAGTTATGCAAGCAACATCCCTGTGGAAACACATGAAGCTATGGCTTGTCCAAGATCAGTAACTGAGGATAAACAAGATGCTTGTGTGTTTCAGAGGTAATGGGTAGCATATGAGGAGCTTGAGCTTCTCCCATCATTTTTTTTCTTCAGTTCTGACCAGATCCTGAAAGGGATTAGGAAATAAAGTAGTAGGTGATCTTGCTTAGAAAATCCATCTTTTTAACTCAGCTCAGACAAATTTGATGATCTTTGATCATTCACAAGTCTTGAACCTTATATTAAGATAAATGCCCCAAAAGTGATTTAGGGGTGAAAAATCTCCTCTTTACTCGATTCTCAAAACATTGTTAAGGGTCTTCCAGATAGAAAGTACACTCGGGGCAAAGGATACCTAATAAACGCTAAAACTGAGACCTGCTCCAGCGAGAAAAGCAAAAGAAAATAAAGGTATGGTTCCAGAACTCTGGGCACTTACATGCAGCTGGACCCCTACATGGCAGTTGAAAAGCAACACAGATGACCTTATGTAATGTTATAAAAACAATAATACTGGACGTGACATTAGGTGACCTAACTTATAATCACAATTATGCTATTAATTAGATGTGAGATCTTAACTCATAATTGTCCTATTTCTCTCAGTTATAAACTAAAGAAACTGGGTTAGATAACACCTATTCCCTTCCAGTTCTCACAAATCCCATGATCCTGATAAATCATATATCACACAACTTCTTAGCTGAGTTCATATGCCATGGTTTATTACTATATTCCAGCTAATGTCTGAAAACAGTAAATGAGTCTCTGTTTATCATTCCAAAGAACAAGAGTACTTTATCTTGCTTATGCACAGCACATCTTTCACACATCTGAATGCCACAGTTGTTGCATTCCTCACAAGACAGCTCAAACCCATTCACTCTTTATTAGGAAAATATTTGTACTTATGGTAAAAAGCACATGTTAACGTAAAGACTTTTGTGCTGCCCTAACAGGTTTGGCTCAGTGGATGGGGCGTCGGCCTACAGACTGAAGGGTCCCAGGTTCGGTTCCGGTCAAGGGCATGTACCATTGTTGCGGGCACATCCCCAGTGGGGAGTGTGCAAGAGGCAGCTGAATCGATGTTTCTCTCTCATTGATGTTTCTAACTCTCTATACCTCTCCTTTCCTCTCTGTAAAAAAAAATCAATAAAATATATTTTAAAAAAAAAGACTTTTGTGCTGAAATATCATTTCTGAACCACCAAATTGTGCTCCCTTGATAATTGGTCTTTAGAGTAATATTTACTAGGAGGATGTAAAATAAAGAGAACATTTCATTTGGGATGATACAATTGACTGAAATATTTTTGAAAGAGATAAATCTGGAGCCAGGTCTTGGAGAAAGGTATAGGCATAGCTTCATGCAAGAGAGGAAGAGGCTATAAAATCAATAACAAAGAAGTGGGCACAGTGGAGAGACTAGATTCTGTGAGATGGAGTGGATGACTCTGTTAGAGATAAGGGGGTTTGTATGACATGGTATATAATAAATGAGGGTTTGGATGCCATTAGCATATATAAACAGACTTCACCTGGCTTCCTGGGGAAATGCATAATTAAAGTCCAATTTAAGGAAGACAATATTTTTAGCTGTGTAATGAGTAGGCTGAAGAACAGAAGTATTAGAAAAAAATAATACAACCAAGATATAGTTAACATAGTAAAGAAATGAAGTTAACAAAAAACTCAGGCCCTAGCTGGTTTTGCTCAGTGGTTAGACCTTCGGCCTCCAGACTGAAGGGTCCCGGGTTTGATTCCGATCAAGGGCACATGCTGGGGTTGTGGGCTCAATACCCAGTAAGGAGCGTGCAGGGGGCAGCCAATCAATGATTATCTCTCATCACTGCTGTTTCTATCTCTCTCTATCTCTTCCTTCCTCTCTGAAATGAATAAAAATATATATTTCTGAAACAAAACTCTGGACTAGGATAATGACTTTGGAAATGGAAAAGAAGGCTCAAATCCAAAAAAAACTAAGCAAGAAAGAATTAATAGCATATGAAAACTGACTTGATATGTGAAGCCAAATGAGATTTTTTAAAAAGGAAGTAGTAAAAATTAACTACCAGATGAATGTCCCAGAGAATTAACTGGACAGTTGAGTCATTGGGAGAGGAACACAGAAGGAGAGAGAATATTTATTTTATGGAATTCAGGGCATAAGTGCCCCACCAGAAGTACAGCTAAGGGAAAACATCTAGTTAATAAATGACATGGAAGAATGGTGACAGATCACGGTTGGAGTATTACATTTTTATTCAGCGAAATTTGTCAAATCCTCTTATGAGCCAGGCACTGTTCTAGATACCAGTAATAAAGAGATAACAGTCATGAACTCCAGAAATTTTTGTCTAGTGTAAGAAATATAAAGTTTCTTAGCTACTTATAAGCAGCTTGTAATCAGAAGTATAGAATATATAATCAACATTATTCATTATAAGATGCCCACCGCCCAGATGACTATGTGAGTTCAGGAAGAAAACTGGGATAATGCCTGGAGCAGGGGATTTTACTTAAATAACAAGTCAGGAGAAAGAATAATCTAGAGATTATAGCTTAAATATAACAGGCAGTGGAATAAAATAAAAGAAATATTAGAAAAATAATGAGTTTACTATCATCATTTTTAGCCAACATTGTATGAATTTCTATTCTGTGAAAATAAAATAAACAAAAACTTAAAGGTTGGAAAGAAAAATGAGAACTTTCATCATTCACAGATGAATCTGCATGTAGAATACACCAAAAGATTCTACATATAAAATTTTAAAATTAGTAAGTCAAGTTAGCAAAGTTACTTTATTAAATGTCATATTAATGTACATTTTTTTAAATATATTTTATTGATTTTTTGCAGAGAGGAAGGAAGAGGGATAGAGAGTTAGAAACATTGATGAGAGAGAAACATCGATCAGCTGCCTCCTGCACACCCCCTACTGGGGATGTGCCCGCAACCCAGGTACATGCCCTTGACCGGAATCGAACCTGGGACCCTTCAGTCCGCAGGCCGACATTCTATCCACTGAGCCAAACCGGTTTTGGCTTAATGTACATTTTTATGCCTCTAGCAAAACTGGAAAATAAAAGTTAAAATAGCAATATTATTTATCATTGCAACAAAATGCATCAAATAACTGGGAATAAATATAATAATCAATAATCAAGACCTTTGTACTGAAAACTATAAAACAATGCTGAGAGAGAGAACTAAAAAATGTAGAAATATACCATGTTCGTAGATTGGGGGATTCAATGTTTTGGATATGACAATTATTCACATATTGATTTGTATATTTAATGTAACCATAATCAAAACCCAGTGGGTTTTTGCAAAAACTGCTAAAATGGTTCTAGAATTACATGGAAATAAAAAGAACCTAGAAAATCACAGTAATTTTAAGCAAGGAAAACAAACATTGCCCTACCAGCTCTCAAAACTTTTATACATTGAAAGTACTTAGAACATGTATAAAACTGGAACAACTGAATACACTAGAAGGTCTGGGAACAGACCTTAACATGTACAATCAACTGACATATGGCAAAATGCCACTGTAATTCAGTGGGGAAAGGACACTCTTTTTAATAAGTGGTGTTGCATTCACTGGATATCTACATTAAAAAGAATAAACCTTGAACTTTCTTTCATATCACACACGAAAGTTAACTCAATATGCATCACAGATCTAAATTCAAAGGAAAAACAAAAGGTTCTAAAAGAAGATGTAGAAGATAATCTTCATGAAATTATTTTAAAGTAGTGAGTATAGAGTCTAGAACCATGACTGACATTCACAGACATTCATAAATAAAGAACAGAAGAAAAAAATCACAAAGCAGAATATACAAGAATACTGCAAACATAGGAGGAATACTCATAGGCAACAGCAGATGAGTTTTACTCCATCAATTTAAATGAACTCCATGATCAAACAAGAAAGTTGGCACTGTGGTCCATATTCCATAAACAGAAATGCTGACATTTGTTCTCCCTTCCTCTTTTCCTTCCTCCCTCCCTCCTTCCCCCCCTCCTTCCTCTCTCTCTCTCCCTCCCTCCCTAATCCCTTGGATCACACACTGACTTTAAATAGTCTCAATGAGCTTTTTTCTGTGGTAGAGTCTTTATCTGCTGGACAGGATTCTGGTCTTTCTCTTCTGTGTTTATACAGGAAAACAGGTGAGGAGTTTCCTTTTCCACATGGCCTGCCATACTCCTTTAAGACTTGCCCCAGATGGGGTAGGTGTGATCTCTTACCTGCCACTATCTGATTATTTTGTGGTTTAGCAGAGGTCAGAGGAATAGTTAAGGGGGAGTAGGAATAAAACTGAACAGAAAATAAGAAATAGCAGAATGGCTGGGAGAAAAAGAGCAAAAGCATTTAAATGAGTCCAGTGCTAACATGGGTTTTCTAAAGAAACCAGCAACAAGAAAGGATGTATCACAAAGATTATGGTGAAAGAGGATGGTGACTAGGTGGAAATAGTCAACATAATCATGTAAGAAAGTCATAAAGTTTGGAAATATTTATAGAGAAAGAAAAATTAAGTGCAGAATTTTTACTTTAGCATGTGAATGTCATGAATAGAAAAAAAATAATGTTTAGGAAAATAATTTATTATAACATTTCTTCTAAATCCACAGGGAAGGAGTGAGCAAAAGAAAGAAATGGATACCGCCTTTCAAATTCACCAAATTCAACTTCTAGCACAATATAAAAAGAATCAATTTTTTGTGTCTTCCGGCCTTGTTTTTACTATACTATACAGGTGTGTGTGTGTGTGTGTGTGTGTGTGTGTGTGTGTGTGTGTGTGTGTTGGGGGAGTGTCCATACAGACATGGTTGCCATGGAATGTGAAAGAGAGAAAAAGGAGGTGATAGGGACTGGAGAGCACCACTTTGAAAGTTAAAGATTTCAAAAGTGCTAGAAAGCAAGCAAGTGTTCTGAAAATCAGGAGTACAAAACATGACAGGGGGTTTGTAGTTCAAACCAACTGACCTTTCAGTTGAGTCAAAGTCAACCCAGAGCTCAAAGCACATAGTGCTGGAACTCTAGATGATCACTGACAGAAGAATCCCTTACAACACCTAGGTAATCTGCACTGACTGCTAGTAAACTATGTGGTGAGTCCTGCCGAGCCCACAGGTGTATGGGTGGCAATGGCTGCCAACGGGAGAGTGAAGTATCATAGAAAGTTGTTACATTATTTCATATATTTTATTTTGGTTTCCTTCCAATCTAAATCATCAGCTTGCCAAAAATGAAAAATGATGTGATGTGATTAAAAGCTTTAAAACTACTAAGGTTAAAGAGTCATCACACATTTTAATTGAAGAAGATGTGAAGTTGGCCTTTTCCATGTATAAATATCACTCTGCTATCCAACCAAGCCAACCTAAGACTTTAATCTAGGAACCCTAATTGAGTATATATATATATATATATATATATATATATATATTCACACACACATATATGTATGCATGCTGGTGAGTTTTAATATTTCCTATACCATAAAATGAAGAAAAAAATAAAGATACTGCAGTCCTAGCCAGTTTGGCTCAGTGAATAGAGCATTGGCCTAGTGAACCAAAGGGTCCCAGGTTCAATTCCTGTCAAGAGCATGTACCTTGATTGCAGGCTCCTCCCTGGCCCAGACCCTGGTTGATCCGGGCTCATGCAGGAGGCAACCAATCAATGTGTTTCTCTCACATCAATGTTTCTCTCTGTCTTTCCCTTTCTCTTCCACTCTCCCTAAAAATCAATGGAAAAATATCCTCAGGCAAGGATTAACAAAAAAAAGGAAAAAGAAAGATATTGCATGAGAGGGTAGAAGGGAGAGAAAGACTATATATTCTAGTTGAGATAAGTTGTTTTCAAAAACATCCTCCTGCCACCACCACCCCTTCCCCATCTATGTACTATGAACCTGAACTCTGAGTATTTACTCCTTTGTATAGCCCCTCCCCTTAAGTCTGGACTGGTTCTGTGACTCACTTTTGACTAATAGCATATGGCAGAAGTGAGCTTCTAAGGCTAAAGAAGTCATGGGTTGCTCAGAACTCACCTTTCAGATGTCTCCTCCCAGAACCCAGCCATCAGGCCAGGTGCATAGCCCCAGTAAGTGCCCAACTCAAGGGTTCCCAGTGATCTCCCAGATTATATCCAGCATCAACTGCCAGCCACCTGAATGAGCCAGCCCAGAAATTCCAGTTCAGTCTTACTCCTAGATAACATCAATATCAAACATCCTGTGGAGCAGAAGAACAGACCTGCAGAGCCCAGTCAATCTACAGAATTGTAAAAGATAATAAATTGGCTGTTGCTTAAGCCATTCAAGTTTTTAAAGTAGTTTATTCAGTAAGAATAAATAACCAGAATGATCTATTGATTTCTTAATGTGATAGCACACCAGTTAGATATTACCATGTAACAAATTACCCTTAAAACTTGGTGATTTAAAACAGGGAGTCATCAAACTTTTTTAAATGGTCAAGACAATAAATATTTGAGAATTTGTGGACCATACAGTCTCTCTCGCAACTATTCAACTCTGCCATTGTAGTGTGATAGAAGCCATAGACAACACATAAACAAATAGACATGGCTGTGTTTCACTAAAACTTGATCAAACTGGTGGCTGGCCCATGACCATAGTTTGTCAACCCTGCTTTTTTCAAAAAGAAGCATTGATTATTGCTCACAATTCTATAGGTCAGAGGGGTGGTTCTGCTGATCCGAGCCAGGTCTAGCTGATCTCAGCTTGGCTTGTTCATGCACCTGTCATCAGCTGGCAGGTTAGTAGCGAGCTGGCTGCTCTATGATGGCTTTACATACAGCTGGTGTTTTGCTGAGTGCCAGCTGGAGCGACAAGGGTGATTAGGCCACATGTCTCTTATCATCCATCAGGCTAGCCTAGGTTTGTTCACATAGTAGTGGCAGAGATCCAAAAAAATAAGCAAGAGCAAACAGGTTTTTTGAGGCCTAGACTCAGAATTGACCCATTTTTACTTCTGCTCTATTTTATTGGTCCAAATAAGACAGAGGTCAATGCACATTCAAGGTGAGGAGAGAGCAGACTTACCCTTGATGGAGGAGATGCAAAGTCGCAATGCAAAAGGCATATGTACAGATAGGAGTGAAGAATAGTGTCATTTTGAACATCATAAGACTATGAATATGTGACTCTAAGAGCAAAGATTCTAAATAGAAGCTGTCTCACTTCCTTTGTAAAGGAAGAAAGTGAAACCCAAGGAAAGAGGCTGACTCACCAAGTCATTCTTGCTAGGTAGGACAGCCTAAAGGTTAGAACAACTTATTCGCAAGATGTATAACTAGGGTGTTATGGTTTTTCTGACCCATCGGAATGTCCACTTAGGTCCTTTAGGGATTCTTAAGACAACTGGGAAGTTTCCCTTCTACACACAATTGCAGTCAGGTGACTTTTATTTCAAAGTCTCTTATTCCAGTAAAGTCACACCTAGGATGGGAAGGATTTATTATCCACCAAGATCCCTTAAATTCCCCTTATTCCCAAAAGGTCCTTCTTTATTATACTCTTAGAATTCTAATTCCTAATTTAGCATATCTTCAACCTAAAATGTCTCCAACTAACTGCATCACTGGTCAGATGCTATGAATGTGGAGTGGCCTGGTGAAACAGGTCCAGTGGGAATGAGTCTTACTCAAACAATTGAGTCAAAGACTTGCTATAAACACACTTAGAATGAGGTGGCTACAGGCTACAAATTACTCACCAGCTGCCATAGTCATAGGCAGCATCCCTACTGGTCAATTTGTAATCCATAGGGATGTATGAGAATGTTCAAAAGTAGAGCATTATGCTAAGTGAAATAAGCCAATCGGAGAAAGATAAATACCACATGATCTCACTCATATGTGGGATATAATGATCAACATAATTTGATGAACAAGAATAGATCCAGAGACAAATGGCAGGGGAGGAGGAGGTTGAGCACCCAAAGGACTTATACGCATGCGCATTAGTATAACCAATGGACACAGACACTGGGGTGGTGGGGGCTTGCCCAAGACGGGAATGGCTGGGTGGGGGGAGGTCAATTGGGAGAAAAGGAGACTTATGTAAAACTTTAGATAACAAAAAAAGTAAAATCTTCCTTTCTATTCTCAATTGCTATGATGTTGGAAAAATAGTAGAATTATCTTCCCAATCCTGACTTGATGACTTCTGGTAAGGATACAGCCCTATATTAAGTTCAATACTTCTCGTAGTGTAATAGGTTATAAAAATAAAATTTCCTACCTTTTTTTTACCCTATGCACAGGACTGACTTAAGCCAGAGCATATACGAGAAGCTGGGTCCCTGACTCCAGGAACTTACGTTACAATTTGTTCTGGAATCTGGACTATCCCCAATTTGGCTGCATTTCATTAAGCTAAATTGTTCTAATGTTTTGTTTATGTTTTCATGGCTCAAAAATTCCTTTGTGGCTTACTTGTAAAGCAGCTTTCTAGTGTTTTTGTCTCTACATCAAGTACCTTTTATGTAATTCAAAACTTTTAAGAGTAATACTCTAAATCCAGTATTAGGCAACAAACAATCTCCCAAACATAATCTGAAACTAATTATCATGCCATGACAATAAACTGAGCTATGAGGCTCTAACATCAGCAGTTTTCTACTTAGGCTCCACAAATTCATTCTTGCTCTCTCTGCTCACTCATTTTTATGGCTTCAATGGTTATGCTCTGACATTGCCATTCATCTTTGTTTCCCTCTATTCACGTACAACTTGCCAAAGATTATAGATTCTACCTTCTTCACATCTTGGCAGTAATTTCTTTTCATTCTCTTTGCCCCCACTCACAGGAACTGCTTATCCAGGCAATCTTGTGCTCTTCTTCATGTTATTCCTTGCAATCAAATGTCTTCTCTTAGCATCTGTGCCCACTAAAGGCTCACTTATACTACAATAACTTGGTTTTCCCTGATCAAATCTGATCACTACATTTATAAAACCTGTATCTTTTTATGCCTCTATTGTGCATGAAAATGATCATCTGCTTTGTAGGTTCATTATCTATTTCTATTTGTATGATGCCTCCTTTCCCTAGGGCAGTGGTCGGCAAACTCATTAGTCAACAGAGCCGCAGTTTGCCGACCACTGTCCTAGGGGAAGTCAATTTTTCTCTAACTTAAGGTGTTCCTTTAGCATGTTTGACCTAGACATTAAACTTTCTAAGGCAAGATCTGCAAAGGGCCTATTGTAACGTCTAATCCTTTCTGTTGATACAGCGGCGGTTGTACCAAATCCAGCAGCAATAAGAGTCTCATGGGTAAGTGAAATCCATATTTCCACAACCATATAGGAAATGTAAAGGCAAAATTGTTAATAGCCTCCCCAGGGTGTTCGCTCTTGCTATGATGCCTTCCATGATTTCATCATGTTTTCAAAGAAGTGAAATATCTCAATTCATGTTTCAAAGCATAAAATAAAAGTAAGTGTGCTTTAGTCATCTTTTCCAAAGCCTGGTTTTGTTGTTAAGGTCTACAAGTTTCTTTCATATGTAACCTGATCACACGACAGCATTAAAATTTATTTTTAAGCTGGGTAGTATTACCATGTATCCTGTTATAATATTTTAACATCAATTCCTTGCACAGCAATATTGAATACCATATATATTGTTTTATACCTCTTTTCTTCAATATAAGGTTAACCTCTTCCCTTGTTGAAACACTCACTAACTACATTAGTAAAAATGTTCTCTTTTTTCCGTCAAATTACTATACATTTCTTTGGGATTTTGAAATCTTTCTAAGTATGTGCATAGATTAGAGGAGAGGAAACTTCAGTAGTCCTGCACTATCCTCAAAACAGATATATAATAATTAGGGTCATTACCTCCTGGATATAGAGCAGCAAGTGATATCTGAACAAAATTTGTGCATATATCTTTGGATACATATTTGTATGCCTGACTAATGCTTGCTTTTCTTTTTCTTTCCAACTTTATTTTAGAATGGTGGCTAAAATCAAATTTACATGTCTGATCCCAGAAGAATTAATTAGTTTTGCTTCATTCCACAGTAGCTTCCACTTAATGAGTGCCTACTCTCAGCCAGTATTCATGGCATGCTCTTTCTACATTTATCTCAAAAATTAGCAAATCTGGTCCCCTAGCTGTATTTCCTCTTTCTGTGAAAGGCACTCCCATCTATCCATTTGGCAAGCAAGAAACATACGTCTTTCTCTTCTCTCACAACCTTTATTCCCAATTCATGACACGTTCTATAATTTTACCTTCTAAGTGTTATCTAGTCAGTTCACTTCTCTCTTCCTTCACTTCCATTCTCACATTTTAAACTTAAATAATCTCTAAGCCAAACCACTGAAAGAGTCATAACTAGTTTTCTTGCATTAACTGTTGGGTTCCTCTTATCCACTCTCCACCCTGCTGTCTGTCCAAGTTTGCCTATTTTTAAGTAGAATCATTTGTCTTTTTATTATTGAGTTTTAGGAGTTCTTTGTATGTTCTGGATAAAAGTGTCCTTTTCACAATGTACAGCCAGTTCCTGGCAAACAATAGGAAGTTAACGTTCCTTGTTGAATAGTTGAATGAATAAACTGTTAGAACATAAATTACCCCAGTTTATGGCTGAAGAAACAGAGTCTCAGAGAGGCTAAGTTACTTGCACAAGGTCACCTAACTAATAAATTTCAGAACCAGGATTGGAAACCAGGTCTATCTGATATTAAAGACAGCACTTTCCACTGTGCTGTATTGATTCCCAATTCATTGTCACAAAAATATGCCCTTAAATTTATTGAACTATACTATAAATGTGTTTAAATGCATAGAAACACAGGTGCTATCAGTAATATAAAAATTTTGTAAAGTTTATGCTTCATTGTGATTGTATCAGTGACCCATCTATCCACACATTCATCCATCCATAATTTATCTACCTGTCATCTATCTATTAATCATATAAAAGATACCTTCTCACCCTAACTGGTTTGGCTCAGTGGATAGAGCGTCGACCTCCAGACTGAAGGGTCCCAGGTTCAATTCCGGTCAAGGGCATGTACCTTGGTTGCGGGCACATCTCCAGTAGGGGGTGTACAGGAGGCAGCTGATTGATATTTCTCTCTCATCGATGTTTCTAACTCTCTATCCCTCTCCCTTCCTCTCTGTAAAAAATCAATGAAATACATTTTTTAAAAAAAGATACCTTCTCTATTTATAAAGTGTGATCTATACAGGCATACATTTTTATCCTGATTAAGGAAGCTAATAGTATTAAGCATATTATTAGAAAGAGTTATTTTTTTACAGTTTATTTTATAGTAAAATTTGCTTCAATAAGATAAACTTAACAAGTGAATACAGCTGTATAACCCACACCACTGTCAAGATAAAAAATATTTCCATTGCCTAGAACCGTGGTTGGCAAACTGCGGCTTGCAAGCCACATGGGGCTCTTTGGCCCCTTGAGTGTGTCTCTTCCACAAAATACCAGGGCCTGGGCGAGTCTATTTTTAGGAAGTGGTGTTAGAAGTTTAAGTTTAAAAACTTTGGCTTTCAAAAGAAATTTCAATCATTGTACTGTTGATATTTGTCTCTGTAGACTAACGAGTTTGCCGACCAGTAAACAGAGCCAAATATCAACAGTACAACAATTGAAATTTCTTTTGAGAGCCAAATTTTTTCAACTTAAACTTCTTCTAACGCCACTTCTTCAAAATAGACTCGCCCAGGCTGTGGTATTTTGTGGAAGAGCCACACTCAAAGGGCCAAAGAGCTGCATGTGGCCTGTGAGCTGCAGTTTGCCGACCACGGTTCTAGAATATTCCTTCATACCCCATCCAGTCAATTTCATCCACCACCAAGGCAACCATTTTTCTTTCTTTCATCATAGATTAGTTTTGCCTATCCTGGAACTTTGTATGAATGGATTTATAGTGTATTCTCTTTTGCCGACTAGGCCTAGAATATTCCTTCATGCCCCATCCAGTCAATTTCATCCACCACAGAGGCAACCATTTTTCTTTATAAATTAGTTTTGCCTATTCTGGAACTTTGTATGAATGCACTTATAGTGTATTCTCTTTTGTGTCTGGCTTTTTTCTCTCGGCCTAATGTCTTTGATATATATCATATTGATATATTTTCAGTTTTTATAGATGAACACTATTCTCTTACATGAATGTCCCACAACATTTGTATCCATTCTCCTTTTGATTGACATTGAGTTATTTCTGGTTTGAAGATATCAAAGATGAAGCTGTTGTGAGTCATTTTGAACAAGTATTTTTGTGAACATATGCTTTTCATTTCTTTTGATTTCATGCCTAGAAGTGGAATGGTAGGTCATATGGTAAATGTATTATTAACTTTATAAAAAATTGACAAAATTTCTTCCAAAAGTGGTTGCACCATTTTTTATGCCTATCAGCAATGTATGAGAATTCTAGCTGCTCTACTCTCTAGCCTACATTTGGTAATAAAAGTATTTCCAACTTTAATCATTCTAGGGGTTGGATGGGGATATCTTATTGAATTTTTAGTTTGCATTTCCTTGGTGATTAGAAATACTGAATAATTTTATGTGCTTACTGGCTATTTGAATATATTCCTACTCACGGCTTACTGGTAAGGACTAGCTACACACCTCACTCCTAAGTAAACGGGGCAGGAAAATGTGGCCCTGGTTGGGCAGCTGTTCCCATCAATAACTCTCCACTGAGGAAGGGAAACAGGATTCTTTGGTGGTCAGCTCTCCTCTTTGCCAAAGCCTAATTTTTAGAGTTGCAGTGAGGGTTAAATTAATGAATCCATGTAAAGAGCTTACAACAGTAATTATTACACAGAAACTAAAGATAGTGAAGCCCTTCTTTTCCTCCTGTTTTTCATTCCTCTATGACGCTCAAATAGCTATCCCCATACTACTACTTGAAACTCAGCAATTTTCTTTTTAATCACCATTTACCCTTTTCTAAGGATATTTTCTTACTCAAAAATCAATTGTCATTCCATTTTTCTTTTACTTCCCCTTGTTATAGCTTTTTCATTTATTTGGACCTCTAATAATGCTTATAGTAAAATATCATAGAGTGTCTAGCTTTCACTATATTTCTGGGGGAATTTTTTTTAAATGATATTTTTGTCCTTTCTTTTTTTCATGGAGAAAACAATCTGAAATTTTGGCTGTAAAGAACATGTAAAGTTGTCTGAGTCTCTCAAAAGCCTTGTCCTCAATTAAACTAAACAAAAGGAAGTACACTTTCCTTGTTTGGAGGGTCATTTATTATTCCTCTGATTAACTTTAAGCTCACATATGCCAGGACAGCGCTCTTATATTTGTTTAGAAATATACTGAGCTATAGCCTAGAATTTAGATTTGGTTTTAATACATATGAAATTAGAGTTGCTGTAGGCCAACTCTTATAAGTTATCCTTCCTACCATAAAATTCTATGTTTAGGATATATATATATATATATATATATATATGTATTTTTTACATGTATTTTTTTCTCCAAATTTTTTAATTTTAAATTCCTGTGGATTGAATTGTATTTTTTAATTTAATTTTTTATTGCTTAAAGTATTACAAATAGTAGTACATATGTCTTCTTTTTCCCCGGCCCCCCACATCCCCCAACACATGCTCTCACCCCACCAGTGTCTGTGTCCATTGGTTATGCTTATATGCATGCATACAAGTCCTTTGGTTGATCTCTTACCCCCCCCAACCCTCCCCTGCTTTCCCACTGAAGTTTGACAGTCTGTTCAATGCTTCTTTGTTTCTGTATCTATTTTTGTTCATCAGTTTATGATGTTCTTTATATTCCACAAGTAAGTGAGATCATGTGATATTTATCTTTCTCTGTTATTTTGCTTAGCATAATGCTCTCCAGTTCCATCCATGCTGTTGCAAACAGTAAGAATTCCTTCTTTTTTATAGCAGCACTAGAGGCCCGGTGCACGAAATTCATGCATGGTGGTCCCTCAGCCCAACCTGCACCCTCTACAATCCAGGAGCTCTCAGGGGATGTCCTACTGATGGCTTAGGCCCACTCCCGTGTTTCTCTGCTCTCTGCGGGGCTGGGGGTTTCGCTGCAGCCATGGAGATGAAGTCCCCATGCCCTACTGCCTGCTCTCTGCCTGCTGCCGCCATGTGCCATGCGAAGGAAGTCCCAATGCCCTGCAGTGTGCTCTGTCTGCCAGGCCTGGGGGCTTCGCCAACACCAACAGACTAAGGAAGTCCCCATGCCCGGTTGCCTGGGCTCTGTCTGTGGGGCCTGGGGGTGTTCTTGCCGCCATCTTGCTAAGGAAGCCCCCAAGCCCTGCTGTCCAGACTCTGTCTGCCAGGCCTGGCACTTCCCCACTAACACCCTGTGAATGAAGCCCCCAAGCCCTGCTGTGTGGGCTCTGTCTGCTGGTCCTGGAGCTTCCCCGCTGCCGCTGCGCTAAGGAAGCCCCCAAGCCCTGCTGTCCAGGCTCTGTCTGCTGTGTCTGGGGGCGGATCCAGCTTTGCTGCTTGGTCCCCGTGAACCCCCGCACAGCTGACAGGCCCAGATGCTGTAGCACCGGTGGAGCAGGGAGGCTGGATCCACCCCCTCCGGCAGCGGATCCAGCCTTGCTGCTCTAGTGGACAGGCCCGGACACTCCAGCAGCAGGGCTGAGGGGACTGGGTGCCACCATCTTGTGGATATGGGGGCCGCAATTTTTGTCGCGGAGTGACAGTTAATTTGCATATTGCTCTTTTATTAGATAGGATAGTATACCATTGTGTAGATACACCACAGTTTTAATCCACTCCAATAAAAAAATGGGCAAAGGACCTAAATAGACACTTTTTGAAAGAGGACATACAGAAGGCCAAGAAACATATGAAAACATGCTCAAAGTCACTAATCATCAGAAAAAAATGAGGTGAGCCCCATGAATACTTTTGAATGCTCCTACCTTTTCCTATGGGCACTTTCCTACCACAGAACAGGCATGTGGAACTTAAGTAGAACGGCAGTATTGCTTTGCTGAGGAGCATAATTGAATTCTGGGTTATTCTAGTCATTGGAATTTGCTGGGCAAGGTACCTAATAAGAACAAGCTTCACAGGGGGTGGTGTCTAAAAGTCTGTGTAGGGGTTTACTGAATGTCCTTGAAAAATCATTATTTGTGAGATCAGATGTGTGGGTTGGAATTACTCAGGTTGAAACAGAAAATCTGAGCTGAGGCTGAAGGGAGGCCTAACTGACAAGCTTAGACCAAATGAGTCCAAACAAAACCTGATCACTGGCTTTGAGACCATTGATAAAATTTTGTCTCAGAGCCAAGAACTGTGATTGGAAGCTGTGCATAAATATGCCTCTATTCTAGACTTTTTTGATATTGTTTCTTTTTATATGTTAAATGTTAAGCATACAAAGCTTAGAAAGAGAATGCTTTAATGAAGAATAAAGCAGCCAAGGACAAGTTCTAGTTTTACAATGAAATGCTGCTTTTTCATTACAAGAAAAATATTTTATTTCCAAAGGTTAAATAAGTTAATACTTAAAGAAAGAAATCCACTGAAAAAGGAATTGAATCCAAACTATTCTCTGGCACTGTGTCTATTGTGCTTTTATTTTATTATCTGTTGAATGTACTTTAATTCTTTGCCACCCTGTATTTTAAAAAATATTCTAAAACAGATTTTTACACATCTAAAAACTCTACTAGCTCAATAATTCTGCCTTCCATAGTATTTGTATGATTTACATTTATTTCTATCTTAAAATAGATCATTGTTTGTAGATGTGTTTTTATTGAATAATTATGTACCAAAATTCATTGGGGGCTTGGTCATTAATGAACCCAGTTGTACCCGCTTTTATTTGCACAGTTTCTATTACCTTTTAAGCTCATAATTGCCTAGAAATCTTTGTGAAGGTTCAAGTGTTTCTCTGCTTTTTATCATTCTTTCAGTATTTTTTCAACTCTTTTGATACTTACATGCTTGTAAGTTTCCATTTCCCACCAAGATTATCCCAAGCTCAACTGAATCTAAGGCATAGAAATAATCACATAATTTGGGGGGAATGATTCAAAGCTGTTAAAGGACATACCACAGAAGAACAACATAGGTAAGTAATATTCAAATAATCCGCAACTGTCATTTCTGAGTTCCATAATGGAAAAAAAAAAGACCCTGATGCCTTAAGATATGCTGGAACTATGGAATCTGGACTGATAGAAAATTAAATACTTCAGAAGCAAAGGAAATTACATTTTATAAGTTCATTCAGTAGATAAGTTTTTGAGTCTTAGGTGTCAAGATCCGGTGTAAAACCCGGGAAACTGGATTGTGCCCTGCAAAATATGTCCAGTAAAGAAACACGAGGAGACACCTTTTCTAAAACTCACCAAAACTTTTTAGTGCTCAAAGAGTCTTTGATGGAAGCAGATATGGGCCTGCCCTCAAGTAAGTTGGAGCAGAGGTGACAGACTTTAAACAACTAAGTAAGCAAAACAACATAAAGTTACAAATTGTGACAAGTGCCATGAAGCAAATAAGCAGGGTGCTAAGAGAGGAAATGACAGGGACAAAAGGAACTCTTCTTAATCAAGATTCCTTGTCAACTCTGATGAAATTATACTTAGGCTGAAATCCAGTGGGTGAAGTACAGTGTGGCAATGTAGAAATGAGGGTGTATTGGGCAGTTCAGAAAAAAAATCCTGAAAGAAGACCAGAGTGGCTTCAGCTTCTCTGGCACACACACACAAAAAAAGGTGTTCCGTAAGGTAATATATGTTACTCTTCTAATTTAATGCCAATTCCTCCAATTTCTTACTTTCTATAAATTCCTTGATAACAGATCATCTCTTACTGGGAAACATTTGGAAGCAAAACATTTTGTGAGTCAGGATGCAGTTCCACAAATTCTGTCTTGTCCCAGGATGCAAAGATTACCACTCCCTCTTGGAACAATGCAAACACAAGCATAGCAGGAACCCCAGATATACAGTCTAGTATTGAATATCCTACAGGCTCATCAAGTCTGGGCCGACCTGTAAGTCCCATATTAGGGGTCTAATTTGCATGAGAGACTGAGATACTTAAGCATGACCTTACTTACTAAAGGTAGAAAAAATTGAGGAACACAGGTTTGGCCCCTGGAAGTCACAAGGGAAAGGCAATAGTGAAGTACAGCAAAGAAGGTCCTAGTACCTTGTCCTCTTGTCTGTTTCCCCTGGGGACCATGCCTTGGGAGAGACCTGGGAGGGAAGATGCTGAAAATAACAGAGCTGGATAACAAAATCCACTTAAGATATGAATGAGAAAAGGTAGAGGCCCCATCTCCTTCTTTGTTATTGAAGATCAAAGGAACACAAAGCATATCATCATAGCCACTTGGACTGGAGGCAGCTACAAGTGAAGGATAACGACAGGAGATTAATAAGCACACATAATGTGCAAGGCACTATTCCAGGCTCTGGGTGCAAACAGACACATCCCCTGCCCTCACAAAGCAGAAGAGGGCCACTGATCAGTAATTATGCCAATATATAAATATAACTTGTGATCAAGACTATGAGAGCCACTGATCAATAATTATTCCAATACATAAATATAAACTGTGATAAGGTGTCAAACATTTCTGTCAGCTGTGTGTCTTTGAGCATGTTACTTAATTCCTATGAGCCACAATTTCCTTATTCATTTTGTTGTTCTGCCATAATCATTGAATAAGATAATGCATGGAAACCACCTGACATGAACTTGGTCTTTAATGGGCTCAATCAATAATACCTATTAATATTTGAGAAGTGCAATTAGTCAGGTTTTGGCTGATCTAGGGAAATGCTTTTTGTTCACTGTGTTTGTTTGAGGAAATATAGATTGCATAGATATTAAGACATTGGGTAACTGTGTCAATGCTCCCTTTGTACACCTCCTTACCATGGAACACAGGGAAATGGGTACCAACCCAGACCTGTGGACAACTCTAGCTATTTCATAGCTTCTCCAGGTAACAAATTAAAATTTGATAATGGTCCTAGGTATGTTTTAGTCTATATTAAATGGCCTCTTAGCAACTCACATACTCAATTCCTGAAAGTGTTTCTGTTGCAAAACTAAGCTTACTGGAACAAGGCATTTAAAAACATTTAGAGGGAATATTGAAGAGCTTTTAAACAGTTACAGTACAGGGTTTTACCACATGCATTATATGTCAACACTTTTTAGTCTGTGTTGTGGGAACTCCTCCAACATCGTCCTGTGCCTATCACTTTTCATTAAACAAATGAAATCAGTTCCATACCTTTACTAATGCACATTATACTTTAAATAGATATAACTGTACTAGCTAGCTTCATATTCAAACATGAATCACAAAAAGTAGATCATGAGTACAATATATTAATCACAACACATTGAAAGTGAGAACACATTCAGTTTCTAGAAACCAAATCAGACTAAAAGCACAAATATTTCAACAAAACAACTTTATGGGCAAATCAAACTAGCTAAATAGCTAATTTAGGGGGGTTGGGGGGAATGGGGGAATAAGAACACATATGTAATACCACAATCAATAAAGAAATTTTTTAAAAAAGTAGGTAGATATCTACAAACCCATAAAAAAATAGCTGTTTAGGATAGGAGGGCAACCTTAGCCATGAGAAGCACCACAAATATTTTCCTTCTTTCTACTTCTATTTGGTCATCACTAACCTCCCTCATTTACTAATTTTCAATATCAAACCATTAAGGAACATGCATTGAAAAAATCATTTATCCCGTTCAAATGAAGTCTTTGAAGACTACGTACCATATTTGAGGCAAGAAATAAATAAAACAATGCAGTCAGCAAGCACCAAACTTTACCAACTCCTCAGTCCCATGCCCTACACAGGACATTTTATTTTTAGTTGCATAAAAGGAGAAAATACAGAAATAGAGAGAGAGCAACCCAGATTAAAACTAATTAAAAACTCTGCTCTACAGCAAACTGGCCTCAAGCACATAAGTGTGCTGTTTGCAAAACTTACCCATGGTTTTGCTTTTGTTTGGTTTTGTATTTATATCTTTAATAAATGCCCCTGCAAAACTTGTGGACACTTTTTCCCACTTCAGAAGTCTGGTTACCCAGGGCATCTGCACAAAACACAAGAGGACATTCAGTTTCCACTCATCTCGAACGGCAGCAGAACTCTGGGTAAAAGCTGCGCTGCGCAGCGCCAGGGCAGGAACTAATGACCAGGTCAAGCAGACCCTTTATCCTCAGTAGCCATCTATCGGAATTTCCATGGAAAGACCTAAAATTCTTTAACTTTTCTCCTAAAAAAAAAGCCCCTTTGGATGCAAACCTCCTGAAAGCACACTGCGAAGGGTCCTTTCTAAAAGGCCTTCCAGTTATGAAGTGAACGTGGCAAATTATGACTCCTAAGCTTATATTTCTCTGTTAGATATTATCTCATATCCTTACATAAAGTCTGATTTATACAAATTGGCTCACTTTCTGAGGATTTGCTTTTATTTTAAATACGGCTTTTCAGTCAAACTTCACTTTTGGTGGAAACACATTTTTGATATCCAGGGCTGAACATAAAATTCCATTATTTAAGTGGCAAAGAGTTGGTAAGTCAAGTCCGCAAGGCTGTGGCAGTAACTTACTCTGTTTGTGGTTTCTACTTTGTTAGACTCTGTGGAGCCATGAATCTATCTTGTCCTTAAAAAACTGAAAGAGGGGGCTTTTAAAATGAATGTAATGCTAAATTTATGTGCCCCAGGAGCAGCATATCAAGGCCTCTGGACTGATTAAACCCAGATGTTGGTAACAATGTTAGTGTTATGGACCAACTGCAGGTGTGGGAATAGATCCCCTTCCCTGGGACCCTCAGCAATCAGACCAGTGGTTTCTCCTGGCTCTCGGTTTGGAGTTTTCAATTAACACTACAATGGCATTGTTGTTCTCCAGCATTAGATCATATGTCATGTAAATGAAGCTGAATATACAGTTAAACTTGACAAGGTGATTTAGGCCAAGGATACATGTGTTCAGTATTATAACTTGATTGAGGTTAAATAATAATAATAAAAAAGCCCTGACATGCTATAAAGTTTTTATTATTTGGCTTATCAGTAGATTTTCACATTATGCTTTCATAAAACAGAATGTCATTTATAGCAGGGTGAGACGCTTAGGAAAAGGGAGACACAAACCTACTTATAAATGACTGAAATGATTAATTCCAGATTGGATGCTTTTATATAGTCAGCATAGCAATTGGAAGTTCCCCATGTGCTTTTTTTTATTATTTCCTTGTTTCCATTTTCCAAAATGCTGTCTGAATTCTTTATCTTCTTTAATGTGAGTGATCAGCACCCACATAATCACCCCCATTGGTGAGAACAGCAGCAGTGTCTGGGCTGGGATCGTTCTGAAATATTACTTGACTCAAAGCGATGAATCCATGTCGTCAATGACTGGGACCATATTCCACTCTCCTATGGGCATCATGATGCTTAGGAGAGAAGCCCAGATCACTAAAATATATTCCAGTAGCTGTCATTTCTTTGAGTTAGACTGTAGGCTTCTCAGGGCAGGAACCTTATTTGTTGTGTGTTTATAGGTGCCACAGACACTGATCATCTCATGAATAAATACCAATAAAAATGGGTTCGCAAGTCTGCTCTCTACTTCACTCTCGTAGAACATTTATAACTCTCATTAATGTTGATGGACCGTGCACAGTACAGAACTCTCCCTTTTTACTTATGTCTTCGTTTGTTGCAGCAGTCTCTTAGAGACCAGCCCACATTGTAAGTCAGCTCAGTAAAATGTGCTTCAGTGTGCCAGCACTTAGGGACAGCTTTCTGCCTTACGAATGTGTACATTACAAATGTAGAGAGACAAGGCTCTTTTTTGTTAGAGAGAGAATAAGTCCATGATCTAAATTCTTCACAACTCAATAATATCGTAACTCACAAGTAACTTTTTTCAATGAATAACAAATAACTAGGAAAATAAACTTAGTACTAAAGGTCACACCTAACCTGGCTGTTAGGATCAGAAAGGGCTGATGGCATTCCAGTCTCTTTTCATTGCAGCCCATAAATGTGTGTGCACAGTATTTTGTCTTTAATTTATGAATTGAGCTAGAAACATTGATTCCTGGCATACTGACAAATACTTTGGCAAGTTACTAATGAATCTCAATTTACCTATCTGCAAAATAAACATAATGTGAAATGGGATGAATGTGTTAATAAGCGCTGAGGAAAAAGTCAAATACCAGTACTCTTGAGGATGAATTGTTTCAAGACACTATATCATAGTCCATTCAGGAATTTATTCAGCAAATGCTGACCATCTGTAATGAGCAAGGCACAGCGCAGGGCACCTGGATACCAAGATGAATAATGCACAGTCCTTTCCTCAAGAGATGACAGATACATAAACCTGAGTGCCATAAAGCAGTTCCATAAGTGCCATGATAAAAATGCATGAAGTCATGGAAAATATGTCAATATCAAAATTAAGTGAATAAATCCCTATGAGTGTATAATTTTTAAGGTTTCCCCATTTGTTCTCAATACAAAGGAGACTGTAAACAATAGCATTTACATTGTGTAAAATGCAATTTGGCTCCTGCTGTAAAGACCATAGTCAGCACTAATTAAAACAAGTGAAAACGTATGACATGAAAAGTAAAGTTGCTTGGCCACTGACAAAAAATAAATTCTTATTTTTTCTTACTCTTCTGGATATCCTACGTATATTTGTCATTAATTTTCTAACTTAATTTGTATCTAGAAATTCCTCTTTACCTAGCATTTCCTAGGGCCCTATTAAATGTTTATACTCTTAAGGAACCCTACATAACTATCCGTAGGTGCAATGATAAAATGCAGCCCATTGATTTTTCTGCCAAGTAAGTAGAAGAGTTATAAATACAGTTATTCTATATTGTATGACCCCACGTTATAATAATGTGCTCTTTTCCCCCTCCGATGGTGTCCAAAAGCATGAAGAAAATGAGAAGTAATGATGTTAGTGACTGAAATTACTATTCCACAAATAACTCATCATGTCACTTAAATTGCCAAAGCAAGGCAGTTTCTGGAAGCTAACACATTTACCATAGTGGAAAGTAGAAGCATAGCAAGTAAACATTTCTGCTAGGAAGACATCAAAGGATATGTTGGTTTAGGGTAGTCACTATTGTTTCCAAATCACTTTTAAAACAAACAATAGGCAATTACATTCTCTTAGAAAAACAGCAAAATGAAACTAAGGAATTACTTTGTTGCTTGGGTTTAGCAACATTTCATGCAAATTTCTCCAATATTGATCATGACTCTGTAAGGGAAAATACTATTCCTCCTACATCACAAATGAGAAGCTGAGGACAAAACAGCAATGCAACTCATCTGCTGGATCCTAAATGGACCAGGAAAGCAATCAACTTTTAATTCCCTATTGCAGTGGTCAGCAAACTGTGGCTCTCGAGCCACACGCAGCTCGCGAGCCGCGGTTTGCCACTCTGTTAACTAATGAGTTTGCAGACCACTGGGATAGGGGCTTAATCACAAGGAACAACAGCCTATAATTATTGGAATCGAGAGTCCCTATTGCAACGCCTAGTGAGCCCACTCAGCATTAGCCATTGTGCTAGATCTGGAGTAGGACATTAAGGCAATAAAGTCCTGTCTGCTTTTCTAGATTTCTGCATGGTAACAAGATTGGGGGACTCCAATAAGATGTGCAACAGGAAAACACTTCTTCTTTTGTTAACCTCTCTGTTTTCCATAATAGTAATCTCTACCAAATGCTATCCCCAAGGACTATGCATGTATTACCTGAACTGCCTCAAGCACGTTTTCCTGAAGGTGAGACTCTTCAGTCCATAGTAAGTGGTTCTAACCCTCAGCTAGTTCTGCTCACCTCTTGGTAGGAGAAGACCCCTGTTCATAACTACAGAACTCATTTTTGCAAAGCAAGTTAGCATTTTGGCTTTTTATTATTAAGAACAGAAACTTTGGATCCATGATAGAATCGAAATACAAAGTCCTTGTGCCCTGTTTTGGATATAGAAGAACAAGCTATTCATAATCTATATGTATCAAAAAGAAGACAAGCAAACAAGCACAATTTCTTTAAATGGATTTGCAGATGTCATGTATTTTTACCTAGGACAGATACAGAAAGGGCAGTGACGACTGACAATCACACTCTATTGTTAGTTATATCTGCTCCAGTAAGAAGGAAAAATCACTACATGGTTGTATCAAGAGTCTTAGGCACCATTGAGAACATTTTTGAGGATTCTTCAAGAGTGAAAACAAGTATAATTAAAACTAAACCATTGATCCACTCTCCTGCTATCTAATAGAGCAGCGGTCAGCAAACTCATTAGTCAACAGAGTGGCAAACCGTGGCTCGCGAGACGCAGTTTGCCGACCACTGCAATAGAGTATCATATTTGATATCATTGTTGAAAAAATATCTGTATGCTCTGCATTTCCCTTCCCAGAAAGTTGTGGGTGAGGAGAGGAATAAGATTGGACTGCCAGAGTCTGTGGCCTTTTTGTCCTGAAAAGCACAGGATGGAGTGGATAAACCACCCACTGACAAGTAGTATACATCCTTGGAATATGCAAAAAAAAAAAAAAAATGAGAGTTAAATAAAATAAAAATATGGGCCTTAGATAAATTAATTTAGAAATAAGTAGGTTGAGCAAAGAAACACAGGGCTTTTGCCAAAGATGAGCTACAGAAAGCTTCTTCTGGCAACCATAGATCATGAAAACAAACTTTCCAGCTCTTCCATATTTTAGGATCAGATTAGTATGGTTTGCACACACTTGAAAAAAAGCCAATATTAAGTTTATTGGAGTATTGTGCAGATCTTTTAGAACTTGTATGTTCCTGTATATATGGATAGACTGAATTTGTAAATATATAGAAATTTTCTAGGAACACTCACAAGAAATGTAATAGTAGGCTCCTTGGGAAGTGAAAATAAGCAACTGTGTTGAAGGAAGCAAAACATTTACTTATAAAAATATTTCTGTACTATTTGAATTTTAATAAACATATTATATGTATACATTTTCAGTTTTATTGATGTATAATTGACAAATAAAATAGTAAGATGTTTAAAGTATACAATGTGATGATTTAATATACACTGAGTGGCCAGATTAGTATGATCTCTGAACACATAATAATCTGGCCACTCAGATTATCTAATTCTCCTTCTTTCTCTCATCCTTTATTTATATCCAATTTTGTCAATGCAGTCTCTAAAATGTTCACAAGATTATTATTATATCCTATATAATAAAAGGCTAATATGCAAATTGTCCCCTCGATCAGGAGTTCAACCAGCAGGCCGGCTGGCCAACCGCCCATGTCCCTTCCCCCTGGCCAGGCTGGCCGGACCCCACCCATGCGCGAATTCATGTACTGGGCCTCTAAAATACACACCCACACACACACACACACACACACACATTGAGTGGCCAGATTATTATGCGTTCAGAGATCATAATAATCTGGCCACTCAGTGTATGTATACATTGTGAAAAGATTCCCTCCATTGGGTTACCATTGTTTTGTGTAGAACATTTAAGTTCTATTCTCTTTGCAAATTTCAATTATACAATACAGTATTATCAACCATAGTCACCATGTTATACATTAGTTGCTCAGATCTTATTCCTCTTATAACTGAAATTTGTTTCCTTTTATGAACCTCTCCCTATTTCCTCCAGCCCCCAGCATCCACTTTTTTAGTGTTTCTATTAGTTCAATTTTTCTTCTTTTTCTTTTTTCAGATTTCACATATGAGTGATACCATGATGTATTTGTTTATCTCTGTCTGGCTTATTTCTCTTAGCATTATGTCCTCCATGTTTTTGCAAATGATAGCATTTCCTTTTTTTTTTTTTTAAGGCTGAATAATATTTTATTGTATATATACAATGCTTGATCCATTCATCTGTTGACAGACACATAGCTTGCTTCATACATTTAAGAACTATAATTACAAGAGTTGATTGAAGCTAACTCTGTGCCATAGACCAAAAAATTGAGATAAGTAACCAAAGAAATATACCAGAGTCTTGGAACTAGCTGAATTAGGGTCTCAGAGAGATGAAATGATTTTGCTCATACTGTAAGAAGAGTATGTGTCTTTAAATAGGAGAATACTAAATGGTGGCTTTTCCATCCCTAGCTTCCATCCTTCTGTACATGCAAGAACATATATCCAAATAAGTACTTGAAAATAAGTTTCAATCAGAAACTGTCTTGTCTTAAAATCTTGCTTTGTCTTTGCTACCTCTTTCTGTTGACCTTTCTTCCTTTGCCCCGCCCCCTTGGTGTTTGTTTCCATATTGTCATACTCTTTTTTTTCAGTACACATCTCCTCCTGGGCAATCTGGCTCAATCAATGGTTTCAGCTCCTCCCACATATGCCAATGACTCCCAAACCTATAGCTCACACCTGCAACTCCTCTCCTAAACTCCAGACAACTCCTATCTGTCAATGAGCTATCTCAACTTTTGATTTTTCTACTTCATTTTTCTAGCACATCTAACATTGAGTTCAATTTCCACCCAACCATATTCCTTTTCCTATTTCTGCCAGCTCTATTAATAATACTATCGCACCCAAGGGTGAAGCCTTAAAGTCATTATCTAATTCTCCTTTTTTCTCTCATCCTTTATTTATATCCAATTTTGTCAATGCAGCCTCTAAAATGTCCACAAGAAAAACCAAATCAACAAGACAAACCCCACCTTTGCAACTGCTTTAGTCCCATCTTGTCCAGTGTATTGCTACAGATTTTTAAAAACTCATCCAGCCGGTGTTGCTCAGTAGTTGAGCATCAACCTAGGAACCAGGAGGTCACTGTTGGATGCCCAGTCAGGGCACATGGCCAGATTGCAGCCTTGATCTTCCTTAGGGGGTGTGCAGGAGGCAGCCAATTGATGATTCTCTCCCATCATTGATGTTTCTATCTCTCTCCCTCTCTCTTCCTCTCTGAACTCAATAAAAAATATAAAAATAAAATAAAAACTATTCTCCCCATCTTGAAAGCTCTTCTCTTAACTTTTTCTTCCTCAGTGCCACTAGATAAAATGTTCTAGAAAAATCTTCAAAGGCTTCCTACTTCCTAGAGGAGTAGCCTAGACCAAATCTACCTGTGCTGGCTAATCTCCATTTTTCTGTATTTTTCAGTCAAACAGAATGGCTTGCTTTTCCCCTGGACTATGGCATGCACTTTCATGCCTTTGCATCTTTCATCTTCAGCTTCCTTAGCCAGAAATATGACAAGTTCTGTGGGGTCGCAAAAGGTGGTATCTTTTTCTAAGCTTCCCCTTCCGTCCCCCATCTGGTGGCAGTGCAGTGTTGGAGGTGAGAGGATGAGCCAAGAGAGTGAAAAAAAAAATACCTCCTGCCATCTCAACGCTAGGAATTGATTTGTCAAACAATGCCTGAAAAGTCATAGACACTATGACACTGTTAGTGAAAGAAGTTGAATAAAAGTCACAGGTGTTTCTGAGGATTATCCAGTTTAGGGGAGGAAGAGATATAAAATTGGAAAATGAACTGTCACTTTTATGCATTGATATAGCTGTGAAATAATTACTGTGGCCTCTGTTGACTTTGAGATGCGATCATTCTATACATCTTATTCATAGACAGATAATCAAATGTATTTGTCTGCTAACAAGGAAGAAATTGCCCTTTGTAGTTAATACATTCATGAGTAAATAAAATATTAACCAAATGCTAAAGTGAGTTTTCAGATGTAAATAAACTACAAAGCAACACAAATGAACTGTAAGTTAGTAGAGTGCTTTAAGTAAGTATAATAAACCCCCTATCAATGACCCCAGAGAATATTGCTAAACCAAGACAGTCCAAAGTCATTTATCCTAAAAACCATGGGGTACACGTACAAATCACTCAGCAATAATATTTCAAGATTCTGAGCAAATACACTTGCCTTCTCAGCAAAACCATTCCGTATTAATCTTTCCCCGGAGATGAATCATGTCTCTCTAAAAAATATCAGAAAAATAGAAAATATTGCTTGGCCCACTCTATTTTCAAATCAGTGAATGTGAATAACTGAAGGATAAAATAAACAGGAACAACAACAAAAAACATTTTATTTCTGAAGGTGTGCTTGGTAGACAAAGTATAGGATCTTTAAACGTATAAAATAGACTTTCTCTGAAACACTCGCCATGCTATGTATTTTTGTAAGTCTGGAACCAGGTGTTCACCTTCAGAGATATGTGATGAGAAACTACTTTCAGTAACTAATATTCATTTCTTGAATATGTGTCTACTAAAGAACTGGAGAGAAGCCACCCAGAATATTCCTTATAGTTTCTCTTGTTCTTAGAATCCAGGAAGCAAATGGGAGCAAGCAGAATTTTTCAGCTAAATATCCAGGAGAAGACCCTAGACTCCACTTCTCACCCCCCTTCCATGCTTAGTCACTCGTCCTCACTTCCCCCGGTGGCACTGGGCACAGCTCTCAATGCTGCTTTACTAAGTGATGGAAAAAACACTATGTTGGTCTTCTCTCCACCACACTTCAGGCCCACATCCTCACTCCTACCCAAGTTCAAGTCCAAGACTGTAGAGAAATGCAGTCTTTAATAGTTGGAAACTACTTCACTGTGGAAAGCTAATTGCAAAAACCAGCCGCTATTTTCCAGACTCCTTGTGATTATAATTTTGCAACTACCCCCTTCAACAGCTCACAATTGATTTTCCCACCCCTTGAATTTGGACTGCCCTTGTGACTTATTTGAGCTGAAAATGGTCAGTAAAACTGATACTATCTCAGTTCCAAACTTAAGTCTCAAGTGGCCTTGCATGGTTTCTCTCTTTGTCAGAACCCTGCCACTTCCATGAAAATAAGCCCAAGCTGGCCTGCTGGAAGATGAGAGTAAGGCTAAGCCAGCCCAGTGGTCCAGGCCTAGGGCCCAGACATATGAGAAAGCCTAGCAAAAATCAATAAACCTACTTTGGCAATGACTTACCAGCCAAGAATAGAACTTCTCTACCCACTCACAGACTTGTGAGTTAAGTAAATGCTTATTGTTTCATACAGCTGAGTCACTGCGTTGAGCAGTGTGGTGTGGTTGGTTGTAGTACTATATATTGTGGCAGGAGATAACAGATACACTCATTCATTTTGAGACTATGCATACTCACATTAGCATAACCCCCTAAATTGTCTTAGTGCCAGAGCAGAACCCCAGTAGCAATAGCCTTATAAGACCAGAGATGAGCCCAAGAACTCACAACTGGATCCTGGGGCAGAGACCATTAATATACAGGTAAAGTGAGGTATCAGTGCCTAAGGCCAAGCATTGAAGGCAGGAGCCACCAAGAGAAGGCCAGGCAGAGTGAATCAATTAGCTAATGCAGTAAAGAACTCTAACACTTGGAAATGACAGAGAAAGAGTCAGCGTTAAAACCTGTGGTATACTAGGTGTACCGGCTAATAATCGGATTTTGTAATCAACGAAAACACAATATTTCAAGAGAAACATCAAAAGTGCTTTATTCAAAGTAATGTCCATTGCTAGCTACACATTTCCCCATCTTTCAGGTAATTTGTGGATACCGTCCCAATAGAACTTTTCTTGTTTTGAGGCAAACCATTCAGAGACCAAATTTTCCACCTCGTCGTACATTTTGAAGTGCTGCTCAAAAAGTGCGTGTGCCATCCATCAGGACAAGTGGTAATCTGAAGGAGCAAGGTCTGGTGAATACAGCAGGTGGGTTAATACTTCCCAGGCAAGATCTTTTAATGTGTCTTTAACTGGTTTTGAAGTGTGTGATGGTGCGTCATTATGAAGCAAAATTACTTTGCCACGTCTTCTGGCACATTCTGGTCATCTTACCATCAAATTGTGGTTCAAATTGATTATTTGTTGTTGGTAGCCATCAGTATTAACGGTTTCACCTGGTTTTAGAAGCTCATAATACACCACACCTTCCTGATCCCACCAAATGCAGAGTATTGTTTTCTTTCCGAATCGATTTGGCCTTGCAGTCAATGTTGATGGTTGACCTGGATCAACCCATGATTTTGTGCATTTGGGATTCTCAAAATAAATCCACTTTTCATCGCCAGTCACAATTTGATGGAAAAAAGATTTTCTTTCATATTGTTGAAGCAACATTTTACTGATGACTTTTCGTTTTTCCATTTGTCTGTTGTTCATTTGATGTGGCACCTATTTTCCTTCCTTTAAAATCTTTCCCATTGCTTGTAAATGATCAGAAATTGTTTGCTGAGCAATGTTTAATCTATCTGCAAGTTGAGTTTGAATTTGACACCCATCTTCATCCAATAATGCTTGTAATTGTTGACTTTCAAACTTTTTCGGTTGACCTGGATGCTCTTTGTCTTTCACATTGAAATCATCACTTTTAAAGCATTTAAACCAGTGTTCACAAGTATCTTGAGATGGAGCATGTTCACCATAAGCTTCCTGAAGTATATGATAACTTTTTCTTCAAAATAATGAATTAAAACTTCCCACAAATGCTCTTTTTTTTGGCACGAAATACAACATTTTTAAGTGTAAAAATATCTATGATGTTAACACCTTCAGAAAATTTGACATGTGAAGTTTTGAAGTTTGCTGTCAATACAACAAAATAGCATACATATCAAATCACATATATATCAACATATGTGTAACTCCATCTATTGAAAAAAATCCGCATTATTAAAAGGTATACTTAGTAAGTCAGTAAGAAGGATCAGTCTAAAGAAGGCAGTATATGAAAGAACCCTAGGAGAAAACAAATACAATGAGGCAGCTAATGGAAGGTCTGCCTTTTCATATACAGATGTCTGAATACTAGCTGATTAAGAATTAGAATTATATTGGTCAACAGGACACATTATTATACTAGACTAGAGGCCTGGTGCATGAAAATTCTTGCACTGGATGGGGGAGGTCCCTCAGCCCAGCCTGCTCGCTCTCACAGTCCAGGAGCCCTCAGGGGTGGGAGGCGACCCGGCAATCAGGAGAAGGTGACACCCCATCAACACCTCTGCTGCTGCTACTGTCGGCAGTGCAAGCCTCAGCCAGCCCTGGTTACCTGAGCTTCAGGCAGCCCTGGGTGGCTGGGCAGCTGCCATCCGAGGCTTGCCTGTGCCTCAGGCCAGCCCTGGGTGGCTGGGGGGCTGAGGGGACTGGAGGACTCCTGAGTGGGGCTGAAGGGACTGCACACCACCACCTTGTGGCTGTGGGCACCGCCATCTTTGAGGGCAGGGCAGTCAATTAGCATATTCCCTCCTTATTGGCTGTGGGTGCCGCCATATTTGTGACAGTATGCGGGTCAATTAGCATATTCCCTCTTTATTAGATAGGATTGCAGTCACCATAAGAACAAAAGGTTTATTTGTTTGCTATTCCATTAACCCTCGTATTTGGTCTCAGTAACAGTACAGTGCCTACACTAGGTGCTCAACAAATGTGTGAAATGAATGAATGAATGAATGAATGAATGAATGAATACCTATGGTAAACATTTGATTTATAGCCAGGTCAGCCAATCTCTGGCATTAAGAGACATAGGGAAAGGCTGGTCCAGAAGAATAATTCATAAAACAGAGTTTTCAGATTGTGAACTTTCATAATTAGAAATTTTATGATTGTTTATTTCATAAAACTGACTTTGAATCCCTGGCTCTTTCATATAACAGGCATTTAATAATGTTTACTGAATTGCATTAGAAGGCATAATGAAGTAACAAATGTTTTCTTTTTTTTTTTTTAGATGTTATGACCAACTGGGAATTACCCCAAATGATCTCCACTCCCATCCCCTTCCTCAAGCGAGTGCACTTTCTTAATACTTAATGCATTCATGTGCAACTGCACTGGGATCTGGGCATAAAATCAGAGTGGACCAGGGATCTGGGCATAAAATCAGAGTGGCCCAGCTCCAAAATTATCCTCCAAGATTATCAGAAGGCCATGCTCCAAGAGTGGAGGCCAACAGAACTGAAGTTGTTGCCTATTTTTATTTTTTAAATCCTCACCTGAGAATATGTTTTTATTGGCTTTAGAGAGAGAGGAAGGGAGAGAGAGAGAGGCATCAATGTGAGAGAAAAACACTGATCAGTTGCCTCCTGTATGCGCCCTGATCAGGAATCAAACCCAAGACCTTTCAGTAGCTCCAACCAACTGAGCCACACTAGCCAGGGCTTGTTGCCTATTTTTAAATGGACATTTACCAGGTGGCACAGAGTAATTTTCCTTGAAGTCCATTTCCTAGATATATATTATTTCATGCATTTTGCACTTGCAAAAGCTAAAATACTATGTATCAGTAAAATTGAAATATATAACTGGGTCTGTGCATTGATTGGGATTTTTCAGACTATCATTAAGGAGCACGCTTAATGGAGGTTCCCTTAAACAAAGACCAGGGAGGGGCTCCCTGCTCCTGCTGTCCTGTGTGGTTAGTAATCATGCAACTTTGATGAGAAGTAATGCACAGAGTAAGGCCAACTGTAGTCCTGGCATCACCAGTTGCAGAACTTACGATCCTTCCAAATGGGCTTAACTCATCAACTTCCTCCACACAGTAGTCGAGGATGAGGGAAAGCCTTTCACAAAAGCTTTCCATTAATGTCAGATGTCTTTTTCAGTAACATAAAGTTGAGTCAAAGACCCCCGGCTGGTGTGGCTCAGTTGGTTGGAGCAATGTCCCATGCACCAAAAGGTTGTGGGTTCAGTTCCTGATCAGGGCATATACCTGGTTGTGGGTTCAGTCCTGGGTTGGGGCATGTATGAGAGATAGCCAATCCATGTTTCACTCTCACATCTCTCCCTTCCTCTCTCTAAAATCAGTAAGCACATCCTCGGGTAAAGATTTTTTTAAAATGGAATCAAAGTTGTTTTGGGGAGGGGTGTTTTTTATTGTTGTTAATCCTCACCAGAAGATATTTTTTTCCATTGATTTTTTTTTTTTTAGAGAGAGAGTGGAAGGGAGGCAGGGAGGAAGGGAGAAAGCGGGGGGGGGGGGGGGTGAGAGAAAGAGAGAGAGAGGGAGGGAGAGGGAGAGGGAGAGGAAACACATTGATTGGTTGCCTCCAGCACAGGACTCAGTGGGGCAGGGAATCAAACTCTTGAGCCTTCAGTGTGTGGGCCAATACTCTAACCACTGAGCACACTGGCCAGGGCTGAAGTCAAAGTTTTTAAAATGTACACTGAAAGTAAAATGATCAGCATTTCTGAACAAAATATGACAATGCTAATAAAACACCTATTACGTTTTCTGCTAAGTCACTGTAGATTAAAAAAAATGAGTTCACGCAGTCAAAATATTACCCATTTTCACAGACATTTAAACCTCTAATTGCATTCACTGTCTTAAATATCAACATCTAGCACACTTGGGCATATATAAATAAGGAACAGACTTTATGTTCATTAGACAATATCAGAACAAGCACCTCCTAGAAGTTCCACCTCGCTTTTTCTCTTTTTAGTTTTAGAAATCGTTTTGTGTTTATTCTCTCTTCTAATGCTCTGTGTGTGTTAAGCCTTATACATTCTATACCCTGTAGCACTTTAGAAAGATATTAAATTACTTTCTTATAGATAATAAGAAAAACCTTTTCATCATTATCTTTGTACTTTGACATCCGTCACAAAGATAAAAAGTGCTTAAGTAAACTCTATTACTACTTGTTTTAATGGTGAAGTCATATCAGAATCCCTGGTCTTTTCAAAACTGGACTGGAAAGTGTGTTTGAAAAAAATATTATTAAAATATTTGGTGTTTTTTTTTACCCAGCCCAATTCCCAAAATATGAAATACTTAAAATGGAGAGAAGTTAACAGAATTATGGATATGTATCTGTGTGTTTTTCACATTTTTGATTCATGTTAGGAAATCTGAAAATTACCTCATTAGATTTTCATAAAAAGCAAATAACTCTGCCAAAATGCAACATTATGATATAAATATGGATATTGACAACTTCTAGGGGACTCTTTGAACATCCATCTAATTAACTGCTTCTCTTCTTGTCATAGTGATCATTTATTGTTAGATGCCCTAAGACAGAATTGCTGGGAGAGTTGGACAGCAGAGAAAGTTAATAGTCAGAAGACCAAATGCAGCAAGAATTTATGGAGGTGAACTATTGCACTTAAATATGTCTAACCCTCAAACATGAAAAGTTCTGAGCTTCTGAGGACACATTACTAAACTGAGGCTTAATGGGGAAAGTTCTAGTCTAATTACTGAGTTGACTTAGAATCTATACACACAGTGATAGAAAAAAGATGTGGAAGTGAACTGAGATTGGAATGAGAGGGGAATGCATGGGAAAATTAAATCTAGAGGTAGGAAAACACATATACATCACTGCAAAGCACCCTTTCAACACAAGTTTCTAACAAGAAACAACATTACCTGATTTTGTATTTTACCAGGCCCCCTCTCTTTCTGGTATGAGGACCAGTATTTTGTTATAAGTAAGAGTAAATTGAATAAGCTAGGATATAAAGGCAAAGCAAGAAGCTCTGATGGAATCCACACTGGCTAACAACATGACACTCAATTCAATTCAGTAAGTCATTATTAGTGTTTTCATTGTCTATGGTGCTGTACTTTGTACCATACACACAAGGATGAATGCAACAAGGCCCCTGACCTTAAGAAATTTATTGTCTAGAGAGGGAGAGAAACATTTAAACAAATATTCATGACACATGCAAAATCAGAATTACAGAATTAAAACAGAAGAAGGAATGAGTCATTTGGTCCAGGAGAGTGAGAAAAATAAGTAAATGCCTTCTGTCCAAGTTTTGAAGGATGAATAAAAGTTCAAGGATAAAACAGGAAGGTACTTCTAAAGAGATGGAATGATACATGCAAAAATACAAAGCCAGGGAGCAGCAGGTTATGTGAAACAAGCTAGGGGCAAATTCTGAGTGAGTTACATGGAGACAGGTAAGGTTTGAGACATGACCAGAGTCTTAAATTCCAACCCAAAGAACTTGCTTGAACGTCATCCTATAGACGATGTCCAGGATGGAACCAACAGGGTCAGATTTACATTTTATAAACTATGCCCAGGGCAAAGAGAAAGGTGGATAAAAGGGTTGTGAGACAGAAGCAATTAGACCAATAGGAGCCTCTGCTATGGAAAAACCTCCTTAAGTTTCCACCTCACTAATTGTAATCATTGCTTTCTACAAAGCGAGCAAAGGTTTACAAGGCCAAATTTTCAGATATCTAAGCCTTTTCAAGGTTTGGACTTATAAGAAAAAGGAAAAGAAAGTGGTTATTTTTAAAGCATAAAGTGATTGTGACAATTAGAAGCATCATTTATGTTCAATATTGCTTGGCATGTGGTAGGCACTAAATGCTTATGAAATGTATGAATAAATTAATAAATATAATTGCCCTTCAGAGTAGGTCCTTTTTATATCATTTACAACTCATTCTTAGTAATTTATCATTTTTAATAGTAAATAGAGTTAACTTAAAATACTTTTAAAAGTAATCAAACGGAGTTTATTTAAATTTTTTTTCTATAAATCAGACTTTTATTTAGTCAGGTTGCCCTTTACCCCAATTAATCCAAATCAGTAAGCTTTTACAGTAATTGAAAGTTGTGCATACTTACCATTTCCACTGACCCTCTAAGAGCCTGTAATGGCAATTGGAAAGTTTCCAAGGTCTGGTACCTTTAATTTCTCCTTTACTTTTCTTACAGACAATAGAAGTTTGCATTGTCAAGTTTAAACCTCTGAAAATGCTCCCTCATATCCTAAATATCTCCTTTAGAAGTTTTGCTATGACTCATTCCTTCTTCTATTTTAATTCTGAAGTTTTGCTAAGTCTTTACCTAGCAAATTCTTACATGAAAATTAAGTAAATTTCTTGTATTCACCATCTCCATTAATTTCAATTACCAGCCACTGAGATAGAGGCTGAGATAGTCAGCCTCAGCTTCTCTCTCCCTCACGCAGGCAATCAGTTATCAGGCCCTGTTTTATCTACCACTGAAACGCCTCTCAAATCTGTTGTTTCCACTCTATCCCTCTGCCATTCTCTAACCTCGAGCTCTCGTGATTTCTTGCCCAGATCTTCCCAGAGGTTCCCCACCTCTAATGTCTTCATCCTCCAATCCATCCAGAACCATCATCTATGGTAATTCTCTTGGGTACAAATCTGATTACGGTAGCCTCCCCTCCTTATCCTCGGTTTCACTTTTCATTGTTTGTTACCCACAATGTCTACCACAGTCCGAAAATATTAAATCAAAAATTCCAAAATTAAACAATTCATAAGTTTGAAATTTTGCATTGTTCTGAGTACCATGATGAAATCTCCCACCATCCCACTCTGTCTAGCCTGGGACATGAATCACCCCTTTTACCAGTGTACCTACAGTATATACTCTGAGTGGCCAGATTATTATGATCTCTGAACGCATAATCTAGCCACTCAGTGTGCTTCTCTTGAGTACCTCATTTATTTGATATCAAAGATACTATAAATCGTGCACCTGATCAGTTTTCCCCTTTGCACTGGCTCATAGAAAGCTCAGGGCAAATAGGTTGTTGATCTCCACCAAAAGTCTAGAATACTTTGGTGCCCATTTGAGATACAAATACACTGAGTGGCCAGATTATTATGCATTCAGAGATCATAATATCTGGCCACTCAGTGTATGCTTCCTGATTGTTAGTCACTTAATAGCCATTTCAGTTATCAGATTCACTGTCACAGTCACAGTGCTTGTGTTCAAGTAATCCTTATTTTGCTTAGGAATAGCCCCAAAGCATGAGAGTAGTGATGCTAGCGACTCAGATATGCCAAAGAGAAGCCGAAACGTGCCTCCTTTAAGTGAAAAGTAGACGTTCTCGGTTTAATAAGGAAAACAAGAAAAATAATGTATGCTGAAGTGCTAAGATCTACTGTAAGTAAAAATCTTCTATTTGTGAAATTGTGAAGAAGAAAAAAGAAATTCATGCTAGTTTTGCTGTTGCATCTTAAACTGCAAAAGTTACAAGTACAGTGCGTGATAAATGCTTAGTTAAGTTGGAAAAGGCATTAAATTTGTGGGTGGAAGACATGAACAGAAAACATGTTTTGATTGATGACAACATGTTGCACCAGAAAGCACTGAATCTATACAAAGAATTCAGCAAGTGAGCACCTGAAATGAGTGAGCAGTTACACAGCTTTTATTAGTACTGGAGGCTGATGCACGAAATTCATACAAGGGTAGGCCTTCCTTCCCCAGGCTGCCGGCACCGGCTTCCCTCTGGCACCCAGGAACCGGGTTTCCCTCTGGCTGCTGGCACCCAGGACCTGGGCTTTCCTCACAGCCCCGGCTTCATCCAGAAGGTCGTCTGGTCTAATTAGCATATTATGCTTTTATTATTATAGATATTGTTATCATTGATCTTTTCCTAGTTATTGTTTTTAACCTCTTACTGAGCCTGATTTATAAACTTTATCCTTGGTATGTGTGTATAGGGAAAGACAGAGTATATATAGGTTTCAGCACTATGTGTTGTTTCAGGCATCTACTGGGAGTCTTAGAACACATCCCTGCAATTAAAGGGGGACTACTCTATGCAACCTCTCTCAATAGCTTTAAAATCCATCAGCGGCTTCCCACTCTTCACAAGCCCACATCCAAACTCTTTAGCATGGCCCAAATGGTCCTTTACATGTGGTCCCAGAACCCTTTCAACTATTTCCTCACCTCTGTATTTTTACATATTTTTCCCTCTGCTTGATATTCTTTTCTGCTTAGCTCCCTTCTTCAACCAGCAAACTCACATACATCCTTTCAAGATGAGCTCAAGGGGAAAGACATACTAATATAGTGATTAAGAGCATGGGCGTTAGTGTGCTTAAACTTCGGTGTGAATCTAACTCTGTTTCTAGCTGCATCCCAGCTCTACCATCTCCTGGCTCCAGGACTTGGGACAAATTACTCAGCCTTCCTGAGTCTCGGTGTCCTCTGTAAAGGAGAGTCATTTTACAGGGCGTTGTGAGGAATAAATGAGATCACATCTCTAAAGTGCTCAGTTCAGTGCCTGTAGCATAATAGCTGTGCAGTAGTGACTATTCTTTTTAAATGTCATCTCTTCATTGAGGTTCTCTTTAATCTAGTCACCACTGATTCTCCTCCTGTGCTCTTAGAATATTTTGTTTCCGCTTTTATAGCACTTAGCTGATTATAGGATGCTTATTTCTTTAAGAATAATCATAGTTAATCATCCATTCAGCACTTGCTATATGTAGGTCACTTTGGTAAGCCTCTAACATGTATGATCTCATTTCACCCTTGGCATTGCTATGAGATGGGTGTGATTATCCCATATCTGTGATGAGAAAATTGAAGCCAGAGAGGATAAGCAACTTGCCCAATGTTACTCAGCTGGGCATTAACTGAACCAGGACTTGAAACCACGTAACCTTGCTCAGAGCACATTCTGTTAACCACTGCATAGCACACTGGAATATAATTTCCTTGGGTACAGAAATCGCATCCCTCTCATCTGTATGTAATCAGCACATGCACAGCTTCTATAAACAAGGAAGGATTATGATGAGCTTCTGAAGAGGCTTCCGGAACCCAAGGTCCATGCTCCTCTAGAACCTGGGATGCACTGAAAATCCAGGCACAAAAGCTATCTATTCAGATCTATTCTCTTTCTCTCTACAGAATAAATTCCTCCGCTTTGATCCAAGGAAAACATGGGGAAATTACTATGCTACATGTTGTCTACTACCCTACAAGGGAGGCAGCAAAGGGATTTCTACGTGCTGTGAAGTTACTCCAAAACATATGGACCCAGTGTAGATTCCAGCTTTACACAGTCGTGCACAGCTTAACAATGGGGATACATTCTGAGAACTGCATCCTTAGGAAATTTTATCATTATGTGGCCATCATAGAGTGCACTTACACAAACCTGAGTGGTCTAGCCTACTACACACCTAGACTATATAGCACGGCCTATTGCTTCTAGGCTATAAGCCTGGACAGCATGTCACTCTACAAAACAATATGATATTAAATCAAGCACAAGGAAATAATGCAATCAAGAGACACCATAAACATGAGATGTATGAGGCTGCTGCTAGCATAACATGGCATACTTGTTTTGTAAGTATGAAAAGTAAACTCTAAAATAATGACCAAAAGTATAATATAGTAAATACATACCAGTAAGTCATTCATTATCATTAGAAAGTACTATGTACTGTACATGATTGTATGTGCTATACTTTTTATGTGACTAGCAGTGAGTAGGTTTGTTTATGTCAGCATCACCACAAACAGGTAACGCATGGCACTATAACGTTACGATGGCTGCATGTCACTGAGTGGTAGGAATTTCTTAGCTCTGCTGTAATCTTATGGGACCACCATTGTACCTTCTTATGAGAGCATCATTGACTGAAACATTGCTGTGTGATGTAGGACTGTGTATGTTTTAGCAAGGGGATGAATACAAAATTGTATTTGGCAAACTAGTCTCAAAGAATTCTTCGTTACTGTGGGAAAACTTTGCCACTTTATAATGAACTGAACTTAAGAAAATTCTGGAGAAAGTATATCTCCACTTTTACATTCAAAGACATGGGTATAAAGAAGCTAATTGTTGCAGTGGTTCTCAACCTTTCTAATGCCGCGATCCCTTAATACAGTTCCTCATGTTGTGGTGACCCCCAACCATAAAATTATTTTTTTTGCTACTTCATAACTGTAATTTTGCTACCGTTATGAATCGTAATGTAAATATCTGTGTTTTCCGATGGTCTTAGGCGACCCTGTTAGCGGTTCTCAACCTGGGCGACCCACAGATTGAGAACCGCTGCTGTAGAGCCTAAGACCATCAGAAAACACAGATATTTACATTATGATTCATAACGGTAGCAAAATTACAGTTATGAAGTAGCAACGAAAATAATTTTATGGTTGGGGGTCACCACAACATGAGGAACTGTATTAAGGGATCACGGCATTAGAAAGGTTGAGAACCACTGGTTTAGAGGGAAATAGCAGACTTCTGAAACAGAATTTTGTACCAACTAATATTATATTCTATTTGATATGGGAATAGAATTGTATCTAAAGGCCCAGATATGCATTTCATCAACTGTTTCAGCTACTTGTGCTCTTATTTCCATTTTTAAAGGAGATGAAAGTAAAATTTTCAAGGATTACTCTGTGTAGTTTAAATGATTGTGAGCCTGTATATCCTATGTAAATTTGTATCTGCATTGTTAATACTACAGCTCAATAGATCTCTCATTTAAACACACAATGTCTTCTTACTGCCCGGGTTCTTACTAGGTCTGAGGTCATATCATCAGCATGTACACATTCAGAGCATTTCATGAACTATATGATGTCTGCAGGTCATTAATAAAAACTGAAAAAGTAAAAAGCCCCATAATTAGCTCCTGAGGTAACTTTGAATGTAACATTTTCACCTCAGATTCAACACCATTAAACAAAATGATTGGGGTTTATTCACTAATGTAGCCTGAGAACCATTCCACTATCGTTAAGCTTTGCCAAATTGAGGGACACTCAAATAGCAATATGTTGTGATTCATCGAATCAAAGGCCACAGACAAATCAATAGAGATAGTGGCTGCATAAAAAATGATAATGAACAAATGTAACAATATCACCAAGGTTACCTTGAGGAGAGTAAAGAAGTGGTTTAAAACCATCACTAAAAATAGGGTCAACATATCAGCCTTGAATGGAAAGCTCATTAATTTTTTTAGCAGGTATATATATATAAAAAAAAAAAAACTAGAAAAAGAAACGGCAAATAAGTAACCATTGGGGAAATAACTAATTTATCAAGGTATACTATAAGAGTCTGTCTCTTAATATGATAAGTAACCTGAGTTGTCATAGGCCCACTAGCAATAGGTTAAGACATTAACATGACAGTTATAAAAGCAAATTTTAAGGAGGAATAGAAACCTAGTACACCAAATCAGAGAGTCAATTCATATTTATTTTCAAAGTCTTGAGGCATAGCAGCAGACTATTAGTCAAGTGGCAGACAAATGAAAAAAAGAATGGGAAGTATCTAATTCTCTCCTTATTTTAACTCTATTTGATTATTTATCTTTGAACCAAACTCAATCCCTGGAGGAGATTATAACATTTACCTAAATTACTCAAGTGGCTCTTTGAATTATTTGCTACCCTAAAGAATGCAGTAGCAAATTATCTATAAGCAATGCATTGCTAATTCAGATTAAAAGTGTTGCACTGATATAAACTTCAATTAGTACTTTAGACGATTGGTGGGAAACAGTCATAATTTTTCCAATGACAGAAGTCTAAAATCATATAGCTAGAAGCTGCCTTTGAAATACTTTGCTCCAGCCCACCATCAGACATTTCCTTCTTTTATAGTACCCTTTTCTCAACATATTACAGAATTAAAATGCTTTTTGTACTAAATAAACTAACAAACAAAATATAAACAGATACAGAGAACAGAATGACAGCTGTCAATGGTAGGAGGTTGGTGACAGGGTGAAAAAGAAGAAGGAAATAAGCAAACAACAAGTAACTCATAGACACAGACAACAGTATGGGGATTACCAGCGGGAAAGGGGGTAGGAATGGGGGGGAGGGATAGAAGAGGGCAAAGGGAGGATAAATGATGGTGGAAGGAAACTTGACTCAGGGTGGTGAACACAAAATACAATATACAGATGATGTATTATAGAATTGTGCACTTAAAACTTATATAATTTTATTAACCAATGTCACCCCAATAAACTCAATAAAAACTTTTTTTAAAGTTTATATATATAAAACCCTAATATGCAAATAGACCAAACGGCAGAACAACCGAACAACTGAACAACCGGTCGCTATGACATGCGCTAACCACCAGGGAGTGCGCACAGAACATGTCGAGCATCAACTGTGGCGGGATGGTGGAGCAGGTGAATGGGGGCGCCAGACCATGGCGGGGCACTGGTCGCTGTCATCGGGGCGAACCTCTTGTGGTTACTGAAAATTCTTTGTTCCCGCATGCCACAGTCCTGCCGGGCACTTGCACCTACTGCCAGCACCAGCCCCGCTCGCACCCCCTGCCGGCACTCAGTGCCAGCCCCAATTGCTCGGCACTGTCAGCGGGTGCGAGAGGCAGCTGCTGGCCCTGATTGCCCCTCAGGGCTTCTCCACTTCCTGCTGCTCCTGAGGGGCAATTGGGGCCAGCAGCCGCCTCTTGCACCCACTGCTGACAATGGCCCTGTTTGCACCTGCTGCCAGCACCAGAGCCGCCGCTCATGCCTACTGCCAGTGCCTGCCCTGCTTGCACCTGCAGCCGGAGCCGGAGCTGCCGCTCACACCCACTGACAGCGCCAGCCCTGATTGCACCCACTGCTAGCACCGGCCCCAATCGCTCCACACCATCAGCAGGTGGGATCAGCGTGTGGGAGCAACAGTCAGAGGTGGTGAGGGGGTGCCATGGCAGGAGCAGGGCTGCCTGCAGACAGGGGACCAGGGGCTGCAGCAGGAGGGGCCAGGTGGGGCGTGGAGGATGGGCTGAGATCCATCCCTGTGCCCACTGCAGCCTCATGGCCCACAGTTCCTTTCAAGGTGCACAAATTAATGCACTGGGTCACTAGTCTTATATAATAAGAGAGGAATATGCTAATTATCTGTTATGCCCTGAGGCGTAATGACCAACCACATAACAACCTAATCACGGATCTGTAGGAGGGTGGGGCAGCAAACTACAAGTGGGCAGCAGAGAGCTACAGGAGGGGGCAGGGCAGCAAGCTATGAGGGAGGGGCGGGGGGAGCTACAGGAGGGCAGCGACCTATTGGTGCACAGATTAATGCACAGGGCTACTAGTAATAAAATAAAATGCTTTTTGTACTGACTATTCCATGAGTAAATTTCTCTAAGTACTTTTTAAACATTTCAACACGAACAATATTGGGAAATTTCACTGTATTTCAATATTTTTCTAAACCACAAAAATCACTGTACGCAAAATAAATAAATCATAAAGCAGGTAAACCTCATTTTAAGAAATAAAGGTTGAACTTAAGGTTGACCAGGAATCTGAACGTTAAACTCTTAGAAAAGGGCCACAGGCAGGTTAAGCTGTATCTCTCAGTTGTGAGGTCTGTCTTTTTATCTAGAATAAGAAATGTGAATAATTTGCCTTGTGTTTTGGCAATAAATGATAAACAATAACTTCTTACCTGATAACATGGTTTATAGATTGTTTTGATTTTGAGCTCTTAGAATAATATTTACCCTTTATAAATCATTATTTTGTTTAATACACATACAAACATGAATTTCTGAACTTTTTTTATCTTGCAAGCCCAGCACAATGTCCACATGTGTATAGTTTTAGAGAATTCATATCCCTAACCATCTCTAAATAGAAAAAAAAATTTACAGAGCTTCACAGCAAGAATAGATACGTTTATTTATCTAAGGAATCACGAGGAAAGTTTTATAAATGTTATGAATCTGAAAGACCATGCGAAGGATAACCATGGTTAAGTGTTACCAGTCCAGTTTGTGGCATGGCTTTATTCACCATCACAGAACCTAGGATTATCAACTTTCCTTTTGTGTCTCTACAGACAGTTCCCAAGGCCACCTGATACTTCTGAATTATTGATAGTTTTCAGGAGAGCCCACTTAAGAAAAACACCCTTTCATTACAACTATTTAATTTTAACCTCCAAAATCCAAATAGGAGTCAAGGACAGAAAGAGAAATAGGTAATTCTGTTACAATGTAGAAAACAAACATGAAGCAGGGATCCTCAAACTACGGCCCGCAGGCCACATGCAGCCCGCCGAGGACATTTATCCGGCCCACCAGGTGCCGCTGCCTGTCCTGCTTAGCAGCCGACTCGTCCCGGGCCCACAGTGCACATAGGAATTTGTTCATAGTTCTTTTTAAAAAAACTATAGTCCAGCCCTCTGACGGTCTGAGGGACAGTGAACTGGCCCCCTGTTTAAAAAGTTTGAGGACCCCTGCTAGCACATGACTGACTAACCCCTGGTCTGAATAGGACCACCTGAGCATACAGTTTATTTAACTTGCTGAATATGGCCTTTGAAACTAATACTTCTATAATGTGGGCTCTCTATCCTGTATTGCAGAGTTTTGGAAGCTAGATGGCTAAAATTACTTAACAGTACAGGTTCCTAATCATCTGAGAGTCACAGATCCCTTTGACTGCCTGACCAAAACCTCTTACCTAAAAATAAGCACACAAGCAAGGTTTCTGCACACTATTGCAAGGCCATGGACCAGCCTGCCGAAGCCCACGCACTGATTCTTACTCTAGGCTAAGCAAGCAAAATTGGGGGGGAAACTCTTTAAACTGAAAATTAGCACATTATTTTAACTACCCTGGCATTTGAACAGCATTTTAAATGTGTGATGGTTTTCATCAATACAGCTTCATTCACTAGACCTGTAAGGAAATAATGACATCATATGCTTTGATGAAGGATCTATGTACAATGATGCTTGAGACTTACATCTATAGAGATGTAAGCCTTCTTTATATAATTTTCCTAGCACTGTAAATACATAATTTCTCTGAAATATGGAGAATCAAGGACAGAAGGGAAGAAGAATTTTGATAATTTTATTTCATATAGAAGGTCTTACAAACATGAAGAATAAATTTTGTTATTCCTCAACTGCGGATATTTTTCCATTGATTTCTAGAGAGAGTGAAAGGAAGGGGGAGAGATAGAGAGAGAGAAACATCAATGTGCCTCACATCCATTAGCTGCCTCCGTCGCGTGCCCCGACCAAGTCGGGGAATCCAGCCTGCAACCAAGGTACATGCCCTTACCCAGAATCAAATCTGGGACCCTTTAGTCTGCAGGTATACGCTCTATCCACTAAGCCAAACCGGCCAAGGCTGAAATAAATCCTGGAGTATAAAATTGCTACCTATCTATATTAGTCTGGCCAAGCAAGAAATGGTTTCTATTTATCCAGAAAATTTCTACAATAAATGATTCCTTCATTACCTTCTTTTTTCCTCCCTGAGACCATATTGTATTCTCCCCCTGATTATTATTATTACCTGTCACAGAAATGGCCATGTAGATGCCTATCCAGACATAGTCCAGCCCCTGTAGCTGCCTCTAGTGATAGTGGTGACCAGGGTAGCTGCTGCTTCTCGAGATAGTACCTGCCTGTTGCTAAATTTCCTGTCTGCTTCTTGCAACAGCATCTGCCTCTCAGGATGCTGGTTACCTCTTGCGATAGTGGCTGCCTCTCACAATAGTGCCCAACATCACTACCTTCTTCTTGAGTATATGTCATTTCTAAGCCAAATCGCAGCCACATCAGTAAGGTTTAGGTATGGTCTACTTTCTTGAATTTATAGATTCAAACATCCACAGGAGGACAGCCAAAGAGCCCTTCACGTCAGCTTCTACCTGCCTGGATGTTAGATAATCAACAGTAGAATCAACCAGACCTCTGGAGTGAGCATTCTAGCACTCACTCCTATATGCAATCAACCAGCAACTACCTAGGGGGTGTGTCTCTGCCGCATATTGTATTTATGAATGGGTTAATACCAACAAAACAATTAAAACAATGCCTACTCGTTGTAAGCATTTAATAAACTTTTAGCTACGATTGCTATTGTCATTATTGTTTTTATGGTTATACAAGTTCAAATGGCTTATAATTCCTGTACTGAAGGAGCTGTGATCTAGTGAGGAATTTAAAAGAGAGTATGATAAGAATATGATAGAAGTATATAGAATTGCCACAGAAACGATGGGGTGGGCCATGGAAGTCCATCTTGTGAGTCAGGGAAAGTTTCCCAGGAGAGAGAGAACAGTGGTTAGCTAGACAAACCAGGAAAGGGATGTGGTCTTTTAGGGAATCAATGACATATGCAAAACATAATACATCACATATTTGGATGACAGTAGGTTTGTATCGTTAGAGCAAAGATTACTTGTGGAAGTTTGGCAGAGAAGAAGCTGAAAGGAATGAAGAGGCAGATTATGACAAGTTGTCAGGTGCTAAAACTAAGGAGTTTAAATTTTACTTTGAATGCCACAGAGTTATGTAAAAGACTTTAAACAACAGAGTTCTGCCATTATTAGCTGTGTTACTTTGAACTTATTTGCTCTATGGGCACATAAGAAACAGAAGCAGGCTTCCAAAAATTCCAGATATCACCTTCAAAATAATAATCAAAATGTATTTGAAGGCCCATTAATAATTTTCATATTTTTCTGTTTTGAATTTGATAAAGGAGATAAAAACCTACAAATTATTGCTCAGTCATTAACACAGTCAAGTACCACTTTAGTGGCTGATATTTAATCAGCCGATTAAAATTATCTAGTCAGTTACCTTACGATTTTCCAATTTTATAGTCAGATCAGTTGGAGACGTAAGTAATTAATTCCTATCCAAACTATCAACAGTTTTAGTTTTGTAGTGAGTCTCGCTAAAATTCTAATTTTGATTGACAGGTACAAAATTGAATTTTCTTTGCAAGATTTGAGTATTTCCGTTGTTTTATTGAGATTCAAAGGGTTTTTCAGAAGCTGTGTCCCATAACTCAAGCAGAAATGTGAATCTGATGAGACATTTATCAATATATCCTGGCCACCCTCCTCTAATTCTTCCCCTTGTATGTAAGTGTAGATATGGAGTGGGAGGATCATAATTATCTGTCTTTTCTTTCATTCACCTCCTGCTCTGGAGTCCTCACTCCTGCTAATGGTGGGGTGAAGTGGAAAGGACAGGGTCCTTAAATTTGACAATGGAAGGTAATTAGTTACTTGTCAGGCTCTCATCTCCCATCTTTCTCTACTGTTTTCCTGTCTTCCCCTTCCCCTAATACAGTGGTCAGCAAACTCATTAGTCAACAGAGCCAAATATCAACAGTACAACGATTGAAATTTCTTTTGAGAGCCAAAAACCGACTTCTGCGCATGGGCCACGAAGTTTCAATCACACTGCACGTGCGCGCCCGCACGTGGTATTTTGTGGAAGAACCACACACAAGGGCCAAAGAGCCGCATGTGGCTCGCGAGCCGCAGTTTGCTGACCACTGCCTTAGTAGAAAGAGTGTTTGAGTGAGAGGGTTGCCATTGAGTAGAACCTGAGTCCTTTCATATGTGACTTATTCTGTGTCAGTCCTTTAATCCTGGTTCTCAATATTTTAAGAGAATTTCTTTTAGAATTTAGGAAATTCCTTTCTCTTGTTGGCAAAGGTTTCTTTCCCGATAATCGAGTCAAAACAAAATCAACTTAGAAAACTGATCAAGGGCAATTAATGTCTTCTTAGTTCTAGGTAGCATCCCCTTTCCTCTGGAAACAGGAAATGGCATCCAGGCAATGCATTTTGTAAGAAATTTTTAAAACACATCAGTCTAATACTGGATAAAGGGGATGTGGAAGACTGGAAAAGAAAATTGAAATATGACAGGAGAAAAAGAACACAGAACGGCCAACAGAGACAGAGGAAAACAAAGATGAAGATTGGGAAGGAAACAGGCAACAAAGGAGGAGCTAGTGAGAGCAGCAAAAGTAAGAAGAAAAGAGGACAAGGAAAGCCAGAAGATGGGTCCCAAGACGTTAATGTTCCCCCATCAACTGAGATGCTGGCATGGTCTAGTGCTGCTCTCCTTCCTCCCACAGTTTACACTGCTGCCAGAGTGCTCTCACCTTAAGCAAATCACAGCATGGTCCTTCTGCTACCGGCTTCCAGGGGCTCCTGTGGCCCAAAGGTAGGGTTAATTCTCCGCAGAGCCCTGCAGAGTTGTTCCATAGCCATGCCACTCTATGTACCATGCACAGATACCATGTCAACATCAAGGACAAACATTGCCTCTCCTCTGTAATCCTTCATCCTGCTGATCTGTTGAGCCATCATGTATATGATTTGCTCCCAATGCCCTCTCCCTCTTTTCTACCTGAATATATCCTAGTCATTCTTAAAAACACTGGTCAAATGACACATCCTCCAGAATGTCATCTGCATCTCTCTCCATCCTCTTATATGCCTTTATGACAACACATGAATAATTCTTTTTGTTAGAAATTTTCTTATCTGTCAAACCCACACAACTAGGCTATGTGCATCACTTTATTCTCTGCAGCCCCAATGCCTAACTCAGTGACTTATACACACATAGTAATAGGATATGTACTTTGAAACAAGCTAATTTCAACTGGTTTCTCGTTCCTTAAGAGTTGTCCCTGTTGCAGTATGATACTGATGAAGACACGAGTAGAAAGTGACATCTATCCTGGGGTCCGGAGTTCCTGGTACAAGAACTCTGCCCTGCCACTAATTTGCTCTATTATTTACGACAGTTACTTACCCCCATTCAACTTCAGTGTCTCATCTATAAAACAAAAGTAACAACACTGCTATTACTAATAACAATAAAAATCATAACATATGTGATTAATAATACCAGTGATAAAACGACATTCTTGCCTGCAAGTAGCAGGTAAGATATCCTGGAACTGAAGACAAATATCTTCTAGTAAGTATAATAGAAAATGGTTAATATCCAAGGCTTTCTCTCCTAAAAATACTGACCCACAGCCCATCAAGGAAACCTTCAGGAATTCCCAGCCACAGGAGGGCAACTGAGTGGGTTTACTTTAAGGACTTTATTTGCCCCTATATGGTGATGTTGGTCCTTGGAATATGAATAGCAACTCATCCTTTAGGCCTTCTTTATTAAAATATATTTTTATAGATTTTAGAGAGGAAGGGAGAAGGAGAAAGAGACAGAAATATCAATGATGAGAGAGAATCCTTGATCAGCTGCCTCCTGCACTCCCCACACTGGGGATCGAGCCTGCAACCGGGGCATGTGCCCTGACTGGGAATTGAACCGTGACCTCCTGGCTTATAGGTTGACACTTAACTATTGAGCCATGCCAGCCAGTCAGGCCTTCTTGTTAGTACTTGTGTTTTGTTTTGTTTTTTTTCAAAACTAAAAACAACATTCCACTTATCTAAATTTTATTAACTTTCAGCATTTTAAAAACTCTTCTCTATCAAAATTTAAAATTCTCTTACATATCTTCTGTTCCTTTCCTCTAATTTTTCCCCCTAGCTTAATGGTTTAATGTAATTTTACCAAAAAAAAAATAACTTTTATCCATAGTTTAACATACTAGCCTTGTTTATCATTATTTCTTTAAATTTCTTATGCATTCCATTGTTTATTTAAACTGAAATCCTTCCAGTTTAAGTTCTTTTTCACTTTTAATTTTTATATTGCCTTACCTCACTTACTTTTAATCTCCAAATTTCCCCAAAAAAGTGTAATTATCTTTATTTTGCATTGTTTTTACTCACCTAGCTCTTTAAAAACAATATTGAGGTGGGTTTTTTTGTTTTGTTTTGTTTTTTGTTTTTTTCCCATAAGAGAGAGAAAGAGCAGGCTTTTCCCATTTGGAAGCCCTTCCCCAGGGGATTTTTTTTGGGTACACCTCTGCTCAGATGGAGTTTGTATATGCTTCCAATAAACTTCTACATTTTTCTTAAAGAAAAAAACAAAAACAATAGTGAGTACTTGTGACTGGGATAAAGGACAGTTACTAAGATAACTCAAGTCTTAGGTAAGAAGGTTGGATTTCTTCTTTTTTCTAATTAAATCGACAGTGATGTTTTAAACTCCCCACCCCATTGCCATTCCTTCCAGAGTTCAACTTCTGACTTTAAAATGTTCAAGCTAAGTAAACTAGTAGACCCACAGGTGACGTCTCCAGGATAACAAATCTTCCCCCAGTGGCAATGCAACCGAGCAGCTGGAATGGTACTGTCTTCTCACATTATGTTTATAGGGGAATCCTTGGGAAAATCTCTGCCCTGGGACTAAATCTCCAAGCTCCTGACATGCAATGATTTTTCCTTCCTAAGGAAACACAGATTGTGACCATTTTTTTCAACTGAAGTCACTCTGTCCACTGCAGTGAAATATCTGCATTGAGGGAGAATAAATAACATGTGAAAATCCCCAGCTTAAGTATAAGTCTTTCTAATCTAATGAGAAAGGTCTTGTCCTTTTCATTTGAGGTCAAATGAGACTTTGCTAAGAATAGAATTTAAAGGGGACATTTTCTTTTTAATGGACCAAGTGGGGTGGAGTAGGAAGGACTGAAATCAGCTTGTCCATTTTTCTCGCTGAATGGCAGCCCCAAATTTCCCTGCCCAGGCTTGGCTGTAGACTGAAAGCATCACTCTGTCTTCATCCATCCTTACTTATGGCTGAGCCATGCCAGGCAGACAGGGTGGTTCATATCATCAGACAACAGGGCATAAACACATTGATGGGAAATATTATATAGGCAATGCATACACTCAAGAGTAAAAGCGTAGCCCTATCCGGTTTGGCTCAGTGGATAGAGCATTGGTCTGTGAACTGAAGGGTCCCGGGCTCAATCCCCAGTAGGGGGCATGCAGGAGGCAACCAATCCAATGATTCTTTCTCATCATTGAGGTTTCTATCTCTCTCTCCTTCTCCCTTCCTCCCTGAAATCAATAAAAATACATTTAAAAAAAGAATATTGTAAACCCCTTGACTGTTTTTTCTCCAGTGGGTATGGAATTGTTCTCTACATATGATTAACACATTCTATATATTATCTGGCCCAGGGGAGGATAATTCCTTAATTTTAATAATACTAAATCAATTTTCATCTCTTTATGAAAGTATATATGACCTCATCACTATAAACTCTACATGTGAACCCAAATACATTGATGGAATAAAGGATGCTGGACAGCAAGAGCTCCCATCAAAGCAGAAACACTCATTGTTATAACTTAGGTTTAACTTTAAAAACAACCACAAAATCATGGACCTTCCAATAATATCCATTAAAATGAGTTACATTAAGAGTCTACAGACAGACTGAAAATTATTTTGGAAGGAAACAAAGAAAAGTTTCCTTCAAAAGTCCTAAGGATTGTAATTGAAAGTCAATATATTTGGCCTCTTGAACTAAAGTAAGTAATTTGTGTTTTTGCCTCCCTGACAAAGTTTATATAAAGATACAAAAAGAAATTGACAGCCAGTTTCAAATGGAATTGCCAGGGCCTAGGGCAAAGAATATCCTTACATGATATTATTCTACAATGTCATTATAATTTTAGATATTTTACAACAGCATATTTTACAATTATCCCAAACAAACTTATAAACTAATTCTTTGAATGGTTGGCAGCAATTAAAAAAAAAAAAAAAGGACATGAAAGGATTTAATCCCTTGCAGAAGGCATTAAGGCACTGGGAAGGCACTTGAGCATCCTATATTGGCCCCTCTTGCCCTTTGTGCCAAGAGGGGCCCTCTTCTCACAATCCAATTGCCCTCAGCTGTTACCTGAGCTTTCTGTTCATGCTGAGCTTGAAGTCTCATGGGGGCTGGTACCATGGATCTGTCTCACACCCAATTGTGTGAGCTGGGCCCTCACTGGAGAAGAAACCCGAGTTCCCCGAGATATGTGATCAGCACCAGGACCCTGCCAGCAGGCTAGGGGTTCCCAAGGCAGGTGCTGGGTGTGGAGGCCACGGGGGCATAGGCTACCAAGGAGACAGAACTGAACCTCACACCACCCTGCTTGGCCCCGGAGGATGGCTGGTTAGCCAGAGACGGGTAAGATTCCTCAAGGAAGGAACAACCTAAGACAGGCACAGTCGCAGAGGGGCCATCAGGAGAGAACTTGGGGGGGCAACAGAAGTGGGGCACAGACCCTCACCCCCCCAACATTGCAGGGGCTTGAAACCTCACCCCCTTCTAAAGAAGGTCTCCTGCCCCCGTGGCTGCTTCGCGCTTCCCACACCCAGCTCAGATCTGGACCCCAGCAACAGAAAGAGACCTGGCCCAGCTCACATCGAGATACAGGTGACAGACAGAGACTTGGCCCAGCTCAGATCAGGACCCAGGTAACAGACAAGAGACTTGGCAGACAGCAGTTGCCCTATATCTAAATTCAGCCTAGCATCTGGAATGCTCAGGGCCCACTCAAGAATGCAAATAATCCTTCCCACTAATATTTACAGGGTAAACTAAGATTGTTGGTAGAGTATTAAATTTGACAGTAAAATGGTAATTGAGTTTTCAGATTAATTTAAATAGGCTAATTGAAATAAGTGAATATTCAAGTAAAGTTAATTGTACTGGACAAAAAGCTGTTCTTAAAGTAATAACTAAAATTTCTGTTGGTAGTTCATCTCATGGTAAAATTCCTGAATATGCAATGAACCTAAAGCAGTCATATGTGTGGGAAAAAAAAATTTTAAGTTAAAGTTATCAAGACTGCATTATAAAATTTACAAAAACCTCCATTAATAAAAAAAAAAGGGGGGGGGATAGTAGGGCAATATCATGTAAGGAAAAATATCCTATAATAAATTACATCTAGAAAATTTTTACTTTACCAAATTAAGTTTCATTTGCAATGCTAACAGCAAGACGACCATTAAAAACACACATGGTGTCTAAATAAGACAAAGGAAAATTGTTTGAACAAAAATAAGAAGGATCCCAAATCAATTATATAGAAAAGATTCCTCTATTAACTTGTGGTCGAGAATATATTTGTATATTTTCAGAAAACAACCCCAAGACCAGATGGATTCCTACAACAGAGAGGAATTGACAGGTGTGCTCCAACCACGAAGACAAGAGGAAAAAACAGTCCAGAGATGGAAGACGCTGACAACACCTTGCCACGCGAGCAGTCAGCAGCTGTGCACCGCTGCAGGTTACCTAGGACCAAACCAGAGAGGGTCGGACCTGCATTGCCACCATGTGCCCACCATCCAGATATCATTGCTGACATGTACACATAAGGAACTGTTAGACATTGAAACAGGGACTCAGAACTGTTGGACATTGAAATTGGGACTCAAACATTTTTTTTTGTTTTGTCTTGTTTTGTTATTATATGTTTATTTCTAGTCTGCAAAGGCAAAACTTTTTAAAGGAAAGAAATGGTGGGAAAAAGATACAGAGGCAAAGAAGCATTGAACAGACTGTCAAACTACATTGGGAAGACAGGGGAGGTTGGGCGAGGGGGGCTGTAAGAGACCAACCGAAGGACTTGTACGCATGCATATAAGCACAACCAATGGATATAAGACACTGGGGCAGGGGGGAGGGCGGGCAGGTGAAGGCATGTACTGGGGGGTAGGGGAGGTTGGGGGGAGATCAATGGAGGGAAAAAAAGGAGACATATGTACTACTATTTGTAATACTTAAAATAATAAAAAAATGGTAAAAAAAAAAGTCTACATTCAAGCTAATGGATTGTTTTATATCATCCTGCCTCCAGCATACTTTTAAAAATAACTTCTCCTAGTATATATTTCTCCTCATCTCCCCTTCTTTAGCATATGAGGTAAGAAATTTTTGACAAGGCCTAAGATAATCCTCGAGAAGACTTTTTAGAAAAAATGCATTTAAAGGACTCAGGTCCTCGCTGGTTCAGCTCAGTGGATAGAGCATCAGCCTGCGGACTGAAGGATCCCAGGTTTGATTCTGGTCAAGGGCACATGGCCTGCTTGTAGGCTCAATCTCCAGTAGGGAGTGTGTGGGAGACAGCTGATCAATGATTCTCTTTCATCATTGATGTTTCTGTCTCTCTCTCCTGCTCCCTTCCTCTCTGAAATCAATAAAAATATTAAAAATAAATAAAAATAAGACTCATAATACTAATCCTGTTTAGAATTCTAGGAACTAAAAGAATTAGACACCTCAATCATTTATGATTAGAAACCTCAACTTCCAACAAATAAGTCATCTCCTCATAGTGAACAGGCTCTTTCTTCCCTGTAACCACTCACTTACCTATTGTAATGAGTTGAATTGTGTCCCTCTAAAAGGTATGTTGAATTCTTAACTCTCATTATCTCTCAATGTAACCTTAGTTGGAAATAAGGGTTTTGCAAATGTAATCAAGTTAAAATGAGGCTATTAGTCTGGACTCTAATACAATATGTCAGATGTCCTTATAAAAAGATAAAAAAGAGCTCAGCTGGCATGGCTCAGTGGTTGTGCGTCAACCTATGAACCAAGAGGTCACAGTTCGGTTCCTGATCAGGGCACATGTCCAGGTTGTGGGCTTGATCCCCAGTGGAGGGTGTGCAGGAGACAGCTGATCAATGATTCTCTCTCATCATTGATGTTTCTCTCTCTCTTTTCCTCTCCCTTCTTCTCTGAAATCAATAAAAAATATATCTTCTTTAAAAAAGACAGACCCACCAGGAGAGCACCATGTAGGAGAGAGGCAGAGACTGGAGTGATGAAGCTATTAGCCAATGTACACTGAGGTTGATGCCACCACCAGAAGCCAAGAAAAGGCAAAGAAGGATTCCATCCAGAGTCTCAGAGAGAGCATGGCCCTGCTAACACCTTGATTGTGGACTTCTAGCCTCTAGAACTGTGAGAATGCATACCTGTTTTTCTAAGCTACACAGTCTGTGAGGTTTTGTACAGTAGTCCTAGAAATCTAAAACACCTGCCTAAAAGAAAAAGAAAAAAAATTGTAGGGCAGATTTGAATTCTTAATAAATGAGTTGATTATATACATAGATTAGACCTTTACAAATACAATATTATAAACAACTAAAGTGCCCATTTACTGTGCCCTGAGGTCCAACCATCTACAGAATTTGCTCAACCTTCCACTACCAATGTCTGAATGCTCGCCATCTGATAGTCACAGTGATGAACAGTTTACATATATTGTTTCACTCAGTCCTTAACAGCAGGACTCTAAGATAGCCATTATGTTCCCTATTTGGACGATGAAAAAAAAAAAAATGAGGTTTAGAAAGGTTAAACAAGTAACTTGCCCGAGGTCACAAAGCTAGGAAGTAAGGGAACTGTGATTTAAACCATGTCTGTTTGATATTCTTTTCCAGGCTCTTAACCATAATGCTTATTGATTTTTATTTGCACTTTGACCAATAATATTTAACCTCTTCAAATGTTCTCTTCTATTCATGTCATAGAACACTGTTTCTAAATTCGATATAAGGAAGACAGCAGAATCATCTCATGGGGTACTTTTTAAATCTAGTAAATTCCTTTAAAATGCACAGAATTCTAAGTATTCTCTCTCTCTCTCTCTCTCTCTCTCTCTCTCTCTCTCTCTCTCTCTCTCTCTCTCTCTCTCTCTCTCTCTCCATTCCACATAATCCCATAACCTCATCCCTTTTTCAGGATAAATACCACTCACCCTTCTTTCAAGTGTCTATTTAAATATCATTTATTCAGTGACCTTTCCTTGATGTAGCAGTCTGTCTGGGGCCTGTAAAAACAGCCTCACCATCCTTCATTTCACCTTCATGACATTTGCAATCAAAATAAAATAATTATTTGGGTAGAAGGACAGACCTACTAACTGGACTGAGGAAACTGCTAGCATGGCTCACATGGAAGTCTGAGTAACTGACTTCTCTACTAGTTCCACTGATCTAAGATTAGGAAAATGTGAAGATGAGGCTGCATTAGCCTGGGAAAGCTGAGAGGGATCAATAAGGAGTATATATCCATGCTCGAGTGTGTTCTCACTAGTGTCCTCTGCCAATATATCAAACATTTATAAAAATGGGATGGCTCACTTGAAAGATTCTGGTCATGTCCAAGCTAGATAGGCTTTGCTTAAAGGGAAGCAACTGATTCCAGAGGATTTGGTGTAACTCCCTCTGTCTTGTCATCTACAGCTGGGGTATCTCAAGGCTTGTATCTGGGATTGGAGATTATTGCCATCCTCTGCTGTGTGTCTGCCTGTGTTGATTTCCTCCTGAGTCCTGCAGAGAAGTAAATCTTATTTAATTCCCCAGGTGATGTTTGCTCTGTAAAATAAATTACTGCATTCCCTAAGATCTAGAAAGCATGGGATATTTCTCTCAATAATGACGATTCTTCTTTCAGAGTGAAGAAGAATGAAATGATAAATATAGGTCCAAACTGTCTAACTGTTCTCAGGGACTCTAAAAAAATCTTTGCCTGTAGCAAATATGGGTGATAAAAACAAATTCCTTCTCTACGGATTAGGCTTATCAGTATAAAATAATGCTGACAGAGGAAAATGTAGGTTGATCCTGTTAATCCAAGTAAATGCCAAGTCTCTCATTTTACTCCCACATCTTCAATTAGTTAGATGTCTTAGTTTATATATCTCTCCTAACAATGAGCACAGAGGTTATTTAGGTGTCAGACCTTACACTAACAGCCTCTTTGCTCTAAATATTATATGCACCCAACATTTGACATAATTTTCCCCAGTGATCTAAATGCTAGGGTTCGCAAAGATACTGCTCAAGATCCATCTCACAAGTTTCAGACAGTGGCCCACAGACTGCGTTCAGTCTATAGATTTATTTAACTTGGATTGCAATGTTTTGTGTTATTTCTTGAAATGTTTAAACTGGTCAGGATTTGCAGAACAAACAACCCCAAATCTCAATGGCTTCAACCACAAATATTTATTTCTTGCTCATAAGCCTGTTATTGGCTGGGGCTCTGCTGGGTTCAATGGGAATCCACTGGCATCTGATAGGATTTACTTCGTTACAATCTGCAAGAAAGATGGTTCCAGATGCTCTACATGTCTCCTCTATGTAGGACTGCAGAAAGAGCCTTTCTTAAGGTAATTGCAGGAGGACACGTTGGGTGGGAGATAAAACCTGCTTCTTAAAGCACAGTTCATGTTTTCCCACATTTCACTGGGCAATCCAAATCACATGACCAAATCCAAAAGCAACAAGGGCTTTCTGTTCTATTGGGAAGCCCTAAAAGATTACATGGCAAAGGCAATCTTAAGGAAGAGATCAAGAGTTGAGAGCAATGACCCAAACTAATGCAGTTGTCATCATTTAAATATTGTGATGGTGTCCACATAAATCTGAAGTTCCCAGTTTTCTTTAAAAAAAATAAGAAGATTTAGTAATGAGCCCAAAGTTCAAAATATAATTTATCCTGTTTCACAAAGGGACCTATAGAAATAGGATTCCCCAAAGAAGACAAAGCAGCTCTTGTTTCTTTGAATCAAGATCTATGAATCAATAATCATCCACTGTAGCAGTCATGCTTAGTCTAATGGAAAGCCCACTGTGTCTGAGCTTCAAATATCTGGGTTCAAATCCAGACTCACTACTTACTACCTGTGAAACATTGGACAAATGACCTCATCTCTCTGAACGTTCATCACTTCACCTCACAGGGTTTTAGACTAATTGAGATATTATACATAAAAACTGTCCTGTGAATTGAAAAATGCTACCCAAACATTGGTTGTCATTATTAGCAGGGCTCACCTACTGAAACTCAAATTACTATTTAAGGAAATGACCAATTTGCATAGCCACCTGGATTTTACTGTCAACGACTTTGACTGGGATTCAAATGCTCTAACAGCAAGGATGTTTCATTCATGGAAGATCCAGCTGGTGTAGCAGTTTGGGATGTACACTAAAAGATGCTTAGAAATACCTGCTGGTCTTTCAGCTATTGTGCTATAAAACCAGGTAGGGGGATCCTTTTATCATTTCCAGAGCTGAATTTGCTTTAAACCCCCTGACGGAGCCAAAATTGTCAGACCAAATTCCACATGTGATGAAATCCAACCAGGTTAACATGCTCTTTCCTTGTTAACCACCCACGCTTTTCTGGATGAAATCCCACAGCCTTAACACAGGCAAAACTTGACTTAACTTCAAGGAAAGTTTTGGATTTCAATGAGCCTTTGAAGTCCTTTCAAAAGATATAAGGACTTCAATGAGAGGTTTGTCTATACACAGAGGACAACAGAGGTAGGCCATTTGTAGAAATTCAGTTCACCTAGGAGCAGAAGTTGTCTAATGAAAATTGGTTCAGTAAGGAGGGGCTAAGTGAGGCATGTAAGTTCAATCTCACTACAACGAAAATGACTCTATTTTAGATTATCAGACTTCATTTTTTTGTATTTTTACTCATGAGTTTTTAAAAGCAAGTGTTTATTTTTACTGCCATAAAGATAATTTAATAACTGTGGTTAAATTAGAGCCACCATATAGTATACAAATTTTAGGAAATGCTTAGCACATGGATACATTATTATTATGATTATTATTAAACAAACAAGTATTTTAAACTAAAGATTTCCACAAAGGCTATGAATTCAGACTTTGACTCATGAATAAAGACTGTCAATTTATATTAAGTGCATTCTTTGACACCAAATAAGCTAAAGTGGCTATTCTTCAAATAGTTTTTACCACACAGTATTTTCTAAATCAAGCTAATAATAATTGCATATTTGGAGATCCTTATCTCAAAACATTTCTATCAGGGCACATTATGCTGAAACTAAATCATTTTTACTGTGAAAGTTATTGTTTTCTAAGCTGCAAGAAGTGTCACATTGTGCCACGGGAACTTAATTATAGCAAATGTACTTAACCAGAGCTCCCTGCAGAAGAGATTCCTTCAAATAGCTGCAATACATTTATGTATATATATAGTCGACATTCCATAAGAAGACTCTTTCTGGAAATGTGGTTACTAAATATGTAGTGAAATTCCTGTAGACTACAGTAACTCTATCAGGTATGAATCAAAGGATGCTCTCTCTAGCTACAAAAAAGTGGTATTATATTAACCCATATGTGCTAGAGATTTTTAGAATGTTTTTCAGCTAAAAGTTGTGCTAAGATTCAGCAATGGAAAAATAGGAATTCTAAAACACAATACTTTTTTTCCATTAAAAAAATAGCACTTGTATTCTATGCTAATTTCTAACACTTCTTGGGAACCTAAGAATTTTATTTAGTCCACAGATTAAGATCTTAGAGAAAATATAATAAAAATATTTTAAAGGTTATGTATCAACAAGGTGTCAGTGTGCATAAGGATGAAGTATTCTAGTCATAATTAAATTTCAAATCTAATTATAATTAGAGGCGTCCTTTTAATTACATTGCCATATTTTCTTTTCCTAGGAAGATGAGTGGTATAGCATCTTTTATCTGTAATTTTCATTTAATTAAAAATGTAAATAAATCAAACCTTCTTCTTAAAAATATTTACTTTGCACATAAAAAAGAGGATTTATAAAGTTGGGTTTTATCTACTTAATCCTATTTACTTTGAGCTGTAAATATTCATATGATGTATGAATATATAGAAGTAAAGGTCTAAATTTTCCTAAATATTATGAAGCATTAAAAAAAAGTGTTGCCTGTAATTATCTTTCTTGGCAGTAAAAAATCTCCCCTCACTTTTGGCAAATACCTATTAATTCTTCAAAGCCAAGTTCAAATGTCACCTCTTCTGTGTGAAGCTTTCCCTAATTCCCAAAGCCAAATTCAAGGGGAGGCAACTTCAATAATGACTTAAATCCATAAAGAGTGCTGAAATATCCCTGGGATTTTAGTATCTCTGGAGAAGAATCTCTACCAAAGTTCCCTCAGAAAGAGAACTGCATGTAGCTAAAAAAAAAAAAAAAAATGAAAAGAAAGAAAAGAAACCCACTTGAGCCACTTGGGGGAGGAGGTAAACTATGCCCCTTCCTGAAGCAGTATATATGAGTATCAGGGAGCACTAAATTATCTCCTAAGGATCCAGCTCCTTGGCAAGCTTTGATTCTCCTCTGTGAAATGTATCAGTTTAAAGCCAAAATGGGATTCTTGGGCAATAGGGGACAGGCTGGGAAAAGACTTGAGTGTTTCTCCTCTGCCTATCTCCAGACAATGATAGATTTCATCTCTTCTCTAAGTAAAATCTTAAACAAATATTTGCAAACACCCCCTGGTCCCATTTTCTTATACTACTCCAACATCAGACCATCTATATATATATATATAAATGCTAAGCGGCTGGTAGGTATGACGCGCACTGACCACCAGGGGGCAGACACTCAAGGCAGGAGCTGCCAAGTGACAGCAACTTTGCAGAGTGCCCTCTCACACTCTGCGACCCCTCCAGGGATGTCGGACTGCCAGTTTCGGCCCAATCACTGCAGGCCAGGCTGAGGGATCCCACCTGCTGGAGGGACCCGCTCACTCTGCAGATGCCCTTTGAGCCCTGGTGCCACCCCAGGTACAACTGTACACGGGAGGTTGGCTCCAGGACATGTCTAGCCCATCTGGCCACCTTCTAATTAATTTCCTTTTAACGTGCACAAATCTGTGCACTGGGCCACTAGTAGAATATAAACTAGGAAAGAAGGAATATGAAGCCAGGAAAGGGTAAATCCTAGTGATAAGATGATAAGATCAAAGACTAGCAAGCAGTATCTATGGGGTGGGAGAAATTTTGGAATGAAAATTAAGAAGGGGTGATCAGAGAATAGAAACTTGAATTGGGACTATAGACAGCTTGTATTTATTAGTCATAATGAAGGGCTGGATATGACAAGAGAGCCAATAGCTAAGGTGAAATGGAGGACAAGGTCATTGAAGCAAAGGAAGCTAAGAGAATCAAGGAAGTGGGCGGACTGTCCTGAAGAATAATGAAAACACTGAGAGTTATGATAGACAACGTTGGAGTCAGTAACAGTGAACCAGGCACTCAAATGTTTAAGAAACCAGGGACAGTGACAACAGCAAGGAGAAAGTAGTAGGTTGTTTGATGGTTTGATGACTTCAGACTCAAAGCTGGAGTTTATAATCAGCAAGAAGGCCACCTGGAAGTGGCAATGAGGAGCAAGGAAGGCATGTGGTAACCTCCTGCACACGACACTACTAAGAGGGAGAAAACGGGTTTCAGCTGAAAGAGGAAGCAGCATCTTTATGGGAGAACCAGGTTTTCATCTAGTGAAATAAACTGATGGGCATTTGGGAAGTAAAGGGAATGTTCACAGAAGAGGTTGAGGATATAAGGGATTTTTGCTGATTGCTGATTATGAATCCCAGGAGACAGACTGGAGGTATTGGTGGAATTGGAAAGAAATGAGGCATGGTGTGTTGAAAGAAGGTCTACAGAGCTATATGTGTGGAGTTGTGGGATTACCTGGCCATGTTAAGCTTCTTGGGGTACTGAAGTAAATAGTGTTAAAAGATAAAATGAGCTCTAGCCGGTTTGGCTCAGTGGATAGAGAGAGTGTCAGCCTATGGACTACAGGGTCCTGGGTTCAATTCAGTCAAGGGCACATGCCCAGGTTGCAGGCTCCATCTCGAGTAGGGAGCATGCAGGAGGCAGCTAATCAATGATTCCCTCTCATCATTGATGTTTCTATCTCTCTCCCTTTCCCTTCCTCTCTGAAATTAATAAAAAAATATATTTTTTAAAAAAACATAAAATGAGATTAGTCCTGATAGTTTCGAGACTAATGGTGGTGATTAGGCTCTGAGTGTAGTGTAGGAAGAGGAAACATGGTTCAGCCAGGCTCTGTAGAGTCCTAGGCCCTTTCTTTATCCCTGCCAGCATGGAGACCATGAAAAGGTGGTCTCTTCATAGCACCAGGACCTCTGCAGCACCCTCTCTTAACAACTGGAGCACTCAGGACAGGGATTTTACACTGAGTTTCTGGGGCTCTTAAGTCCTATTGCACTATGCCCTTTTCTTCGCTTAAAAAAAAATGGAGATCCATTGAATATTTTGAGGATGAGAATGGTAAAATTCAAGTTATTTTTTAGGAAAATCCACTAGTTTTCAGCAGTTGATCTCAGAGGGCCAATAGGAATTGAAAGCCTTAATTTTGTTAGTGAAGGTGGAGACAAAGAGAAAAAAAAGAGCTGCAGATTAAAAAAAAAAAAAAAAAAAGACTCTTTATAGTTATATATGGGAAGATATAGAAGAATCTAGAATGAATACTAGGTTTGAGGTTCGAGACTGAGTTGACAGTGGCTCCATCAATTAAAACAGAAAATAAAGGAGAAAAAGTTTGGTAGAAGTAGAATAAGACTTTAATTCAAAACATAATGAGTTTGAGGTCTCTAAGAAACATTTAGGTATAGATACCTAAAAGGATTTGTTTATAAGAATAATGATGTTTCTGTGTATACTGTGAGCAAGGTTACTGCCCTTTGTTCCAGTCTATATTTTAAAGGATTTTTGCATAACAAACAACCTCGGAAGATAGAGTGTCTCCCTCCAGAGCAAAGGGAAGGCATGTTTACTGCTTATTATAAAAGATTCAGCTTCCCTAAATTCAATATTCCTCTCATGTAATATAACCCACTAAGTGTGCAGGTGTTATGTAGTCCTCTTTGTATCGTCCTGTGGGAACTGGGGTTCAGGGAATCGGTGCAAGGAATGCAGACACTCTGGCTACTGCTATTGCTATAATAAACTATCTATTGTCTCTTCCCCGGGGGTCCCATGTCTTCTAATAGCACCAATGAAACTATAGCAGGTTAATATGTTTACTTGCAAGTATAGAAACATCTTAAACTCTTAATAGTTCTTGACATTTATATGTAAGATAGTGCAACATTTTAATTTACAGAAAGCATCTTACATTTTTAAATTTCAGACCTCAACTTATTAAATTCTTAACAATTAACTGACAGTCTCTAATATTTTCCAGACTCTTAGCAGGATTGATGCAATAATTCTGACAGTTAAGGAAATGATTGTCAGCATTTTGCAAAAGGAAAAATCAAGATGCTTTTTTGGAGGCTGTTTCAGTGTTATAATTATTTGACATCTAACACCTTGTTTTGTGTATGGGCTCAGTAAATGAGGTGAATCTAATTGGCTAAAATCTGATAAAAATATTTAACTAAAGTTCAGAATTCCAGGATCCATTGTAACATGAATTGATGGCATAACAGAAGTCCAAAGGGAGTAAATAGCAAGAAGAGCCCCATAAATGATGCCACCCAAATATGACCCAATCCTAGTCCCAAAAACTTGTGGATATGTTTGTTACTCTACATGGCAAAAGTGATTTTGCAGATGTGACTAAGTTAAAGATCTTTATATGAGGCAATTATCTTGGATTACATGGGTGTGCTCATTGTAATCACAAGGGTCTTTATAGGGAAAAAAAGGGAGGAGGGAGAGTCAGAGGAGATGTGATGATGGAAGCAGAGGAGAGGAAGAGGGAGGGAGGGAGAGAGGGAGGGAGGGGGGAGAGAGAGAGAGAGGATGCTATATGGCTGGCATTCAGGGTGGAGGAAGGGGCCATAACCCAAGAAATGCAGGCAGCCTCTAGAAGCTAGAAAATTCAGAGAAGTGTGTTTTCACCTACAGCCTCCTTCCAGAAGAAATGCATCCCTATTGACACCTTGATTTTGAGGCTTCTGACCTCCATAAATGTAAGAAAATAAATGTGTATTGTTTTAATCCACCACATTCCTAATGATTTAACACAGCATTAATAGAAAACTTCTTTGGTTAATTTTAGCTTAGATTGCTTGCTATTTCTAATGTGTGTCCTTTGGCAACACTGGACTGAAAGAAATTCCTCTTCTTATACTTGCTCTTTCTCAATAAGCGTCAGAATTGCTTTCTGAAAAGTAGGAGAAGGGGAGGGAGTTAAAGGGGAGAGATAGGGAGTTGCCCTAAGTAGTAAAAAAAAAAGAAAAAGTCACCTCTGAAGCTTTTACAATTAAACAAATATTTAGCAATGCTGATTTCTAGGAATCAAGACAATATAGTATATATATTTTGACTCAAAGTTAGAAAATAATATTAGGGACTTTTTGCCTCTTGCAAGCCCAAAAAACAAAACCACTTTTCAAGAATCATGACGGGCTATAAGAGGCAAATAAGTGTGTGTGGGGGGGGAGGGGGATGTTATCTGTATCATGGTAGAAAAGAGTCAAACTCCTCAATTCCTCTCCCTGCACCCCCCACCCCCCACCTGTCTGCTTTTCTTAGTAACTAGTTTAGGCTGGGACTCTAACAAAGTATTCTGATCATTTTCTCCCTGCAGAAGGAGATCTTGATATGAAGGTAGAAACAGGTTTAGCCAGAAAGCATACATTGGGGTAAGCACATGGGTGTACTATTTGTATGGCTCTCAGGCATGAGATGAAAAGTTCTTGATACAAATCCAATCCACTTGATGTGGTCTATCTAGCTCTCAACCTGAAAGGACTAAGTGTATAAGGAGAGTGCAGATATGACACTGGGACAGAACTCCAGACAGTGGTGAGGTGATTTGAGAAGAATGTTAGAGGGGGAAACCTGAGGACTTAAGGGAAGAACTTAGAGCTGGCTAGGGCTGCCTCTGAATGGTAGAATTAGCCCAGTGCTGAGCTGTTAGTTTGAATGCATTAATATGCATTTTCAGCACATGTTGTTAAGTATGCTTTTTTTAAATATATTTTTATTGATTTCAGAGAGGAAGGGAGAGGGGAAAAGAGATAAAAACATCAATGATGAGAATCATTGATCAGCTGCCTCCTGCATGGCCCCTACTGGGGATCAATCCTGCAACCTGGGCATGTGCCCTGACCAGGAGTCGAACTGTAACCTCCTGGTTCATGGTTCGATGCTCAACCCTCTGAGCCACACGGTCCGGGTACTGCTGAGCATTCTTGAGCTATCTGTTCAGGAAATACCTAAACTTCAGCTCCTCTCACTTACGTTGTACTAGAAGTGCCCTCCCTAGAAACCATTGTTCCTGTGGCCCATAATGCACCCACCAACATCCCCAGGAGTGTCCTCTACTACTGTCATTTACCAGACCCATTTCTTTATCTCCTTGCAAAGATTCAACACTCCTTACACATTTTCTGTCTCTTTTTAGTTTCAAAGTGTGGAGCTCATTTCAATATTTGATACTCCCAGTGGAACCCAGAATGTTAACCTAGTTCAACATAACAATAAACACTCACTATGTGCTGAAAACCATGCTAGGCATAGAGAAGATCATGCATGCTCTTTGCTGTAAAGGAATTGATCATTGAATGACATTTCAGATCTTTCTATGTCATGCACCCTCTCTCCCATAACTGGAAGGGTAAGCTAAAGACAGACCCTCTCCCCACACTCTGGCATAGAGACAGCTCACTCTCCCTTACTGTTATGTGTCTGGAGAGCTGCTTCACTTCCCTCAATTGTGCACAGTCCATGATTCAACCCATCATCGTCTGTGGGTTCTAATGGGCCTCATTGTGTGGACATTTTTTTTAATTATAAAAGTGTCTCTATTTGGCAGAGGGAGGAAGTATAAAATTAATTTTCCACTTTGCCTTAATCAAATTTTATTTTTACCCTAGAATTCTGGGTCCAGTGGAGCAAACGTTCATGAGTTCTCATGTTTCCAAGAAAGCCACACAGCTTCTAGGGACAGCAACACAAGAGGTCGTCAAAAAGTCCCTAGCATTTTTTTAACTTTAAGTCAAAATATGTATACTACATTGTCTTTATTCCTAGAACTCAGCATTGCTAAATATTTCTCAGTGCTTTACATATATTAAAAGCAAAACCAAGCCTCCCATACACAAAAAAAGTGGGGGGGAGCATTTTTCTCACCCAACAGGCTTACAAATAGAAAAAAAAGACTTACATTTTTACCAAAATTGCCATAGAATAGATTCAAAACCTTTCCAATTGGAAAGGTCACAATTGGAGGGTCGTTTCATGCCCTGTTTGGTTTGACATACTCACACAAGCAGTTGATACACCTGTGTCTAAGGCTTCAGATTGAAAACCTCAGAAACAAGTATTCCCTCTTCACTTGGCACCTTACTTCTGCACATGAAGAGTTTTGGATCAGACAGACGGTTATGGTGGTGCTCAGCAGTAGTATTCTTTTTCTAACTTGGCTTCTGGGCTGCCGTTCCTCTCAGTTCTTGTGGAAACACACAATTCCATGACCCTGCCAGCCTGGGTGTAGTACCATCCTGCAGAGGCACCCAGGACTTTCCTGCACTAATTGTCTCCCAGACAGTGCTGCCTTCCCCGCAGCAGTCCACGCCAGACTTTGTTGCAGCCTGTGCATACTTTCCACTCCCATGCGGAGTGCCAAAACCACTCCACAGGGCCTGCTCCAAGTTTTCCTGTCAAGATAAGCTTCCAGCCTGATGTATAGGAGATTAGCATAGAGCATGAAGACCACAATCTCATGAAACTGGCAGCACAGCGTCCTAAGTTGAACTGTGGGATGGATAGACTCTTCCATACTGAAAAGGAAAATAGATTTTCAGAAAGGATACCTATTTTTTTTTAAGACGAGTTAGAGAAATCAGTTAAAAATTCTTTTTAAGTGGGATCATTATTTTATGCAAAAAATAGATATATAGTCATCTTTCATTACATAAAGTTATCAAGCAGCAGCATTTACAAATATGCCCTTTGTTCATCAAATCATGTTTATTTCTACTGCTTCTTCACAAACATTTAGGAAACAGATGTCTATGTGCCAAAGTCCTTCTGTCGGTATGCTGAGTTTTCATTCTGGTTAAGTTATATTGTTCTGTGGTTTTAAAAAAAATGGATTCACATAAGGGCTTCCAGAAAACGGTCCTGGCAGAATTTAAGATATTAGAATCTCCAACCTATAAAAGAAAACTTTGAGTTGCTAAGAGATCTAGAAATGACTCTCTTCTCAACTTTAGTGTCACTTCCTTCACGAAGCTTCTTTGAACCTTACCTCCCTTCACTGTTTCTTCTCAAGGCTCCCAAAATTCCAGGGCATCACTGCATTTTTATTGTCTCCTTACCTAGACTGTGGAATCAATGCAGACAATAGCAGAGAAACTTTCTTGGTACCATCTGTTTCTGGCATAAATACTGGCACTTAGTAGGTACTCAATTAGTGTCTGAACAAATAAATGGAGTGAACCATCTATATATATAAAAGGCTAATATGCTAAATGTCCCAACACCCATCCAACCAGTTGCTATGATGCACACTGGCCACCAGGGGGCAGACACTCAATGCAGGAGCTGCCGTGATTTGCACTGGTCATTTACAGAGAAATGGCACCACAGACCTGGCGCCTACAAAACAACACTCAGCTTCCCCCAAGTGGGACACAGGCCCAGCCACCACCCCAGAGCAACACCTCACTAAGTCACAGCCAACATTGCCATGGCACAAAATGCGGCCCACAGCCCAGCTCAGCCCTGAAATGGTGGCTGTGGGCGCTGGATAATGATGTCACATAGCAACCCCGGATTCCTCCCTAGTGACAACTAGCCTCCTTGCAGTTTCTTCAGCCTAGGAACACAACTAGATATAAAGCCAGGTGGAAACATTTCACACTTTAACCAAATGTCTGTGAAGCCTTTTCCTGTGCCTCATCTCATTTGATCCTCACAGAAGTCCTGGAGTAGGTAGACAGGAGAGTCAGTGGAATCCTATTTTCTTTTCATTAGCTGGAAAACAGAGATTTAGAAAGTTTAGAAACTTGACCCGACTGAAAAGAAATAAGAAACGGTGGACCTTGAAAATGACTTCAGGTTTTCTCACTGCACAGAATATAGTCAAACACTGCTGGAGTTAATATTTTACCCTTTGTTCTCCCTGGCTGATCTACAATAATAATCTGTTTCACGTTGATATTTACTGCTGTGTTGCTGAGAATCACCTGAAAGAGAAGTTGGGGTGTTTCACTGGGCTGGAAAAATGTTTAGCTACATCAGAAAGCAGGTTTGATTAAGCAAGTTCATTCTATCCTATATAATAAAGAGGTAATATGCCAATTAACCCTCATGCCCTCACAAGATGTCTGCCTACAACCAGGCTGGCAGGGGATTAGTGAGAGATGACCAAACAACTGAATAAGCAGGCTGCGTGGGGTGACCAGGCCGGTGGTGGTGGTGGGGGGTGGGAGGGGAGCCATGAGGGGCGACCAGGCCAGCGGGGGGGGGGGGGGAGTTGAGGGCAACCAGGCTGGCAGCGAGGGTAGTTAGGGGTGACCAGGCCAGCAGAGGGGGGCAATTGGGGGCAATTAGGCTGAAGGGGGGGGGGCAGTTAGGGGCAACCAGGCTGGAAGATGGGGCAATTGGGGGCAACTAGCTGGCAGGGAGGGCAGTAGGGGTGACCAGGCTGGCGGGGGGGGGGGGGGAGAGTTAGGAATGACCAGGCCAGCAGGGAGGGGTCAGTTGGGGGCGACCTAGCAGGCAGCAGGGGGTAACTAGGGGGGACCCAAGGGGTCCCAGATTGGAGAGGGTGCAGGCTGGGCTGAGGGGGACCCCCCCGGTGCACAAATTTCATGCACCAGGCCTCTAGTCTACACTAATAAAAGAGAAATATGCAAATTGACCATACCTCTATGACGTCCACCAGCCAACCAGGAGTGAGTATGCAAATTAACCCAATAAAGCTGGCAGGTTAATTTGCATACACAGGCATGGAGCTGCTGGGCTGGGCAGGACACCTGCTATGAGGGGAAGGGCGGGGGGCAGAGGGAGCTACAGGAGCAGCGCTCCAGCCAAAGCAGAGAAGGCTGAAGGCTCCAGCTGGAGCGAAGACAGAAGGTGGTGGCCAGAGTGAAGGCCTGGATCCCAGGTGCTGGAGGAAAACCGGTGCCAGCAGCCAGGGGAAGGAAGGTCTATTGCATGAATCTTAGTGCAACGGGCCTCTAGTATATAAAAGGCTAGGTTGACTCACGCATGTGCAATACATACAAAGCTTTCGCTGGTGCCAATTGCACACGTGTGTTTCGATCTGTCATTGTCGATCATGAATTTGGTTGACACTTCTATTATAGAGAAAGGGCAAATAGAGATCTTAAAATATTTCTTCTAATAAATTTTCTTTCAATGTGCATGAATCAGTGCACTGGGCCACTAGTGATAGTATATTTACCTGAGATATTTGTTCAGGTAGAGGTTGGAAAACATTTGGAATTCTTGAAGAGTGGGAAGGTTACTTTCTTCTATTTAAATTTCAACTGGTGTGCCACAAAAAATTTTAAAACATGCAATACTTGACTAGTCAGGAGCACTGACCTCTTTTTCCTTGGATTGTCAAATAAATTTTTTAAATAACAACAGCCAACAACAATAGTCATCCCATGTGAATGAATCAAAATTATACCTTTTTTGTGTCAGATCGGCAAAATATATAAACTATGCTTTGGTGTGCTCAGAATTTTAATAATTAGTTTATGTGTGCCGTGAGATTAAAAAGGTTAAAAATCGCTGGTTTAAAGAAAAGATCAAAAGATTTCAGCCCGAGAAGAGGTCCCCATATGGTTCTTATTGTAATCTTTCTTTTTTCCTCCTACTGATTAAAAATAAAAAAGAGAGAGTCCAAAATAATCTGGGAGACTGGCAGAAGTGTGAAAAGACTGCGAAGCCATATTTTCTGGGGCCTTCTGGCAATCCTTGTCAATCCAGGCAAAGCTGGCCCCAGGCCCGGGGCCATCAGCTCTGGCATGCATTGGTGGACAGCTTGCCTCCTGAGGACATGCTTCAGGGGCTCCTCTGAGGCCTCTCTGTCAACTCTGCTCTCTCTTCCTGCCAGTTCTACCTGCCCAGCACTCAGCAGGGCCCACTGATGCCCTTGTGCTCTGTGGACTTCCCAGCAAATTTTCATATTTCTACTCTGCTACCACTTATACTGGATTCTGCCCGAGTCCCTGCCAATCTCCTGGCCTGACTCCTCTTATTTTGTCTGTCTGCCTTGTCCTTTTGTTCTGTATTCCTTACAGAGACTTTGACACATGTCCTGATCTGAACAGGATCCATCCCTTCCTTGTGCACAGATTTGTTCTACCTGGAAAATCTAGCAGGTGTATCTACTCAATGCAGAAATTTTTTGCACAGCAAAGGAAATCATCAACAAAACAAAAAGACAACGTACCAATGGCAGAACATATTTGCAAACAATAAACCCCATTAGAGGTTAATATCCAAAATTTATAAAGAACTCATACAGGAAGATGGCCGCATAGATAAACACCAGTACTCACCGCCTCCCACAGCCACATCAAAATTACAACTAAATTACAGAAGAACCATCATTCAGGATTGCCTGAAAACTGGTTGAATGGAAGTCCTGCAACTAGAGAAGTAAAAAAGGAAGCACATTGAGACTGGTAGGAGGGGTGGAGGTGCGGAACAGGCTGGTCTGACACCCACATGTGGCGTGTTTTTAGTCAGGAGGGATATCTAGGCTGCAGAGACCTTCTGTGAGGAACAATGGATCCCAGACCCACAACAGCACCGGAAATACCGTCAATAATATTGTAATAAGTATGTACGGTGCCAGGTAAGTACTAGAATTATTACAGGAAGGGGGACATCACTTTATAAGTTATATAAATGTCAATCAAACCACTATGCTGTATACCTGAAACTAATATAATATTGAATGTCAATTGTAATTTTAAAATAAAAAAATAGAAGAAGAAAAAGCAAAGTCATCAGGCAAAGCTCTTTGCATGGGGCAGGCATTTAAGACCATAAAGGCAACAAACTTAGATTCTAGGAAGATGAACAGGGCAATAGAAATCAAGGAAACAGGCAGGAAGACTGTTCTTGGGAATTAAAAGCTGAAACAAAAAATTAGTGTCATGGAAGGCCAGGAAGCCAAACAAAGGGCCTAGGAAACAGCTACCAGTTACAGCATCATGCCCTTGTTTCTGTAATAACTCTTTGCTGCTTTCAAATAAATTTGTAGTTATGTCCTATTAGTGATGAAGTGGGAGCCCTAGATAGGACTGTTTGTGGTTTTGAATCAGGACTCTCCACATTTGTGTTGGACTAATTACCTAACCTCTCTGCCTTGATTTCTTCTTATGTAAAATGGAGTTAATAGTTCCTACACTAGGAAGGTTTTCCAGGCATTAAATGAGATAATACAGGCAAGGCACTGGTATAGCCCTGTTCAACAGGAAGTTCTCAATGAATATTCGCTGTCATTATTATTATAGTGAAGGTGATAGGGTTTAGTGTAACTAGCATGGGTCATGTGAATAGAAGTTAAAGTTTTAGGATCCCCAAATGAAAACTAAAGGAGCCAGCACAATAACATGTGATGATAGATATCTCTGAAATGGAAAGATACTAAAAGTTTAGTTATTTTCCTTTGGAATTATTCTTCTAGCTTTATTGAGGCATAACTGGCACATAATAAACTGCATATGGAAAGTCTACAATTTGATGAGTTTTGACATATGCATACACCCGTAGAGCCATTACCACAATTAAGATAATGAACATATCAATCAGCCCCAAATGTTTCCTCCTATCCCTTTGTAACTGCTCCCTCTCACTCCTCCCTGCCCTACCCCCGTCATCCTCAGGCAACCACTGATCTGCTTTCTGTCACTATAGATTAATTTACATGTTTCTGGAACTTATATAATGGAATCATAGTATTTTTCTTTGGTTGGGGGAGGTTGTCTGGCACCAATGACTCAGTGAAATTGTTTTGAAATTAATCTATAGTGTTGTTTGGATCAACAGCTCATTCCTTTTAATTGCTGAGTAGTATTCCATTATACAGCATGATTGGTTTATCTATTCATTGGCTCATGTACATTTGAGTTATTTCCACAGTTTGGAGCTATCTATATATATATAAAAAGACAGCAAACAGAATACTGTAATGACTGGAATGACCAGTCACTATGATGCCCGCTGCAGCCAGTGAACTGGCCCAACTGGGGGGTGGGACTGGCCGAACAACCTCCCACAGCCCTTCCCCCGGCCGCTGACCCCTGATTAGCCTTTCCCACCCACAACCCCTCCCCACAGCCAGCCCCGCCCCCAATCAGCTCCCCTACCCCAATCAGGAGTGGGGCCCACCAGCCAATTGCCTGCAGCCCTTCCTCCCAGCCAGCCCGGCCCCGATCTGCCCCAATTGGGGCTGGGCGACCGGACCCCACCCATGCATGAATTCATGCACTGGGCCTCTAGTTACAAATAAAGCAGCAGTGAACATTCACATATAGATCTATGTATAGACCTTGACTTTCCTTTCACTTGAGTAAATATCTATGACTAAAATGGCTAAATCATATGATAAATGTAGGCTTAACTTTTTAAGAAACAACCAAACTCTTTTCTAAAATAGTTGTACCATTTACATACTTAAAGGTCAAAGACTTATCTTTTGAATTATTTTTATAAGAATGTAAAACAGATTTGATTTTTGTCTCTATATGGATCTAAGATTGCTGGCTAGGTCCACGGGCCCTAAGTTCTGACTTGCCTTGGAAACATAACCTAATTGTTTTGTTCCACTGGAGGAATAAACTGTTAATAATGCAAGCCTCCAAAGTTAAAGAAATCAAATAATAAAAGCATCATGACAACTATTGGGTAAGGCATTTACTTATTTAAATTCAAACTGTCTCTTTAAAGATTCAATAGGAAAGGCCTGGATCGAACAGTCCAGCATATGCTGAACAAATCATCTATCCACCCTCCTCCCATGGCCTCCCAGCCCCTCCCCTAGGTCACTGTCACCTTCTCAGACTGAAGAGTCACGATACAGTGCCAAGTCAGAGGCACCACTCCCCATATTCTTGTTCTCAAAGTTACCTGCAGACTTTACCTCTGAGGATGCCAACATACAACTGCCCAAAATTCAACTCATAACTGGACGGAGAGGAATTCTCAAATCAGTCTCAAAACAAACTCATACTGAAAGCACACAGTATTATTCAAAAGAACTGGTCATCTCAATTCCAAAAGGTTAAAAATCTCTCATCTAAGAATCTGCTCTAAAGAGGGGGAAAAAATCCTGTGGTGCCAACTGGATAGTCTATTCATAGAACAATCAGCATTACTACATATTTGGCTGGCAGTGTAAAGCATGCTCCTCTCCTTCTACATCCCCCCACACATCCTCATTCTCATTCAGTCTCTCTCTCTCTCTCTCTCTCTCTCTCTCTCTCTCTCTCTCTCTCTCTCTCTCTCATCTCTATCTCTATCTCTCTTATATGCCTGGGAACTCTGGTTTCCTAAGAGGAGGAAAGAGGAGATTTTGTTGTAGAAGGACCAGTTTAGTTGAAAAGGAAAATGAAAGGTAAAAATTTATGAACTGGGGTTAAGGTTAAGCACCTTTGATTATGGGAATGAAGGCCAGAAGCTATTCAAAAGGGACTCTCTGGAACTCCAAGTATAAGTCAGGCTTCTTCAGATTCAGGGCACTGTCAGGCATGAAAACAATAACTGGGGTACCCTGGCCATGGAACACGGGAAGCTTTCAGAGGCTGCTCCCTGGACATGCATATTGCTCTACCCAGTGACTTTGCAGGCAGTGGACATGGGTTGTCACAACAATTGTGCTAACAGTGATAAAAAGAATAGCTACCATTTATTAAGCTCTGTTGTATATTAGGTATTGGCTAGGTATCTTATAAATATTATTTCATTGCACCTTCCAAATGAATGTATTGTGAAAACACAAGGTTAAGTAACTTGCTTAGGCCACGCAGCTGGTATATGTTGGAGCCAGAATTTGGTGCAGTGTGCTTCTAGAACCAATGCTCCCAGGTAAAGGAGGATGGGGTGAGAGGGGATTAGACACCCACAGCACTGAAACTGGCTTGCAGTGGTATGTTGTATGAGAACATGTGGGGCCCCCTTGGGGAAACTCCCAGGAATAAGGAGTGGGTGCTCTGAAGAAAGAGGGAGGACACCCTACTATTATACAGATGTGCCCTCTCCAGCACAGCTATCTGGGCACCAGAAAAACCTGGCAAGTGTCAATTCCAGCAGAAGACCTTACCCATAGAACGGTGTCTATTCGGGATTACGCTTTCGGAAACCATGTTACGGTTTTAAAAGGTATTTGCAATGGAAGGCTTAATTCGGTCATTTATCAATGTCCCAGAAAGCAGACGTGCAAGTGTAATCATCTCAGGTATACTTGCTGTAAGGAGCGCTGGCAGAAGCAGTTACCAGAGAGAATGTTCAGGCACAGCTGACAGCGGAAAGCAGCCTCCTAACAGCGTCTGAACTCAAGGCGGGATGGTGTCATCAAAAGCTCCTTCCCTGAAAGGGATCTTTTTAACCGTAGGAGCAACTACCTCCCAGAGAGATGTGAAGGTTTAGGGGACTTCAATTACTTTGAGGCCTGCAAAGAAAGCTGCCTCTGACATGAGAGTTTTTTCCAACTCCAAGTCCCAACTTCAGGCTCAAGGAGGAAACAAGTAATTAAGCTCTGCCAAGACCGGGGACTGAGCGCCAGTTCCATTCCCCTGGGCTTGCCCTCCTGCTCCTGCTCTCAGCCAGGAGTGCCCCAGGCCACTCACTGTGTCACCCACCAGGTCTTGACTCATTTTGCAAGACACACAATCAAGTACCTCCCTGAGAAAGCCTTTCCCAACACTCTGCTTTGGGCTCACTCTCCCCCAACCCATGGATCCCTGGATGTCTTATAGTCATGGAGCATAGTAATTTGTTCTCAAGTCTATCTTTCCACACTAAAAAGAAATTCTCTAAAGGCAGGAACCCTGTCTTATTCACTTCTGGTTCGGCCCAGGGAACAACAGAATGGAGGACAATGAAAAGTTGGTGCAAGCTCCAGCAAAGGAATCAGACTTGTCAGAAATCTTAGACCCTTTTCTGATTCTCTGTACTTTCCCCTAGGCTAGGGTTGCTCCTCCCTAACTCTAGGGTTTAGGAAAACTGCTAATAACATGTGACAGATGGACATTGTCCTCAGAATATCTTCAGCAAGCCCCAGGACTCAAAGGCACCCAGTTGACAGTTCCCATGATGGATGAGATTACTCCAAAAGAAGAGACAGGCTGGAGCTGGCAATGCTTGGGCTGATGTGGAGAGACCAGGGCAAACAGGAAATTTCGGGATGTCAGAACAGAGATTGTCAAGGTAATCCCCATTCCTCGCTAATGTACTGCAAAACAGACCAGAGCTCTGTTCAGGAAGGACTTAAAATTTGAGATATAAAGATGAGACTCTCCTAGCAAAGGCATTTGGAACCACGGTATTGTCACTGCCATCACCAAAAGTTTGAGCTTTATTTTGACATTCAGACATATGCTTCAAGAAACCTTTCTTCACTCCTTCTTAAGAACTGGGTCAAGGGAAGGCAAGAGGAGGATTGTTTCAGAATACATGTATCCTGGCATCTTTTCATTTTATTCTCTCTGCCTTGCCAGAGTCTCAACCATGGCAGTAAGAACTGTATCTTCCTAATCATTTAATTTACAGGCCCATCAGAGCATGGACCACTCCTGGGTACGTCCTAGCTTTTAAGAATAATATTTAATAAAATGTGAATACAATAAAAACAAAGCTAATGTTAATTATATGTAAGATTTTGTTAAATAAAAAAAAGGTATAGGACTTCTTGAGACTTAATTATACCTAAAAAAGATATTGGTGTTGGGTGGCCAGGAGGTGGATGTTAATTTACTATATTGATTCCTCTGCCACATCCCTTGAGCTATAAATTGTCATTAATTATTCATAGCCCAGAGACGTCCTATATTAGGAGGAAAATTTTCCATTAAGACTTAATGCACTAGTTCAACACTTTAAAAAGTTGATGCCTGGGTGATTCAGAGGTAGAGATGTACTCTAATCAACACAGTGCAAAGATGAGTCTGGCATGTCTGCCACAGCGGTAAGGGAAAATAGAGGGCAATTGACTAGGGAGAGAGAAGCAAACTAACAAAAATCTACCTCTCGCCTACGTTATTTATAGAGAGAATCATTATCATTATCACCATCCAGATAAAAAGACTCTGTGGCTGAGCCCCCAAGATCATCTTCCTCAATAATAAAGGATTTTGTTTCCTCTCCTCAGACATCTTTTGTACCCACCCTTCTTGTTTTTATTATTTCCTGACTAGGACAAATATGCTCACAAAAATACTCCCTACTCTGGCTCCTCCATAGGGAACTGACCACAGGTCATGGACCATGGAATGACATACTACATTATCATCCAATCAAACAAAAAAAATAAACAGGAGGAGCGAGCTCCGAGGTCTTGAAAGCACAGACCTCATAGCCAGCTCTGCCTTTGAAGTTCCACTTTTTTATTCAATACTGATGTGGTGTTGTTCTTAGCCTATGACCTGTGTGCCGTCCCCTGCAGATGGTGGAGATCTGAGGACCATTGTTGTGGAGTGTGTTCATTAGATATGAAAAAAGAGACTGTGAATGAATGAAACAAAATGTCAACTCCCTTCAGATTCTTTAAGAATAAAAGCAAACAAGCCAGATATTGAATACTGCTAGGTTTTATGTGCATTAGGAAACCAGATTAATATTGTCTATTAAATGTATTTTGTCAATAGGGAAAATAAAAAAAAAAACAGGAAGCAATCTCCAAATTAAGTTTTTTATTATGTTTGCCAAATCTAGGTGATATTGTTACATCCTTTAAAAAAAAAATAAAGTCCCATTTGTACCATGTGAAGAATATACCAAAGGCCTCTGTGACTTTGAAAGAGGATGAAATTCCTCAACAGATGGAGGAAGAATAGATGCCATAGACAGAGATAATCCATATGCTAGCGAATTGCTAAATAGCTCACTTCATGGAATGGAAAGGTCAGTTGTTAGAATGAAAATTCAAATTCATCAGGCCCGTCTCTGAGTTTCTATCTTTCTTCACTTATTCTTTCAAATGCTATCTGCCAACACTGTACTTGGCCTTGTAGATACAGAAATGAGGAGGAACAGACCCTACCCTCAAGAAGATGACAATCCAGTCGGATATCACTGCCAGCCACATCCTTGTCACTTTCATTGTACAGTGTGTCACAGAGCAAAAAAGAAATCATGCTTATCAAAGACACATAATAAATCCTGAGCCTTGCTTGTAAGACGCACTGCTATTTCTTCATCCACCACTTTCTTAATCCTCCATGGGACTAGGAGGTAAAATCAGCCCATGTCCACGCCCACCTCCCACTCCCACGTGTTCAGGAGGCTTTCACTTTTGCACTTAGCTTCTCCCTCTCTCCCACCCCAAAGTAGAGGTCTAGTTTCTTGTTCATGTATTCTTTTTGTTTGCTTGTTAACTCTCACCCAACGATATTATTTTCATTGATATTGAGAGAGAGTGGAAGGAAAGAAGGGAGGGCGGAAGGGAGGGAGGGAATGAGGGAGAGAATGAAGAGCTGTGAGAGTGACACATCTATTTATTGCCTCCCACACGCACCCCAACCGGAGCCCAGGATTGAACCTGCAACGCAGGTACGTGCCCTTGACCAGGAATGGAACCCATGACCCTTCAATGTGTGGGCTGACACTCTAACCACCGAGTTACACCGGCCAGGGCTTGTTCAGATTCTTTTGTTAAAAAGAACTAGGAGAATGTGTGGAAAGTGATTGGGGCAAAGGGTAGTCAAGGAAAGAGTGATGGGGAGAGGAACAAAGATAGCCCCCTCCCCCTGAGTTAAAGGATGAGTTTGGGGGCAGATTCCAGAGCCATGTTACAAGCTTTTCTTTCACCACTGCAGCCACAGCCACAAGTATGCTCAGGCTTCACAAGAGGCTCGCCTCCAGTGTCCTTCACTGTGGCAAAAAGAAGGTCTGGCTGGACCTCAATGAGACCAATGAAATACCCAATGCCAACTCCTATTAGCAGCTCCAGAAATGGATCAAAACAGGTCGATCATCCAGAAGCCTGTGACTGTCCAGGCTGGATGCTGGCAAAACACCTGGGCCAGCCAAAGGGCAGGCCCGTTGGCATGGGTACGTGCAGGAGTGCTGCCAGTGCCCACATGCCTGACGAGGCAGCCTGGATGGGGAGGATGAGAACTCGGTGCCGGCTTCACAGGACACACTGTGGATCACAGCCTGTACATGGAAATGAAGGAGAACGTTTTCAAAAACAAGCAGATTCTCATGGAACACATCCACAGGCTGAAGGCAGACAAGGCTCGCAAAAAGCTCCTCAATGACCAGCCGAGGCCCACAGGTCTAACGTCAAGGAAGCACACAGGCGCTGTGAAGACCCCTCCCCGCCAAGAAGGGGGAAATCATTAAGACTCTGTCCAAGAAGGAAGAACCGAGAATCAAAGTTCTCCCTCTCCTGTCGTTAGAGGCCTTGCAATAACATAGGTTAGTCCTTCCATAAAACAAAACTCTATCTGCCTTCCAAACAAAATGAGTGACGGGATAAGACAGTCATGCTCTGGGACACAGCCGGGATGGGAAAGGTGTGGATGAGAAAATGAAGATGAGACTTAAAAATACCACCCTGGTTATGACTTGGATTCTCCTTAGCATGATTCAAGAAATGCAAGAAACAAGTGGAGTCTAATTTTACTTTCATTTTCACTGTGACATGAGAGAACCAAAGCTTTTCAAGTTAGTAGTTCTTATTCTCATTTTTCAATTGAAATCACTGAGGCTCTAAGAAATGGAAGGATTTGGAGGGCTATCCACTACTTAAGCAAAGGTTTCCCATTGGAACCTGGATCTCCAAACTCAAGACCTTAGACCCTTTTTCACTAAGAGCACAGATTCTGGAGTCAAACTGCTTACGGTCAAATCACAGCCCTGCTACTTACAAAACATGCCTCAACTTCCCTAATGATTCCTTTGTCAGAAGGTGGATGTGAGGATAAATAGGTTAATATATGAGAAAATTTTACGACAGTCATAGTAAGTACTCAATAAATGTAGGTAGCACCAGTAGCAGTACTAGTAGTAATAATAATAATAGTAATAGTAGTAGAAGTGGTGGTAGTAGTGATATTAGTAGAAATCATTTTGCCCCAAGCCTTGTATTTCGCTGGAAAACAAAATTTACAAATTTGATTATGGCTCCTTCTACATGGGAACAGTATATAATTAAGCTTATTAGAGACACCTTATAATTTTTAATAACAGTTCATTTCCCTTCTAAAATTAAATGTGCAGGTAAGCTCCTTAGCTATTATATCAGAATACAGTCTTAAGTAAACAAAAAAAGAGTCTTCTAAAATTTCTATCATACCCCAGCCAGAGTGGTTCAGAGATTGAACATGAGACCATGAACCAGGAGGTCACAGTTCGATTCTGCATCAGGGCACATGCCCAGGTTGCGGGCTCGATCCCCAGTGTGGGGCATGCAGGAGGCAGCGATTGATGTTTCTCTCTCATCAGTGTTTCCATCTCTCTATCCTTCTCCCTTCCTCTCTCTCTAAAAAAAAAATCAATTAAAATAAATTTTTGAAAAATTCTATCTTGAAAGGGGACTTGAGGGGCTCCAGGGCTTGGTTATATGAAAAATAACTTCCCATCCTGCTTTCCTGAATGAGATGGTGTTCCTAATTCTTGATCTTGACACATGTAGAAAGTAATACAATTTATACTAATTTTTCCCTTAAAAAGAAAGAGGGAATTTGGTCCCCTTGTTGGAAACCAAGCCTATAGGTAATGAAAGGCTCACACTGGGTCTGACTCCCACAACAGTAAATAACAGGAAGAGAAAGCTGTTACTTGTCCATCCCTTCCATTTGTGTCCTGCAGTTTAAAAAAAAAGTTTAAACAATCTCCTTCTTGCCATGGCTGCCATTTCACAGGCAGAAGGGAGAGGGGCTCAGCCACTACTCTGTGCCAGCCAGTTTCATATATGCTCTTTTTTTAAATATTTTTATTGATTTCAGAGAGAGAGAGAGAAATAACAATGATGAGAGAGAATCATCAATCAGCTGCCTCCTACATGCCTCACACTGGGGATTGAGCCCACAACCTAAGCATGTGCCCTGATGGGGAATCGAACTGTGACCTCCTGGTTCATAGGGTCGATGCTCAACCACTGAGCCATGCCATCCGGGCCATGCTAACTCTTAATCCTCACAACTGTGGAACATAGGCATTGCTTATCCCTACTATAAAGTTGAGGAAATTGGGTCTGAGAAAGGCTTTAGTGCCTTCCCCAAGGTCAAAAGCCATAACTGGGTTCATTTAAAGCAGGGGTGGGGAACCTTTTATGCCAAGGGCCATTTGGGTATTTATAATATCATTCATGGGCCATACAAAAGTATCAACTTAAAAACCAGCCTGCTATATTTGGTCAAACATTTGATTAACTCACCCCTAATGCCTTGGCAGGGCCAGACCAAATGATTACAAAAGGGCACCCTGAACGTTCCCCACCCCTAGTAAAGTCACAAAGCTCAGAAGTCCTATGGGGTTCAAACCCTGACTCTCATGAATTCAGGCTTCTTTGCACCACCTCAAAGTTACCAGGGCTGGAAGCATAAGACAAGGATGGACTTTGACAACAGTTCAGATACCACCAGCTTTCACGCCCTGGTCATCAAGCTACCCCAAAGTGCTGGTTTCCTTACTAGCCCTCCAGTAAGTTGATTTTCACTGTAAACTTTAGGACTAAAATATCCCTCCGAGGTTAACAACATTTTCCTGCATCCAACCTATTCTTCTACAGCTCTTGCAAGTTATTTGATGAACTAATTTGAGTTTTACACCCTCCTCACTCTCCCATCTGGGTAGCATATGTTCATCTGGCTACTGAACATTTATTGAGCAATACCATGTGAAAATATCTTTGTTAGGTATCTAAGGTATAGAGGGAAAATGGATAAAGCAAGATCCCTGTCCTACAGGCACTTATAACCTGCTAAGAAAATAAAGTGGAACAGAAATGATCACAGCAGAAAGTCCGAAGTGCTGAGTACCTCAGGAGCATGACAAATATAAAAGGTAAAACACGCACAGAAAAACCACTGGATATGTGCAAGGCGCATTGCTGCCGGAGCTGTACTCTTTCCGGAGATAGAGCTTTTCCAGGGGGGAAATGGAAACAAAAAAGGGCTTGATATTGATCTAGCAACACTGCCATCCAGGAACAGCAGGTTGTTTTGTTCCAAAAATCTATAATGCAATCAATTCCTGATTAAGAATTGTTTATTATTCTTTACAGAGATGATTTAGCGTTTCTGCATCCATACGGCCAACTAATTTCCACTTATTCAATTTTAAAAGGCAATGTCGACTATAGATGTCAAAAGAACAAAGAACACACAGAGATTAAGCCGAGCTGGTGTTTGAAAGGGTGTTATGCTCTTTGGGTATGAAAGCATATTGCTTCAGTGCCTAAGTCTCATCTTGCTTTTTTTTAACCTGCCACACTTGAAAAAGTCTACAGAAATGTGAATATAAGTCTGTGATCGCGAAGTGGTGTGGTGTTTTTGTGTGTTGTTTTTTGTTTGTTTGGTTGGGTTTTTTTTAGACTAGTTAGGGGAAACTGATGAAGGACATTATATATAAGGATGCATGTGTAATCACTGAATTATGGATTTCCTCCTCTACCTGCTAATTCATTCTTGCTGGTAGTCCGTGTTCTCTAGGTCTTAACTTTTTTTCCGATCCCAATTATTCAATGTAAACAAATGAAGAGCAAGTATGGGTATTCAGCTTGACTCATTGGAACAGAAGATAGGAAACATTAGTATCGATGTATTCCAGGACTTGCAAGCAAAGCACAACTAAATTTAGCAGCCAGTGATATTGATTTGATTAAAACTGGTTTAGGACTTGTAAATGTCACTGGAACTTAGCAAAATGAATATTATTAAATCCTTCTGGTGATGGGGGAAACTAACAAAGGGATTTGCAGTGGTTTCTGTAATTAATTGCTCTGTCATGATTTATATTAACTTACAGCACAACTCCATTAGCTCAGACCTGTCATCTCTGCTCAAGGAACCACCAAGTAATCACTAGCACATTAAAGAATAAATTAGTTTTTGGCTTGGAGCCTAGTTGTGGAATGTTTCATTTGTGTCTGCTGCAGACATATGTACCTAATAAAGTTGGGACGAATGAGTTAAAGTACATATAGATCAATGTCAGCGGGTTATATTTTAGAGACAATATGCTCAGCATTGTTCATTAAGGCTAATGAATCATGGTCCTTCAGCCGCATCACCTTGTGTTTAGCAAATGCCTTCAGGTAAGTGGAGATGCAAGATTCCTTGAAAATAGGTACATCTCTAGAGAGTTCCCCCTCTTAGCAGTCTGTGGCCTGTGGTTGTAATAATAGCTTCATGTGGTTTTTGTTAACACTTCATTACCCTAAAGTTGGATAAATTATCCTCCTGCTTCTGCCCTACGTGCAAACACGGAGCCAAAGCCTTAGCTACTACTACTTACCATAGATTAGGGGGATTTGTAAGGGTCTATCAAATCATCTTTGACTTTGATAGTTGGATGATGCCTTAAGCAGTGCTTGATAGAGGGCTGTTTTACATTTCAAAGAGAGCTCCCATTGCCTTGCTGGTTTGTAAGCTAAAACTTGAGCCACTTCCTTTTCATTTCAGACCCAGGAAAGCTAAATTGGCACTCAGCTGGCCAGGGTGATAACTGACACGGAGGATAGAACCTGTGAGGCAAAGTCCTGTGGAGACTGCGCCCAGGAAAGCGTGTGGCCCCAAGAGTTCACCAAAATCTGCAAGGCTCCAAGGACAAAGTCATTTCAGCTCAAAATCGCTGGGCACTACCCAGACGTTCATAATTTGTCCTGGATCATTTCTGCAATTTGAATCATCAGATGTCAGTGACTCCTTCACAGATGCTCTGCCTGCAGTGCGAAGAGCTTGCCTCACAGGGGCTTCTCCTGCCTGGCTGAATAGAGTGACAAATGTCCAAAATGCAAGAAGATTGCAGCCTCAGCCAGCTGGAAAATGCATACATTATTGAGGATAAAATATGAAGAGTGTGAGTCAATTTATGAAATATGGGGAAGCTTATTTTTTGCTCTTATAATGTGCTAAGTGATTAGATTTCATATTTGCAATGAGTGGTGCTGATGGCTTTGCATTTAATTGGAGGAAAACCTGGAAACATTCTTCCCCAAACCCCCAAAAAATTCTATTTGTGTACTGCATATTATTATATACCCTTTACTCCAGTGTAAGTAACGAACAAAGTAACTTAAAAAAGAAACATTTTCTCCTGAAATAAATATTTTAAAAAAAACAGTGGTGACAGGAGAAGGGCAGTAAAGATACGACAATAGGAGAGGGGAGGGGTGATGACTGGGAGAATGGTAGCATAAGTAATGGTTCAAGGAGGATACACAAGTTTTTTGTAAAATAGGAATTATTTCTAAATATTGGTTTCAGTTCACTAATAAATGAAGAGAACATTCTAAAGCTAGCCTTTTGGTAAAGTTTCCTACTTATTAATACAATATCCTTACTAAAATCATTTCTTGTGTGCAGATGGGTTTTAAAAATGTCTGGAAAAGCTTCTCTGCCAAGTAGTCTCGTGTTTATTTTTATTTATAAAATAAAATTATGATAATTTACCTTTGATGCTAACATATCAGTAATTAGGTACAAAAATTATGTCCCAAGCTAGACTTTCATAATAATAACAGCCAGCATTTAACATCCGGTCGGTAGTGAGTAAAACATATCATCAAAGTTAAGAATAAAGTGAAAACATGCGAGGCAAAGAAGGAAAAAAGTCAGGCCAATAGATTCGTTTGGCTGGTTACTTTTTATGAAATTGTTCCCTTACTTTCAGGTCTCTCTTCTTTTCAGTTGCTCTTAGAGCCAAACCGGTGTGTTCACAAAGAATTCACAGACTCGTGTGCAGACTGAATTAAGAGGCACTACATGTAACACAAAGAGAATCCTTTCCTTAGGCAGTGCTTTGTGATTCCTGCCCTTTTGTTTATGCTCCCGCAAAGGATGCGAAAATATTAAATATAGGTTCTAAATCTATTAGAACAATAGATTCCCCATGGACCTAAAAGAAGCACATGCAGATCAAACACCCACATGTTCTCATCTTTCCTTGATGGCAACACAGAAGCAACTACATTACCCAAACAGCTACAGAAGATAGGGGTGCTTTGGAGAGCACTGGCTATCTCCTCTTTCATATTCTTTTGTTTCAGTCGACCAACTAATCATCTAGATGAAGAAATTAAGTATCATCTTTTCGTGTTTCTCACATCTGTTGGCCGGTTTTTGTGTAGCTTGATGACTTCAAACAAATTATATAGCTTCCGGCCTTCTTTGTCCCTCCTCTTTGAGCTGGGGCAGAAGTTTCACATGCCGGGTTCAGCCCCAAGTCCTTCAGTAAAGCAAATGTTTCATTCTCAGCAGAGCCCATATATTCCATTCAGACTCATTTCTTTCACTGCTAGATGTGAAGAGCAGCTGTGTCTCCTGAGTAGCTAAAGGAGATCCTATGTACAAAGTTAACAAAATACGGCCTGGACAATGGATTTGATCTCTACAGCGGGGAAGCCATACTTTTCAAATGCAGCTCTTTCTAGCTCCAACAAATTACAGGTCCCTGAAAAGATCTGGTGACCCTTTTTAAGTGTGTATGCTGAACAAGCTCAGAGGTGACCATGACTTAGTGCAGCATGTGAACATGTTGCCAAGCACTATGGGCCGGGATAGACCATCTCTGGCATCCAAGCTCCCTCATTTGGTGGGCATTTAGGGAACTATTAACTCTGCACAAACTGTATATATTCAACCACTTTTGGCTGATTGACAGAACTATTTATCCCTCTATCACAGGGCCGGAGGCTGACACTGATATGTGGGTACTTTCTCCCTTCCCCTGACAAGATACTCTTGGTGTTCTTTAAATATTTTTTTGTTCATTTATTAGTTATCATCCCTGTACATGCTTGGAACAATGTACACAAACAAGTGTGGGCAGCCAATTTAAATCTTTCAAACACTGCCACCACTGTTTTTTCCCTATCTATAATGCACTATAATACAGTGAACCCAATAATATAAAATATATATCATAAAGGAGAGCTGCCACTATAATTTCAGGTTTTATGACTGGTAAAATTGAACTTTCAGAAGCATTAAGGAAGACAGTTTAAGGAGCTACTAAGTAAGGGGTAATTTCTTCGAATTTTAGTTATATTAATCCCAAGTCCTAGTAACTCTCTTTATGGAAAGTAGGAGCAACAACCAACACTACTGTTATCAGACAATACAGGAGCTGTAGAAAATGGGCATAGTAATAGGCCTTAATAAGTCATGCCTCCTTTATTACAATCTTTGTATCATTCCCTCCCACCCTGATTCTGAGCTTGGCCATGTGACTTACTTTGGTCAATGGAACATTGGCTAATGACTTAACAAGGACTTGCAAAGTGCTTGTGCTTCAGGCCTTACTTATTCTCTCGGGATGCAACTGCCATGTAAAAAAGTCTGAATTAGTCTCCTAAAGACACATGGGTTAGCCTTCCAGCAGCAACAATTGCTTGGCATGGGAGCGATGACATCCTGAACCTTCTGAACCCAGTTGAGCTGCCAGATGATTGCAGTCACATGAGTGACCCCAGCAAGAGTTACAGAAAAACTACCCAACTGACCTCAGCCAAAGTTATTGATCCATAGATTTGTGAGCACATAAAATGGTCATTATTTAAGCTACTTCATTTTGGTGTGGGTTGTAAAGTAGGAAGAGAGAATTGATATGGCAGCAAACTGTCACAGCCACCATTTCTTCTCTCTTTCTCTCTCTCTCTCTTTTTTTAAAGGAGATGAAAGATCTCTCTGCTTTATTTTTTTGAATATGTTTTTATTGATTTCAGAGAGAAGGGAGAGAAATAGAAAGATAGAGACATCACTGATGAGAGAGAATCATTGATCGGCTGCCTCATGCATGCTCCTACCGGGGATCAAGCCCACAACCTGACCATGTGCCCTGACTGGGAATCAAACCATGACCTCCTGGTTCATGGGTCAATGGTCAACCACTGAGCAACACCAGCTGGGCCATTTCTTCTCTTAAGGTTTGATTATATCTTTGCTCATATTTCCAATCCTGCCTGTTTCTTCAGCTTCCCAGACTATTCAATTCATCCTGCATTGTACCTTTCTTAGTGTCTGAGATGCTATCAATTCAACTCAATTCACCAAATATTTATTGAATATTTATTCTTTGTCCAGCCTTCTATTAAATTAATAAAGATGTTATCAGTTACCTGTTCACTAAATGGACTTCTAGTCTAGTCTATTTGTGTGAATACATGTTGGACAATACAAGTATTACAGAGTTAATTTATATGAAAAACACAGTTGATTTTTAAAAGGGAGTTACAGCCTATAAAGGGAGCTTAATGGACTCATGTAAAAGTGAGTGTAGAGAATAGGAAATGTGCTGAGTCCATTAATGTATAACTACAGGTACTGGGACTGAGGGAAGAATGGTTGAAGGGAAATAAAAAATCTGCAAAAGAGCCATGAAAATCAATATCAACAAAATTCATGCCTTTACTTTCTATCTCCAGTCATTCTCCTTCCTGATGTCTTTTCTTCTAATTCCTTATGTTATTATTTACTTAATAGTTTATGTTTATTATTTTCTTATACTTCCTCTTAGGTTTATTCTAAATATCATGAAGCTTCAGTATAGATAGAAAACTATGTAAAACACATTGACTTTTTTTTTTATTCCAACTGGGAAAAGCACAGTAGTCCACTGGCATCTCCCCTGCCATAGTGTTTATATCATCATTAGCCACAAAATTCTGGTTGAAAGTGCAACAAAAATAAAGTGGTGGGTGAAGATGAGCCACATGCTGGACATGCTTCAACAGCAGGCGTCTGGCCAGCCATGTCAACAAATGTGGTCCACACGGCACAGAGCTGTATAGTAGAAATGGGCCATGCAGTAAGGAGAGGAGAAATAGCCAGTCCTCTCAAAGTAGATGCAGCCTTCAACACACTATTTCACCAGCAACACCACATTATACAATTTTAGGCCGTGTAGCAGCTCCATTTTATCATAGGAATGAAAATGTTAACCTTTTTCTTACATTATGCCTTCTTCTTTGCTTAATTGGCCACGTCTACCTAGTAATCATGGAGAAAGATGAAATAAAACTTCTGGGTAGAACAGAACCTACATTGTGTCCTGAACCACAGCACAAGAGCAAAATAAAGTGAGGCATTGGCATTTTGAAGATGGAATAACAAAATCACTTCATGCCATCAAATTTTGTTGGACTTCTTTATGCCCAAGCAAGCTTGGCCACAATAGCCAAAAACCCGTAAAGAGCATGGTTAGATTGCCTCAGCACAGCAAATGAGTGACATTTGGTTTAGGAACTCTCAAATAAAATTGGGAAAAAAAAGTTACTATTCAAAACACAGTATCTTGGTGATCACATCTCTATTACCGTGTTCATCTAACACAGTGATTTTCAACCTTTCTCATTTCACAGCACACATAAACGAATTCCTAAAATTCTGCAGCACACCAAAAAATTGTTTATATTTTTTGCCCATCTGACAAAAAAAAAAAAAAAAAACACAGGTATAATTTTGATTCATTCACACCAGATGGCTATTATTGTATTGGCTATTGGTCTTTTTTTTATTTGACAATCCAAATGAAAAGAGGTCAGTGCCCTAACTAAATAGTCAGATACTGCATGTTTTAAAAATTCTTACAGCACACCAGTTGAAAACACTGGTCTAACTCTTTTTTTTTTTTAATAAATCTTTATTGTTCAGATTATTACAGATGTTGCTCTTTTTTTTTCCCCCATAGTTCCCCTCCACCTGATTCCCCACCCCACCCCATGCCCTTACCCCCCGCCACTGTCTTCATCCATAGGAGTAAGATTTTTGTCCAATCTCTTCCCACACCCCTCACACCTGCTTCCCCTGAGAGTCGTCAGTCCACTCCCTTTCTATGTCCCTGATTCTATTATATTCACCAGTCCATTCTGTTCTTCAGATTTTTATTCACTTGATTTTTAGATTCACTTGTTGGTAGGTCTGTATTTGATGTCATTTTGTTGTTCATAATTTTTATCTTTACCTTTTTCTTCTTCTTTCTCTTCTTAAAGAATACCCTTCAGCATTTCATGTAATCCTGGTTTGGTGGCGATGAACTCCTTTAGCTTTTTCTTGTCTGTGAAGCTCTTTATCTGACCTCCAACTCTGAATGATAGCTTTGCTGGGTAGAGTAATTTTGGTTGTAGGTTCTTGCTGTTCATCACTTTGAATATTTCTTGCCACTCCCTTCTGGCCTACATAGTTTCTGCCGAGAAATCAGCTGACAGTCGTGTGGGTACTCCCTTGTAGGTAACTAACCGTTTTTCTCTTGCTGCTTTCAAGATTCTCTCTTTGTCTTTTGCCCTTGGCATTTTAATTATGATGTGTCTTGGTGTGGTCCTCTTTGGATTCCTTTTGTTTGGGGTTCTGTGCACTTCCTGGACTTGTAAGTCTATTTCTTTCACCAGGTAGGGAAAGTTTTCTGTCATTATTTCTTCTAATAGGTTTTCAGTATTTTGCTCTCTCTCTTCTTCTGGCACCCCAAAAATTCGGATGTTGGTACGCTTGAAGTTGTCCCAGAGGCTCCTTACACTATCTTCATATTTTTGGATTCTTTTTTCTTTTTGTTTTTCTGGTTGGGTGTTTTTTGTTTCCTCATATTTCAGATCTTTGGTTTGATTCTTGGGGTATGTTGATCTACAGTTGAGTTTCTGTATATTCTTTATTTTAGACAGTGTATGCTTCATTTCTGACTGGTCCTTTTCCATTTTTTTGGCATTCTCATTAAGGTCCTTGAAGGTCTCACTAAGCTCCTCAGAAGTGTCATCAACTTTCTCAACGGTTTTTAGAAGATTCTTGAGTAACCTTATAAATGTGGTTCTGAACTCTATGTCGTCCAGTAGTTTGCTTTCCTCCGTTTCTTTCATTCATGACATGTTTCTTTGTTTCCACATTTAGGCTGCTTCCCTGTGTTGATGGAGTGGCTTTGTGTGGTAGGTGACCTATAGGGGGCAGTAGCTCAGCCTCCCCAATCACCTGATGTGGACGCTCTTGGTACACCCCTTTGTGGGCTGAGTGCAAAGTCTTGGTGTAGTTAAGCCTTAATTGCTGTTGGTACGCTGGGAGGAATTGACCTCCAGGCCAATCGGCTGTGAGGACTCGCTGTGTCTATAAGAACTGCTGTGCTGGAGACACGCTTATGGTGCATGACTTGTTTCAGTGGGGCTTTGGTGCTCGCTGAGTCTGCCTCTTGAATGTGTCACTTATGGATGTGAGGAGTTGAAATCTGGTTTCTCACACTGACCACTAGGTATACTGGCTTCTGGATCTCCAATGGGGTGCAGGTCAGCTATTGTCTGAGCCCACCCAGCAGGAGCTACAGCGAGAGCTACAGTTTTCTCCTCTTTGCTTGGGGTTTGGAGGTTTTGGAGCTGTCTGATCCAGGCTGCAAGTTTGTTAGGTTAAGCTGTAGTCCATTCATATGCAAAAGCCTCTGCTTGGAGCTTGGGTGGGTTTGTAGGTTGTGTGGGGCAGGGTCTCAGGGCGTCACTAGGCTAGGGCGTGGCAAACAGCAATGGCTGCTAGTTAGCCGGCCCTGTGTCTCTGACTGCGTCCCGTCCCGTTCCCCAGCGCAGATAAACAATTATTCCTATGTGCAGCTCTGCAAGCAGGCCCCCCTCACTTTCCGACCCGGTAGCAGACAATCCAGCTTCTCCCCGTAGGAGTTTGGGTCCCCGGCGTCTCCCCAGAAACTGTATTTCAGAGTAATCGGGGGCTTGTCTCCCCTTTGGCTTGAAAAAAGCAACGCCTGCCACCAGCCCAGATCACGCGCCTCCGTACCTTAGCTTTTCAGCGCTTGTGCACGTCTCAATCCTCTTTTCTCTTTCCTTCTAGTTGTAGAACTTCCACTCAGCCAGCTTTCCCGTGGTTCTGGGTGATAGACGTTTTGTCTTTTAGTTGCAGTTTAAATTGTTGTGCGAGGCAGCAGTTTAGGTGTTTACCTACACCACCATCTTGGATTCCCTCCTGGTCTAACTCTTTAAACCTTTACAGAAAAGTGGCAAAATATTTTCAGAAAGTTCCTTTTATATGCAAAAAATACTTTAATGATTTTACTCCAGCCAATTTATTAAGTCAAACTATGAATCAAAATCTGTAATAAACGGCATTACTATACTGATTCCAAGAAAGCAAAACTAAATCCACACATATTTTTATGTACAGACCAAAATTACTTTTAAAATTACTTTAATTTTAAAAGATTTTACTTTCTTTAATTTTTTAAATATGTTTTTATTGATTTTAGAGAAAAAGGGAAAGGGAGAGAGAGAGGGAAACATCAACAATGAGAGAGAATCATTGATCCACTGCCTCCTGCCTATGCCCTACTAGGGATTGAGCCCATAGCCGAGGCACATGTCCTGACTGGGAATCGAACCATTGACCTCCTGGTTCATAGGTCAATGCTCAGCCACTGAGCCACACTAGCCTGGCTCTAATTTCATTTTTTAATTACAATTTTTCTTTACCTTTGTCTCTAACTCCATTATTATAATTAAGCATATGTTTTTCTAAAAATACTTTGTATATATTTTGTCCTTTATAGTTATCCAAACAATTGTGGAGTACACACAGAACTGTAAGAAAGGTCATTTACCAAACAGGTTTTAGTGATTTTGCCATACCTACAGGGGGAATCACGGGGCCCACGTTCAGGCTAGATCTCAGCTTTTTCTCCTACACCAAGCTTCTCTGCTTTCTGGTGCTTTCCTTTAACACAGCCATCGGACTGCTTCATGTAACAGAGCTAGGCAATGTTTGCCTATGGGTGTTGTCTATGGAGGGTGTTTTCCTATACGTAGGTTCTAGTTTTGTTTGTTTTTACTATCTACATATATTTATTACAATCTGTTTCTCCACTCTTTTATGAATAAGTTGTATTTGGAATGCTCAGTATGGAGACTTTTGTAAGAGAAACACATTTGTGACATGTCAAATTTAAAATGTAAACCATGAGAGAATAATTCTTTTCACTTCAATATTTTATGATTTTTCTGGAACCTGAATAGGTCAACAAGTCTGAAAGATAAAATAAATATATGAAAAGGATGTATTCTCTATCTTCATTACCGTAGAGAAGATTTACAAAATGGAAATCTGAAAAAATACCTAAAAATATATTTGGAAACTACATACTATAATTCATTTCAGTGTGTTATTTTTAAAATTAATATGTGAAAAATAAAATTTTTTTATAAAATGCCCTTAGCATTTAATTCTAAAAGTATTATTCTTTCCATAAAACCAGTGGTTTTTATAGGTCATCAAAATATTAAGCCAAAATGGCCAAAGTATAGTCTAAATTATCAAAGAAATTAGATTAGAAGATTAAAACCTTTCTATGCTAAAAAAGACAAAATATATTATTTTTCTTTAAGAACATTTTGTTTGCCCATGTGAACTGCTCAACAGTTCTAACATATATAATAATATGGAATTAAAGTATGTAGTATTTCTTATCTAGCATGTTATTATATACTGGAGGCCAGATGCACGAAATTCATGCAAGAGGCTCGGCCCTCTCAGCGCTGGCTTCATCTGGAAGGACATGTGAAAGGTCGTTTGGCTGTCTGGTCTAATTAGCATATTACGCTTTTATTATTATAGATGTTAGAACTATTGAGTCTTGTATCTAGCATAACTATTATGTTCCTTGTATTTAGTGTTTTTTTTTTATCTTTTAGAGATATTTGAAATCCATAGTAATATTTAAATCATAAAATCAAACTAAAGATATTGAGGTATACTTATTAATTTTTTTTTCTTGAGTAAACTAATTAAAAGCTACATAATTTTCAAGACTCTCAGGCTAAACATAAAAATATTTTCTGATACCAACTTGAATGAACTATGTTGTTTAAGCCTTAACACAAATATGTGAAATTCTCATGCTACTTTATCACTTACAAAGTACCAATCTCAAAGAAAGTTGTTGTATGTTTTTTTAATTAAAAATAAAAGCAAAGATTTAATCCTAGAATTTTTATTATTTTTGCCTTTCTTACTGAAAAAACTTACACAGAAAGATTTAACCTGTCTTCAACATAGGTGGCAGCTAAAGGGAGATAGGAGACACAGAGAAATGAAAACAGAAACAGAGATCATAAAAGAGAGGAAGAAAAAGTATTTTTAAAGATAAGGAAATAAGAAAAGAAGTTTAATATAAATGTGATACAGTCATGATGATTTAACTCATATATAAGTACACAGGGCAAAAAAAAAAATGGCCACATAAATGCGCTGGGTAAACATTAAGGATATAGAAAGGAGCCATTTATTGCTCTGTAACCTCAGCGGCAAGCAAAAATTATTTCCTAAATAACGGATTTCCAGGCTTGCTGAATTATTGTGTAACAGAGGGGCAATAACTTCCACTGAATTTCTCCCTTGGCTATCCGTAAAATGAGCAGCATGAACTAGATCCAGGTAATCTTAGGTGCCGTTTTCAGAAAACTCAATCCATGGAAACTTTCTGTGGAAAACAGAGTCACCGATAGTTCAGGTTTGGAGAGTTTTAATTCATTAACTAAGTGATTAAAATCTAAAGAATGAGAGAAAATAGCATCATACTAATTTTAAAAAATGTATAACACTTTTGCTTTGTCACTTTTATCTCCTATCATCTTGAAGGAGTACACAGTTAGGTCAGATATTTTTCAGAACCTCTATTGCTAAGAAAAGTTAATTCAGATATCAGAAAAATTTTATCTCGTGAAATGCTGAGATTTCCAAAGAATGCTTAAATCTAACAATGTCATAAGTCAATTTTAAAATTTGCTTCTATCAGTAATGGGAACAATAAGTGGGAGATGACAAACTTATATTGGCTTTTATATTCTTTCATACATCTGTTTAGTAGGTATTTTGCCTGATTCAGACATATGGATTTAGTTAATAAAGTCTTTTTTTTTCAGTATTTATGCAATTTTAAATTCACTATAACCTACCATTATGACTTTACTGGTTGGCGGTAATTTTGTCAAACATTACAATTTTTATTCGAGTATTCTTATAAAAATAAACTATTTAGATATAGATTCAGGTAAGTGCTCATATCATTAATTATTTACATAGTGTTAGAAATGTAATCATTTTTTTCCTTATAAAGAGTTCAACTTGTTTTATAGTTCCATATTAGTATATTATGCTTTTTAAATAATACTTCAAAAAGTGAGAGAAAATAAAAAATTAAGCTTAGATCATATGTCTTGTAAATAATATAGCAAGGAAATTAAAGTTTCCTAACCTAGTAAAAACATTATTTAGTTGACTACTGATCCATCCTTTTAAAAAAATCAAATAAGTATTAAAACTTTAAACCCCTATATCTAGTTCTAGTTCAATGAGATATATTGAAGACACTGTAGAAAACCATATTCCCAGAGGGAAAAAATTTTGTTAATATAACACAGAAGTAATTTTTTAAATGAAATAATAGAGAAAATTACAGCTGAGAATATACTATCTTCAGAGCTGCAGAGGAAGTAAATGCTGACTTCAGGTTCAGAACTGAGATATTCTATGGAGGAAAGGAATTCTAAATATAACTGAAGCCAGAAAATGAACTGAAGGTCTCTTTATGCATTAGGCAGCCAGCATTTAAATCCAGGCAAAAAAAAGGTGAGAGGGGGGATGTTTCCTGTAAATAAGTGACAGAAGATGTTGGAAGAAAGCTCAGGATTCAAGTGAGGACACTGGTCCCCAGAATATTTGCATTTCTTCTGGATTTAGAAAGCCCTCATCCTCATCCAATAAAACTTTTTACCCACTTATTCTAAAGTGAAGCCTTCTAAAGGACATAGCTCATCCCACTCTACTCCACTCGACATAAGATTGCCAGTTATGGGAGAAACTTCATGAGAAAACTATCTTATATAACTGGAGAGAAAACCTACACTGTTCCACATATAGTTTTTCTTCTTAAAACATCAGAGGGCAAAACAAGGTATATTAACAGAATCAGTAGCATAGAAGAAAAAGATAAAGATAAACAGAAAACCTCCATAGATATCATTCAGGAAATAGAAGAACATTTATAAAATCTAATAAATATTCAGAGATTTTGACAGATATTATATCTATGAATCAAAAATGGGTTACAATGAAAAAGGCTCAATCAAGAACTCTCAAGACCAAGAAAGAATTATCAAAATTGAAAACACAAAGAAAATTTTTAAAATTCAATAAGGAAACTAAATAAGAAAGTCCAGGAAATATTACAGAGTGTAGAGCAAAGACATGAAAGGAAAAGCTAAATGAGAAAAATAATCTATATATATATAAAAGCTTAATATGCAAAGTGTACCCTCAGGAGTTCGATCTCTCACTATGATGTGTGCTGACCACCAGGGGCCAGCAAGGAATGAAGGAAGGCCCCTGCCAGCAGCCAGCAGCCAGGGAAGGAAGGCCCCAGCTGGAAGCCAGCAGCTAGGGAAGGGAGGCCCTGGGTGGCAGGTGGTAGCCAGCAGCCAGCAGCCAGGAGCCACTAGGGACCCTACCATGCATGAATGTCATGCACTGAGCCTCTAGTGAAATTATAATACAAACACACATATACATACATACCAATATAGGCATCCTAAAAAGAATGAATAAGGTAGAGGGGAAAAAAATCATCAAAGAATAGAACAGACTATTCCAGACTTAAATATAGTTACAAGTCTGCAGTTTGAACTTGTATACTAAGTGTTCAGAACATAAAATGATAAAAGGCCTATACCTAAACACATTATTGAGAAATCTGCACACCTCAATGAAAAAGAAAATCCTAAAAGCTTTCTGAGACAATAATAAGTAACTATAAAAGAAGAAAAATCGGACAAAATTTAGACTTTTATCCACAACATTGGATGCTAAAAGGCAATAGAACAATGCCTTTAAAAGTCCAAAGGAGGGATAAACCAAGATGGTGGCATAGGTAAACACCTAAACTGCTGCCTCGCACAACAATTTCAAAACTACAACTAAAGGACAAAATGGACATCATCCAGAATCACAGGAAAGCTGGCTGAGTGGAAATTCTACAACTAGAAGGAAAGAGAAAAGCACATTGAGACTCAGAGGAGCTGCAAAAGGCTGAGGTACAGAGTCACACGTGCTGAGGACTGGCGGCTGAGTGCATGGCTGGCTTTCTCAAGCAGGAGGGACATGGGGGCTCCCAACTGCACTGAATTCCACTTCCGGATGGGACTCTGGGAACCCAGACTCATATCTAGCAGTGGATGAAACCCGAGGGTGGCTTTCTCTCAGAGGTGCTTGCAGAGATTACCAAGGGACACTGAGACCCAGGGGCCTCTTAGGGCAGGGCTGACAGGAAACCAAGGCTGTCTGCTCTGCCCTGGGACTCTGCCCTATCCAAGCTGAGCAAAGAGGCTTTTGCAAGCCTTGTCTCATAAGGATGTCTCCAGCACAGAAGTTCTCCCAGTGCAGACACAGCTGATCCTCACAGCCAGCTGGCCTGGATGTCAATCCCTCCCAGTGATACCAACAACAATCAAGACTTAACTACAACAAGACTGTGCACACAGCCCACAAAGGGGTGCACCAAGAGTGTCCACTTCAGGTAACTGGGGAGGCTGAGCCACTGGGCCCTATAGGACACCTAGCACACAAAGCTACTCTACCAACTCAGGGAAGCAGCGAAAATGCAGAGACAAAGAAACAGATCACAAAAGAAAGAAATGGAGGAAAACAAATGACTGGATATAGAGTTCAAAACCACGGTTCTAAGGTTTTTCAAGAATTTCCTAGAAAAGGCTGATAAATTTAGCAAGACCCTCAAGGATATGAAAAAGAACCAACTAGAAATTAAGCATACACTGACTGAAATAAAAAATATTATACAGAGATCTAACAGCAGACTAAAGGATCGCAAGAATCAAGTCAAAGATTTGAAAAACAAAGAAGCAAAAAACTCTCAACCGGAAAAGCAAAAAGAAAAGAGAATCCAAAAATATGAAGATAGTGTAAGGAGCCTCTGGGACAACTTCAAGCGTACCAACATCCGAATTGTAGGGGTGCCAGAAGAAGAGAAAGCAAGATACTGAAAACCTATTTGAAGAAATAATGACCAAAACCTTCCCCTACCTGGTGAAAGAAATAGACTTACCAGTCCAGGAAGCACACAGAACCCCAAACAAAAGAAATCCAAAGAGGACCACACCAAGACACATCATAATTAAAATGCCAAGAGTAAAAGACAAAGAGAGAATATTAAAAGCAGCAAGAGAAAAACAATTACCTACAAGGGAGCACCCATATGATTGTCAGCTGATTTCTCAACAGAAACTATGCAGGCCAGATGGGAGTGGCAAGAAATATTCAAATTGATGAATAGCAAGAACCTACAACCAAGATTACTCTACCTAGCAAAGCTATCATTCAGAATTGAAGGGCAAATAAAGAGCTTCACAGATAAGAAAAAGCTAAAGGAGTTCATCAATGCCAAACCAGTATTATATGAAATGCTGAAAGGTATTCTTTAAGAAGAGGAAGAAGAAGAAAAAGGTAAAGATAAAAATTATGAACAACAAATACATATCTATCAACAAGTGAATCTAAAAACCAAGCGAATAAAAAAAATCTGATGAACAGAATAAACTGGTGAATATAATAGAATCAGGGGCATAGAAAGGGAGTGGACTGACAATCCTCAGGGGGAAAGGGGTATGGGAGGTGCAGAAAGAGACTGGACAAAAATCGAACACCTATGGATGAGGACAGTCGGGGGGGGGGGGGCGCGGTGTAAGGGCAGAGGGTGGGGTGGGAATTGGGTGGAGGGGAGCTATGGGGGGGGAGGAACAATTATAACAATCAGAACAATAAAGATTTATTAAAATAAAAAATAAAAGTCCAAAGGAAAGTTATTTCCAACCTAGAATTCCATGCCCCACTCAATAATTAATCAAATATGAGGCTGGAAAATTAAGCCTTGCATAAATGGAAGAGCTCAGAAAATATAAGCCCCCTTATATTTCTTAGAAAGTTAGCTGAAGATATACTCCAGTAAAATGAGGAAGTAAAGGGGGGTGAGGGCTTGTGCTCAGGGGAGGGGGTGGCAGGGGAGAGGTCAATAGGGGGGAAAAGAAGACTCATGTAATACTTTAAACAATTGAAAAAAATGTTTAATGAGGAAGTGAACTATAGATCTAGCTGGAAGAGTAGAGCAGTCCTGGAAAATGGCAATACAGCTGGCCTTAGAGAGGAACAAACCAGAGTAGAGGAGTGAGGGTGGGCTTCATAAATTGTGAAGAACAGCTCTAGGATAAAAATAATTAACAACATAGATAACCGTTAGGATTCACTAAATGATGTCAAAGAGGTGAGTCAAAAACTTCATTGAACATAAAAACTTTTTATAAGGAACTCTCATACTAATTATTAAACAAACCAAAATGTGCTCATTAATTAGATATGGAAAAAGAAAATTCACTTTATCTTGATGCTAAGCAATGTTCTTCTATTGGCTTGGGACATTGAACCTGAAGAGATGGAAATGTAACCTGAGCTAACTGGCCCAATGGGAAACAATATATACAAAATCACAATAATCCTATATAATAAAACCCTAATATGCAAATGACAGAAAAGTGGAACAACCGGTCACTATGACATGCACTGACCACCAGGGGGCAGATGCTCACATAGAAACTGCCCCCTGGTGGTCAGTGCGCTCCCACAGGGGGAGCACCACTCAGACAGAAGCCAGGCTCATGGCTGGTGAGCACAGCAGCGGTGGCAGGAGCCCCTCTTGCCTCTGCTGCAGGCAGGCAGTAAGGAGAGAGGGGTCCCGGACTGCAAGAGGGTTCAGGCTGGACTGAGGGTACCTCTCCCCCCAGAGCACAAATATCATGCACCAGACCTCTAGTATATACATAATTGTTTTATGTATGTACATATATATAATTATTGGTTCTCAAATGTTAGGTGAATATAGGAAAAGCCCAGAATTCTTAACTATGATTGCAGGATAAAAGGTAAACATTAACAAACCTGACAGTGTAAAAGTAAAAACGTAGTTGGTAGGCCATGGCACATGGCAGACAGGACAAGATAATTACCCTTATCTTTCACTTTGGGGAATGAGAAAATATCGTCAAAAGTTGGTGGAACAAAAAATACATTTTAGTGTGTCATTAATGTTATATATGTAACCAATAAAATCATATAAATGTATAATAATAATTACTTAATACTTAATTGAGAATAGGAGTGGGAGGAAAGCAGTCAACATGCAGTGATCTAAATATGTGACTTTATCAGGAGGTGTTCAATGGATATGGAATAAAGTTGCTAAATCAAGAAATATTATCCAGGAATACAAAGATAATAATCAATAGAAAATCTAAAGATGCACATGGTTGACTTTGGCTCTGTGGAATGGACCTGGGAATGGCTGTGACGATTGCTTTGAATGATACGTCCCCTGTATTATTTGTTACAATGTTCATATGTTAATTTGCTAAAACTCTTTTTTTTTTTTCAAATCTAAAATCATTAAGATCTCACTTAGACATAAAAAAGGAACAGTCAAGACAATATAATTCTGGACTGGCCCATCTGCTAGAGAATGTGATCACACCTGCTATGTCCTGAGCACCCACTCTGTACAAGACAGGATGCTAAGTGGCTTGTTTCCAAAGATCAGAAGGAAAGAATCACAATGTTCATTTCACAGAGGTAAAAACTGAGCTCCAGGGAATTTAAGTAACTGGTCCAAGGTAACAAAGGGGTTGAATGGTATAGCCAAACCAACTCTAAAGCCAAAATAAAATTTAAAAACATAAGGAGAGACGTCATGCTAGATCCTTCCTCTTGGTATATACCAAGTCTAACAGTCTCTGATCCCACAAGCAGAACAAAACCAACATCTACTCGATTTCCCATGTCAACCTAAATATCTATGCAGGCATCCAAAGAATGTGGATAACCAGATAAGTTTTTATTTCCAGGGTGTGTGTAGGGTCCACAAAGTTTGTTATCTATCACAGGTGCAGGGATTTAACCTTGAGGGCTCTTCCTACACCGGGTGTGCCTGTATCACATTATACATATTTTATTCCATTAACATTTTCCTGAACCTACATTTCTGCATATAAAAATATTACACTGTTACAGCATCACAGTAAATCAAATCAAAAATAAAAAAGGTCCCTTTATCAAAGCTTAGTTTATGTTTATTTTAAGAGTGTTCAAAAATCCACTCGATGTGGTTAGGTTTTACAGCTCTTAAAAAACATGCTCCAAATTTACAGATATTTCATAACATTCCTATCAGCATATAAGAGCTTCTCTCACAGCTGGCACAGAGTGTCCTTTCTTCTGTCTCTTCTAAGTCAGTAGGAAGCTCCTTAGATCTCCTTTTGCGAACATTTTCTCTCCTGGCAGTGGGGAGTCACAAAGGGGAAGCTATTGATCTGGCACTGAAGCAAAAAATTTCCACACGATGAGATAGCTAGCATAAGTACAAGTTCAGGCAGGAAACCAATGATTTTATTAATTATTGCTGGTCATGTCATTATACACAAATACTCAGGCCAAAAGGAAAAAATACAGAATGTGTGTGTGTGTGTGTGTGTGTGTGTGTGTGTGTGTGTGTGTGTGTGTGTGTGAATGAGAAAGGGAGAGAGAAGAGAAAGGGGACAAGGAATGAGAATGAATGCCATCCTGTAGACACCCCACCAGCACTCACCGGAGGAAATCAAGTTGCCGCCAGTTTGGCTGGGCTTCAGAGCCATCTGCATAGTATTTAAAAGTGAGAGCCAAACTCTGAGCTATTTTATTGGAGTTAGTAAGAAAGCTCTCCAATCTATATCCGAAACTCAACTGTTCCAGCCTCTGAGAATCACTGAAAAGAGCTTACGGAGGTCAAGGAACTTAAAAACAGCATGAGAAGCCGCTTTGCAGTCCATGTAAAACCAGGAGTCAGTAGCCTGAGCATTTGATTAGACCATTTGGTTTCTAATGAGTGGTGGGAAAATCCTGAGGCAGTTCTTGGGGTGAAAGGTATAAGATAGAGGAAAATAATAGTACTAACAGACAAAATATACAGAGTGCTTGCTCAGAGCCAGACACTGCTTTAAGATTTTTACATTCACTAATTTATTCCATCCCCATAGGTAAGGTTGTGTGGTATTATTATTATCCACATTTTGCAGATGAAGAATTTCCCAGGAGAAATTCCTGGGATGTAAATGTTTTCCTTTAGATTGGTTTTTAATTTTTGATCTCTCAAGATCCAATGCTTGTTTTTGTTCCCATGTGAATCCAAAGTGTGCAAATGTGATTCTGAGTTTCTTTCAATATCCATGAAGCATTTAAGAAAAACATAGATTCTTTTGAAAAAATAGGTTATGATTTATCTAGACATATATATAACAGTAATGGTAGCTAACATTTACTGAATACCTTTTATTGCCAAACTCTGCTATTCACATAATCAATTATATTGAATCTTGCAACAAACCCATAAGGTTTAACACCCATTTGCAAATGAGGAAACTAAGGCACAAATGTAAGTAACCTGCCAGAGATCACAATGCTAGCAAGTAGCTAAGGCAGGACTTAACCCAAGACAACTGTCTCTTGAGTTTATGCTGTTGCTTTGGTATCTATTGCTGCCCTCAAAAATTAGTGGCTGAACACAACAATTTAATATTATTTCTCTCAATTCTGTGGGACAACTGGGCTCAGGAAGTACTCTCACTAGGGGTCTCACAATGAGACAGCAGTTGGGGCTAGAGTCAAAAGAAGACATAAGTGGGCTGGACATCTAAAATGGTTTTTTACTCAGATAATTGGCACCTCCACAGGAATGGCTGGAATTGCTGGGGGCTGGCTGTCCTCTCTCTCTGTCTCCACAGTCTATCAGTGTGGGTAGCTTGTGCTTCCTCACAGCTTCATGGTCTCAAGATGATAGTCACATCTAGCTTTGCCCCGTGTGAGCAATCCAAGAGACCCAAGAAGAAGCTGGAGATTTGCTCTTGACCTAGCCTGGAAGGTCATGCAGCATCACTTTTCCAATCCTATTGGTCAAAAGCAAGTCCCAGGGCCCAGGTCCCACCACATTCAAAGAAGGGGATTACACAGCAGTGTAAATACTCATGGGGGCCCCACCTTTGGAGACCAGTATCATAGCTCCTACTTAGAATGATTTGTTGCTTATATTGTAAACTGCAGAGCCAGAGATATGGGTCCAGTTTGAAGGAGGAACATAAGCTACTGAACATAAGCACATAAGCAGAAATCCTTTCCAAAATAATTGTCTTCTTCTACTAGAGAAATCTGCAGAGATGGCACTGTGCTGCCTCAAGATGATATCAGCGAGAGGAATTCCAAAAAATGTCTGGAAAGATTCTAAGCCTCATTAGGTCAGAAAAAAAAATCCCATTTTTCTTTTTCCTTGCTCTTTAAAACAAAATGGAAAGTCTCCCTAGAATACAGGCATTTTCTTGACTGAGTACTTGTCCTAGCTCTGCTAATTTGTCTTGACCAAGTCATGAAACTTCTGGGCAACATTTTCCTCTTCCTTGAAAATGCATATTATTATTTTCCATTGTGAAATCGATGGGAGGATCAAGAGATTATGCACATGAAGTTACTTTGAAAACTGAAAAGCAAGGCACTTCTCACTTTTGGAGCTTGCTATTGGTTGATTATTGAACTGATGTATGTCGCTTCTACTGTGCTGTATGTTCCATGACATCAGGGACTGTGTTGAGCCCACAGTTCTGAAAACCATATGCTTTATCATGCAAGCAAGAACACTTCCAAGAGGGAAAGGGGACTTCTGAAAATAATTATGTTATAGACCCACAGATGTGAAAAGGACATGTGTTCATCCTACCCTAGTAGATACTCAATAAACATTTGTTCAATATAAAATATTATTTATATGACACTTTTGGTATTTATTTTTTCTCCTTTCTCATTATTACTCTTGTCATTCTCTCTTATTCCATCTTTTCCTCACTGTCACCTAATTTTGTCTTTAATAAAGAACTCAAATTCGATCCCATCTCTAATAGCAAACTCACTCTTTCATTATTAGATTATCGCTACTCTTAATGTCAAGCTACCTCATAAGAATTAGAGTTACATTTTATTAATTCCAAATAGAATTGTTTAGTGCCCACTACATGGCAAGCTCTGTCTCACATGGGCTAGGCAGCAGTGACCAAGATAAGCAAAATTCCTGTCTTCAGAGACCTTACATTCTTGGGAAGTTAGACAGACAGTATATATACAACTATTATAATCTCAGGTTGTGGTAAGTTCTATGAAGAATGTAAAATGGGAAGATTTGGTAACCAATTATGTGAGTTTTAAAAAGACAGTCTAGAGAGAGGAGACATAAGCCAAAATCTTAATGAATGAAAAGCCCAGGCATATGAAGGGCTGGGGAAAGTGCTCCAAGCATACAGAGCAGTAGCTGCAAAGACCTGAAGGAGGATGAGTTTGTCAGCACATTGAGAAATGGAGGGTCATTGGGCCAGAGCCTAGTAAGCAAGGGGAGAGCAGGGTGGCCATGGTTGGAGAGTGCTGGCTGTGAAGTCAGGTAGACCCACATTAGAGATGCTGACTCTCCTGATCCCGGTGGCATGACCCAGGCATGTTATTTATACTCTCTGAGCCAACCTTTTAGCGTTGATGTGCATGAAGATTAAATAAGATAAATGTGAAGGGTCCTACAAATAGTAGATGCCATATACATAGGGAATGAGATAGAGTTACAAAATTACTTTGAGATTCTTGAATGAATGATCCTAAACTAATTCATAAGTAGCTGTATTTGTAACCTATGTAACCCATGTTAATAGGTTACAAATTGGACATAAAAATTAAAACTAATACTATCTTTAAGTTTTGTGTGTGTGTGTGTGTGTGTGTGTGTGTGTGTGTGTGTGTGTGTGTTTAATTTCCCTAATGGTCATTGAACATTCATGTATGTGTTCAATCTGAATATAGAATAAAGATGGAGATGTCACTTATCATTTCTGGAAACTCCTCTGGCATCCCAGGCCTGGTGTCCTTTACCTGTTCCTAATCCTCTTGTCTCAGTGCTCCTTGCACATCACTATTCATTCTCCAACTAATAGTCACCAGATTCCCTATCTTCTTTTTAAATCTTACCACTTCCTACTCCTTACCTTTCATAGCATAAAACTTGACTGTTTCCAAAGAAATCTCAAGCTAGTTGAAAGGGATTAGCTTTCCAGTAATCTAGTTGGAACTTGGTCTTTTTGTGCTTACCCTGAGCTGCACCTGTTGTGCAGGTGCTAGTCCAGCCACTCTTCCCTGAAATGGCCAGCGTATAAAGTCCTTTGTGCAGCTCGGCAGGTGCATTAATTATAGGCTACCTGGATGCATCTAGAACACTTGGCAGTAGCAAGACTGTAGTTAATGTTCTGTTAAACAATGTCTCCAATGGTGTATATTGTGGAGAATTGTAAGAGACATTTAGATAACAGCTTAGTATAATCCAGGAGTCATTTAATCGCCTCAATTGTGTCCTGACTCAATTTTGTTGCAAAATAAATCTTTCTCTTTGATAAAAATTCTTCCAAACTGATATAGGTATCGGCCTTGAAACAAGGTATGAGAGAGTTATATTTACTGCCATGAAAATAATTTCTAGTCAGGGAAATTCATTAGCATTACTGAAATGTTGGCTCTCGCATGGATGTGCCCGCAGTTCTTCTCTGAAGCCAGGAATCCCTAAGGCATTTTCATACTTTGATTTCAAATGTGGAAAAACTCAGTACTGCCAAAGATTGCATTTTTTCAAAAGATGAATCCGAGTGGATTTTTCACCAAATGCATAAGAAACTGAAGTTATTTAAATGACCTGTGTTGAAAATTAAAAAGCACTCATGTGCAAGAATAAGCATGTGGATCTCTCATTTCAAAAGAAAAAAAGGTAATTAAATCATCCTTTCTTAGTTAGTCCAAGGAAAACCCACTAAGATGGAACCAGTTTGCCAGTTCATTAGATAAAATACATAAAAGTGGTCAGAATTATCTCAGCTTCCTTGAAGCCCAGGGTAAGGGAATGAATCCATCAATACACAAAGACTGGTCTGGTACATGCCCCTCCTGCCCCCCTTGGAGAATATCATCTCTACCTGAGAGATAGCCTGTCTTCCTAGCCTCCTTTTTATTTAGCTAAGAATGGTCTTTTGAGAGTAACTCCTTGGCTCATAGAGGAAGAAGCAGGTGATAGCAAGAGCTGGGACTTTTGGTAGCAGAAGGAAAAGAAACTTAAAGAATTGTAATGTTGTCATCACCAGTTTCAGAGAAAGCAAGTTTTCAGTTATTTAATGTCACTCATCTTGTAATAATAAAGAGTTATCAAGGAAGGACCTAATAAGTTTTTATGGGTGTTTTAGTAGCTCCTCCAATTCTCTCATCAGGCCATTAGGACTAACAAAGCCAGCAATATAGAATACGGAAATGGGTAAAGCAGAGAAAACAAGAAAGGAGTTCTTTGGGGAGGGACACAGCAGACCTGTGCTAGTATTTCCGTTTTATACTCATGGCAAAGGGGGTCCTTTTCTTGTTCCTCCATCTTCACTGCATCCAAAGGACACAGCCCAAGTCTCATGAGAAAGAGCTGCCTTCACCTGTCTCAGTAATTTTATTTAAAAACCTATCACCCTGACTGGAAAAAAAAAAATATATGCTGACTTGAGGGAAATAGCGTAATGGTATTCTGTTTCCCTCTGCACTCTCCGAATCACAAATATAAGCATTTTTCTTAAAGCTAAACTTTTAAAGTCTCCATCAAAAGCCACAATCATATTCCCTAATCATGAGTTCCTATATTGTCTCAGCCCCAATCTCACTCACTTGTTATTGAGCCCCATGTGTATAATTTGCCATGAGATATAGCCACAGAGATATCTCTTCAGCACTACAATTTACACTAAATCTGTAACCTCTTCAGTTTTCCCATCAGGGCACAACAGACCTCCAGATTCTTATGCTTTTACCCTTAGAATCATTTTGGAGATACTGCTCCTCTTCCTCATGCAGAATTTAATTCCGCTTATTGCAATGAATGTGTATTGGCCCCTAATAAGTGCATGAGCTGTAAAGCTAAATAAAAGAACAATCCTACCTTCAAGAGGCTCAGAGTGTGGTGTGAAAAAAAAGACACATATGCAAGTGACAACACAAGTTGGACTCGGATCAGTTCAAGCTAGACATGGAGAGAGCAATGACTGAGGAGTAGAGTTTCAACAGGCAGAATGTGAGGGAAAGCACGCGAAGCAACTGTGACAACATGAGCACAAGCAAATAGAGTGAGTGTATTCAAGGAAATGAAAGCGAGCTGTGCATGGAACGGATGGTGGAATGTGGTCAGAGATAAGGCTGGAAAGCTGACTCGTGCCCTCTAACAGCACATCACCGATTGTGATACTCTTTTTACCCCCCACTCTTTAAAAAATGTGTATCTTACATCTATTGCCAGGAGAAGATTTTTCAATCCGCTCATCTCCTCATGCTTGATATGTTTTTATTAGATTATAAATCCTTAAGGGAAAAACATGTCTTTTGTGTGTTTTTTGTGTACTCCAAATACTAACAAGTATTGTATACAAAAAAGCAGTCCCTACTTTTTAGAGATTCTATGTCACACTGGGCACACCCCTCCAGAGCCCATGGCTTTATACGGGCATTTTTCTGCGCAGGTGGAGACGTCAGGAGAAGAGTGAACATCCTTAGGAAGTATCACTAGTTACCAAGGTAGGGGCAGGTGGAGGAACCTGATTTTTGCTAAACAGAAGGAGGCCTGGGAGATTATAACATTCATGATTCCTTGATTACCAGAAAATAGGGAACATATTAAAAGGTTAAGAAACTGCCCATTCTACCCACCAATTCAAACTAGAAACAACGGATCATGAAGTCCAATTTCAAGATCTACAAAAAGCCATCAGCCTGAGATATTTTATTCCTTTTTTTATCTCCTCCTACAACAATATTTCACAGTTCAAGTTGTCTTTACTTGTCCTTTTTGCAAGCTTTTTCACAATTTTAAGGAATGTGACATGCATTCTGTGGAAGAGAGAGAAAAAAGACGGGATAGCACCAGATTTACTCTGACCTTTTTAAGGTTCCAAATTTAGTTAGTTAGCCATTTCTATCCTCTTCGCTTTTCAGAAGCTTGTGTGCTCGAGAGAACTAAAAATGGCACACCCCTCCACATTACCAGCATTTAAAAGGTTAAACAGTTTATTTTTATCCCACTAAGCAGAGAATTAAGACTCCAATGTGTCCGGGCTTTCTATGACAAAGATCACAGCAAGAATCTAGAAATGTGTCCTTAACCCTTTCACTTACAGGCCTCGGACCCCACGCTGGGGGATTTCTTCCCAAATTTTGCAAACTGTTCAACTGTGGCTCTCAGAAATGGCCACAAGGCAGACAGGTGCTACCTTTGTTCCTCAGAGTTGGTCGCCTCTGTCTGTAGGAGCCCAGGGTGCAGGATGCCGAGTCCCCTGAATAGGGAACTGTCCCTGGCAGCAAAGGAACTCCATCCCCTGGGCTGCTTCGGGACCCTGCCATTTTCTATGCAGGGCAGTCTTCCCTCAAATGAATATTCTGATACAGAATGGACGGCTTTCTTTGTGACCAGATCTATTTTAAGTGATATTGAGTGAAGCGAGATCCTGACTCATAAACCTTTCGTGTAAAGAGGCATGAGGGTATACAAAACAGTCAGGAACTGGGGAGGAAATACTTTACCATTTATAAAGGTACATGCCTCACTATTCTTTCTCTCTCCCCTTTCTCAGATGAACTCCAACAATTCTTTTCTAAATTCTCCACTTCGGGGCACACACGCAAAGAGTAAGAATCCCAATGGTAGAGGGTGGAGGCTTTGTCCTGTCACCAGTGAGTTAGGAATGAGTAAGCTGTCTCCTGGTTCCAGAGAAGTGAAGTCACCAAGAAGCCAGGCTCAGCCAGAGGCAGGACATGCAGCTACTTAACAGCTTTGATCCTTTCTTCCCCTCCTCCGGGCTACTCTCAATTTTCTACCGAAATAGCCAGGGCTTGTCTTTTCTTACCCATTTCAAAACCTGCTATGAGAACACATAAATGGGTGGCATAATTTCCAAGCACAAGAAAAGTGAACTACCCACTCTCACAAAACAATGCAATCCTGCTGGGCTGTTAAAAAAAAAAAAATGAAATAATTAAAAATGGAGTTTTTCGTTTCCAGTAGGAGAGCACTTGCTTTGGCCTTTGGAGGCACATTTAAGCTTTTGTGACCTACACGCTGAGAGCTGACCTGGAAAGCATAGCTATGAGGTGTGGTTAAATCTCAGGCCTTCCATAAAGAAATTCGCTGCTTATGTAAAAGTGATGCTCTCTGGTCCTAAAACTACACCTCTGCTCTCAGAAAACAAAAATGTAAGTGATGATAATGTGCTACATTCCTTGAATGTATCAGCCTTACAAAACCACTGTAGCCTGGGATTTTTAAAATATATTTGCTCTCTTCAAGGGATTTTTCTGTATAATATAAATGTTCTCCTTTTTGCCACCTTTAGAGCACATGATTATGGGAGCAGAAGGGAGTCAAAACTTATGTGGAGTTGAACTCTAAATTCAGCATGTAAGGTGAAAATTACATAGTCAAAGTTATCCTTCAAAATCCCTCAAATTATCTATAGGGTATACATATATATGCTTGTATATATAACATGATACAGTAACTTTTTTTCATGCTAAATTGTGGGAACTTCAATGCTGGATTAATGGAAGAAACAAAAGGAAAACCTACATACCTCTCTGGGCATTCAAACTAGGAAAAGATAAGGACTTATAAATCTTTCATTTGCTTGCATGGTCGTTCTCTTCTCAGTTAATACTTAACCTCTATAACCTTAATACATATCACCAGAAATTTTTTTAGTGAGCATTAAATAAAGTTTGTAGAGTCTAGTTACATGTAGGCTTGATGTGACTCTTCTATAGTCAGTTATGATCTTATAACTCTAATCATTTTACAAATGTATCTCCACCCATATGTTATCTGATCCTTATTAAGTAAAATAGACAGGTATGAGCATTCTCAACTGTAGGTGATAAAATAATCTGGAAAACTTAATTGTCATTTCAGAATTCTTTGTCACAAAAATAACCTTCAAATATAAGGGTGACTAATCTGAGAAGGCTACCTACTGTATCACTCCAATTTTATGACATTCTAGAAAATGCAAAACTTGGAGACAATAAAAAGATCAGTGGTTGCTGGGGGAGGTAGTGAAGAGATGACTAGGCAGAGCACAGATAATTTTTAAAATATTCTGTTTGATTCCATAATGATGGATATTTGTTGTTATACATTTGTTCAAATCCATTTCATGTACAACACCAAGATTGAAACCAAAGATAACTATGATAAGAAGCCAGGATTTCATATCTGACATCTAACAATGAAGTTTTTAGGCCACTATATGTATTTTATCAAATTTGATTTTCATAGCAACTTAATAAATTAGAGACGTACATTCTTAGGGGGTCTCAGGAAGCATACTCCTAGTTCTTAGCAAAGTAGGAAGCCACAGTACATTCTTAATAACTATGTTTAATGAGTTAATTAATTCCAATCTAAATAATAAACAATGAAATCCAGAATGGTTACAGAAGTTTTCTAAGGTCTACGAGGCAAAAATAAACATAGCCAGTCTAGAACTCAGTCTTCTGATTTTTAAACCAATTAGCTTCCCACTGTCCCAAACTACCCTGGGATAACATGAGTTATCCTAAAGGAACCAGCTTAATATCATTTGTTATGCCTATGTACTTCCTCCACAATTGACCCAAAGGAAGTACAAGGCATGTGAAAGACAGGGGATTATAGGGAGAGAAAAATTCCAAAGACGATCCAACACAGCCATATCTTAGAGCAGTGGCTTCTTAAAACTTTGGGGCTGTGATGCACTGATAGATATGCATTGTCTTAATCACTTCAGACTGTTATAACAAATGCCAGAGACTCAGTGACTTAACAAACACTTATTAGGGTTTCAATATGTGAATTTTAGGGAACACAAACATTCAATCTATAGCATACGTATTGCACCACAACCCAGCATTTACATGCACACATACACAACACACACAAAAATCTAATGAAACAATACTCGTCCTCACTTATAGGTACTTGCCCTTACTTATGAGAAAGAAACCCTGATATTTTCTAGCCTATTCTATTATTGTTTATACTGGTAGCAACTAGTTAATTTGATTTTACAACCCTAGCAGAGAACAATTTGAAGTGAGTAAGATTTTTATTGAATGATTTAAGTCCTTAATATTCTTTCTCTTCTCCTGCTTTGCAAGTTGAAGGTAGTGGTCTCAACAGTTTTTACAGGCTATGAGATAGCTCATAATCACCATCATAATAATGCAGCCACCCTGCATTTATAAAATACTTTATACTCTTCTGAATGCTAACTCCCACTTTCTTTCCTATGCAACACACCCAGCCCAGTGATTTAAGAAGTATATGAGAGGCAAGTAAAGGCTAATTGTCTTTTGGACAAAGGGCTAATATTAATATATACGTATCTGTATACATATAAAGTAAGATAGCTTATCACTGAGGTCATTTAAAACAATAAGTTCTCATCCTTCCTTGCTACTTAATGTGTGTGGAACTAGCATGCAGACTTAAAACTGATGTCTTTGTACTAATTATCAAGTTAACAGAGGTCTGGTTTTCAACAATAAAACATGAAAAAGAAAAGGCTAGCAGAAAAAAATCTTGTCTTTGTTTAAAATCATGCCTTCATTCTCTTTGGTATCATGGGAAATATTCCCCCAGGAAATTAAAAATCATCCACCATTGTGTGCCTATCTTACAACCAGGTGTGTGCCTATCTGTTACAATTACAGAAGCACTGAAGATTAGAAGACAAGGTTTAACTGTTTTCAGAGACAAATTTATTTCCTGTGAAAACATAGACTATCTCCTGTTCCTAATATACACCTTTCAGATCTTAGATAAAATAAATGGTGATAACAAAATAAGCTTCTATTTAAATGGAATAATAGTAGAAGGTTAACAAGCACAGGTTCCAGAATGAAAACACAGGGAAGTATGTATGTCTTCCTTATTCCACTGTCTAATGTTGCTGGAAAACTCACACGCAACAGTCATCCACCCTAGGAGCTTTTTGCATTGCAGCCTTGGCAAAGCAGCATCTCTGTAAGATTTATCAAGTATAAAGTTGAACCGCTTCTATAAAAAAATGAGCTGCTCCAGAGATACAATAATACCAATCATGAAGTTGTTTTAAGAATGCTCATTGGAGGCCCTTGGAAGGGTCAGAACTTGGGAGCTACCCTGAAAAAAATCTTGAATTAACAACTGTAGGACACATTTTCAAGGTGATTTGAGTTCAGCACTTTGGAACTGATTTAACCAAATTCGGTGTCTCCAATATGGAAAAACAGAGATTTAATTGGAAAAGCACTTAACAGTGTATGTTATATTACAGGAGTCCTTTTGTTGCACAGTGTTTTTATTATTTTTAACTAATCTCTTCGTATAATCTTGCCCTGTGTTTACCCTATAGTTCCCTTTTGTTTCTTTGTCAACACATTATCTACAGGCTTAGCTTACTCTATGGCTTTGAATTGTTCACTGAGATCACATCACTTCTCACCACAGCAGTTGGCAACATGTCTTGCCTGAAATAAACAGATTTCATGTCTTCAAGTATACAGTTAGCTAATTTATTTTACCAGTGAACCCGAATGTCCTTTCAGAAATCTGAAAGGTTTTAAATCTAAGATACATTAGTATGCCAGTCTCTAATGTCTTTGTAGGGTTAAGAAAAGGGCATGAAACGCCCTAATACTATTTACACATACAAGCTAGATTGTTGAAACTAATGAATATTCTGCATTCCACAATCTATTACTAAGTTTCCACCATAAAAACTGTTATACCAAGTGGAACCTTTGAAGTACTATCCTTCTCTGTCCACGGGCTTTAGTCAGGCTCCCAGCCTGTTTCCATGGTCCACCCTGTTGCCTAATTGGTTCAAAGTTGGGCATATGACTCATCAAGGCCAATCAAAGGGATTTTTACTGTAATGAGGCATTCTCTCTCTCTCTCTCTCTCTCTCTCTCTCTCTCTCTCTCTCTCTCTCTCTCTCTCTCTGAAGTAAAAGGTACTAAAGACCAAGTGATCCTAGACTGGACAGGCAGGTACCACCTTTATCAATGCAAGGAGACAGCCTGTTTGAGAAGAAGGCCAACCTGGAAAAACACAATGGCGGAGATAGAGACATGCCCCAATGATATCGGCTCACCACCTGACCCAGCTATGCTTCCGCTGGATATGGACTTTAAGTTCTGCTTCTACATATCTGGGATTTCTGTCACTTGCAAACATAATGACTACGGAAAATACAGATAGCAAAAGAGAGTAAGCATTGCCATTTATTTTATGGTATATTCATACAAAGTCACTTTTGAAGGATAAGTTCATAAGGCAATTAGATTGGTGGGATTCTTTTTCTTTCCACACTTTACATATTTTACTCCACCCTCTTCTTGCTTGCATAATTTCTTAGGAGAAGCTACAATCCTTGTCTTTGTTCTTCTATAAGTAAGGTATTTTTTCTGTTGGCTTTTTTTTCTTCAGGATTTTTTTCTTTATTTTTGGTTTTTTGTTATTTGAAAATGGTATGCCTAGGTGTAGTTTGTGGGGGTTCTTTTTGGAGGGGTGGCATTTATTCTTCTTAGTGTTCTCTAGATTTCTTGAATCTGTGGTTTGGCCTCTGACATTAATTTGGTAGAAATTCTCAGTCACTGTTATTTCACATATTTCATCTGTTCCTTTCTCTCTTTCTCACTCTGATATTTCTGAATGGGTATATTATACCTTTTGTGCTGTCCCAGTCCTTGGATATTCTGTTCCTTTTTTCCCCCAATCTTTGTTCTCTTTGATTTTCAGTTTTGGAGGCTTCTATTGATACATTCTCAAGATCAAAGATTCTTGAGTCTACTAATGATCTTATCAAAGGCATTTTTCATTTCTATTACAGTGTTTTTTATCTCTAGCATTTCTTTATGGCTCTTTTTTTAAGTTTCATGTCTGTTTACATTGCTCATCTGTTCTTACATGCTATCTACTTTATCCATAGAACCTTTAGCATATTAATCAAGTTGTTTTAAGTTCCCGGTCTGATAAAAAAAATAAAAATAAATTCCCAGTCTGATAACTCCAATATCCCTGCTGTGTCTGGTTCTAATGCTTGTTCTGTCTCTTCAAATTGTGTTTTTTGCCTTTTAGTATGCATAGTAATCTTATTTTGGTAGTTGGACATTATGTACTAGGTAAGAGAAACTGCTATAAATAGGCTCTTAGTAATGTGATGATAAGGTATGAGAAGGGGAAGCATTCTATAGTCCTATGATTAGGTCTCAGTCTTATAGTGAGCTTCACCTCTGGACTGTGAACTTAAGTATTTTTCTCTCCCACCTTAGGTGGGACAGGATAGCTTCAGCTTGCTAGAGTTGGGTCTTTTCCTTCTCCTAGTTCAGTAAAACTCTGATAACACACTAGCAGACTGGGGTTTGGTTAATTAGTTTCTCTTAAGGGCAGGCCTTGTTAATGGTGCTCAGACATATTACTAGATGGTTCCTTTTCCCCTCCTCCTGATGGAAGCACAAGGAGATTTTTCTCCAATATTTACTGTGAGACCCTGGTTGAGCTCTTGGAGATAAAACCCACAAAAGTGTGGGTGGCCCTTGAAGACTGGATTTCCCTGAAGTTTTTCTCTCTCAGACTTGTCCACATTGAACTCCCAGCAATTCATCAAGTACAAGTAAAGTTTTCCTGTTTCAAAATTAGTTCCTGTAGTTGTTTCTACTGGCAAGTTTCTGCTCTCATGAGCAATGCCTTATGTATTTGTCTGTTTGCCTTACCAATTTTTGGACCAGTGATTTAACCTGTATCCTCACTTCTCTTACAGATCTAAGAGCTGTTGACTTTTCCAGTCTCTTCTGCTTTTTACTTGTTGGATGGAAAGGCACCTTCCAAGCTCTTCACGTGTGAGACCAGAAATCCACACTGTCTTGATTCACAGCATCTTAATGACTCAGTAATTTTTTTACGGCATGCCGAAACTAAAAGAAATACCCAACAGCTCTGTTTATTAAGCAGCTAGGACCAAACAACTTTTTAAGTATTTATGTTCTAACATCTTAACAGACATTGGAAAATAAATAATAACACATCAGTTGAGATTTTTTTTTTAATTAATATTTTTACTTTATTCTTAAATAACCACAATTATTCAGCAAGAAGATATGTATACCTATTAGGCACTGCACAACTTCTCAAACCTTGAAATCAGATTAAAATTTACTTCTGTCATTTTATATTTCTCATTGACTTTCACGTGGTATTTGCTTTCTGTTGCAGCAATCACCAGAAACCTAACTTTACAAAAATATAACATCACCAAAAGGAATATGGCATAATCTAATGTTAAAACAGTGATTTACCTCAAGCTAATTGTTTGTGGAGTCTGACAAATATAAAACACTATTGCGTTTCCTTCAAGAATTTGAAATAGTCCACAAACCCTGGGAATTAACAAATGATATATTCAAAGAGTCATATGCAGCTGTTAACAGTTGTGAGGACTCTCTCTATGTCCTCCCACAAGAAGATCTCTACAGGATGTGTTGCTAAATAAGTAAGGTAGGGAGAAAAAGTGTATACAGTTTATTAACCAAAGGAGGCATAAATATGAATATAAATATATCTCTCATATTTAAAAATGGAAGGAGAAACTATAAAATTATTTCTAATATTTACCTATAGGAACAAGAAGGTAATGGAGTAGGGGGGGGTCTGAGATAAACCTAGGTTTTTCTAAATATACCTTGTTTTTCAGCTTTGACTTATGAATCTTATACATATTTTACATAATTATAAGACAATTTTGAAAGCAATCTCAAAAAATAGAAAGCTAAACAAAGCAAATGAACTTAATTGCATATTGATTTTGTAGCATAACCACACAGATTTTAAAACACAAGAATTAAAAACTAATGTGGTCCTGGCTGGTGTTGTTCAGTGGTAGAGCATCAGCCCACTCACTGAAGGGGGCTTGATTCCCGATCAAGGGCACATACCTGGGTTGCAGGTTCAATCCTTGGCCCCGGTCGGCGCGCCTGTGGGAGGCAACCAATTGATGTGTCTCTCTCACATCTATGTTTCTCTCTCTCTCTCATTCCCTTCCACTCTCCCTAAAAATCATTGGAATAAATATCCTCGGACAAGGATCAACAAAACAAAAACAGAGTGTGAAATTCTTCAATCATATTGACAACTACAAAAACATATTAAGCTGTTGTCAGTTATCATATAATTGGTGGAATTGTTGATATTGTTGCTCTGAGACTACTTTCTATGTGTATTGATTAAAACAATTGTGGTGGTGTTGTTGAGAACTGGGATTCTTAGGTAAGTAGATAACTGGGGAAGTAGATAAAGATGTAAGCTACAGGAGAGTTAAAAAAAAAAAAAAGAAGCCTAGTTGAGTGGGAAAAAAATGAGTTCATGACATATTTTGTCTTAAAATATACACTTATTTCTTAACTCTGCCCTCAAAACAGCATCCAGCACCAATCCTGCCCTACAGAGGAAATCCAGTGTAACACCATAACTATTTAATTCTTTTTCACTTTAGTTAAGTGTCCTCTAGACCCACCTGGAAACAGTCAACTGATAAGTTTTCTGATTTCATATAAATAATCCATTGCATTATACCCACTTATTTTACCTCTTTCTCAATTCTTAGCAAGATAATTCCAGCATCTCCCAAGTTTCAAGTAACCATCCCAGCAATGCATTAGAATTGGTTCCAGGTATACTTGTCACAACATTAAGTCCTGAGTCATGGAAGGATGCCCCATATCAATCTGCTCTCACTTACCTAGTTTTATATTCTGTCTCTCAGATCCGACATTTTGAAGTCCATTCCAAGGTATTTTACCGTGGTTCCTGCCAGCATGTAGGAGCCAGGTCTTGCAGGTTTTTGGATGACTGAGCCCTTTCCTACCATGACAGGAACAATCATTTCCAATTGGGCAATGCTGAGGCCTGATCTTAGTAATCAGTTTAGAATAATGAGCTGTAAGGACAGAAAAATGGAGAACAAGTATCATCTTATGAGGCTATTGTTACTTAGAGCATAATATCTAAGCAAAGAGAAATGTCTATCTTCTAGAAATGGGGATAGGTAAGTGAATCTATTCTGTTGATCCAAAGGGGAGATTTTGGAGTTGAAGGTTTTCAAGTTTATGCACCCAAATATCTCTATCTTACTTCTCTACCATCTCACCCCTTCCTTAATGGTCTTCCCTTTACTATAGAAGACTTTATTGAAGCTATGACTGCACCTTTTTTCTAATTTCACTAATCTCACAATTAGGACCTATGCTTAATTTTCAGTATTATCTGCCTTCTTGCTTTATTTTTTAAATATATTTTTATTGATTTCAGAGTGGGAGAGAGAGATAGAAACATCAATGATGAGAGAGAATCCTTGATCAGCTGCCTTCTGGCATCCTCCTCTCCCACTGGGGATCAAGTCCACAACCCAGGCACGTGCCCTGACAGGGAATCGAAAGATGACCTCCTTGTTCATAGATCAATGCTCAGCCACTGAGCCACACCAGCCAGCTGCCCTCTTGCTTTAGAACGTGAGATTCTTTTTAAGTGCTGCCCTAGTGGCCTTCTGTCTCACAGTGTACCTTAAGTTGACAACTGGCTGACCTGAACCAATCATTGTCTTTCTTTGGCACTTAGCAACAAGCAACCAAATTCACAATTTTTATAATTATTATTATCCTCGTCTCTCTCAAATACCAGAGAACTTGTATAGGCAGAACATCTCCTCCAGCTATTCCCAAAACAATTAACTATAGGTGAGAGTCTTGATAATTGTGATTCTGCAGCACACCAAGCACTATCATCACCACACTAACAGAAATATGAGTTATGGATGCCATCTGGTCAATAGTTATCCAATTATAGGACCCCACTCCTAGTTTCAACTGTCTTGGTTGGTGTTCCCCCAGAAGCAGACATTGATAGAAGGATTCAGTACAAGTAATTTATCTGTGGAGTGATCCTAAGATATGTGAGCAGAGTAGGGATGTATGTCAAGAAAAAAAGGAAGTGTGTATTATTAAGCAATTACAACTGTGAACATTATAGCCTAACCCCATAGGGAATCTTAAAATTGGTCTAGAATACATGCCTCAGGGTATTCCCACCCAAAAAGCAAGGGTTCTGCCATTCATTAGCTGAGAGCTGCATGACGAGAAAGGAAATGCATAGATTTCCCAGCTTTGTCATTCTATCCTGTGATCAGAGAAAGCCCCAAAGCAAAGAGGTATAGGAGCTGGCAGTAGGAAGCTACAAATAGTGAACTGAATCTGTAAGGGAATAGCATTATGAGTGGGGTATTTTTAGATTCATCTTTTTGCTCATCTACCACCCTTTCCACCACTGCTGAGGCTATTTTCTCTGTAAACAAGGTTCTTCTCATCACCCCACCCCTACCACCATATCTGATTGAATCTGTTTAAATCCTTCCTGGGTTTCAAGGTCTGATTAAAATATCAAGTCTTCCCTCATCACCTCAGTTGAAATTAATTCATCTGTTACCTACCTCACCATACCTGCTACCATGGCGCTCTATCTTAGCACTGTGTACATTCTGCACAGTAATAGAGTTATTTGAAAAATATCTATCTTTTCACTAGATTTAAGTTGAGGACAAGGACCAAATCATAGTGACATTTCAAAATATCATGAAATCCCCCAAATCCTTTAAATCCAATTATGTTTAATAAGCAACTATTAAATTATTCTATTCATTCAATGAATATTTATTGAGTACCTACCACATACGAGGCTTAGTGCTAACTCCTTGAGATGTAACAGAGCCAGAAAGGCGTGAAAGGTACTTCTTCCCTCCGCGCTACCAAAAATTCCCCATTTTTCCAATTAACTACTGGATGAGTCCAACTTTTGTTTTGTTTTTTTTTTTGCTAAGATGTGAATTATCTCTTTTTTTTTTTTTTTTTTTACTCCTACACTGCATCATCCTTGCTCATATAACAGGTAAAATATATTGCACACATACTCCACGTCAGATCATGTTGCTTGTTTCAACTCATTTAATCTTCAGGTTTGAATAAATAATTCCATTTTATAAATCTGGTAACTGAGGTACAAGAGATAAGTAATTTGCACAAAAGTATAGAGCTCACAAATCGAGAGTAAATGGGTGACCTTTAGACTATCTATGTGATTTACATTCTTACTACTCAAAATGCCCTCTCCAAGCATGCTATTACCTATACCTGCTGATAATACCAACTGGAATGCCCTCCTACTTTCATCCATTCAAACCCTTGAACTAATAATTGCTATAATTTTATCCCTCTCCAACAGTGTGTCTTTGTTTTTTGAGAGCATATCAAAATTTGGCTTTCTCAATTTTTTGTTATAAAAAGAATTTTTACCAATGATAAAGGTTTCATACTAAGAAATGTATTCTCTTCCTCATCATCTTCCCTGGATGTCCTATACTTCTATTCAATAAACATTTAAACTTCTCTTTGAAATACAGACAGAAGAAAACTATTAGCAGAATTACAGTGAGCAGCCTCTTCCTTCTGTTCAAGGAATTTGGTTTAGATACTTTACTATTCTTCTGTTACTCAGTTCTTGAGTTAGGCAAAGAAAGAATTCAGAGTCAAGAACTCTATTGCAAAGCGAAGTTTATTTAGCAAACAAAGTAAAAGCAACAAGAGAAATCGAGCAGGCTGAACCTTGGCCTTTTAGAAAGAAAGCCATCGAGAAAGAAGAAGTGAGTTGACTGGGCTGCATAAACTCAGGAAACAAGTCATAGAGGCAAAGGAAAGGCCCTTGGAGTCAGGTTCAAAGGGTTAGCTCAGGTTGAGCTGCCACTCCACTACTCCCCTGGTTGCAAGTCTCCCGGGGACCCTTAGAGCTTAGGAGAAAGAAAGCAAAGATACATGCTGAAGAAAGAAACCATGCTCTAGAGCAAGCATGTCAAACTCAAAGGCTAACATGGGCCAAATAAATGAGGCATGTGGCCCATGGGCCTCAAGTTTGACATGCTTGAGAGAGTGCTCACTGGATCCTCTGTCTTACCAGTTTTCTTATTTATTTTCTAAAGACAAGAATTTTAAGAGAGGTTTCAGGGAGATTCTCTATAGAATATTCATTAGCTTTCTAGGTGTGTCCTTTAAAAAAATTTTTTTTTAATTGATTTCAGAGAGAGAGAAACATCAATTGGCTGCTTCCTGCATGCCTCCTATTGGGGATAGAGCCTGAAACCAGAGCATGTATCCTGACCAGGAATGGAACCTGTGTCTTTCTGGTGTTTGAGTCAGTGTACAACCACTGAACTACACTGGCTGGAGTCCTGGGGTGTGTCCTTTAATATGCTGATTCATCAAAATGAGCACATAGGGTGAGGCTCTGGTCCCTACTGATTGGTCAGTGCTAGGGGAAGGGATCATTAGTCAATGCAGCTGGTCCTGATGTCAGCCATGGTGTTGCTTCATCTGGTTTTGCTGCTTTTCTGGGCCAGAGCTGAAACACAACTGAGGCCTTGATGTTATCTCTAATTTGACCAAAATTCTGTCTCTGTGACCAACATACCTGCAGCTTTGTTCCTAACATTATGTAATGCTGATCAGAACCTCATTGTCCTGAAAGCTTAGTGCTTAAGGGAGCGGTCATGCAAAGGAGGAGGCCAGTAGTAAGGGCTGGATAAGGCCCATTTGAATTAGCTATTGTCTCAAGTTTCCCCATTCCACTGGCCAAGGAATTTTTCTAGCTTCTCACTATCCTGCCTCACCTAGGTTAAACAACAGGGTATGAGCATAAATTTGGAAGGAAGCTGAAAATGTTATTAGAATAAAAAGCCAAGTGACCTTAGAATTATTTTGACTTCAAGGTAAAGGGCAATGGGAAAATCAAATGGAAAAAAAAATAAATTTTGTTTAGTTCTAAAATTATTTTATTTTAAAAACTTAAAATATGTGGCTCATCATATTTTATATTTAAAATATATTTTATATTACTTAATAAAATTTTAAATTCTAAATTGTATTAGTTAGCAGTGCAGCTTCTTTGCCATGCATATACTGAAAATGTATTGTGTTTTTAAGATTCTATTGTGATGCCTGATGTAGGATTGGCAGTATTTAAATGACTCTGGCCTGCAACTCATCATCTCAGGCTGTGAATTCATTAAATTTGAAAAGAGGCAGGCTGAAGATTCATTCTGAATGGGAGATATCCAGGAGAATGAGCAGGTTGGTCCAGAAGTTGCTGTTGGGTGCCTTTGAAGAATGGTAGCACACCTTTTCCTGAGTAAGAACGGAGTGTTTCAACATATGGTGTTTGCAAACACACATGCACCTTCTCGGTAAAGATATAACAGCCCCTGCTCATCTAAGCTGTCCAAATGGAAATTACCCTACTGCTTCATCCATCATTGCTTGGTTCAACCACTGTATTATTCATTTCTTACTCTCGAGCCTCTGTATACTATCACAAGTGCTGCTGCAATATTTAGTATTTGAGGTTGGAGATGTGAAGTGATGCATAGATACAGTACTTAGTTTGAGATGATTACAGAACACTGTGACTTGTAAAAGGTTCTCAGAGATAAGTTCATGAGTTAACTTGAAACCTTAACGTTAAAAGAATGACAGCCAATGGAATTCTCTGCATTTTCTGAGGATGTGGCTTTCTGGTGAGATAATATTGGATTCTAAAGCTTTTCTTAGAGTGAAGTGCACTTCAAACTGGCTTTAAGGACTCATTGTGTAAACTTAAAAATCTACCTTTAGGAAAAGTGGGCCTGCCAGGTAACCTAGAATGAAAAGAGAAACAAATGGACACTCTTCCTGTGGGAATTCCAGGCCTAAAAAGTAATGTAAGAGACAGTTTGCTTTCCTTTTCTTCTTCAAAATCACCATAAAGTGATAATGACCTCAGGAGTCTGTGTGTGTGGCCCATTTGATGTGGTTTGGGCCTAAGGAAAAGCTAAAGACTAAATGTATTTTAAGTAAGTGGGTAAAAACCAAAATAAATAGATCCCTGAGGTCATTATTTCCATTAGCTGACAGCCTGTATACAATATTAAAAGCATTGTAAAAAAACAATACACACTTTTCCAATGTTTTATTTTCTAAGAGCATTTATCCACACTGTTTCTGAACACTGATTCAAAGTAAAAGGAACTTTTATTCCTGAAGGGAAGCAATGTTTAAACAAACAAACAAACTATGGTGTACAGAGCAGCTTCAGTTAAGTAAATATCCTAAACAAGAGCTGCATAAAACAAACCATGGAGGCTAATTATGGTGCACATGTAACATGCATAGAAGTGTTTAGCACACAGTTTTTAGCAGACTGCATCGTTATTGATCTTTATAAAATATACCCCATCTATTTCCAAAATCAATTTGAGGATGCAGGCCCAATGCTCAGTATGAAATGAACTGCCATTAAGCTAAGTTTTATTTTATCCACATCTCAAATTAGTTTGGGTTAAAATAATTTATATTATGATTTTGGTGTGGCCCTTTAAAATTCAACAGATATTGGTCAGTCATGTGTAAATACAGTTGTGGAAGCTGATTCTATAAGTCTAAAAGCTGTAATCCCATTATGTACAGAAGATGTATTTGATAGCTCTAAGTTAATAATATAGTTCAAACAGAACTGTTTATCCCTTTGTGTGGATTTTCTGTATTAGGAAATATCCCTTCATATATCTCTGTATTGTACATACAGTTCTAAAGATCTGAATGATTCATATGACTCTAAAACATGGCCTAAAATCTTTTCAATCTCCTTTTCTCCTTGGGCTACTAGGAGTGTTTTAACTTGCCTGATAGGTATTTCTGTTCGTGGTTTCTAACAAATTTCAGAGGAGTACATTCATGTTTCATTTTATTTCTATGATACTTAGGCGAGTTTTGTGACTGAGCTTACCATTTTGAAGAAAATGAAGGATAACTTTTCTCCAAAATGCCCATGTGTATATCAGAATGGCTAAAATGATAAAGATAGAAATGCTAAATGTTAGAGAGGAATAAAACAACTGACACCTTTATGCATTGCAGGTGGGAATTTAAATGGTACAACTATAAAAAACTGGCAATTTTCACTAAAAGTAAACATATGCCTACATGGTGACCCAGCAATTCTACTCCTAGGTTTATTCCTAAAATAAATTAATGAATCTGTCTATTAAAAGTTTATAGCAGCATTCTTCTTAATATCTCCAAACTAGAAACAACCCAAATATCCATCAACAGTAGGATGCATAAATAAATTATGATATATTCATCCAGGGGAATACTACACAGCAATAAACAAAAATGAACTATTGCCATATGCAACAATATAGATAAAACTCATAGATATTATGTTCTGCAAAATGCTCTAGATACTGAACATACAAGAAACATACTGTATAATTCAATTTATATAAATTCCCAGAACACAAAAAAACTAACTAGTGATGATGGGTGTCAGAATAATGGTTACCTCTTGGGAGATGGAGTACAGATTGGAAAGGAGTATGAAGTCTGATCTAATTATTATTCAGTGACAGAAATGTGGATTTTAATTTCAGTGGTAGTTTTACATTTACAGGTATACACATAAGTTTAAAAAATATCATTGAGCTTCAGTAAAACTCTTCTCTATGTTTATGTTTTATGATTTAATATAAAGATTAAGACAAAGTACATTCATTTGTATGATGCTTTGTATACACAGGTACTGAAAGTGCTGTGTTACTAAATCAAATTCCCTTTTACCCCTGGAAGGATAGAGGAAGTGATTTAAAAAAACACACACCAGGAAATAGTGCTATTAATAAATAATAACATCTTAAAGAACTATGCAAATGTAATGGGCAGTCTGACTATTCTGGATATATGGGTTCTGCTTAGTACTGCTTTGGGCCATGAGCTCACATCTACTGGTTTGCATTCCTCTGCTGTTGGAGTTTCTTGACAGAAAGTTTGAAAGAGGCTTCTCCACAGAATATCAAGAAAAGGTGTGGAAGAAACTATTTGAAGGGCAGAAACGTTAACCCACAGGAGAGGAAAATAGGAGAACTGGCTGTAACTGGATTGGAATTCTTGAACCAAGAGAAGAACCAAGACCAAGAAACTAAGAAAGATCATGTTTAGGTTTTGTCCATATTTTAGAGGAATCAAAAATTTACTGACATTAACTCAGACATAAACTGGAAACAGCACCCTCATGGTCATCCTTGTAGTTTTCTAATTGATGGGAAGTGAGAAAAAACCTACTTCTAGTCATGTTATTTTAAAACTAGTCTGATCTGATCATTTAAACTGTTCTTTTATGGAGGTCCAATATTTGGGGATAATTACACAATCCATCTATCTCTGCCTATTTTTTTATATTCTTGTACAGGGTAACATTCAGGTGTATTAGGGAGAAAGCTCACATGATATCTTAATAGCTAAGTGAAGAGACTTCAGATCTGGGAGTTGTCCCTCTGGTCTCTTCCTGGTCCCACTTATGGGGGAGGGTTGGGCTGGTTTGGTATAACCCAGGGGTGGGCAAACTCATTAGTCAACAGAGCCAAATATCAACAGTACAATGATTGAAATTTCTTTTGAGAGCCAAATTTTTTAAACTTAAACTTCTTCTAACGCCACTTCTTCAAAATAGACTCGCCCAGGCCATGGTATTTTGTGGAAGAGCCACACTCAAGGGGCCAAAGAGCCGCATGCGAGCCACAGTTTGCCGACCACTGGTATAACCCAAGTGTTGGGGCCTATTGACCAAGTTCTGTGGATGGGGCTTCTGCTGACTACTGTGGCCAATAAGTGTAAAAGTCATTGTTGCTTTTTTAAGCTAATAATATTAAGTAAGTTTCAGATGTACAACACTCTCATTTGATATTCGTATACATGATCGCATGCTCACCACCAGAACTGTAGTTTCTCTCCATCACCATATATTTGACCCCCTTTACCCATTTCACCCTCCTCCACTCCTCTTCCTCTATGGCAACCTCCAATCTGTTGTCTGCGTTTATACATTTGTTTTACAAGTCATTCTTAATTAACTTCATTGAGACTGAATGGTCTCTCTCAGCTCCTGCTGGCTATGTAGCCTGCTGAGTCTCTGCCAAGTCCTCCATTCCAGTTCACTAGTCAACCACAAGCCACAGGGAAGGCCCAGTGGACCTTGACTCGATGCCCATGTCATTAGGAAACCAAAGAAGGCACAGTTGAACAGACCACCATGTTTCTTGATGCTACTGCTTCATCATGCTACTCTGCCATCTTAACCATGCTGTCCACTCCATAGTGCACAGTGATCTCTTGAAAAGTCCCAAATGTGAAATGAGTCGAATGGCATCTGTCCTTGAAACCTCCTCCTATTCATTTAATCTCTCCCTCCTGACCAAAATCTAGGAGGAGATACTTGAATTGATATGTACTTTTACTTCTTCTATCTTTCTTTCTATTCTCAGGATCCCCTAAAACCAGTAGTTGCCTTTTCTTTTTAACTTCCTATGTCAGATAAGGGCAATCTTCATGTCTTCAGCATTAAAGGTGAAAGTATTATCTTGCCTAAATTCCGGTAAAATAAATTCTGAAATTTAGTTCACTTGACTTAAATTCTTTATATATTCAATCAGAGTCAAAGAAAATCCTTTCTTTTTGTTATCACTGTTCAACAAAGCCCAAGTTTCAAGTCTATTATCTTGATGCAAAATCCTATTTTGAATTTCAGAAGCTGAATTTCAACTCTCTTTTTTTGTTCTTGTAACATGTACCCTATTTGCTCCCACCCACCCTGTACCCACACCCACCCCCAGGCAGATGAAGGGTTGATTAGGCGAAAAATCTTATATAGAGAACACGCTTTTTTTTTTAGAGAGAGAGAGAACTAGTATAAATTTATTTAAGTTTATTTGAGCCAAATTGATGATGTGCCAGGAAGCAAGATCTCAAATGCTCCAAAATATTCTTTTTTTAAAAAAAAATGAAGTACTAATCCCATTATATCTAAAACTTTTCTTAACAGGCTCTATCCAGATCAGGGTGGTTAAGAGCATGAGACAGTCCCTAGGTTTTGGATCACGTTCTATAACTTTTTGGCTCTTTTTCACGTTTCTAAACTATTTACTGCTGCTGACTAAAAAGAACACAGAACTATAAGAGAAAGGGCAAGTTCCAAAGTTACAATCATCAGCACAACATCATCATCAACTGTCATTCTCCTCACAGCTGCTATTAACTACCCACTGAACTCTTATTGTGTGTGCTATGTGTCTGTAATGGAAAAACTGAAGCTATTGAGGTTATGTAACTTGCCCAGATCACATGGTATGGAAGTGGTAGAGGCATGATTTTAACCTAGGATGGTCTGACACTGAAACCTGTGTTATATCCAACGTCCATTTAACAGGCTGTGAAACTAGAGCTCACAAGATTCAAATGACTCGCCTAGTGCGACACCACCAGTAAATTTATCCTTAGCCTGTGCTCTTTCCACAAGGCTACACTGCCTCTCAGCAGTGTGCACCAAACTCCATGCCATATGCATTCCTATGCTGCCTCCCAAACACACAGCATAATGTTCTGAACACAGGAGAGCATCAAAGAATGTTAGAGCTGGTAGGAATTGTGAAACTAAACCAAAATTTCTGCTTTTGCACAAGTGAATTCTGGTAAGAATCAGGCCTAAAACTCGCATCTCCTGATCCCGTGAGCTGCATTCTTCCTCCTTCCCTGCCTCCACTAGGTATTTGTTTATTTTGTCCCATTCCAGAGCCTACGAGAAGCAAAACGTGTGGGGAAGAACATGTGGTGGCAGTCAGAAGAGAGTGGGTGGACCAATCCCTGCAACTCTTGAAAGAAGAAAGGGGCACTGGGCCGGGTCCAAGAAGTGTCCCCGGGGGCTCCTGTCAGCAGGAATCCCCGCATCTCCACATGCGGATGCGAGAGAAGTGCCTGGCAGATTCAATCATACAGTGACTCAAATGTCACAGCATGACTATAGAGAAAGAATAATAGTGGAAGCATGCGGCCAATTTTCAACAGAAGGGCTCAGGATAAGGAAGCTTAAGAAAATTGCTGAAGAGGATGATAATGACAATAATAAAAACAAATAGCTACCATTTATTGAGCACTTATGTGTCTGGCACTGTGCTACACACTTTACATATCAACCTGATGAAGTATAGTTATTATCCCCATTTCATGAGGAGGAAACTGAGGCATGGAGGGACTGAGGAGGTTGCCCAAGGACACACAGCTCTTAAGGGATAGAGCTCGGATATGAACCTGGGTCTGCCTAACTTTGAGTCTGTGCACATTCGCCTGGAATCATAATAGCAGTCATTAGAGACCCAAGGCTGCAGTAAGTGCTGGGTATACATTGTCTTCTTTCCTTCTCACAAACACCCTGCTCAGTGTGTCTCTCCATTTTATAGGTGAGACGAAAAGCTCCAAGACACTAATTGTTCAAGGTCACACAGTTAGTTAGTGGCAGAGCCAAGATTCAAACAGTTTTGTTCTTTTTTATTATTATTATTGATTTTTACAGAGAGGAAGGGAGACGGATAGAGAGTTAGAAACATCAATGAGAGAGGAACATCGATCAGCTGCCTCCTGCACACCCCCTACTGGGGATGTGCTGGCAACCAAGGTACATACATGCCCTTGACTGGAATCAAACCTGGGACCCTTTAGTCCACAGGCCGATGCTCTATCCACTAAGCCAAATGGGTTAGGGCCAGTTTTATTCTTGTTGTGAGCTTGAAAATAACCACAGCAAAAAATTAACACGCCTGGCTAAAAATAATGTTAGTGGAGAGTTGTCCATTTGACATGCTATTTGTGACTAGCTCTTGGTGAGTCTGATAAGCTGCTGTGACCCAGGCACTGAAATAAGAGAAGCAGCAGTTTAATTTAGTCATTTTCCCTGTGAATGTCGAACCACCTTCACCATCCTAAGTGACAATGTCAGACACTTGTGTAATCACCCACACTCTTAGAATAAAGGTATTCATCTCTTCCCCACAGACTCATGATCTAACTAACCCCAAACCACTTTGATAAGAAAAAAAAGATATAATAAAAATATAAAAGATACACACAATAAGAACCCAGGAAACTTTTTTTCCCTTGGAAAATTATAGAAATTATTCCATTAAAAATCCAGTTCTATAATTCAAAAGATTCCTAGTCTACTAGTCTCTACATCTTTCAAGTACAAACAATTCAACAAAACAGGAAATAAGCATGACTCTTAAATCTCCGAACAAATGCTCCTCCTCAGTCATGGACAAAGGCAAATTAAAAATAGACAAAGTCAAAAAGATTGAAAAAAATGGCGGCAGAATAGACAGATGTGTCCTGAGCCTTGTCCCAGAGCAGATAGTAAGAACAGCTGAGGGTCACATGGGGAGTGTTTGTTGTGAGTTGAGGGAGAGCTATACTCCAGGAGATGGTGGGGCCTACTGGATGGGCCTCCCCTGACCGGGCAGCCCCCTCTGCTGCTGGGTTCCCTCCCGGAGCAACTGGCTCGGACGCGGAGACCGTGCCATCTTGAAGGGGAAAGTGGATGTTATTGGAAGCCTGAAAATCTACAACTACGGCACCCACCAAACAGCTGCAAACCCCAGAACTCTGGTCCCCAATTGACGCAAACACACGGATTCAAAGGAGGTCTACATTCCACCAGGAAAAAGTCAGATTTTGCCTGGGATAAGGTGAGGTCTCTGGTCCCGGCAGGAGAGAGAAATGCACGCACAGTGGGAGCTGGAGACCAGGGGAAGTCTGCACCTAGAAAAATCTGTGGCTGTTGGGGCTGGCGTGATCCGTGAATGTGGAAGGGGGTCCTCAGAGCTGCTAACAAAAGGGAACTCTAAAAAGCAACCCATTTTGATCTGATGCAAAAGAACAGCCTAAAAATTTTAAAAATTTTTTCAAGTATGCCGGCTGCTTAGACCCAAAGGGGAAAAAAAGACTGCACAGAATTGTGTGCAGCCCCGGAGTTCGCACACTTACACTGGCTCTTTTCCTCTTTAAATCCTTGCTTCTGATTACTAAGTCCAATACATAGGATCACCCAATTGGGGACACCCTAAGAGACTGCAGGGTAAAGTTGTTTTTCTGGAACCTGGGGATCAGAGTGGGGAATAACCATCACAGAACCAGCTCTGGGGCAACCCACACTCACAAACCGGTATTGAGTGCCACAGGGAAAGCAGGATCTAAGAACTGGCTAGAGAGGACCTATAGGTCCAGAGGTCAATCCAGAAACACTGCCACCCAGGGGTTGAATTACAAATTGACTCTTGTGTAAACACAAATAAAGGAATACAAGAAATTAAGACACACTACCTGCTTAAAAATCAGGACTGGCTTAAAACACTGAGGAGCAGTGGAACGCAGGGAACTGCAATACTGTCCTGACTAGGAAACAGGCATGCCAAACAGAACAGTAGAGGAAGTGAATGACGTTCACTACTGCACATTTTTATTTTATTCATCTTTTACTTAAGAAACTAATTTTTTTCTTTTTTCCTCACTTGATTTTAACTTTTTAGTTATTACATTTTTATTTTCAATCAGTATTATTACTACTACTATTTTATCTTTTTTTTAAAAAAGGTGTCATTTTATTTTCTCTTTATTTTACTTTGGGATTAGTGTTCTACATTCTATTTTCATCTTTCCTTTAGCATCATTTTACTCTATCTCAACTTTACCTTTATGCCATCACTCTCTTCCTAACTTTTCCCCTTTTGTTGTCCTGTTTCCCTTACCCTTTTCCTGCATTAGATTTTCCCTGTTCTTTCTTTTTACTCCCTGTTAAAATTTCATCCTACTTATATATCTAATTTCCAATACCCTGCTCCAAGTCCATACACACCTCTCTCTTCTTTGTCTTCACTATCCAAAAAATTGGTTTTTCTCCCTGTCCTTTTGTTGTTGTTTGCTTGATTTTTGATTATATCAATTTTTATGCTTCTCTGTGAGATTGTTTAGCTTATTCTTTTTGTTTGTTTTGTTATTGTTTGTTATTGTTTGTTTTTTGCTCCTGTTTTCCCTTGCCTCGCTTGATATTAGTTGTTGCTTGTAGTTAGTATTCAACTCCAGGTAATTGTTGCTGACATTTGTTGGGATTAGTGGCTGTTCTATTGGAGATTTCTCCCCATATATATAATTTGTTCCCCTCTTCTTTCTTTTTCTCTTTCTTTTCTCACTTACTTTTTTTTTCCTTTTCCCAATTTCATTTTTGCACTACTTTCTTTTTTCCTCTTCTACTTTCTCTCCTATCTTCTAATTTGCCTTTCTCTGGTGGTCACTTTTATTTGGGGTTATTAATATTGTGAATACATTTCTGTTCAGTGCCTTGTGCATTATACCTGGTTGTGTTGTGCCTTTAAATCAACGCAGGAGAGAGAGAACTACATAGCCAGACATCCAGAGAAGAGAGACCATGGGGAGACAAAGAAACAGCCCACATATGAAAGAAAAACAGGCATCACCAGAAAAGGAAGTAAACGAAATAGAGGCAAGCAACCTGTCAGAGAAAGAATTCAGAGAAATGGTCATAAGGTGGCTGAAAAGAATGGAAGACAAATTCGACAATATGTGTAAGAACCAAGAGGAAATGAAGAAGAACCAAGAAGAAATGAAAAATGACATCGCTGCTGTAAAGAACTCAATAGAAAGCATCAAGAGTAGACTAGAAGAAGAAGAGGACCTCATCAGTGAGCTAGAAGACAAGGTAGGAAAAAATACCCAAGTAGAGCAGCTTCTAGAAAAAAAATTAAAAAGCAGGAGGAGAGCCTAAGGGAACTTTGGGACAACATGAAACAAAACAACATCCACATAATAGGGGATTGGATAAGAAAACAAGACCCATATAGTCTCCATGTGTTTGATTTTTTTGGATTGTTTTTATTGTAGTTGATTTCCAGTTTTATGCCACTGTGGTCTGAGAAGATGCTTGATATGATTTCTATCTTCTTGCATTTGAAGAGGCTTTGCCTATGTCCCAGCATATGGTCTATCTTTGAAAATGACCCATGTGCATTTGAGAAGAATGTATATTCTGTAGCTTTGGGGTGAAATGTTCTGAAGATGTCAATTAATTCCATTTGGTCTAGTGAGTCATTTAGGATTAATGTTTCTTTGCTGATTTTTTGTTTAGAGGATTTGTCCAATGGTGATAGTGGGGTATTAAAGTCTCCTCCTATGATTGTATTGCTGTCAATCTCTCCCTTGATATCCTCCAGGAGTTTCCTTCTGTATTTGAGTGCCCCTGTATTGGGTGCGTATATGTTTACCAGAGTTATTTCTTCTTGTTGGATTGCTCACTTTAGTATTATGAAGTAGCCTTCCTCATCTCTTGTTATGTCCTTCACTTTGAGATCTAATTTGTCAGATATAAGTATTGCTACTCCAGCTTTTTTTTCATTTCCATTCCCCTGAAAACCTTTTTCCATCCCTTCACCCTCAATCTGTGTGCGTCTTTTTTTCTGAGGTGGGTTTCTTGTAGACAGCAGATATATGGGTCTTGTTTTCTTATCCATTCTGTTACCCTATGTCTTTTGATTGGGGCATTTAACCCATTTACATTTAAAGTTATTATTGATAGGTACTTATTTGTCGCCATTTTTATTCTTTACCCCTGTGTTCCTTCTTTGCTTTATATATATATATATATATATATATATATATATATATATTTTTTTTACAGAAGACCCTTTAGCATTTCTTGCATTGCTGGTTTGGTGGTAAGAAATTCCCTTAGTCCTTTTTTGTCTGTGAAGCTCCTGATTTCACCTTCAATTTTGATTGATAGCCTTGCTGGGTACAGTATTCTTGGATTCAGGCCCTTCCTTTGCATGACTTTGTATATTTCATTCCATTCCCTTCTGGCCTGATGAGTTTCTGTTGAGAAATCAGTCGCTAGTCTGAGGGGGGTTCCTTTGTAGGTAACTTTCTGTCTCTCTCTGGCCACTTTTAAGATTCTTACTTTGTCATTGGTGTTTGCCAATTTAATTATAATGTGCCTTGGCATCAGTGTTTTGGGGTTCATTTTGCTTGGGACTGTGTGAGCTTCTTGGATTTGTGTGGGTTTTTCTTCCCTATATCAGGGAAGTTTTCTGTCATTATTTCTCCAAACAGGTTTTCTAGTCCTTGCTCAGTTTCCTCTCCTTCTGGAACCCCTATTATGCGGATGTTGTTTTGTTTCATGTTGTCCCAAAGTTCCCTTAGGCTCTCCTCCTGCTTTTTAATTTTTTTTCTAGAAGCTGCTCTACTTGGTTTTTTCCTACCTTGTCTTCTAGCTCACTGATGAGGTCCTCTTCTTCTTCTAGTCTACTCTTGATGCTTTCTATTGAGTTCTTTACAGCAGCGATGTCATTTTTCATTTCTTCTTGGTTCTTCTTCATTTCCTCTTGGTTCTTACACATATTGTCGAATTTGTCTTCCATTCTTTTCAGCCACCTTATGACCATTTCTCTGAATTCTTTTGAATTTCAGAGAAATGGACAGATTGTTTGCCTCTATTTCGTTTACTTCCTTTTCTGGTGATGCCTGCTTTTCTTTCATATGTGGGCTGTTTCTTTGTCTCCCCACGGTCTCTCTTCTCTGGATGTCTGGTTATGTAGTTCTCTCTCTCCTGTGTTGATTTAAAGGCACAAAATAAAACACAACCAGGTACAACATATAAGGCACTGAACAGAAATGTATTCACGATATTAATAACCCCCAATAAAGGTTACCACCAGAGAATGGCAAATTAGGGGTTAGGAGAGAAAGAAGAGGAGGAGAAAGAAAAAGAAAAAAAATAAAATAAAAAGGAGTGCCAAAATGAAATTGGGAAAAGGAAAAAAAAGTAATAGAGAAAAGAATGAGACTAAGAAAGAAAAGGGGAACAAACTATGTATATGGGGAGAAAACTCCAAGAGAACAGCCACTAATCCCAGCAAATGCCCCAGCAACAAGTACCTGGAGATTAATACAAACTCCAAACAACAACTAATATCTAGTGAGGCAAGGGAAAACTGATGCAACAAACAAACAAAAACAGAGCAAACAAAAAAAAGAATAAGCAAAATAATCTCACCAAAAAGCATAAAGAATAGATACAATCAACATTCAAGCAAACAACAACATAAGGACAGAGAGAAAAATGATTTTTTCGAGAGAGAAGAACTAGGTGTGTATGAACTTGGAGCACGGATTGGAAATTAGATATATAAGTAGGGTGGAATTTTAACAGGGGGTAAACAGAAATAATAGGGAAAATCTAAAGCAGGAATAGGGTAAGAGAAACAGGACACCAAAAGGGGAAAAGTTAGGAAGAGAGTTATGGCATAAGGTAGAGTTGAGACAGAGTACAATGATGCTAAAGGAAAGATGAAAATAGAATGTAGAACACTAATCCCAAAGTAAAATAAAATGACACTTTAAAAAAAATAAATAAAGGTAAAATAGTAGTAGTAATAATACTGATTGAAAATAAAAATGTAATAATTAAAAAGGTAAGCTCAACTGAGGAAAAAATTTAAAAAAATAGTTTCTTAAGTAAAAGATAAAAAAATAAAAATAAAATGTGCAGTAGTGAAGGTCATTCTCTTCTTCTATTGTTATATTTGGCACGCCTGTTTCCCAGTCAGGATAATATTGCAGATGCCTGCGTTCCACTGCTCCTCAGTGTTGTACGCCAGTCCTGATTTTTAAGCAGGTGGTGTCTTAATTTCTTGTGTTCTGTTATTTTTGATTACACAAGAGACAATTTGTGATTCAGCCCCTGGGTGGCAGTGTTTCTGGATTGACTTACAGGTCTATATGGCCTCTCTAGCCAGTGCTTAGATCCTGCTTTCCCTGTGGCACTCAATACGGTTTTGTGGGAGTGGGCTGCCCCAGAGCCTGCTCTCCGACAGTTGCTCCACGAACTGATCCCCAGGTTCCAGAAAAACAACTTTCCCCTGCTGTCTCCCAGGGTGTCCCCAACTGGGTGATCCTACATATTGGACTTAGTAATCAGAAGCAAGGATTTAAAGAGGAAAAAGCCCAAGTGTACGAAAAGCGGGGCTGCAGGCAAGTCTGCGCAGTCCTCCTTTCCCCCTTGGGTCTAAGCAGCTGGCACACTTTTAAAATTTTTAGGCTGTCCTTTTGCATCAGATCAAAATGGGTTGCTTTTTAGAGATCCCCTCTGTTAGCAGCTCTGAGGACCCCCTTCCACATTCACGGATCATGCCAGCCCCAACAGCCACAGATTTTTCTAGGCACAGACCTCTCCTGGTCCTCCAGCTCCTGCAGTGCGTGCATTTCTCTCTCCCATCAGGACCAGAGACCTCACCTTATCCCAGGAGAAATCTGACCTTTTCGTGGTGGAGTGTAGAGCTCCTCTGAATCCGCGTGTTTGCGCCAACTGGGGAATGGTGTTCTGGGGCTTGCAGCTGTTCAGTGGGTGCCGCAGTTGTAGATTTTCAAGCTTCCTATAACCTCCACTTTCCCCTTCAAGATGGCAAGGTCTCCGCATCTGAGCCCGTAGCTCTGGGAGGGGACCCAGCAGCAGTGGGGGCTGCCCGGTGAGGGGAACCCCGTTCCGCAGTCCCCCACCTTCTCCTGGAGTATAGCTGTCCCTTAACTTGCCAACAAATACTCCACATGCGACCCTCAGATGTTCTTTCTTTCTGCTCCGGGACAAGACTCGGGACCTGTCTGTCTATTCCACCACCATTTTTATTTTTTTCCTAAATAGAATCTTTTTGAAAGAAGACAGAAGGAAGGCCAAGAGACATATGAAAACATGCTCAAAGTCACTAATTATCCAAGAGATGCAAACCAAAACGACAATGGGGTACCATCTCACACCTGTCAGAATGGCAATCATCAAGAAATCAACAAATGACAAGTGCTGGCAAGGATGTAGACAAAAAGGAAACCTCATGAACTGCTGGTGGGAATGCAGACTGGTGCAGCCACTGTGGATAACAGTATGGAGTTTCCTCAAAAAACTAAAAATGGAACTCCCATTTGACCCAGTAATTCCACTTCTAGGAATATATCCCAAGAAACTAGAAACACCAATCAGAAAGGATATATGCACCCCTATGTTCATAGGAGCACAATTCTCCATAGCTAAGATTTGGAAACAGCCTAAATGCCCACCAGCAGATGAGTGGATTAGAAAACTATGGTATAACTACACAATGGAACATTAAGCTACTATAAAAAAGAAGGAATTCTTACCATTTGCAACAGCATGGATGGACCTGGAGAGCATTATGTTAAGTGAAATAAGCCAGGCAATGAAAGAAAAATACCACATGATCTCACTCATTTATGGAAAATAAAGAACATTATAACCTGATGAATAAAAAGATAGATACAGAGGCAATAAAGCACCGAACAGACTGTCAAATTACAGCGGGAAGGCTGGGGAGTGTTGGGGAGGGAGGGAAATAGATCAACCAAAGGACTTATATGCATGCATATAAGCACACCAATGGACACAAGACACTGGGGGGTTGGGATGAAGGCATGTGACAGGTGGTAGGGGAGGCTGGGGGAAGGTCAATGGGGGGAAAAAAGGAGATATATGTACTAATATATGTAATACTTTAAACAATAAAAAAATATTTTAAAAATAATAATAAAGCTGAAATAAATGAAAAAATAAAATAAAAATTAAAAATTAAAAAAATAAAAATAGACAAAGTCAATTTTAACCAAAAGTATTGGCAGAGTTGTAGAGAAAAATCATGCTCATGTATTGATGGTGGTAGCATAAATTCATACGACCCCCAAGGGAGGGCAATTTTGCAACATTTATCAAATTTAAAATTTATGTACCTTTTGACCCAGATATCCACTCCTAAGAATTTATCCTTCAGATTTACTTACACGGGTACAAAGTGGCCTATTTATAAAGTTATTTATTGCAGCATTGTTTTTAATAGCAAAAGATGTGAATCAATGTAAATGTCCATCAAGAGGGAACTGTTCCTAAATCATGATTCAGCCATGCAATGAAGCACCACAGTCCATGGGAGGATTGAGAAGCTCTTTACATACAGAGATGAAAGAGGGTCTGAAATCTGTTGTCAATAGTAAAAGGAGCAAGGTGCAGGACAGTGAATGCTATATATGACCATGTGTGTAAAAAGTTAGGAGATATTTCAAATATGTACTTATATAAGACTAAAACATATTTGTAAAATACACAAGAAAATGCCAATATTTATTGCCCTTCAGGAAGGGAAGTGGGTATCTAAGGAATACAGGGGGGAAAGACTCATTGAATGCCTCCCTTATGTCTTTTGAATTTTTAAACATGGGACTATATATCTCCTATTCAAAAAAACATCCTATATAATAAAAGGCTAATAAGCAAATCAGCCAAATGGTGGAACAACCGGTCGCTATAATGCACACTGACCACGAGGGGGCAGATGCTTAACGCAGGAGCTGTCCGCTGGTGATCAGTATGCTCCACAGGGGGAGCACCACTCAGCCACAGGCTGGGCTGGTAAGCGCAGCAGCGGTGGCGGGAGCCTCTCTAAGGATGTCCAACTGCTGGCTTAGGCCCGCATTCTCTGAGGGCTCCCAGACTGTGAGAGGGCACAGGCTGGGCTCAGGGACACCCCCCTCCCCTGAGTGCATGAATTTCATGCACCGGGCCTCTAGTTTTAAATAAAATATAAATAAAAATTTTTTTAATTGCTTTCCCCACCATGAGTAAAGTGCAGAATAGAACAAGAGTAGGAAAAATATTTTCCTTTTTTTTATATTTACTTACTGATTTTGAGAAAGAGAGAGATAGAAACATTGATTTGTTGTTGCACTTATTTAGGCACTCACTGGTTGCTACTTGTACATGCCCTAACCAGGGATTGAACCTGCAACTTTGGCATACTGGGAATGACACTAACCACCTGAGCTACCCAGCCAGGGCCTAAAAATAGTGTTTGTCATAAACATGTACACTTTTTAAATGTAAATAATTTCAGTAGAGATTAAAAAGATTTTTTAAATAATTTGCAATAGAATATTTTTTTACTATTAACAGAAAACATCAACTATTGTGCTCCTAAGTGCTCAAAAAAAGTTGAACTGGCTATATCATTTTTCCTTAAGAATCATTTTTTTTCCAATTTAGTAAAGGGATTTTTGTTTGTTTCCTAGAGTAACTTACAGTCTAACTCACCATCTCCTTAGAAAGATAGTGATGCTTGAATTCAAACTTGAGATGTTTCTAGAGGTTTCAAGGGCAACGTTCATTTTCACATCACAGGGTTCTGAAATGTGGTCATCCTTGATGACCATGCTCTGATCAGTCTCCTGCTTAGAAAATGCACCAGTGAAAATTCTACATTTTTAATTTCATTTGTGAGCATAGCCCTACAAGGTTTTTTGATTCTTTAAATGTTTTCAAATGTTAATTGAAGAGCTGAGCAGCTGTACCAAGTCATACGCAGCATAACTTCAAGATACTTTATTCTTTATAAAGTGACATTTCCTACAATTGCAGAAAAAATATAAATAGATAGAAACTACTAAATGGCCACTAAGTCAACAAAACAAAATAGCTCTTTTTTGATATGTGATTATAAGGTACTTGAGACATAAGAAGCCTAGCATTAGGCATGAACCTGATAAAATGAAAACTGTTAGAGATCAATAACACTACTGTGCTAGCTAAGTTCTGTGGAACAGGTATATCAAGTCGAAGAAGTATGAATGCATAAAATAGAACCAAACCTACTGAATGATTGTATTCTGGCCCCATTCACGGGCTAAATATTCTTTAAGCAACACCAGTTAGGGGCTGGTGAATAGGGCAGGAGGTCAGTAAAGAAAGCCTATTCAAAAATGCCTCTTGAGACCTATTTGTATTAAAAGCTACTTAGAACTCAGAGGAATAATAAGGAGATCAAACCACTTCATAAGAGAGGTAGTAGAACTTCATATGAAGCTAGTTAGTGTAACTGGATTTTGCCCAACACTAGTATTGCAGCCCTATCCTACTATATATATGGCTACTATGAATCATAGATAAATTTAAAAACTAAATACGATTTTATCACTACCTGGTGTAGATTCTTGCTATTCAAAGTGTTGTCTATACCTGAATAGACACTTCTCCAAAGAGGATATACAGATGACCAATAGACATATGAAAAGATGCCCAATGTCATTAATCATCAGAGAAATACAAATTAAAACCACAATGAGATATCACCTTACATCTGTCAAAATGGCTATCATCAATATATCAACAAACAAGTCCTGGCAAGGAGGTGGAGAAAAAGGAACTCTCATGCACTACTGGTGGGACTGCAGATTGGTGCAGCCACTCTGGAAAACAGTATGCGAGTTTCTCAAAAAAATGAAATATGGAATTGCCTTTGACCCAGCAATTCCACTTCTGGTTATATAACCAAAGAAACCCAAAACACTAATTCAAAAAATATATGCACCCCTATGTTCATTGCAGAACTATTTACAATAGCCAAGATATGGAAGCAGCCCAAGTATCCATCAATAGACGAATGAATAAAAAAGCTGTGGTACACAATGGAATACTCCTTAGCTATAAAAAAGAAATCTTACCTTTTGCAACAGCATGGATGAACCTGGAGAGTAGTATGTTAAGTTAAATAAGTTAGTCAGAGAAAGACAAATGCCATATGATTTCACTGATATGTGGAATCTAAAGAACAAAAAACACCAACAAACAAAATTAAAACAGACTCATAGATACAGAGGACAGACTGATGGTTGCCAGAGGGGAGAAGGGTTAAGAGAGTGGGTGAAAAGTGGGAGGAATTAATAAGTACAAATTGGTAATTACAAAATAGCCATGGGGATATAAAGTATAGCATAGGGAACATAGTCAATAATCCTAACTAATAAAACAGTAATATGCAAATTGACGGTCACTCCAACACACAAGATGGCTGCCCCATGTGGACACAAGATGGCTATGACAAGATGGCCAGCAGGGTAGGGCAATTGGGAGGAATCAGGCCAGTAGGAGAGAGCAGTTGGGAGGGACCAGGCCTGCAAGGGAGGGCAGTTGGGGGCAATCAAGCCTGCAGAGGAGGGCAGTTAGGGGTGACCAGGCCAGCAGAGGAGGGAAGTTAGGGGCAATCAGGCTGGCAGGGGAGTGGTTAGGGGGTGATCAGGCTGGCAAGCAGAAGCAATTAGGGGCAATAAGGAAGGCAGGCAGGCAAGCAGTTGGGAACCAGCAGTCCTGGATTGTGAGAGGGCAGTCGGACAACCATCGAGGGATCCCAGATTGGAGAGGGTGCAGGCTGGGCTGAGGGACAAGGCCCCCCCCCATGCACGAATTTCGTGCACCAGGCCTCTAGTATTGTAATAACTATGTACGGTGCCAGGTGTACTGAAAATCTAAACATTATGCTGCATACTAAAACTAATACAAAATAATACTGAATGTGCCCTAGCCAGTTTGGCTCAGTGGATAGAGCATCGGCCTGTGGACTGAAGGGTCCCAGGTTCGATTCCAGCCAAGGGCACATGCCTGGATTGCGGGCTCAATCCCCAGAAGGGGGCATGCAGGAGGCAGCTGATCAATGATTCTCTCTCATCGTTGATGTTTCTATCTCTCTCTATTCCTCTCCCTTCCTTTCTAAAATCAATAAAAATAATTTTTTAAAAAACTACAAAATAATACTGAATGTAAACTGTAGTGCAAAAATAAAATTAAAATAAGTTTTGAGGCTAAAACACTGCAAAAACAAACAAACAAAGTGTGGTCTATAGATCAGCAGTATCAGAAACATCTGGGAACATAATAGAAATGTAGAATCCCAGTACCCACCTCAGACTATGAAATTAAAATTCACATTTTAACAAGATCCTCAGGTGGTGATTTAGACATTAAAGTTTGAGGACCATTAGAATAGAACATGAACATGAACAGATCCATGTTGAAATCATAGCTCTGGCACTTAACTTTGTGAATGAGCAAATTATATAACCTCTTGAAACTCCAATTTCCTCATTTTATAAATGGAAATTGTAATAGCTGGCTTATATGTTTGTTGTGACAATTAAATGAGAGCATATGTGGAAAACAGCAAGTAGAGTACTAGGCACCAAGTATGCACTCCATGAATATTAATGCTCTTCTTTTCTTCCCATTTTAAAAGACAATAAAACATTTAAATAATAAGAAGTAAAAAAACCATACAGAGGCTGCAACATTAAGAAATTCTTAAATCATCCTACAATATTATTGAAAACTAAGCTAAGACTTCAACCCACAGTTAAGCCAGTGTCTTTGGCTGAGTCCATTAACACAAGCAGGAGCTCATGTTCTTACATAGCCATCAATGATAAACTCCAGGGTGCATTTTAAATAACATAAGTCCATCATTAATGTTACAAAAATGTTCAAAACGCATGTCCTGCTGACTCATTTTCATATACAAAGACAAATCAATTGTCAACATACAAATATAAATTTATATATTTTTTTGTCTTCCAAATCATATAATCAATTAGGAATGTTGCAATTACTATCTATTGATTGGTATCTATAAATTACTACCTTAGGATGGCTTTAAAGAAATTAGCCCTAGCTGGTTTGGCTCAGTGGCTAAGCCTGCAGACTAAAGAGTCTCAGGTTCGATTCCGATCAAGGGCACCATGCCCTGGTGTTCCTGGCACAACAGTAGGTATGTAGCCTGGCCAGTGTTGCTTAGTGGTTGAGTGTGGACCCATGAACAAGGAGGTCATGGTTCAATTCCTGATCAAGTCACACATGCCTTGGTTGCCGGCTCGATCCCCAGTAGGGGGCATGCAGGAGGAAGCCAATCAATAATTCTCTCTCATCACTGTTGTTTTTATCTCTCTCCCCCTCTCCCTTCCTCTCTGAAATCAATATAAATATATTTTAAAAAGAAATAGTAACATTAAAATAATAATAGATTAATTGTACTGCATGCCTACTTGTTTTCTAAAATATGTTTTTATTGATTTTAGACAGAGAGGAAGGGAGAGAGATAGAAACATTGATGAGAGAGAAATATCAATCAGTTGTCTCCTGCACCCTCCCTACTGGGGATTGAGCCCCCAACCTGGGCATGTGCCCTGACCGGGAATTGAACCTCCTGGTTCATGGTCCACACTCAACCATTGAGCAACACTGGCCAGGCTGCATACCTACTCTTGTGCCAGGAACTGGGTTAGACTATTCACATATTTGCAGCAAAAGAGAAACACTTAGAGGAACAATTGTAATAATCTGAATAAAGATTTATTAAATTAAAAAAAAAAAACACTTCAGTGGGTTGTCTTTATAAGAAGCACCTTAGAGGAAGTAGTGCAAAATTATTGAAGGGATTGAGAATGTCTTTCTCTGTGGTGATGAAAGGGAGGAATTTTTCCCCTATCTTTCTGGTTTCTTACCTTAGATCCCTGAAACACAAAACAGATTAACATGGGAAAAACAAACAGAAATTTATTAACATGTATACCTCATATATACATGGGAGATCTCCAGGGGAAAATGAGTAACTCCCTCGAGGTAGTATAGAATTCAGGGTTAAATACCATCTTACTAGGGAAAAAGAAAGGGGAATGTAGGCCTCTTAGGGGAAAGTAAATCATTTTTAGAAAAAAATTAATGGATTTGCCAAGCTCTGAGGCTTTCCTTTCCCAGAGATCCCGGTGATTGCAACTGACCAAGATGTCTTTTAGAAAGAGAAATGCCATGCCTGTCCAGCATGGCTCAGCGGTTGAGCATAGCTCTATGAACTAGGAGGTCACAGTTCAATTCCTAGTCAATGATTCACTCTGATCATTGATGTTTCTATCTATCTCTCCTCCCTTCTTCTCTGAAAAACATATTTTTTTTAAAAAAGAGAGAGAAATTCCAGGTCGTAGGCACTTGATCTTGAAGAAATTCTGCAAGCAGGACACAGCCCTAGCCTCAACACATAGATCATCAGAAGAAGCTAACACCTCTAAGAAATATGAGCTCCAAAGAAAATTATGACTCCATCTTAGAAGAATAACAGCTAAAATAATAACATGAAAGGGAGGCAACAAAATGACAAGCCATGCCAGAGAAAGCAAAATGCATGGACAAAACCAAAGAATAATTTTAAATAACCTTAATACTAGTAAATAGTCTCGGGGAGATAAGAAAGATAATGCAAACCAGCAGCTACAACAAGAAGACATAAAGAAAAACCAGCCCTGACCGGTTTGGCTCAGTGGATAGAGCGTCAGCCTGCGGACTCAAGGGTCCCAGGTTTGATTCTGGTCAGGGGCATGTGCCCTGCTTGCAAGCACATCCCCAGTTGGGGGGTGTGCAAGAGGCAGTTGATCGATGTTTCTCTCTCATCGATGTTTCTAGCTCTCTATCCCTCTCTGTAAAAAAATCAATCAAATATATTTTTAAAAAAAGAAAGAAAAACCAAATGGATGTACTAGATATGCAAAATATAGTATTTAAGATAAAATATGTTTAATTGCAGAATGAACACAAAGTAATATACTATTGAGAGAGAAAAAAATAGGTCCAGGAGAAATAATCACCATGAACATATATCAACCAAACAATATGTCCACAAAATATGTAGACCAATCAGAAATCTAAGTAGATCTCAATCTTTGCACTTTATGATTTTAAGATCCTCTCAGAAACTGATAGATCAGACTCCAAAACAAGTAATTGAATGACAAAGCTAAGTAACACATTGTTAATTTTCAGTGTATCTATATATATAAAAGCCTAAGCAACCAGCCAACCGGCCAGCCGGCCAGTAGCTATGATGTGCAATGACCACCAGGGGGCAGACGCGCAACACACAGGCATGGAAACATGGAACAGACTGATGAATCTCAGAGGGAAGTGGTGTGGGGAGAGGGTGGGAAGAGATTAACCAAACACCTTATATGCATACTAGAGGTCCAGTGCATGGATTCGTATACCGGTGGGGTCCCTTGGCCTGGCCTGAGGGTACCAGACTGAAATCAGCTCTCCAACATGTCCCAAGGGGTCCCAGATTATAAGAGGGTGCAGGCCAGGCCATGGGGGGAGGCGAGGGGGATCCCACCAGTGCACGAATCTGTGCATCAGGCCTCTAGTTGATATATAAAACTTTATACCCCAAAAATAACATACATTCTTTTTAACACACATGTGAATATTCACAAAATTAACTATGTATTTGGTAACAAATAAAGTCTCAATAAATTCCATGGAGTCAACATCATGGAGATTATGTTATCTAATCATCTAGATAATACAAGGATAATATGCTAATTAGACCAGATGTCCTTCTGGATGAAGCCGGGGCTGTGAGGGAAGCCCGGGTCCAGGATGCCAGAGGGAAGCCGGTGCCAGCAGCTGGGGGAAGAAAGGCCTACTCTTGCATGAATTTTGTGCATCGGGCCTCTAATAATATAATAAAATGTAAAATCAACCCAAAGGATAGATTTTTAAACTTCCTAAGTACAAAAACAAAAATGTCATACTATTGAACAATCATTAAAGAGGATATTATATGAAAAATTATAAAATATTTAGAACTAAGTAGTAATAAAACATCAAAAGTTTGGTATGCAACTAAAGCAGTACTTGAAAGAAAAGTTACATGTTTAATACATTTATTTGAAACCAAGAAAGCATGAAAACAAGTGAGCAAAGCATTCAAATAGAAATAAAACCAGAAAGAAAGAGCAATAAGTAAACAAAGAGTCATGTAGAAAGAAAATCATAAAGATAAGGACAAAAATCAATGAAATGAATTATTAGAAAAACAAGTAATGAAGTTTAATAAATCAAAAGCTGGTCCTTTGAAAACATTAATAAGATCAGTCAAGTTCTGATAAAACTAGGAAAAAAAAGAAAATAAGCAAAGTGCAGATTGAAAGGGAGAAACTCAGACACTAGATATTTAAAAAAATATAATGTTAACAACAATGTGGTAATGAATTAAGAAAACCTAAACAAAAGAAATAATCTCTGAAAAATTATGCCAAAAATGTCACTAGAAATATAGTTTAAAAGAGCTCACTTTAGACAACACAAAATGATTGTGACAGAGTAAGAGAAGACAAAAACAAAAATGGCAAAATCAATGAGGAAATACTATTTAGAGCAATAATAAAGCAGTGCTAACCAAGGGGCCAGAGGGTGGGAACAGTCCAAAAAAAAAAAAAGGAAAAGGAAATGAATTGGTAATCCACATGAGAGAAACCAAATGAATGCTTGAACTTACTAGGAAGAAGAAATACATAAAAAAATTTTTGCTCACTTTATACTCCTCAAAGTGTTAAAAGGAGAAAGTCATAAATTGCCACATGTGAACACACGTGGGGAAAAGGGAACTTTCAGTGCTGGGAGTGTAGGTTGGTGAAGTTATTAAGGAAAGAAATTTGGCAATGCTTTCTGAAATTAAGGATGCACAGCCTAAGATCCAGCAAGCCCCCTGCTGAATACATATACTCTCCTATGGAACCCAGACATAGTTCCACAACAGTGCATGTACAAGAATCCTCCATGCAGCCCCTTTGTGGACGGAGATTGTTGAATATCACTCAAGGACCCATCTCCACTGTTATGTGGAAGTAATACATGCTGGATGAATGCTATGAAGTAATGAACTAGAAATGTATACAGTAACATGGACTGATGATAAAAAATATATATATTGTTGAGCCCTAACCAGTTTGGCCCAGTGGATAGAGCGTTGTCCTCTGGACTCAAGGGCCCCAGGTTCAATTCCGGTCAAGGATTAATTCCTTGGTTGCGGGCACATACCCAGTAAGGAGTGTGCAGGAGGCAGCTGATCAATGTTTCGCTCTCATCGATGTTTCTAACTCTCTATCCCTCTCCCTTCCTCCCTGTAAAAAAACAATAAAATATATTTTAAATATAGATAGATAGATAGATAGATAGATGACAGATAGATTTTTTTTTTCTTAATTAAATCTTTATTGTTCAGATTATTACAGGTGTTCCACTTTTTTTTCCCCCATAGCTCCCCTCCACCTGATTCCCCACCCCACCCCATGCCCTTACCCCCCGCCACTGTCTTCATCCATAGGAGTAAGATTTTTGTGCAATCTCTTCCCACACCCCTCACACCTGCTTCCCCTGAGAGTCGTCAGTCCACTCCCTTTCTATGTCCCTGATTCTATTATATTCACCAGTCCATTCTGTTCTTCAGATTTTTTATTCACTTGATTTTTAGATTCACTTGTTGGTAGGTATGTATTTGATGTCATTTTGTTGTTCATAATTTTTATCTTTACCTTTTTCTTCTTCTTCTTAAAGAATACTCTTCAGCATTTCATGTAATCCTGGTTTGGTGGCGATGAACTCCTTTAGCTTTTTCTTGTCTGAGAAGCTCTTTATATGACCTTCAACTCTGAATGATAGCTTTGCTGGGTAGAGTAATCTTGGTTGTAGGTTCTTGCTGTTCATCACTTTGAATATTTCTTGCCACTCCCTTCTGGCCTGCATAGTTTCTGCCGAGATATCAGCTGACATTCGTATGGGTACTCCCTTGTAGGTAATTAACTGTTTTTCTCTTGCTGCTTTTAATATTCTCTCTTTGTCTTTTGCCCTTGGCATTTTAATTATGATGTGTCTTGGTGTGGTCTTCTTTGGATTCCTCTTGTATGGGGTTCTGTGCGCTTCCTGAACTTGTACGTCTATTTTTTTCACCAGGTAGGGAAAGTTTTCTGTCATTATTTCTTCTAATAGGTTTTCAATATTTTGCTCTCTCCCTTCTTCTGGCACCCCAAAAATTCGGATGTTGTTTCGCTTAAAGTTGTCCCAGAGGCTCCTTACATTATCTTCATATTTTTGGATTCTTTTCTCTTTTTGTTTTTCTGGTTGGATGTTTTTTGTTTCCACATATTTCAGATCTTTGGTTTGATTCTTGGGGTATATTGATCTACAGTTGAGTTTCTGTATATTCTTTATTTCAGACAGTGTATGCTTCATTTCTGACTGATCCTTTTCCATTTTTTTGGCATTCTCATTAAGGTCCTTGAAGGTCTCACTAAGCTCCTCAGAAGTGTCATCAAGTTTCTCGGCGGTTTTTAGAAGATTCTTGAGTAACCTTATAAATGTGATTCTGAACTCTATGTCATCCAGTAGTTTGCTTTCCTCCGTTTCTTTCATTCGTGACATGTTTCTTTGTTTCTGCATTTTGGCTGCTTCCCTGTGTTGATGGAGTGGCTTTGTGTGGTAGGTGACCTATAGGGGGCAGTAGCTCAGCCTCCCCAATCACCTGATGTGGATGCTCTTGGTACACCCCTTTGTGGGCTGAGTGCAAAGTCTTGGTGTAGTTAAGCCTGAATTGCTGTTGGTATGCTGGGAGGAATTGAACTCCAGGCCAATTAGCTGTGAGCACTCCCTGTGTCTATAATGGAAGAACTGCTGCACTGAAGACACGCTTATGGGGCAGGACTTGTTTCAGTGGGGCTTTGGTGCTCACTGAGTCTGCCTCTTGAATGTGTCACTTATGGATGTGAGGAGTTGAAATCTGGTGTCTCACACTGACCACTAGGTACACTGGCTTCTGGATCTCCAATGGGGTGCAGGTCAGCTACTGTCTGAGGCCACTCAGCAGGAGCTACAGTGAGAGCTGCAGTTTTCTCCTCTTTGCTTGGGGTTTGGAGGTTTTGGAGCTGTCTGACCCGGGCTGCAAGTTTTCTAGGTTAAGCTGTGATAGGGCAGGCTTTCTTATGCTAATTGAGCTGCTTGGAGCTTCGGTGGGTTTGTAGGTTGTGTGGGGCGGGGTCTCAGGGCGTCACTAGGTTAGGGCGTGGCAAACAGCAATGGCTGCTAGTAAGCCGGCTCTGTGTCCCCGACCTCGTCTTGGAGTCCTGTGCCCCAGTGCTGTAAACAATTATTCCTGCGCGCAGCTCTGCAAGCAAGCCACTCTCACTGGCAAATAGTCCAGCTTCTCCCCGTAGGAGTTTGGGTCCCCCGCGTCTCCCCAGAGACTGGATTTCAGAGTAATCGGGGGCTTGTCTCTGTTCAGGTTGAAAAACGCAACGCATCCAGTCACCCGCCGCCAGCCCGAATCACGCACATCCGTACCTCAGCTTTTCAGCGCTCCTGCACGTTTCAATGCTCTTTTCTCTTTCCTTCTAGTTGTAGAACTTCCACTCAGCCAGCTTTCCCGTGGTTCTGGGTGATAGACGTTTTGTCTTTTAGTTACAGTTTAAATTGTTGTGGGAGGCAGCAGTTTAGGTGTTTACCTATGCCGCCATCTTGGATCTCATCGACAGATAGATATTGTTGAAAGAAACATGTAAGAAAGGGAACCAGATCTATAGCATTTAAGTAAATTTTAAAACATATTCACAAAACCAAATACTATGTATATTTCAGGGTATATATATGTATATATATATGGCTAAGTGCATAAGTCACTTAGGCTCTTATATATCATACACATTACACTGATGCCTTTAGGGGGGAAGGTAGAGAGATGGAGATGAGGAGCAGTAAAGTGGTAGACATGTAGTAGTGTGGAGAGAGATGGCAATGTGTTCATCCACCTTCCTGGCTAACACGAAGCCTACTTGTGGCTCTGCATCTGATCCATGGATTGAAATTAAGAAGACAAGTTAACCCTACCCAGAAGACTCCATTTAAGAGACTGGGGGCAGTTTACAAATCCCAGAAAGATGAACAGCAATGCAAGATCCAAATCTCCCCTGCCCCAACCTGGGAGCTGAAAGATACATACTGGCCATGGTAACCTAGATGATAAACTGACATGATAGCAGAAAACATAAAGATGTGGTCTTCTTCCCTGATTCCCAGCAAAACATTCTACAACCCTTGGAATCTCCTGAATATAAGTGTGTTTTTTATGGCAATGAAATGACTCCTGAGCAGGCCTTTGAGAGATTGAGGATGGGGACTGGTCACCAGGAAAACCAAGCCATCAGTGAAGAGTTTGGACCTTTCAACCTCCTCCTCCAACCCCCACCACCTCTGCCCTCACACCCTTCAACCTCTGGAAAGGAGAAAAGGGCTGAAAATTGAGTTCAATCAACAATGGCCATCAATTTAATCAATTTTATCCATATATTGAAACCCTGACCAAAATACCCCTACATGATGGGATTTGGAGAGTTACTAAATACATTGACGTGCTGGAAAGTGCATGGTGAGCTCAAATATATTGCCCCATGCCTCTCTTCCATTTGGTTGTTCCTGAGTTGCATCCTTTATAAGAAGGACTTGTATGTATGCATATAAGCATAACCAATGGACGCAAGACACTGGGAGGGGGGTGAGGGCATGTGCCAGGGGCAGGGTAGGAGAGGCTGGGGGAAGGTCAATTGGGGGTGGGGGGAAGGAGACATATGTACTACTATTTGTAATACTTTAAACAATAAAAAAAGGGAAAAAAAAGAAACCAGAAAACGTAAGAAAATTATCTTCTTGAGTTCTATGAGTTGTTCTAGCAAATTATCAAACCTCCTGTTTATAGCCTTTTTTTTTTTCTTTTCAAAATTATTGGTGGCCCAGGACTTGCAACTGGCATCTAAAGTGAGCATAGTCTTGCAGGAATGAGGGATGTGATGCTAACTCCAAGTAGGTAGTGTCAAAACTGAATTGACTTTTTGGTCACCCAGTTGGTGTTAGAGAATTGGAGAAGTGGTGGCAGAGGGAACCACAGAATCAGCCAGATCAATAATTAGTGGTTAGCGAATGAAGGATTTTTCCAACTTCCTGCGATAATCACCTACTAAAAATAGTCTGATATTGTTTTATGTCAATCTGATGTATTAATGAAACTCTGGACTGTAAAGCAATGGTGTGTGTTGAAGATCTCTACCAGTTCCAAATATGCAGCACAAAGATGTAATACACACCAATGTGGGATAATCTTAAAATTCTAATTCCCTTCCCTTTGCGGCAGCAACAAGGGGCCTAAAAGTTATTTATTAAATAAAATACATTCCCAGCTCCCAAATCAGTTTTCACTGGATTGGGCAGGATTTTCTTCTGACCAGAAATTTTACTAACACACTGTTTTATCTGCATACTTTCCACTGGATAAAGAAACAGAAAATATTAGCAGGTCTAGTGCTGATAGAGTATTTGGTTTGTTTTTACTCAAGCTGCTTTCATAATAACAAAATAGGCTCTCCACATCTTGTTTTGGAAAACCTGGTCTTAGCCAAGATTTGTAGATTTACTTAATTACCAGGTGTGCTGAAGCCTGCTTATTCAACAATGAACACTTTGTGGACTGCCATTATAACTATAAAGATTCTTTATCCACCTAGAAGTTATGTCCTCTTGTAACTCCATGGGAATTCAGTCAATAAGAAAAAGAAAACAAATATTCTATACAAGATATGTAATGCAGGCCACAAACACAGGTGTACAAAATGCAACTTTCTTTATTATTCCATAATCATTTGTTTTTGAGTTTGGGCTCCCAATTCTTAAAAGTCAACTCAGGGTTGTGTCTAAATTCTAATGTAATGTCTTAAGAGAGGGTTGTGATCCTCAGTGTTGCTTGTGCTCATATGCATCTTCTGAAACATTAGCATCCCAGTGGGCTGGTGAGATGCACTGTCCTCTCCTCTTTTCCTCCTCCCTTCTTCTCCTCCTGCTCTCCCTTCCCCTCTCTCTCTCTCCAACAAGTAGGTTAACTTGCTGCTGGGCTGGCCAATCAGAACTGGGTGAGACGGGATGGACATGACCTGGAGCCCTTCAGCGAACCCTACCCGGCTCTGATTGTGCATCAGTGGGGTCCCTCAGCCTGGCCTGTGCCCTCTCATAATCCAGGACCCCTTGGGGGATGTCAGAGAGCCGGTTTCAGCCTGATCCCCGCAGGCCAGGCTGAGAAACCCCAGTATCTTAGTGGTCCAGTGCACGAATTGGTGCACATTGAAAGGAAATTAATTAGAAGAAATATTTAAATATCGCTGTTCACCCTTTCTCTATAATAGAAGTGTCAACTAAATTTATAATCAACAATCACAGATCAAAACACACGCATGCCATCGGCACCAGTGAGAGCTATATATAGAGATAAACTTGCTTAATTAGCCCTGCTTTATGATTTAGCTAAACTTTTTCCAGCCCAGTGAAACACCCCAATTTCTCTTTCAGGCAATTGTCAGCAATGCAGCAGTAAATACCAACAAGAAGTAGAATATTATTGTAGATCACGCAGGGAGAACAAAGGGTAAAATATTAACTGCAGCAGTGTTTGACTATGTTCTGCATAGTGATAAAACCTGATGTCATTTTCAAGGTCCGCCGTTTCTTACTTCTTTTCAGTCAGGTCAAGTTTCTAAGCTTTCTAAATCTCCGTTTTCCGGCTAGTGAAAAGAAAATAGGATTCCACTGAGTCTCCTATCTACCTACTCCAGGACTTCTGTGGGGATTAAATGAGATGAGGCACAGGAAAAGGCTTCACAGACATTTGGTTAAAGTATGAAATGTTTCCACCTGGCTATAAAGCAAGTCGTGTTCCTGGGCTGAAGAAACTGCAATGAGTCTAGTCGCTAGGGAGAGGAAGCTGGGTGTTGCTGCGTGATGTCATTACCTGGTGCCCAGAGTCACCATTTCTGGACTTGGCTGGGCTGTGGGCCACAATTTGCACCATGGAGTCTTGGCAGCGTTGGCTGCGATTTAGTTGGCTGTCACTCCTGGGTGGTGGTGGGGCCTGTGTTGCACTTGGGGGAAGCCAAGTGTTGTTTTATCGATGACAGGCCAGTGGTGCCGTTTCTCTCTAAATGGCAATATGCATCACAGCAGCTCCTGTGTTGAGCATCTGCCCCCTGGTGGTCATTGCATGTCATAGTGACTGGTCAGACCATCAGACACTTAGCAGACCTTTTATATATATATATAGATATATATGAACATGAACAAGGAAACATATCCTTCTGCTTCTACTAGCAGCCACCTTGTGACTCAGAGCAGCCAGCCAGAAGTAAGTCACATGGGGAGAATTGGGCATGATACAGAATTAGACCTGAAGGCACTGATCATGCCGTGCCTTCAGCCTATGCTTCCACTCTGGACTTTCCACTATGGAAACTAACAAATGTCCTAATTGTAAGCTTGTTTGAATTAGGCTTCCAGTTACTAGAACCTGAACATATGTTGACAAATCTAGTACATTTCCTAGAACCACAGAGGCAGTATGTTTCACTCTAATTGGCTTAGCCTAATTGGGAGTCACTTCTAGAACAGGGAGGGGTCAACCTAATTTAAATCACGTGGCTAAAATGTCCAGTCACAGTGTACATGTTTTACATGAAACATTACTTGATCATATTTTTCAATTTAAAGAAGGAAAACATGGACTTGGAAGAAATACTTATTGCAGCATATCCAAAAACATTGGGAGTAAGAAAGGTAACACTATTTTATTCTCCAAACTCCTATTCAAATAACTGGTCTAGTTTATCTCTTTAGGATTAGCACCAGATGTATCAAAAAATAATACACAGAGTTAGTGCCTTCATTTTCATAGATATAACATCTGTTTTCTGGCTATTTACCTAGGAATGGACAAACAAAGCAGTAAAGCAGCTGTTTAATGGCAAAACAAACTAATCAACAAATACTGGGCCACCAACAGCATATTTGAAATAATGCAATGTGACCACCATCCTCAAGCCACTTGACCCTGTTGAGGCATAAAATGAGGTTTAGGGGCTTCCAAGCTGCTCTGGGAAGGAAGATCCAGCAGAAGTCACAAACTAACCATTAACAGACAAATTCAGCCCACAGATATGTCTTGTTTTACATATACAGCAAGCATATCAACTCCAAAGGCTAACACGGGCCAAATAAACAAGGTTTAAGTTTATGTGGGCCACAAAAAAAAACACACAAAAGCTTCAATTTTCATAGAAACATAGGTTTATTTTGATAGAGACATGCTGACTACAAAGGGCGGAAATAAATAAGTAATTGTTAACATAAAATAATAGAACATTTTAATAAAAATTAATATTTTTTCTTCAACATTAACTTACCAGATACCGAATAACTTGCACAAATAAGCATAATGCAAATAAACATATTTTTCTTGTTCTCCAAAAGCAAAATATTTCCTGTGGTGCACACCAAACAAGTCAGTCCAAGACTAATGACCTGGCAGTTGGAAATGAATGCAACACGATTATAGTAATCAGGCATTAGCGAATGTTGTAGTTCGTTATTAGTAATTATGTATAACAGGATATTGTAAAAATTAAGTTACAAAATTTTTATTAAAACATTTCTTACATACTGTTATATTGGCTGGGCCATAAAAATATTTGATGTAGGCCGCATGCGGCCTGTGGGCTGCGAGGTTGACATGCTTGGTGTACAGTGTATATTATTAAAATTATCATCAATACTACTAATACCACCTTTAAAATCAGCCTATTTCAGACAAAAATCTGGAGTTCTGATTTCTCTTTAAAAAATGGAAGCTCAGTTGTAATTGAGTCCCTATTTTCACATGATAACAACTGGGCAGAGTAAACACACAAGCTCCATTTTGCTATACTTTCCACCAGTCCCTATTAATCTTCTACAATTCATCGTCTTTTTTTTCTTCTCTTTAGCCCCTGTATGCATTTGAGTTTTCATGATCTGAGTCTGGCAGCTGCTGGGTGATTTGGGCCACTGCTATACCTCTGTGATGCTGGTGAGCATCTCCTCTTACTCCCAGAGCTGCTACCACATTTAGTCGATCACAGTTATCTCAGAACCCCTTTCTTGCCCTCTTAACCCAGTTGAATCTTTGCAGCATAAAGGTTTCCTATTAATACATTGAATAAGATAGGTTACATGAGCTGCCATGGGGTCTAACATAGGGGATGAAGTTTCTACAATATGTCACTCTAGTGAGAAATCCATCCAGCCTGGATGGGAAGCATGTTCAAATCTCATCATTTCTGCCCAACATCTGGTGCTGTAAGGGTATGCTTTCCTTCCCTATAACAATACAGATACTAGAAAGGAGATAATCACTGCTGACAAGGGGAAGCAGAGAAATAATCCAAAAGGACCAAACAAAATTATCCTGTACATTCAAGGAATAAAGTATGTCCTTCCTCATTTACCACATCAGCATTCCTTCCCTAACAAATGCATGGAACCTTCCACTGGAAGGTTTGGTTTCTCCTGCTTTTGGGCCCACTCTATAGTTTTCACATTTACTCTTTTTATTTTAACATGAAACGCTATACACAACCAAAGGCAGTGATCATTATCCCTTTAAAAACAATAACTTAGGGACAGAGTCATCAATTGTTTCACCCATGGCTCCATTTCTTAGCAGGTGAGGCTATATCAGAAGTGGGTTCTGTAGAATCCGATTCCATTGCTCTTCCCACTGAATCATGCCTTGGTACTCACTCTACCCCCCTTAGATAGAACTACTGTCCTGCCACAACTGCTTTGTATTTAAGTAGTGACACTGAAGGGAAAAGAAATATGATGTTTAAAAGTAAAGGCTGAGAAGAACTAAAACCTATCCTCCTCAGACTATTTCAAAAAATTCAAGAGGAAGGCACACTTCTAAGCTCTTTCTATGAAGCCAACATTACCCAAATTCCAAAACCACATAAAGACACCACAAAGAAAGAGAACTACAGGACAATATCCCTTATGAACATAGATGCTAAAATCCTCAACAAAATTCTAGCAAATCAGATCTAGCATTACATCAGAAAGATTATACACCATGACCAAGTAGGATTTATTCCGGGATGCACGGATGGTACAATATCCGCAAATCAATAAATGTGATAAATCACATAAACAAATCGAGAGACAAAAATCACATAATCATATCAACTGATGCAGAAAAAGCATTTGACAATATCCAACACACTTTCCTGATAAAAACTCTCAGCAAAGTGGGAATAGAGGGATCATACCTCAACATAATAAAAGCTTTATATGACAAACCGAGAGCCAACATCATACTCAATGGGCAAAAACTAAAACCATTTCCCCTAAGAACACAAACAAGACAGGGATCACCACTCGTGTTTGACATACTACTGGAAGCGCTAGCCATAGTGATCAGACAAGAAGAAGAAATAAAAGGCATCCAAATTGGAAAAGAAGTAAAACTGTCATTATTCGCAGATGACATGATACTGTACATAGAAAACACTAAAGACTCCATCAAAAAAAACTACTAGACTTAATAAATGAATTTGGCAATGTAGCAAGATACAAAATTAACACCCAGAAATCTATGGCTTTTTTATACACCAATAATGAACTCACAGAAAGAGAAACTAAAAAAAAAAATCTCATTTACAATTGCACCAAAAAAATTTAAGATACCTAGGAATAAACTTAACTAAGGAGGTAAAAAATCTGTACTCAGAACTACAGGACATTGAAAAGAGAGATAGAGGAAGACATAAACAAATAGAAGAACATACCGTGTTCATGGATTGGTAGAATCAACATCATTAAAATGTCCATACTGCCCAAAGCAATCTATAGATTCAATGCAATCCCCATTAAAATATCAACAGCATATTTCACAGACTTAGAACAAACTCACCAAAAATTCATTTGGAATAAAAAAAAAAAAAAGACCCCAAATAGCCACAGCAATCCTGAGAAAGAAGAACAAAGTTGGTAGGAACACAATACCAGATATCAAGCTATATTACAAAGCCACTGTTCTCAAAACTGCACGGTACTGTCACAAGAACAGACATATAGACCAATGGAACAGAATGGAGAATCCAGAAATCGACCCAAGCCATATATTCAATTAATATTTGACAAAGAAGGCAAGAGCATACAATGGAAACAAGACAGTCTCTTCAATAAACAGTGCTGGGAAAATTGGTCAGATACATGCAAAAAAATGAAACTAGGTCACCAACTTATACCATACACAAAAACAAACTCAAAATGGCTAGAGGACTTAAACATAAGACAGGAAACCATAAAAATATTAGAGGAATCCATAGGCAGCAAAATCTCAAATATATGCCAAAGCAATTTCTTCACTGATACTGCTCTTAGGGCAATGGAAACTAAAGAGAAAATAAACAAATGGGACTACATCAAAATAAAAAGCTTTTTCGCAGCAAAAGAAACCATCAACAAAACAACAAGAAAGCCCACTGCATGGGAGGACATATTTGCCAATGTTATCTCTGATAAGGGTTTAATCTCCAAAATTTACAGGAAACTCATACAACTTGACAAAAGGAAGATAAACAATCCAATCAAAAAATGGGCAAAGGACCTAAATAGACACTTTTGAAAGAGGACAGAAGGCCAAGAGACATATGAAAACATTCTCAAAGTCACTAATCATCCAAGAGATGTAAATCAAAACACCAATGAGGTACCATCTCACACCTGTCAGAATGGTTATCATCAACAAATCAACAAACAATAAGTGCTGGAGAGGATGAGGAGAAAAAGGAACTCTCGTGTACTGCTGGTGGGACTGCACACTGATGCAGCCACTGTGGAAAACAGTATGGCATTTCCTCAAACAATTAAAAATGGAACTCTCATTCGACCCAGTAATCCCACTTCTAGGATTTTATCCCAAGAAACCAGAAACACCAATCAGAAAGGACATATGCACCTCTCTGTTCATAGCAGCACAATTTACCATAGCTAAGATTTGGAAACAGACTAAGTGCCCATCAGCAGATGAGTGGATTAGAAAACTGTGGTACATCTACACATTAGAATACTATGCTGCTGTTAAAAAGAAGGCATTTTTACCATTTGCAACAGCATGGATGGAACTGGAGAGCATTATGCTAAGTGAAATAAGCCAGTCGGAAAAAGATAAATATCACGTGACCTCATTCATATGTGGGATATGATGAACAACATAAACTGATGAACAAAACCAGATCCAGAGACTAAGAAAACTGATCAGACCGTCCAACCTCAGAGAGAAGGCGGGGGGTGGGGGTGGGGTGGGGGGGTAAGAGAGCAACCAAAGGACTTGTATGCATGTATATATAGTTGCATAACCAATGGACATGAATACTGGGGTGATGTGGGCTTGTCCTGGGGGGCGGGAGTGGCAGGGGGCAGGGTAAGGGAAAGTGCAGAGGCAAGGGAATGTAATATGTAATACTTTAAACTATATGTATATATACTTTAAACTATATATACACACACACACACACACACACACACACACACATATATGTAAAGAATGATACAAGTATGCCTTTTTTTCTGAAATGCCACTTGATTCAATAACAAAACACCAAAATGTATGGATATGTCATCCTTGATATGTAGAAATAATGCTCCTGAAACTTTTATGGGTCAAGTGCTTTAAGATACATTTTTATTAGTGGTGTAAAATTTGCATTGACTTAGGCATTCTATTCTGCCTTATCAGAGGCAATGGTACGGCAGAGTTTAGGGACACTGTTTAATGTGGAAACTGACAGTACCAGACCTTTAATGATTTAATAGACTTGCCCAGTCATCAATGTAACATTGAGCAAATTTCTAAGCAATGATGAGTTAGAATGGGGAGCAAAATTTAATAATATTTATTTAAATCTAGGGGGGGAATTAATAGGGGGGGGAAAGCAGTCATTCACATCAACATTTGCACAGAACCTTTGATACAATTACTTCCAACCACTGGAATGATGGCTACATGGACCACGGAAAGAAGAGAGGCCACTGAGAGAGGTCAGAATCTAGGTCTTAGATTTCAATTATATCTCAGTAACACTGTCATTTTATATGGAGTGGAGGGCATTGGCTGGAAATGACTACTCGGTTAAAGATTAATTCTAATACAAAAAACTGCCATAGAATTAACAAACTATCCAATTTTAGCTATGATTTCTAAGACAGTTTCCTTCTGTGATACCACATTCAAAGTTCCATAAAGCAGCCTTTTTTGGATTTATTTCACATTTCTCTAGCAGATCCCACAGCGTTCAAAGAAGCGACAGCCAGAATTGGCACAGTGGTTTCCAGTGTTTTCCTTGTATCTGAGGGGAAACAGGTTGTAAAGGGCTAATCAAATGCTGTCCTTGTAGGAGCAAGAGGCAGAGATGCAGGGAAGGAAGGCATTCCTGCCAGTCTCCACTCCCCCCTCCACCAGCCCTCACGCACCTGCAGTGACCCCCAAACCTCAGAAGCTGGAATCAACATGGAGAGAATCCAATTAATATCTGTAAGTAAAGAAAGTAAAATCTTCATAAAAATACAAGAGCAACCTGGATTCATGCTTTTTAGTGGGGGAAATTCATTAGGATAATTGACTAATATATGACAAGCTGCAGCTGGTTTGCCTCCTGCTGGATCTTGGGTTTGCCCCGTGCAGAGAAAACCCCAAGAACTCGTTCAAATATGTCACTCATCCCTCTCGTGACAGCGTTCACTAAATAGTTAGGGTAGAGAGGCTCTGAACGGTGCTTTTATTTTTTCCGTCAAGTCATTCTGCATTTGCAAAATCAAGTTATTTTCAAGTGAGTGGATTTTAACTTTTTACTAAAAGTCAGAGAAAACTATGACCTGGAATAAATGTAACTTCCCCAGAATTAGTCTAGCAACTGAAGGAGTGCCATCCGGCCCTTTTCACACCTATTTAGATACAGTGGAACCTCTGGGAATAAAAAGTCTGGAGTGCAGAGGCAATCTCAGAGTTTCCCCATAACTATGAGCAAAACCTAACAGGGCATGGAGACCTGAGGCAAAGGGCAAGACTAGTATGGCTTTAAAAGGCACAGAGTTGAGTGTATACATTAAAATAATGAAGAAAAGGGAAGGGCAAGAGTAACATTGGGGTACCGAGGCCCTGTGTGAATTCAACTAAAATACAAAAGATTTCCCACAAGACCCAAAATTTGGAAGATTAAGTGCATTTATGGAAGAAGAGTAAAGAAAAAAACCCATAGTGCATGACCAGCGAATTTGAGGGACCGAGTATGGCCATAAGCCCCGAGTGCTGCAGTCCAGCCTGCCCTCACACACTGCATTGGAAGAACTGAGCGAGGAGTGTCTTTACTGGGAAAACTTTCTTAAAATGTGCAATCCCCCACGGACAGATATATTTGTGAAATAAATTTAAAATGAATTATTAGAAAAACAATGATGTGCCTAGACGCAGTGTCAATGCCAGATTTCTGTAAAAGCGTGAAGTGCTTTCTCTTGACTTCTCAACTGACCTCATCTCAGACCGTGATACATTGTTCAAAGGTGGGCAGTGGTCTGTGTGTGGATCACACTTTGAAGAGCACCGGCTTACGCCACAGAGACTGATCACAAAGGATTCCGTGTGCAATGTATCTTTCAACTTGGCAGATGTGAGCTTTCACAGAATGACTTTTCAAAGGCAGTAATCCTGGGTCCCAGCAATCCGTAAAAGTCTGGGTACTGGCAACAAAAATAAAGTTTTAAAGTTGGGGGACAGTGGTTGCAGAGAAGATAAATGCAGGTATAAATTTGTTAAAAACAGAAATGATGCCACACAAAATAATTAAGTGACCCAATGATGTCCCTAGGGGTGCTAGGGAGAACAGGAGAGAAGCATTTAACCCTAAAATTTATAGGAAGCCACATAAGACCCCGAATGCCAAAGCAGCCTTGAGAAACAAGAACAAAGTTAAAGGTATCATTCTCCCTGATTTCAAACTATATCACAAAGCTATGGTCACCAAAACAATACAATACTGGCACAAAAAATAGACACATAGATCAATGGAACAAAATTGAGAGTTCATAAATAAACCAAGGCTTATATGGTTAATTAATCTACAACAAGAGGGGCACAAATATACAATGGGAAAATAACAGTTTGTTCAATAAACAGTGTTAATAAAACTGGATAGATGCATGAAAAAAATCAATCTGGGCAACTTTCTTACACCATACACAAAAATAAACTCAAAATGGATTAAAGATTTAAATGCAAGCCCATAAAATGCATAGAAGAAAACATTGGCAATAAATTATTTGACATCGGTCTCATCAATATTTTTTTGGATATGTATCCCCAGGCAAGGACAACAAAAGCAAAAATAAGACTATATCCAACTAAAAGCTTTTGCAAAGGAAGCCATCAACAAAATGAAAGGACAACCACTAAATAGAAAAAAATATATATTTGCAAATAACATATCCTATAAGAGGCTACCATCTGAAAGACATTTAAAAAACCTCATATAGCTCAACATCAAAAATATAAACAATCTGATTTAAAAATGGGCAGAAGACATAAATGGACATTTTTCCAAGCAAATACAGAGGTCCAAAAGACACAAAAAATGCTCAACATCACTAATCATCAGGGAAATGCAAATTAAAACCACAAAGAGATCTCACCTGTCAGAATGGCTAGTATTAAAAAAATAACAACAAGCGATGGCAAGAATACAGAGAAAAAGGAACCATCACGCACTGTTGGTGGGAGTGTAGAATGGTGTAGGCACTATGAAAAACAGTACGAAGACTCCTCAAAAATTAGAAATAGGACTATCAAATGACCCAGTAATTCCACTGCTGGGCATTTATGCGAGGAAACTAAAAACACTAATTCAAGATAAGCACCTGTATGTTCATTGCAGCATTATTTACATTAGTCAAAATACCTGCGTATTCATCAACATATGAATAGATAAAGATGTTTTAATACAATGGAGTATTGTTCAGGCATACAAAAGAATGAAATCTTGCCATTTATGAGGACATATTACTTATGCTAAGTAAGTCGGTCAGAGAAAGACAAATACCATATGATTTCACTTACGTGTGGAACCCCCAAAAACAAGACAAAACAAACAGATTCATCGGTACAGAGAACAAACCGATGGTTGCCAAAGAAGAGAGCTGTAGGGTGAAAAACGTAAAGGTGAATGAGCACAAACTTGCAGTTATAAAATAAATAAGTCACAGGACTGTAATGTACAGCACGGGGAATAGAGTCAATAATATCATCATAACTTTGGACTGTGACAGATGGCTACTGGAGATGTGCTGATCCCATTGTAAAGTATATAACTGTGGAATCACTAGGTTACACGTCTGAAACTAACATAATATGGTATGCCAACTATATTTTTAAAAAATAAGGTAATTTTTTTAGAAAGCATAAATCGTAAGTGAGTAACAAGAAGAGTGCCCATAACAGTAACTGGAGGCAAAAGGCAGATCATCATGGGCATTGTCTGGGTGGTGGTTTTGTCTAGTACCTGACCGGAAGCCTGAATCTGAGCCTCCTTGACTCAGAGCAGGACAGCATTGCCAAGGCTCTCTAGAAATGAGGAGGCCATGATCAATACCTGCCAGGAGGCTGGAAGAGGGCTCAGCTTATTCCATTTACACAAGAAGTTACCCATCACTGCCCTGTATCTATTTTCCTGATATCGTGAGTCACGTGTTGTCTCTTAATTTTACTTATGTGTTTTGAAAGCTTCGCAGCATCTCCGTTTATTAAATCTTCTTTCTGCTTCTTCCCAGAAGCTCCTCTTTAAAAACACATAAACAGTTCAATGTGAAAATTAGCTGTGGTTGATTTATAATTCATTTTGGAGGAGCAGCTTTTAAAAAGACAGAGGGAATTAAGCTGAGAGTTAGGCTTGGGACGTATGTGCCTCCCTCGGCTTTTGAATTAGATGAGTTTAATGGGAATGTGGACACTGGGGCTGTGGGTAGAGGATAAAAAGCTATTGACCCTGCTGATACTAAACATTCCAGCTGAGAGTGGAATTCGTTTTGGAATACATAAAGTGAATGAGCCTGGGCAGGCTTTGAAGCACCATTAAAAAGACCTGGCCTCTCTCTACCTTCATCAGTCCACCAGGTATCTCTTCTGCTGAAACACTGCTCTTTCTCAAAGAGAAGCTCAAATCCCAAAGCCCTCCATTGTAGCCATCAATAGAAAGCAGTTTTGAAATTTTCATTGTAGTCCCTCCCTGTTGAGGACCAACACTCCCTCCAAACATTGACCAGTGGAGTTTTCTACCTGGGTAGCAGGCGGTGCTCCTGCAGCCCACGTAAGGAAGCCTTAGCCCCAGGTAGGGAACATGCAAGGAAGGGTCCCAGAATTTAAAGACGAGAGAGACGGGAGAGTAGGCATTGTTTCTTCATCTACATTGTTTTAAGTGATGTTAGCGTACCTACAAAATCACACAAAGAGAAAGTTTGAGCAGAAATCTGTTAGGAGAAGGGAAATTGGGCTTGAGACAAGAAGGTGAAAGGAATGTCAAAAAAGTAACTTGAAAAGAGGCTGCTTTAGCAATTTAGCTTTGATTAGAGCAAAAATACTTCCCACGGCTATGGAAGGCAGTTTCTGACAAATTTATTTTATTTTTAAAAGATTCAAAGTTATTTCAGGAGACAAAATCAGTATCCATAAGAAGAGGGGGGAAAAAAGCCTGCTCCTAATAATAAGGTCATGCTTTCATATCTATTTCAGAAGAATTGCCCCAAAAGATGATGCAGGTCATGCAACCCAGGATTCTGAGTTTGATAGTGACCCGGCCCCTGCCCCCGCCCAGAGACATGCCTGAAGAGCTTGGATGTGCTGTTTGAGGACACCCAGGAAGGGCAGACTGGTCCTAGCTTCTCTAAGAAGCCTCAGTCATTGAAAGAAGCCTGCACACACTATGGGAGTTCATTATCATCTTTCGGTGTTTCACATATTTAAAAGATTATTTTCTGCTGTTATTCTTACTCCTTTCTGTTTACATTGCTAAATTTTTAGATTTAATAAACAGGTCAATTTTTGTATCCCTTTCCAGAATTTATAAATTTAAGCCATGTCTCTTTAAATTTTAAAACCTTCAACTTTCTAGGATTTGAGAAAAAAATTGTTTTTAATTTCTTCACACATGACATCTGTCTTCTCATTTTAGTTGCCCTTTTATGGAACCTTTCTGGTTCCAGCATTCAGAAATTAAAGATACGGTTTAACATTGTGACCATACCTCTTATTAGCTGTATCCTTTAGGGCAGCTCTAATTCTACAGAGCCGAGGACTCCCTCACACGAGGTCCTCATTTCCTTTAAGCAATCTAATCCTTCTGCTGAGTACTTTACTTTCTGGTGTAGTAAGATAGTAAGATAACACAGACACACACGCACGCACGTGCACAGCAAAGCCCTGCACTTGGCATTTTTGCATATAGTTTCTCTTTTAATCCTGAAACATTACTGTCATGCATATTTTACCATCCTCATTTTACAGTCAAGAAAATTGAAGCTCTGATGGGCAAAGTAAATTGAGCAAATCTATACCACTAGTAAGTTAAACAGTCTTCTGGTCTCTTCACTTATTTTTTGTTTTCTTTGTTGTATCAAGGAAACACATACAGTGTAACAAATAACTATAGAAAAATGTCATGATACCACTAGCCAGATAAAGAATAGAATACTGCCAGCAACTCGGTGAAGCACTCCATGTGTCCTTACAATGATCACATCTTTTCTCTCCAGAGGTAATACCAGCTTGATTCCTATATTGATACTAGAGGCCCAGTGCATGAAATTCATGCACTGCGGGGGCGGCAGGGTGTGGGGGGTCCCTCAGCCCAGCCTTCACCCTCTCCCAGTCCAGGACCCCTCAGGAGTTATCCACCTGCTGGACATGGGGAATGGGCCTACGCCGACAGTTGGAAATCCCTCTCGCAGTCCGCGACCCCTCGCTCCTTACCGCCCGCCTGCTCACTGCTCCTTAGTGCTGCCACAGAGGCAGGAGAGGCTCCCGCCACTGCCACTGCACTCTCTAGCCATGAGCCCTATCTTTCTGTGTAGTTGTCTGTGGGCCAACTGCTCTCTTCCTTCTCACTTAAGGCGAGCAGCATGTGAGGGCAGAGCATACTGTCGTGGAACGCAGAGGGCTTCCCGGAGCTGAGGGGAGTGGCTGGACCCATGGGGTGAGAGGTGGACGCTATCTCACCCAATTGTTTGGCAGGCTGGCCAGCCTTCATCTGCCTGACCCCACCCAGGGAGGGACTGAGCAGGGTGTCCGCCTCTCCATTCTCCATCCTTCCATCTGTGACACCTGTCACCCTGGCCAGGCCTCCCCCAAAGTGAGTTCAGCTCAATCCCTGAATATAAAAGAGCACGGGTTGGGGGGGGGGAGGCCTCCACCCCAGTGCCCCCTGATTCCCAGCGACAGGACCTGGTCGACAGGACCTGATCTCAGGACGGTGGCCACAGCTGCAGAACATAAATCTGTTTCAAGAAAAGTTGGGAATGCAGACTTTCCTATAAGCCCCTATTCCAAAAGGTGGCAGTTTATTCACATTATGGCAAAGACACCTTCAAGAGTAACATACGTGGGTAAAGTTGGCCCAAACTGGGCCATTTCCTCATCCAATCTCTCTGAGGCGCGAAGGTAGAACCAAGTCTCAGCTCTTCGCAGGACACTTCCAGGGTTTTTTTAAGCCTAAAGGACAGTAGTCTGTCTCCATTCTTATTCTTTGGGAATTTTTTGTCGTCGGATAAAAGGAGACGTACATAGGGGCAATCCTCTCGAGATACAATATTCCAGTTGCACCCTCAGAGGGAAGGAGCCGACAGATGGGGAGCAGGGAATTCTGAAAACCAAAGCGATGACAGAGATGCTAAGCCTTTCCTTCACGTGTCTGACACCCCTCTTCAGGCGGCCTGCAGGCCGGGCGTCTGCTGGACCTTTACCACTTGATGTCCCGGCAGGCTGCCCTGGGCCCTGCTAGGCGGTGTGCAGAGCTGCCTGGGCTCAGGGGGAGTCGTGCCTCTCACCCCTCCCCGCTTTAGCCACTCCTGGTACAGCTCCTGCACATGGGTGCTTGTCTCCAGGGGCCACACCAGGATGGCAGCGTAGATGCCTTCCATCTGCCGCAGCAGTGCCCTGTCTGCATGCCCGTCCTCGCCTGGGCCTGGCCCCTGCCGCTTAGACATCCCCGGCACAGGCCAGGACCTCCACAAAATGACAGGGGAACTTGCCCCTCTACAGCTACAGGACCACTTCTGGATGTTCCGAAAGCCGCTAGCAGCCTCAAAGCGTAGCAAAACCTCTTAGTCCCTTTCAAGGGTGACCTCCTGGAAGTCTGTGGTAGGTGAGCGCTCCCACATCCTCACTGAACAGCTCCTTGGCCATGTGCCTGAAGATGTTTGCCAGGTGCCCGTCGGAGCTGGAACCCTCATGAAGCCTCACCTTCTCCTCCTTCACGTCTCCAAACAGTGTCCACAGAGGCGTCCTTCAAGGCGAGGTCACTTTGCTCCATTATCTGGACAATTTCACCTGAGGTTAACACGCAGTCAGCACCCTGGGAACTATGCAAAGCTGTGGGCACATCATCTCAAAGGGCCTCCAGTTTCTTGCCATAACGCGGGCCCACGAGGACGTGGAAAATCTTGTCTGGGGACAGGTTCTGCCATCTGATGAAGTACTCCTTCACCAGAGAGCCCATGATCTGCTGGGGAGACTTGGCTGTGCAGAGGTGAGGGTGATGGGGTGACCCAGCACACGCTCTGCATATCGGTCCAAGCTGGGGCAGGCGGAGGTCAGCATGGGGAGCCGGGGCTCTTCCTCACAGTGCTGGCAGTCCCGACACACAAATTCCTTCTGACTCTCCAGGATGCTGAAGTCCGCAGCTATCTTCACGTCAAAGACAGTGCGCCCCAAGGCTTTTGAGAAAGCTGCAGAGTCTTCTGGATGCATCAGTGACATTGAGGCTGAATTTAGCAGCAAAACAAGGCAGAGACTGAGGACACACGGACACTGCCAGCACCTTGTGCTGTGAGGTATCACATTTCTTATTAAGGTTCAGAACACGAAGAAGTCCTTGGTGTTCTGTTGAGAAACTTGGACTCCTTACTCTGAGGTCACACAACTGTCACACACCAGGCAGTCACTCAGAAATATCTTGGCATTGGCCAGCTTATGGAATTCTCCCTTCTCTCCGTTCTCCTAAGCCGGCCTCTGGACGTTGACTGCTGCATTCTCTTGGTCATCAGTTTTTGTTTTTTTTACTACATTCCTTCCGTATGCAGTGATCACACTTCATCTGGAGCGGGGCGGGTGGGGGCCAGCTCGAGTGACCTGGAGGAAGCATGGGGAGAGCAGTCAGTCACCGCTGGTCACCCCTGGTACGGCTGGCGATATCCTTTCTTCCTTGTAGAGTGTCTAGGGAGGGGAAGTGGCCACAGTGCCCGAGGTCAAGTTCCAGGCGGCTGGCAGCGCTGTTGGGATCATGCTGGCAATGCTGGTCCGCTGGTGCCTGTCCAGTCCTCTGGAGATTGTACCTGCATGGCTACTAAGGAAGCCAGTCCCCAGTTCCGCTCCGCCTCTGCCACCAATTGATTGGAGTCTGAGGGCTGGGAAGAGGGACCAAGAGGCCTGCCTTGCAGCTGCTCACCAGTCCCCGCTACGCCACTCACTCGGGTTCCCTGTTAGCCATTCCCTGATCACTGGGAGCCTTCAGGCCGGGGGAGGGACCAAGTGGTCTGCCTTCCACCGGCTCACCAGTCGCTGCTGCCACAGATTCATTGGAGCCTGAGGGACCCGGTTCCCCTGTTAGCCATCCCCTGATCAATGGAGCCTGAAGGCCAGGGGATGGACTGGTCATCCGTTTGGTCGTTACGGACCCTAGCTCTTTATATATATATAGATTCTTGAAGTTTTTTATAGTTTTGTCAACACAAAACACACCCCTAAACAACATAATTAAGTTTTGCCTGTTTTTGAAATTTATAGGAATGGAACCATAGGCTATGAATTATTTTGTCCTGATTTCTTTCTAAATTTGCATATGTGCTACTTTCTATGTATATCATTCATTTGTTGACATTGTTGTGCAATAGTCTATTCTGTGCAGGGCTGATATTCAGGAACATGTCTGCCCATTGCAGCTACTTTCAGTCAATGTCATTCTGATTGGACCAACTCCTATTTGGATTGCTTAATGCAAGTTATGACAGTTAAAACACCACTCTGATTGTGTATATATTACAATACAGTTATTCCATATTACTGTTGAGATATATCTATCCCTCAATTTTATATGAATATTTACTATTATTTATTTCTATGATAAAAAGAGGCTTGAAAGGAAATACCTACCTCATCAGAGAACTACCTATAATAATTTACATAATTAAACTTCACTGGTTTGTACTGTGTATTTACAGAATTATGCAACCACTACCACTACCTAATTCCAGAATATTTTTATCATCCCAAGAGAAACCTTCTATCAATTTGCATTCACTTCCTACTCTTACTCCCCTAAACTAGGCACCTAGAAATCTATATTCTGTCTCCATGGAGATGCATGGATGGACCTAGAAAATATTATGCTAAGTGAAATAAGCCAATCTGAGAAGGACAAATATCATATGATCTCACTTATTTGTGGAATCTAATGAACAAAATGAATTGACACAAATAAGACCCAAAGCATGGAGGCATGGAAGAGACTGACATACCTCAATGTGGGGTTGGGGACACAAGAAGAAATAAACCAAAGAACTTATATATTTACTAGTGGCCCAGTGCATGGATTTGTGAACATTGAAAGGAAATTAATTAGAAGAAATATTATAATATCGCTATTCTCCCTTTCTCTATAAGTGTCAACCAAATTCACAATCGACAATGACAGATCGAAACACACATATACGATTGGTGCCAGCGAGAGCTTTATATGTATTGCACATGCACAAGTCAACAGCCTTTTATATATATACTAGAGGCCCGGTGCACAAAATCCATGCATGGGCGAGGGGTGGGTGTCCCTCAGCCTGGCCTGCATCCTCTCCAATCTGGGACCCCTTGGGGGATGTCTGACTGCCAGTTTAGGCCAATCCCACAGAGATCAGGTCTAAACCGGCAGTCAGACATCCCTCTCACAATCTGGGACTGCTGGCTTTTAACTGCTCACCTGCCTGTCTGTGTGATCACCCCTAACCAATCCCTTGCCAGCCTGATTGACACCTAACTGCTCCCCTGCCAGCCCAATCACCCCCAACTGCCCTCCCCTGCCAGCCCGTTACCCCCAACAGCCCTCCCCTGCCAGCCCGATTGCCCCCTCCTGCCCTCCCCTACAGCCCTGGTTGCCCCCAACTGCCCTCCCCTTCTGGCCTGTTCGCCCCCAACTGCCCTCCCCTACCGGCCATCTTGTGATGATGTGGGTGGAGCCACCTTGTGACGATGTCAGGGGTGGCCATCTTGTGGAGGCAATCTTGTGGAAGCCATCCTGTAACGACCTTGTGGCAGCAGCCATTTTTGTGACAACGTCATCTTGTGATGACTTCGAGGCAGCCATCTTGTGATGATGTTGCGTGATGCCACCTAGGTTTTTATTATATAGGACTAGGGGCCCAGCGTGCAAAATCGCATGAGACCTAGGACCCAGAGTCCTGCGGCTCAGCAAGACCCAGAAAGAGTCCCACAGCCACCTCTGCCGCTGCCACCACAGGAGGCAGGACCCAGAAACCCACCAGCCACCCCAGCGGGATCCAGAAATCTTCCTGCCACCCCAGTGGGGCCCAGAAACCTTCCTGCTACCCTGGTGGGGCCCAGAAGCCCACCCATGCCTCCAGTCAAGTCCTCTAGAGTCAAGTCCCCACCCACCCGCATGCACCTCTCTGTGCATGCAGCCTCCTGTTGATCGGTCATTACGGGATGGTGGCATGATGACCACAGGCTTTTTATATAATAGACTAGAGGCCCAGTGCATGAAATGCATGCACAGGTGTGATCCCTAGGCCTGGCCGGTGATTGAAGAATGAGAGTCTGGCATGGAAGGGCAGGTCCCAGCTGACCTCTGGGTCCTGGGCAGCACCTGGGCCCCCTGGGTCCCCACGTACCCTCTCCACATGAGACAGTGCCTGAGTCCCCATGCAGAGATGTGGTAAGCACAACCAGATGCTGTGGGCTGGGTGCAGTGTGGGCCTCTGGGCCACCCAGCAGCGCTGCATGGAAGCTGGGAGGGCAACACGGTCTCTCCCAGCCAGCCTCAGCAGACCGGCTCCTGCACAAACCCACAGTGAGCCAACCAGCCCCTGCGGTCCCAGCAGCTGCAGCCCTGCTCACCCGGAAGCCCACTGGGGCCTCCACTGCCGCCTGCTGCCAGTGCTATTGCCAATGCCCTCCATGTTCCACACCACCCCCTGGTGGTCAGCACACATCATAGTGAGCAGTCGAACTCCCGGTCAAACGCCTGGTAGAGGGGACAATATGCATATTAGGCTTTTATTATATAGGATATCTTCCATTTATTTCAGAGAGAAAGGGAGAGGGAGAGAGATAGAAACATCAATGATGATAGAGAATCATGGATTGGCTGCCTCCTGCACACCTCACACTGGGATCAAGACCACAACCTGGGCATGTGCCCTGACAGGGAGTCAAACCTTGACCTCCTGAGTCATAGGTCGACGTTCAACCACTTAGCCATGCCCGCCAGGCTCTTGTTCTTATTTTAAAGGAGAATTAACACTCCAGAGGTTGACTTGCCCAAAACAGCCAAGTTACGCAGTGGCAGAGTCAGAGGGAGGGAGGGGGATTGGTTCTAAATACGCACTCATGAGGCCTCTGTGTTAATGGGTTCATCCAGGGGGGCAGGTGGACAGACACTGTCTCTGGCTCTTCAAATGGCACTTCCTCGAGGCCCTCAGATTCCTCGCATGACCACCCACCCTCCCTACCTGCCATCAGAGCTGAGGAGGGTAGAGGATGGGAAGGGCCATCTGTGGTTCACCTGGGAGGGCATGTGTGAGGGGGAGGAAGGGGGAGAGCTGGGAGCACCACAGACCCTGAGTGGGAGTTAGAAGCAGCGATCTGGATGCTGATCGCCCTGTCCCAGCGTCTCAGGAGCGTTTCTTTCTCCAGAAGCACTGCAACCATTGCCTTAGGCACTGGACTTGGGGCTGGTCTTGGCCATTCTGTTCTGTGGTGCGGGATCCTCTCTGCCCTGCAAACTGGAGTGGGGGATTGGAGTTGGACAACCTGGGGAAGCCCTTTGCATTGGACCCTGAGCCCTTTTGTGTCACCTGTGAACCAGCTCTGAGCACAGCTGATCTGTGTGTCCACGAGGGGGCTTCATTTTCCTTGTTTTCAACATTTGCTTTCCATAATACTGTACATTCTGTTTTGTTGTTTTTTGTACCAAAAATAAAACCATTTGCTTGTTTCCAATAAGTACTTGTCATCACTGAAGAGAGCGTGGGGGTGGAGGGCCGTGGAGGGATTAGGTCAGCCAGCCGGGAATGACCCACCTCCTGGAGGTCAGGGTGGGAGGCTGATCGGGAACATTGCACGTCCCTCGTGTGGAGCTCAAACTAAGGTCTGGGTTTTACAGTCAGACCCTCAAACAGACAGCCCCCTGCCAGCAGCTGCCAGAGACCCTGCCTTCCAGGGGCCCAGTGGAGCATGGGGCCTCCTCACCCCTCCCCACCCACGTCGTTCCTCACACTCTGGCTTCCCTCGAGTACACCCCAAAGCCGCCAACTCAGCTGCCACAGTTTCCATAGTCTCCGCATCGCCCTTGGGGAGGGTGCTGTCGCCTCCTGCTGTCTCCCTGCTTCCGCTTCCCCCTCAGTCTGCTCCTGACACAGAAGCCAGCGGGTCCTCAGCCCCAGTGCCTCCCCCTGCACTCAAAGGACACCAGATTCTCACGAGCCCACAATCCCTGCAGGATGTGCCCCCGACCCAGCCTTGACCCCTTTCTACTTGGCCTCTTGCTCATCCTGCTGCCCCTCTGTGGGCTGTCCCCTCGGCCCGATGCCCTTCTCCAGGCGTCTGCCTGGCTCTCCTCCATCCGTCCACCTTCCCTCAGTGAGCCTCCCTTTGCCCCCCTTTGCGCAAGCAGGCACTGCTCCATTTCTGCTTAGGCAGAATTGTACATTCCTGCCCGAGTGAAATTTTCATACTTCATAGTTGTTCTGAGCATCATCAAGAAAAAAAAAATGAAGAAGATGGAAAAAATAAATAGTTGAATGCCAAGAACATCCCCAAAGGAAACAGCCATTCTCTTTAAACAGGAAAAAAACAGCATTTTACAACTCAAAGCTCTAGAGTTTCCCCCTTTAGGGAAAGACAGCAAGCAGTAAAGTACCCGGGCTGGCAACAAATTCATGAATCACAACAATTACCTGTTTCTTTTGGATATTGGATCTGCAAATTATCCACCAAAGTTCAGATTGGACAGCTGCTACCTGACTTCATTCAATATCCAACATGGAATGCTTTGGGCAGAGAACTGGTTTCTCTTTCCTCACCACAAAAATGGAAAATGAACTAGAAGTGTCAAAGGTTCAGAAATACCCAAGGTAAAAACCAATGAATCGCTGAAGTAGTAATTAGTAAAAATGTATTGTGCACAAACTAAAAAGATGATTTGTAAGCCGGGAGCACTCAAACCAAAATATGGGATGAGGCTCAGGGGTGTATTGTTATAAAGCAGCTTATATAGTGAGAAAACAGTTAAGTGTTTATTCTCTACAGTGATTGGTTACAATGTTAGAATCTGCAGTGATTATCTCATATTGACCTTGAGAAACAGTTCAGGTTTTGCCTACAATTTCCAGAGATATAAGCAAGCAATGACCAAGGTCAAGTTAGTCTTGCAAAATAAGCTAAATTAAGCTTTATTTGTATGACTAAATGGTCCTGTCTGGTCAGGAAAACTTCAAGGTTGGCCTAAGTTTGCTTTTTTATTTTAAGAGAAGACTTTACTAAGAATTATTAAAATATTTTTAAAAACTGTATCTCTATGTGTTTGCGTCTTGGATTAATTGTTGAGTGTTTAATTACTGGGTCAAGGAAAAGTGCTACTATATAAGTGTATGATTAGTTAAAGGTGGATTAAAAATAGGAGAACTGATCAGTGAGGACTAGAGATGTTAGCTGATTAAAAGAATAACGAGTGTGTGTGTGTGTGGTGTGTGTGTGTGTTTTTTTTAATCTGTATTTAATTTTGGCTTATATATGAGAAGAGACATATGGAACTTGGGTGTTGTTGAAATTACCAGTAGCATCTGTTCATCCTTAACTTACCCCTTAAATCAGAGATAAAATATATCATATTACAGATATCTGGGTAAAATAGATGAAAATATGATGTGTTCTATTTAATGTGCAAGTATAAAATAATACTATAATAATTTCTAATTTTAGCTAGCAGGTTCTATTCCTAGCCACTAATTAAAATATGATTAATAAATTCCTTCATTCTCTATGTAATTTATTATTTATGGTTGATGGAAATATCAAATATAAAAGCTAAGTTTTCTATTTATGTTTTTATTCAAGTAATTAACAAGAGAAAAAGCTAAATAACTTGGAGATTTAAGTCAGCAAATGCCCAATAAGCTGTGTAGAAATTAACCTAATTTTTTTTTTAATCCTGAAAATATTTAGGATAATTAAACCAGACAAAACACCTAAATCAAAAGGAGTGGAGTTTACAAAACAATAGTGGGAGAACACTGAAGGTGCATGTCAGTTATGAAATTTTGTTACAGAAAACTGGAGAAGAACCAAGCAATGCTTAGAGAGATGGAGTTACATTTATTATTATTATTATTATTATTATTATTATTATTATGCGCGGGCCCAGAGGAAAATGTCTCTCAAATTCTGGGCCCCGTCACACAGGAAGTTTCCTGTATTTATACCTTTTTATCCTCTTTGTCTCCCAAATATGAGGTTTTCTGGTCCCCTTTGCAAGTTCTTAAAGAGCCCCTAGGTGCTGGGGCTTTGAGACCTCAACCAAAGGCTTGGCCTGGTGCCAGCACTGATAACTTCATCTGGGAAAGGTTTAATGGCCTCTCTGAAATGGGAGTAGTTTTATTTTCCTTATTATTTAAGCAAGCAAGCATTTACAGAAGCCAAAATAGCAGGGTTAAAATTTTAAACAGCAGTTTTTATATAAGTGGATGCTTCAGTTTCACTTATCACTAGTGGAAAATATTGACTTCCCTTAATAGAAAAAGTAATGTCCATGGATGCCAAAACAACCAGTTGATTTACATCATAATAGTGAATCCTCTGCATGAAAAAAGAAACAAACTTTTTGTTGCAATAATCTTATCACCATAAAGACAACTGAAGAAAGACAGAGTAGAGTATGCAGCGTTAATGATGTTCCAGCAAATCAGCAATACAACAGCAACATCTACGTGGCCCTCCCTCCCTCGCTGCCTTCCAATCTCCCTCCTTTCCTTCCCAACTTCTTTTCTTCCTTTTTTCTTCTCCGTTTGATTACTTTCTTCCTTTCTTCTTTCTATTTTATGAAATTTTAAAAGTCGATTTTACAGTATTTTTTCAATTTCAAGGAACAGTTCTCGGCCAGTTATAGAATTTTGGTTTTTCATATTTGAATAGTCCCTCTCCATCGTTTCATTACTGAAGAACTTGTTGCAAAGCAATCACGAATACGTGATCATAACTGCTGAGTTGTTCATATTTTATTTTTAGAAACTTTTATATATATATACATATATAAATTTTAAAAGTTGGTTTCCAGAAAGTTCACACTTTTTTCTAACAAAATCAATAATAAAACTATGTTTAAAGTTTAAACTATATTTAAATATATGGTATTTGTTTGCATCTTCCCAATGTTGAGTCACAATATAGGCATTTTGTACTCTTTTCTCTACTGTTTGCTTTTTTTCACTTGACAGAATACCTGGATAGCCCTACAGAATGTGTGCATGTGTCTATACATTTTTAGAATGTATGGATATAAATATATCATTTTTATATTAAAGGGTAAAATCATACACGTAAGGAAGTTTTCAAAGCAGTATTTCTTTCTTTTTTGTTTTGTTCTTCTGTTCTTGCTTTCACTACTATTTCAATACACACACACATTTAATTTACCACAAAATCATTGATTTTGATACCTAGTGATAAAGTATAATTACTTGCAAAAAAATTAAAAGCTAGACTTTCATACAAATTTAGACAGAGAGCATATCAAAGATTCATTAAAGAGGGAACTAGCAAGATAATAAAGCTGCTTCAAAGATAGAATTCAAGATATAGGTTTACACCATCAGTTAGGAAAGAACATTAAAATGAATTTTCTCAATTAAAGGAAAGACTAGTTAGTATCCTGCCAGGTAATAAAACCATAAACTTTGGTGTCTTTACCTATTAGAAATCATTTTCTTCTAACAGATCAAAATTTTCAAGTTAATAAGTAACTTCACAGTGTCTATGTCCTAATCCTATATAATAAAAGCCTACTATGCAAATTGTCCCCTCGACCAGGAGTTTGACCACTTGCTATGACGTGCGCTGACTACCAGGGGGCGATGCGGGACATGGTGGGCATCAACTACACAACACTGGCAGCAGGCAGCAGTACAGGCACTGCCGGCCCCAATGAGCCCCGACAAGAGCAGGACCACAGCAGGATGGTAGAGCAGGTGAGCAGGCAGCACCAGGCCAAGGCAGGTGTGAGTGGGGAGCCAGGTGGGGGGGCTGATCACCCCACCGATCACCCTGCAGACAGCAACCAATAGCAGAGGCAGGCGGTGGGGCCGCTGCCCAGCTCCCAGGTGCTGAGGGATCTGGGCAGGGTTCGATCGCCGCCACTGACCAGCGGCAGCTCTGACAGTTCCATTACAGAGAAAGGGCAAATAGCAATACTAAAATATTTCTTCTAATTATTTTCCTTTCAATGTGCACAAATCCGTGCACCAGGCCACTAGTCAATAATAAAAAGTGTTAAAAAAGACAAAACAAAACGATACTCAACTGAGTAAATGTGAAGATCTAATTGGCTTTATTCAACAACTCATGAATTGGGCAGTGTCCCCTCTAGCAGATAGAAAGGAGCCCTGAGTCCTGGTACAACATGGAAGGCTTTTATAGGTAGAAGGAGGTGGGCAACAAAGGAAGCTTCTAGCAAAGAAAGGATTATCTCAGCCAAGATCACTTTCCTCTGGGGAAGGGTGAGGGTCTATCATGCAGATTATCTCCCTAGTGCTGATCAGGTAATTCCATATGGACTGGCTAAAGGTCACATTCTTGGGAGAGGCTGTAAGTGCAATTAAGTCTTGGTTTGTGACTGGGGCTTAACACACGCGACTCCATTTTAGACCTGTTGTTTCTTTTTTAACAATAGGAAGTAAAACAATAGTATATCTCCTTGTCTGGGCCTAGTAGGTAATGCTTTAGTATGACATTAAAAGGACATGCAATCATCCTATTTCCTTATTTCCTGCTGTTAAATAATTTTTCTTAACAGCAGGGTGACATCAATAGACTATGGAACTGTGCCAAGCTTGAGTCACACCCTAAGAAAATTTAGACATTCCTCAGGATGACACTTCATGTTGTTCCTCTTCCTGTGAGTCACGATGACACTCCCAGACCTGTCTTTTGGTATTTACATAAATACAAATTATATAAATTATTATATAAAGCCAAATCTTTGCTTGTTCCCATTAAGACCATGAGCTCTTCTGTTATCCTTAGTGAACATGGAAAGTAATTGCTCTAAATAGTTCATGTAAAAGCCTTTATATAACTAATGAGTTTATTATTACTGCAAATAAATCTAATAATGATCTCAAAAGTTAATGTTAATTAGCATTTCTCCCTGACCAACATAAAAGAGTTTTCTGACATGGGTTTATATTTCAAAGTTGTACTAACCCACTGCATTTTTGTAGCAAAGAGAAAATGCTCAGATACTTTTAATGTATAAATTTAATGATTTTCTCCTCTTTCTCATCTACACTAGAAGGGTGCAATAAAATATTTCTTCTCACTTCTCTGCCCATGAAGAGAGGTAGTTCTTAATTTGCTAATAATTTGGCTTTTGTGTTCAAAGGGCATTGGCAGTCTGTTGTGAAAGATCAGAAGAGATGACAGCATAAGGTAAAGGAGTCAGAAAAGAGAAATGAATGCCTTGGGCTGGAAGGGAATTAAGAATGGCAGTGCCCCTTGCAAGCAGCCAGCCCTCAGAGTGGACAACAGCATGCACTAAGATGTGTGCACTTGCCCAGCTTTGGCAAAACTGCTCACAGATGCAAAGCTGGAGAAAGAGAGAGCTCCCCAATCTTGACACCACTATCTATTTGAACAATGAGAATTCTGCAGCTACTATGACAAAATGGAAATCAGAAACCCTTCTCATGAGTTGTAGGTATCACATAGACCTTCTGAATTCTGAAGCAAGAGAGAAGGAGAAAGGTAGAAGGCTCAAGTAATAGCTGAAATAGAATGTCCCATCTGCCCTTCTGAGTGGGGTACCAAATTCACCAATTAAGTTGTGTTAGATTAAGAAGTGATGTTTTTGCCCTAGCTGGTTTGGCTCAGTAGATAGAGCATCAGCCCATGGACTGAAGGGTCCCCATTTTGATTCCCAGTCATGGGCACATACCTCAGTTGCAGGCTCATCCCTGGCCCTGGTCAGGGTGAGTGCAGGAGGCAACCAATCAATTTGTCTCTCTCACATTCATGTTTCTCCTTCTCTGTCTCTCCCCCTCCCTTCCGTTCTCTCTAAAAATCAATGGGAAAATATTCTCGAGTGAGGATTAACAAAAAGAAGGAGAAGGAGGAGGTGGAGGGGAAGGAGGAGGAGGAGGAGGAAGAGAGATATTTTTTGCACACTTCAGTTTACTGACATTCAAATCTGTCCTTTTTTTATACATGTGAGTATGGTGGCTCCCAATAGTGAACCCCCATAGTCATCTATAACCCATCAGAGCCAACCTCAGCATTTGATTGGTTGGTCCCAAATCATATCTTCCAGAAATCTTTCTCTAGTGAGGGAAATAAATGAGGATAATTCCTCTGACACATATTATAAGTCCATACAAAAACCTGTACATGAATGTCCACAGAAGCATTATTCATAATACCCAAAATGTGGAAACAATCTAAAGGTACATCAACTAATGAATGGATAAGCAAAATGTAGTGTATCCAAGCACTGGAATATTATTCCACAATAAAAAGAAAATAAATTACTGATATATGCTACAGGATAGATGAACCTCTAAAACATTATGTTAAGTAAGACAAGTCAGAACAAAGGCCACATATTTATGATTTTATTTATATGAAATGTCTAGAAGAGATAAATCCACAGAGACAGAAAATAGATTAGTTGCTGCCAGGGTCTGCAAAGAGAGAAGAATGGAAAGCGAGTGTTTACAGGCTTAGGGTTTCCTTTTAGGGTGATGAAATGTTCTGGAATTATATAATGTTAACAATTGCACAACTCTCTTAGCACACTAAAAATTGAATTGTACACTTTAAAGCTATACATTTATGGTATGTGAATTATACCTCAATAAAGCTGTTATTTAAACAGTTCATTAGACAAGGAGGCGTGAAACCTGGATTCTAACCCAGATGCTATCCTATTTTTATAACATGACTGCAGGCATCTTTTACTCCTTCTGGCCTCAGTCTCCTCATCTGTGAAATGAAAGTGATGCATAAGTGCCCTCCCACTTCTGACAATTTATGATTCTATACCTCCATTGCCTCCTTTATAAAACAGTCCTTTGCCCACCTACCTAAAGGTGATATCTCCCTGCTTTGAACGCTCATTACATGGATTACCTTGTATTACTATTATTTGTGCTTCATCTCATCCTCTCCACTAGAAATGTGAGCCACTTACAGGAAGACTCTGGACCATCTAGGACACAACAGAGATTTAATCATTATTTAAGATGACTAGAAATATAAAATTATACTTAGAAGACACTGTATGAAATGAAACAATCAATCAAAAAATCAAATTTTTATTTCCATGACACCAAAATAAGGGATTGATAAGTATCCCTAAACTTGACACTGATTTAATATAAATTTTTGCCATAATAGAATCATAAATGTAATCGTTTGACATACCATACTAACCCCCTTGCTATCTTGAACTCAGAGGAGATTCTGCCCTATTTTAAAATAGATTGCCTGTACCATGGCAGCTTCACTGGTGTCGATATTAAACATGATAAAAATAATCCAAAAAAAAAAAGAAAGGAAATGCTTGAACCAGTGTTGTTTAATTATAATTAATCAAGTCTTTCGTATTCCAGTAGGTGTCCTGAACACCATTGTTGTTTTTGAGCAACGAAATCTTACCAATGAGAGACCTCTGCCGAGTACACTATTATTAAATCAGTGTTGAAAGGTTAGGCCACTGTTTTCCCGCAATCATTGTTGAGTTTGCAAATTTTTAAAAGATACGGGCCTTGCTGCTTAGTATAATTTTCCAAAACGTATGTTTGACAAGCTGAAATTTTTAGACTAAGAAGCAAGTTGAGTAAAAATGTAACCACTACTGTCCTACTTCTTTTTCTTTAAATACAAAAACACAATTATCCAGAAACTAATCTTCAATTTTGCATTCTTTATTCCACTGATGAGCTACATAATTTGACTCAAAAACACTTATCACTCATTAATAAAAATACAAATGGAAAAATTAGTTCTAGCCTTCTAAGATTTAACTACAACCTTATAATCCCAGCATATTCCCCTTTTTTCTTCATAATTGCCAGTTCAGACTATCCAAACTCATTCCTAAATGTGGAGTTTAGAAAAAATCTTTGTAATTGATAAGAACAAACTAAAGCAGCATCAAAACATTTTAAAAACCTATGCAAAATTAAATTACATAACTAGTAACATCTGAGAACATTGTTTGTTCTACATTTTGTTTTGCATATGAGCTATACCTGAAAATCATGTTTCATAATATTAAACACTAGGGGCCCAGTGCATGAATTCGTGCACCTTGAAAGGAACTGTGGGCCGCGAGGCTGTGGTGGGCACAGGGCTGGGTCTGGGCCCATCCTCCATGCCACGGCCTGGCCCCTCCCACCGCGGCCCCTGGTCCTGTCTGCTGGCAGCCCCACTCCCACTGCCGCTGCCGCCCCCAGCCCCACTCACACCTGCTGATGGCGCGGAGCGATTGGGGCCAGTGCCAGCAGTGGATGCGAGTGGGGCCCGCACCATCAGCAGGTACAAGCAGTGGCTGCTGCCCTGATTGCCCCTCAGGAGGAGGGGGAGGTGGAGAAGCCCTCACGGGCGATCGGGCTGGCAGCTGCCACTCGCACCCACTGCTGTGGGTGCAAGCAGGGCCAGCACCAGCAGTGGGTGTGAGTAGAGGCTCCAGTGCCAGCAGCTGGAGCCAGCGGAGCCATCACCAGCAGTGGTGCAAGAGGCGGCTGCCACCCCGATTGCCCCTTGGGAGCAGGGGGAGTGGAGAAGCCCTGAGGGGCGATCGGGGCTAGCAACTGCTGCTCGAACCCACTGGTGGTGCCAAGTGATCGGGGCTGGTGCCAGAAACCAGCAGCAGGTGTGAGCAGCGGCTCTGGCTGCCAGCAGGGGGTGTGAACAGGGCCAGCGCCAGCAGCAGGTACAAGCGCCAGGCCGGACCGTACTGTACAGGAGCAAAGAATTTTCAGTAACCACCAGAGGCTGACCCCGATGACAGCGACCTGTGCTCCATCTTGGTCTGGCACCCCGGCTTACCTGCTCCACCATCCTGCCACAGCTGACGCCCACCATGTTCTACACTCTGCCACCCTACTGCCATGCCTGCCATGTTATGTGTGCACCCCCTGGGGTCAACGCACATCATAGTGTCCTGTTGTTCGGTTGTTTGGTTGTTCCACAGTTCGGTCTATTTGCATATTAGGGTTTATATATATAGATGTTTTCAGCAAGTACCCACATCTCTCAAATGTACTGATTAAAGCTTCTAGATAGTATTCTTACTCTTCATCTTGGGCATAATAACTTCTATCTCTACTATCATTTTAAGTTTGTATTTAATGACTATTCGTTGATTACTAACTATTCTGCCAGTAGAAATAATAATAATCACACATGCAAAAAAATGAGATTTAGTGAGTGTTTAGTATAGTACTAGAACTACACTAAATTTTTTACAATTTTATCTCAATCAACCCTAACAGCAATTCTATGAAATGGTAGTTTACTCTTACTATCCACATCTTACAAATGAGAAAATTGAAGGTTAATAAGATGAAGTCATTTTTCCAGAGCTACATAGCTAATAAGTGTTTCAGCTATGTTAGACAGTTTAGGGGTACACAAATGAAAAACATCCAGGTGTCCTAAAAGAACTTACAATCAATCTAGTGAGATGGTCAGAGAAGGAACCAAATAGCAAATGTGAAGTAGGTTGTAAGTGATGACTCTTGATTAAATATGAAGCTAATCAACTTAAACATTTTAATTTAAGAGAGAGAAAGAGATTTATTTTATGGAATTGACTCGTGACTATGGCGATCTAGGGAAGAGCCAATGTTATTGTTTAAGTCCAAAGGCCATCTGCTTGCAGAATTCCTCTCTGCTGGGGGAGTTTATAGTCTTTGCTTCATTAAAGCCTTTAACTGATTGGATAAGGCCCACCCATATTATAGAGTGCAATCTGCTTTATTCAAAGTTCATTGACGTAAATGTTAATTTTATCTATAAATATTCCATCCCAGAAACATCCAGAATGGTTGACCAAGTATCTGGGTACTGTGGCCCAGCCAAGTTGACACATAAAATTAACCATCTCAGTGCTTTAAAGTTATATTAAAAGTCATAGGCAAAATACCAGGCCCTATGGTAAAGAGTCCTACAAATGTATCTTCTCCAACAGAGCTACACTCCTGGTGCTGAGGGCTACATTATATTTACTATTTATTCCCAGTGTGTATCACAATGAGAGACATACAAAACATTTTTAGGAACTCTTGCTGAATTAATTTTAGTAGATTTTGCTTGAACTAAATTGAATTAAATTCAGTTTTTGGACTTTTAAATGTCTAGGAAAAGAAAGTGTCTTCAGAATAAATAAGTACTATTGATAAGTTCAACAGTTTGGGAACTCATAACTCTATCAGCTTCCTTGGTTGCCTAATTTGTGGCAAAAGCTATGTATTAGTTATTTACTGCCATATCACAAATTACTACAAACCTAGCAACTTAAACCAACACACACCTATTAATTATCTCATAGTTCCTGTGACTCAGGAACCCACTCAGGGCAGAGCAAAGTGCCCGGCTTCAGGATCGCTCCCAAGGCTGCAATGAGGGCCTGGCCAGGGCTGGGATCTCTTCTGAGGCTGACTGGAGAAGAACCTTTTCCCAAGCTCACATGGTTGTTTTCATAATCCAGCCCCTTGGCTCCTTGCAAGCTGTTGGCCAGACACAACCCTCAGCTTCTTCACACGTGGGCCTCTCCGTATGGCGGCTTACTTTATCAAAGCCAGCAAGGGAGAGAGTTGATATGGAAAGTATACAGTAAGTATGGATATTACAATCTTGTGAAATTATGGAAATAACATCCTTATCAACTTTTCCATATTCTATTGGTTTGTAGCAAGTAACAGGTGCCACTCACATTCAAAGCACGGGGATTCCACAACAGCATGAATACTGGGACATTGGAATAATTAGGGGACATCTTTTGTTCCCCACACAGTTCTCTTAGGATTAGACTTGGGGTATGGTTTTCAGAAATATCAGCCCTGCAGCTACATAAAATACGGGTTTCTTTTAGGGTAGTCATACAAACGTTCAGGTGCTTCAAGGGCACCTAACTGAATCACATTGGGGGATGGCAGTCCAGACATGAGACCTGGTGATCTACCCTACCTCAAAGGAAAAGGCTGCACACGAACCAGCCACCTCACTACCATTGCAAGCAGGATTCCTGAGCTCTCCCTGACACCAGACACCACCTTGGGAAGAAAGCCTCTAGGGTATTGAACATTACATTTTCTAAAGACTTACTTTTAAAAAACTAGTTAAACGGGAAGAAAGTGATTTCCTATTATTTAGTAAACTACAGGTTTGGTTAATTGATCAGGGATGTGTGTGTGTGTGTGTGTGTGTGTGTGCGCGCGCGCGCGCGCGCACACACGTGTGTTTTACTATTCTGAAGAGTGAAGCACTTGGAGGGCAATTAGCTCAGTTACAGGAAACAAAAAATGAGTTTCTAAACTTAGTGTGGTAATCACATCATCTATATATATAAAAGGCTAATATGCAAAGTGTCCCTGCGGGAGTTCAAACGGGAGACTGGGAATTCTATCGCTCGCTATGACGTGTGCTGACCACCAAGGGAAAGCATGGAATGAAGGAAGGCCCTGGTAGGCAGCTGGGGAAGGGAGGCCCCAGCCAGCAGCCAGAAGGCCCCCAATCAGCCCTGATCACTGGCCAGGCCTATGGACCCTACCCATGCATAAATTTTGTGCACTGGGCCTCTAGTAATATATATGTATGTCTTCAAATCACTGTGTTGTACATCTGAACTAATATAATATTTTGTGTCCACTATACTTTAAATATTTTTAAAAGAATTTGTGTAGTGTGAGTGAACTTTCAACTCTGTAAAATTAGAACTGACTGTACCTAATGAATAATTAAGTGATTATACCAGTAGGCTGCCACAATGCAAAAATCCCAACCCATTTTTATAGGACACAGGCAAGGAAAATCCTGGTCTTGTCACTAAAAGGCCAGAGCTACATGTTTGCATTAGCTAGGAGTAGGCTGGGGCGTCTTCCACAGATACAACAGCAGGATTAATGAAATAGTTAGCATTTATTGAGCACTCATTATGTAGCAGGAAATGCTCTTTCCAGTTTTCCCAACTTTTAATTTGAATTTTTTTTTTTGCATCTACAGAACACTTAAAAAATGTAGTACAATGAACATGCTTATACGGTTTGCCTTGATAAACCAGTTATTAACATTCTTCTACATTTCTCTAGATAGATAGAGCATAGATATAGATATATAATTTATATGTATATATACAAAAATCACTATTGAATTTATACAAAATTGACTATTCCCAGTGTCTATCACAATTAAGGACACAGAGAAAGTTCTTAAAAACTCTTATAATTGGATTAAGTTAACTTCAGTTTCTGGCCTTTTAAAATCTCTAAAAAGGAAAATATATTCAGAATGAATAAATGCCACAGATAAGCCCAGAAGTTTAGAAATATATATATATATATATATATATATATATATATATGCTATAGTAAAGTATATACTATATAGTATATAGATAGTAGTATACTATGTATAGTTATATGTACACACAAAACTTTTTTTGGCTAATCTATTTGAAAGTAGATTTCACAGATCATGTTACTTTGACACTTTTTACATTCCTTGCAATACATTGCCCCAAGTTTGCAAAGCTGGTTACGGCTAGTGCTGAGCTTGGAGCACTGACAGTCTACTTGAAGCCCATGGTCTCAATAGCTGGGTCATTCTTATTCAGTTAGGGAAAGGTGAGAGAGGTGAGACAGGTGGGATAGATAGGGTTCCTGTCCACCACAATCAGAAGAAAGCAGCATGAGAGAGCTTGGGAAGGGGGGAAAAGGTGATGGGTAAAAGGTCAGAGAGATGGGAGGGGAAGGGAAGAGGAGGATTTTTATAGAAGGAGAGGTGACTATCAAATGAGAAATGCCACTAAAACATTATCTCCCACTTTTTCCTTTGATCTAGGGCAAATGTGTGTGTGTGTGTGTGTGTGTGTGTGTGTGTGTTTACTGAGTGGCCAGATTATTATGACCACCTGACGTTTGTAGGCAAACTAGCCGTATACTGCATCGTATGGGATAGGGAAGCCGAAGGCCTGTTCGAACACCTTTGCTGTCTGCAGTTACCAAGATAAAATGTCTCCAATTCACATAGGAACACAAGGATTGGACAGTCGAGCATTGGAAAAAAGGCATATGGTCCGATGAATCACGTTTCCAGTTGCATCATGCAGATGGCAGAGTGAGAATTTCGCGGAAACAGCATGAAAGCATGCACCCCACATGCATGAGTACAACCTTTCAAGCTGGTGGGGGCAGTGTTATGGTTTGGGGCATGTTTTCCTGGCATGATTTGGGCCCTTTAATTCGTGTGGAACAACGTCTGAATAGCACAACATACCTAAGTATCGTTGCGGATCAAGTTCATCCTATCATGTTGATGCGTATCCCAGTGGTTGGCAAACTCATTCGTCAACAGAGCAGCAAATCGCGGCTCGCGAGCCGCAGTTTGCCGACCACTGGCGTATCCCAACGGAGATGGCTTCTTCCAATAAGACAATGCATCATGCCACGGTGCTTGTATTGTGCAGGAGTGGTTTCAAGAACATGAGGGAGATTTTACCTTTTTAGGTGGCCCCACAATCACCAGATCTCAATCCAATTGAGCATTTGTGGGACGAAGTTAAAAGAGCCATCAGGCAGCTGATTCCACAACCATCAAATCTCACAGAACTGGACAGCGCTATTCATCAGGCATGGTGTCAGATTTCAACATCTCCTGGAGTCAATGCCAAGAAAAATCGCCGCAGTATTGAAGGCAAAAGGTGGTCCAATGAAGTACTGATGGGGTGGTCATAATAATCTGGCCACTCAGTATGTGTGTGTGTGGGTGTGTGTGTGTGTATGTATAGATGTAATTTTTAACTTGATATTTCAAAGTATAAACCCACAAAGGGCAGAGAGTAGGTTCTTCTTGCTTCAACGTGAGTCTAGCAGAGTACTGCGTGCAGCCATGTACCCAGTCAGGCACTTAGTCTGCTTGTAATGTTAATGGGCTTATATTTCTGAGTCATTGAAGTATCCAGTCATTAGGATTATATTTAACATTATATGAACAATATGCCAATCCTCATGAAAGCTTTTAAAATGTATCTCCTTAACTGTGATGAATATAGCCCTGGGGATCTATAATATAGGAACAATTAATGAGGGCCCATTTTATAGCATGAATATGCATTAACCCTTGCTCGTAATAGCTGAAAAAGGAGCACCCAAAGACATAAAAATAAAATCTTCAAATTCTTTAAAGATTAAATTCACAAAATTATGTCAAAGGGTTATTCATTATGATGAAGATCAAGTAACTAACTCCATCACTGTCATTAATACTCAACATAATTTTTGGATCCCTATATAAATAGGTTATAACTCTTGAGAAAAAAATATTAGGTGAGGGAAGGAGACAAAACAATGTTATAGGTTTACCTAATAATTAATAAATAAAAATGAATAAAAATAAATCTTGTTTACATTACACTCAGCTACCTTCTCAAGGCTGCCAACTCTATTCACCCGCTTGCCTGTGAAGGCAAGTTTCAGTGCTCTTAGTCTTTAAGGCAGGGGCTTGCAAACACTTTTCATGGTTTATGGTGAGAAATACAATTGGATATACACACAAATATATTTACAGAAACTTTTGTACTTTTAAGTACTATATTTGTATATATACCTTATAAAGCTCTTTATTTTCTCAGTATTGTTCAATTTGATTAGCAACCTTGTAAAGGTCACAGGATTGATTTGGTGGGTTTAATTAATATTTTAGAAAACAAAAAAAATGCATCAAAAGTGAATTGGAGAGAATATAAGTTTTGTTTTATTAAAATTTTGTTTAAACTTTGCATTTTTGTAGGTATATGTTCTGGACATGAAGTAAAATGTATTTCTCACAGTGGGTCTTTGTCAAAAATGTTTGACACTTCACTGCAAGTCACACAACTGCAATGTTGTGTCTAAAAGACCCCAATTAGCTGCTTTTATCTTCAAAAAATGCTCTATTGTAATATCCATAATGTTGTAAGTTTTCATTATGTCACATCTTAGTGTCTTACCCCCTGGCTTAGGGAAAATTGGTTTGAGAATTGTGACTTAGCAATGTGTTGCTACACCAAGGGTCATTTGGAAGGATGGGATGAAGAAGCACTGAATCAGAATGCTCTGCTCCGTTTCAGTCCCCTGACATAAAAACAATATAGTATAGAAAATATCAAAAAAAGGCAACAAATGGTCTAAACACTTAAAAATGCACTTATAAAGAACTACTTATGGGTACTGAAACTAATATAAATGTTAATAAGATAGTAACATTTTCTATAGTTGACTGAAATATCATAATTAAGCATCATAAATTCTCTCAAATTTGATATAAAAAAATGTACGGTTCTGGTGCATAGGAAGAGTATTTCTTTTTTAATTATAGGTTAAATTATAGCCTATTTTCACCAACAGCAAATTTCTGTGGTGAGAGCCACTATAAACATCTAGAGGCAGAGATTAGCAGATAAATCTGAACTGAGCATATGGTCCAAGAAATGATACCATGACAAATGGAAAAACCTTAATAATCAAAGATGAATAAAAATTTATCTTGGTGTAAAAAGAGATTTATAATAGTGGGAAGAAGTTTTTAGTGAAGGTAATGCTTGCGTTTACTTCTAAAGAATGTTTCATGGTTTTATGTTTTAGTACTAGGAATTATTAGAGTAAAAAAATAAATTTTTAAAACTAATACTTTGAAAAAGAAATATTATCGAATGAAACTGAAATAGTTCACAGCTAAAGTAAGAGATGATATAAATAGTGCATTGAATCAAAGTATAGGATAAGATTATCTAATGCCTATGTCCTTTTCTAATATTAAGAATTTAAAAGTAATCCTTGCCCAGCTGGCATGGCTCAGTGGTTGAGCATCGCCTATAAACCAGAAGGTCATGGTTTGATTCCCGGTCAGGGCACATGCCTGTGTTGCAGGCTCAATCCCCAGTGTGGGGCGTGTAGGAGGCAGCCAATCAATCATTCTCTCTCATCATTCTATTTCTCCCTCTCCCTTCCTCTCTGAAATCAATAAAAATAGATTTAAAAATAAATAAAAGTAATCCTTGATAACTGACATGCTACCTCGGTCAACTGTTGTCAATAAGCAAAGGAAACCTGAAAATATGCCTGGCATTTTCTTTCAAAGCTACAAATGAATCCTGGCACTGAGTGTAAACCAACCTCTCATAGAACTGTAAATCAGCTTTCAGAGCTGCTCTTCCACTGGCTGAAATACAGAGCAGAATATGCATGAACTTTTTAAAAAATTTCTTTATTGATTAAGGTATTGATTAAGGTGTCCTAATTCCCCCATTACCCCCCACCTCCCATTCATGACCCCACACCCCTGTTGTCTGTGTCCATTGATTAGGCATATATGCTTGCATATAAGTCCTATGGTTGATCTCTTCCCCATACCCCACCCCCCACCTTCCCTGAGGTTTCACATTCTGATTGATGTTTCTCTGTCTCTGGATCTATTTTTGCATGAACTCTTAAAAGGCATTCTCATTGGTATTTCTACCCAACATCACCTGACTATGGAGTATAACTCCACACAGAGGAAGGGTGTGTAGACAGGAGGGAGGGGGAGATACAGCAAAGGAGTTTCATTGTATATGGTAAAATAAGAGATCCAACTTAATTGATGAACTTCTAAGAGAGAATAAGGAAATCCATTGCCCAAAATTTATTGCCAATTTTTGCCTTCTGTTTTAAACACAATTACAAAACAGGATATTGAGTGGCCAGGCTTTCTTCTTCAGCATTCTCATAGAGCGATAATGAAAAAGAATGGAAATTCCAAAGAGCAGTCCTTCCCATAATAAAGCATGTTCTTTTCTATCTTTCCCAATATTTCTCCTCCAATTAGGTTTTGTATACAAGAACCAAAGTCCTGCAAAAATCTTCCACATAATTTCCAATTACTCTTTAGCTAAGGACATTTCAGCTTTTAACAGTGTTTTAACATTTAAAGATGATACTTTCCTGCATTAATTTGACCTTGAAAGTATAGCAATGGTATCAATATTTCTCTAAAACCTAGGAAAAGAGGAAGGGATTTATTCTCCTCAAATCCCAGTCATTATTTTATTCAAATATCTTGTCTTTTGCAAATAATATAGCTATTTTATTATTATATGGTAGTGATTTTATTTTTATCTAAATAACACATTATTTTCCTCATTAGGATTTAACTGAGTGAGTTCTGTTTTAATTAGATAATAAATAAATAGTTTGCTAATAATTTTAATAGTGAGAAGATGTAGTGTTTACTCATCAAAGAACAAAAATAATATTAGTGTCCAACCTACTTAAATTAGGAGAGGTAAATATTTTACATGGAGGAAAAATATTTAATAAAATAGTGATTTGCTAATAAGTTATGTTTAATTGTAAAAATAAAAATTTTACAAATAAACATTAATTGTACACCTACTGTATGCCAGGCACCAAGGATTTAAGAACAACAAAAAAACCCACTGACCTGAATATTTCATTGCTCAGAGACATGTAAACATATATTTTCAATTTAGCGAGGAAAGTATGCATTAAGTTATATGAAACACTGTAAGAAAATAGAGCAAAAAAAAATGACAGTAAGACTTCCTGAAAGTGGTATTTTAGAGGAGCATATTATCCAGAGTATGTTTGCTTGTTTGGATATAATTTACCTTTGTCAGAAATACACTTTCCTTAGGAATAATTACCAAATAAATTAATGTTTCTCCTCTCTCTCTCTCCCCCCCCCCCCTTCTGTCCCTCCTTCCCTTTCCTTTCAATTGCTCTAAAAATCAATGGAAAAAATATCCTCACGTGAGGATTAACAACAAACAAAACTGTGGTACATTGATAAAATGGAATACTACATGGCTGTAAAAAAGAAGGAGCTCTTACCCTCTGAGACAGCATGGATGGGCCTGGACATTATTAAGCCAATCAGAGAAAGACAAAGACTATATGATCTCACTTATATGTGGAATCTAATCAACAAAATAAACTGATGAACAAAACAGAGACATGGAACAGACTGACAGATCTCAGAGGAGTGGGGGAATGGGGGGACTGGAGAGATTAACCAAAGAACTTTTATGCATATATGCAGAGCCCATAGACACTGACCACAATGTGGTAAAGGCCAAGGCAGTGGAGGGGAGCTGGATGGAGGGGGCAAAGAGGGGAATATGGGGGGCATCTGTAATAGTGTAAACAATAATTTTCAAAAAGATCTTCTCTCTCCTTCACCCTCTCCCTCTCCCTGTCTCCTCACTTGGTCTGTCCAAATGTCATACTCCTGGTTTGTGTGGGGTTTTTAAAATTTTCTTATTCCATTTCATGACTTGTGATTATTTTTTTTGTCTCTGGCAAATATTTGAACAACATTTGCAATGCTAGGCAAGCTCCTATTTTTCTGGGTGAAGGCTCAGAGACAACAGTCCAATATATTTATACAGAATAGATATTGAATGTTTTACAGATTTTTAAAAAAATACAAGTGTACTACCCTCATTTTTATCTCAACTTAACCATTTTATGAAACATTTAAAGGAAATAAAACTCTTCTAAATACCTGTCCAGTTGTGTGGTGGATTTTTGTGTGTGTATTATTGCTTTAATGATGCTAGGCAGAATGAAGTGCATGGGTGTTCCTACTCTATAATAATAAAAGCATAATATGCTAATTAGACCGGACGACCTTCTAGATGAAGCCGGGGCTGCGAGGGAAGCCCAGGTCCCGGGTGCCTGCTGGCGGCCGGATCCCAGGTACCAGAGGGAAGCCTGGGTCTCAGGTGCCAGAGGAAAGCCAGTGCCAACAGCTGGGGGAAGGAAGGCCTACTCTTGCACAAATTTTGTGTATCAGGCCTCTAGGATTTGTATAATGTTCTGGATTTGGATAACATGTCTCTATCCTATTTACTGGAAAAATTAGTTGGCCTCAGGCTATAACATGCTTTTTGTATAAGTGTTACTAAGTGTGGAAAAATCCCACAGAGAATTCTTAATTCATAGCCAGTAATTTTCAGTACTTTTTAAACTTTATTTATTGTTTTCTTGTAGAGGGCAGTGAAGTATGATGGGATTAACTCTGATTTGGGAAGACCTGAATATTTGTCATTTCTGAAAATACGTGAGGTTAAAGGTAGGCCCCTTAGATCAAACACTCTTTATAAATGCAAACTTTTGGAACCTAATGCTAAATAAAGGCTTGCTGTTTCAGTTTGAAATGGATGTCTTTTTTAAAGCTTTTTTACTTTCCAATTACAGTTGACATACTATATTAGTTTCAGGTATACAACATAGTGTTTAGACATTTATATAACTTACAAAGTGATCACCCTGATAAGTCTACTACCCATCTGATACCATAGATAGTTATTACAATATTATAGACTATGCTCCCTACACTGTACTTTACATCCCTGTGACTGTTAACAGGCAATTTATACTTCTTAATCCATTCACTTTTTAAAAACTGCATCTATATATATAAAAGCCTAAGTGGCTGGTTGGCCATTTGACCGTATGCACACTGACCACCAGGGAGCAGACACTCAATGCACAGGATCAGGCTCCCTCCTATCTGGATCGGGCCCGCAGGGATCAGGCCTGTAGGGATCAGGCCGAAACTGGCTCTCTGACATCCCCCAAGGGGTCCTGGATTGCAAGAGGGCACAGGCCATGCCGAGGGACTCCGCCAGTGCACGAATCCATGCACCAGGCCTTTAGTTTTTTGATAAGCCCCTTTTCACACACCTAGATACAAATGAACACAGCAAATTTCCTTTAAAAAACCCACCTTTAGCCCTAGTCAGATGGCCCAGCTGGTTGGAGTATCATCCTGTACACTGAGGTTGCAGGTTCGATTCCAGATCAGGGCTCATACCTAGGTTGCGGGTTCAGTCCCCGTTTGGGACACATATGGGAGAAAGCCAATTGATGTTTCTCCCTCACATTGATGTTTCCCTCTCTCTCTCTCCTCCTTCCTCTCTGAAAATCAATAAGATCATGTCCTCTGGTGAGGATTTAAATTAAAACACACACACACACACACACACACACACACACACACACACACACACAAGAAAACTCTACCTTTATTATAGTTAGATCAGTTGTACAATCTGCCTATTCTAGACACTACAGATCTGATATCACATATTTTCCTTATACCATATTTGTTTAAAACCACAATGCCAGGAATAAATGTTGAATTAATTGTGCACATTTTGTAGAACAACACCATTTGCCACTGATACATGCTCTTTACAGGAAAGGGATTCACAGGATGTAAGTCTCCAAAACGTTAAAGTGTATCTAAATTATTAGGAGGAAACAAAAGGGAGAGAGGGAGGTACAGGAGTAGGTACTGAGTTATAAATGTATGTAATTTTCTTTTAAAATGTTTTAAATTTTTATTTATTTCAGAGAAGAAGGAAAAGAGAGAGAGATAGAAATATCAATGATGAGAGAGAATCAGTGATCGGCTGCCTCCTGCATGCCCCACACTGGGGATCGAGCCCACAACCCAGGCATGTGCCCTTGACCAGAATCGAACCGGGGACCCTTCAGTCCAGAGGCTGACACTCTATCCACTGAGCCAAACTGGCTAGGGCAACAGCACTTTTAATAAAGATAAAGATATTATAAATATAAGAAGTATCATAGTAGCAGGAGAAGCAAACAAAAAAAAGCAGAAACAGGCAGAGTTATACTATAAATATAGATAAAGATATTATAAATATAAGAAGTATCATAGTAGCAGGAGAAGCAAACAAAAAAAAGCAGAAACAGGCAGAGTTATACAAAAGTCCAGCAAAAGCATTCTATTCCATCAGAGATTTAGTGAAAGGGATGAGGAAGAAGTTGGGGAAGGAGGTAGTATGGAAGGGAGGATGTGAAAAGGGAAAAGTTAAAATAGTCTCTATTCCATGAATGAGAAGCTGTGTATCTTCCCTGACCTTCTCCCAATCTTCTGGAAATTGAAAAATAAAATAAAAAGGAAACCAGATGGCCTTCCTTTCCCTCATTCTCCACATACAGCACCAAATCCCATCAGGTCCCACCCCCAGGGAATACTGGTCCTTACTGCCCCCCACACCTGTGACCTCAGCTCTAGTTCTCCCTAGCTCTGGGCAGCTCTGCCACCAGCTCACTGCCTCTGCCTGGATCACTGCAGTCACCTCCCACCAGGCTGCCACCCCCTGGCTTCCCCCACCACCACCAGTCCATTCTTCACCGAGGAAGCCATCATGATTTTCCAAAACAAACAAGGAATCTCATCATCTCCATCTACACCTTCAAGAGAAATTGCTCACTCCTTATCCTACCTTGTAAAACTCTTTCCAGTCTCTTCTGTCCCTACTTCTCCAACCTCATTTCTTGCATTGGGGTCGGAGATGGCAGGAAAGTTGTATCTTTGTCCTTAGTCCTGACATGAGTTGTATCACCTGAATATCACCACACTCTCCTCACATTCCTATGCCTTCCTGCCCCTGGCTCCTCCTCCTTCTCCCCCTCCGCCTCTTACTTTGCCCTTCACTTTGCTCAGACAATGCCCTGAATTTCCAATTCCCAAATACAATGTAACAAGTCAGAGGAAGAGGAGGCTCCAGTGAAGAATCTCTTATGGGCAGAATCAAAATGGAAGTGTATTTGAGGTCCACCCATTTATACAGGCACTCTCTTTGGGATACGCTTTTCCTCCTTTGTATCAATTACATTCTCATTGAAAGGCATTAGATTAGACCTCAGCCCCTGGGGGACGAGCATCTGCATGGCATCCTGCTATACACACACACACACACACACACACACACATACCAGTCCATTGCCGAGGGCCCAGCCAGCATTTCCTGACGAAGGGGCTAAAAGCACAGACCTCCAGCCTGAGTCTGACAACCTGTCTCACTGTTGAAAAACAGTTCAAGGTAGCACTTGAGACCAAACGTGTCATTTCCCTTGTCAAAATGAAAGCTGTAAATTTTAAACCTAATGCTTAATGTATCCAGATATTGAACACAGGGACTTTTATCCTCAGCTTAATGGTCTGTCTAAAAACATCAAAAAAGATTACTTAAAAACTCTGGGCCTCAGAGGTCCTATAAAATTATATGAAGCACCCACCCCTCCCGTCTCCTCCAAGTTTTAAAAAATTTATTAGAAAACACTTATGCAATATATGAACTCCTTTTTGCTCAGCCTTAGATACTAAGACTATATGTTTGATTGCTGGGGGCGGGGGTAAGAAAAGCAATAGGATAAGATGAAATTTTATTAGATTACAATCTAAAATTTTAATAGGGTTTCTGCTTCTGGGAATGGATGGCAAACCTTATTCAGCGTTTTCTTGAACATGGAAAATGTAAAAGCATGGCTTTCCTCCTTTAATATAATATGACAAGAATGCCAGAGCTTTTTAATTTCTTTAAAATTCAGATATTTGTAGAGACCTGATTAGAACAGAGAGCCAGGAGAAGGTAAGTGAACGCAGTAGAAAGACAGTTAGAATGCAATCATTTTCTCCAATAAAAAGAGAGTTGGAGTGGAGGGTAATTGCTGAGATTTTAGGGATGGAGAAATTGTAACACTGGACCTCAGCAGCTTTATCAAACACTCACCTACAAGCATACACTTATTAAAAACTCACTCCACAGCCAGAATATCTGTGAAGCAGTGATGTGGGCCAAGTTGCTTGGAGGTCTCACTGACATAGCCCTGAAAACTCTTTGTTGACACAGACACAATCTTTATTGCCTTCAGGCGATAAAGAGAGAGGGGTGTTTTGCATACAATCATTATCTTTCAGCCCCGAGAGAAAATTACTACGAACCATGATGTTTAGAGAGATCAAGACTGCTTTCAACTGTTGGATGAAATCTAAGACATCATACTGTATTCCGCTGCCTATTCTAGAAAACAGAACTGCTAATTAGGGGGACAAGATGTTTGGGGAAAATAGAAAGCTTCCAAGTTCCTCCTAAATTCAAAATTCCCAATATTTTTAAAGCACTATAAACTCAGAGATGGTAATAGTATCATTTGCTTTACCTGCCTTAAGAGTGCTCTCTGATATATCTGCTTCTGACATAATAATAACTCCATTATAGGCTCACATTTAAGATTCTTACTTTAACGCCCCAACATTTTGGTGTGTGTCTGGCTTCCCTACAATGCAGCAGCCTCATTAAGGATGACTCCTGGGCTAAAGCAGCATCTAATGGGTTAATGAGGCTGGGCAGTCTGGGCCTGTTAGCAGCTGCTGAAGCAGCAGGCCAGGAAAGCTCTGGTGATTTTCATTCTTCACTGCTGAGTGATGAAGAGCAACCTAGATGCTAAAAGTCTAGTCAGGCCACAACCTGACTCACGTTCAAAAAAATTCAATTCCATCCATGCCCCCGGTCAACAATTACTGCATGATCTATGGGATAAGGGTAAAGTCAGTGCATTTGCAGTGCATAAGGGGCAAAAACCAGGGGCCTGGGAGGTTAGCCACTGTTTTGATTATCCTTTACAGTGAAAATTAAGATTCTATCAGATCAGATCTTGAATCCATATAGTTCTTTGATTGCTGATTATATACATCTTGATTAATGCTAGCGATGCTTTCAGCAATAATAATTCTTAGCTGGTCACTTTGGGTCTCTGAACTCACAGTGGAATACAAAGCCCAAAACACCACTAATAAACAGAGTGCACAGATTTCTAACAAAACTATTACATGTTCAGAGAGGAAATAATCTTTATATATAAACAGAGAGTCATCATCACCTACTGTTCACTTGATACATATGAAGCACCTCCTCCGTTTGGCTTCCTTGTGTGAAGAATCACCTGCAGTGCTTGTTAAAAGATGCCTGAGGCCCCTCTCCAGAGATATTCCCTTAGTTAGTAGATCTGGGATAGGGTCTGAGAATTAACATTTCAAAAAAGCTGCCAGGCAATGCTGACATTGCAGGTTCACCAACCACCTGTGAGGAACATCATTCTAGAATAGCACTCTTCTCAGTCTCCTTGGCTGGGTTTCCCTCTTCTGCGTGACCTCTAACTTGGTTTGATCGATGGCTCAGTCTTACACCTCTTACACCTTCCCTCCTGAGGCATCTCTTTAAGTCCGTGGTTTTGTATCACATCTAAAAGCTGATAAAACCTGATTTTGTCCCAAATTTGTGATGGTGGGTCTACTTGCTGTTCAGCATCTCCTGATTCTCATTTCGACCCCCAAACCTTGTCCTCTCTAATGTTCTCTAACTCAGCAAATGACACCAACACTTGCAAAACTATTCAAGCCAAATGCTTCATCATCCTTATCTCATCCCTTTTTTGTCAGATCCCACTCCAATCTATCAGTAAATATTGTTGGCTCTCCTTTCAAAATATACCCAGAATAGGGCCATTTCTTATTAACTCTCCTGGCCAACCCTCCATCACCTTTGCCAGAGTTATTGCTATTACTTCCTACCTGATCTCCTTAATTGTCCCCTTGTTCCTTAAACCCCACTGTCTTCACAGAGAAAACAGTGATCTTTTACAATCCAATTCACTTCTCATTATTCTCTTCTAAACCCTCTTCAAATAGCTCAGAACAAAAAGCTGCAGGTCTAGCCCAGCCGGTGTGTCTTAGTTGATCAAGTGTCGTCCCATGCACCAGGAGGTCACTTTATGACTCCCAGGCCAGGCATATGCCTGGGTTGTGGGCTCAACCCCCAATAGGGGGTGTGTGGGAGGTAGCTGATTGGTGTTTCTCTCTCTCCCTCCCTCTCCCTTCCTCTTTCTGAAGTAAATAAAAACATATATTTTTTTTAAATCTTAAGCTAGAGGTCTAACAGTACCCCATAAGTTCTGCATGATCTGACCACATTCCTCCATACTTGTCTCATCTCCTATGCCACAGCTCCTCCTTCAGTCACGCACTCTGGCCATACGAGCCTCCTTGCTCTTGTTCTTCCTTTCATACACCAAGCCTGTTCCTGCCTCAGTGCCTTTATACATGCTATTTTCGTAGCCTGGAATATTTTCTTCTGGTTATCCACAGGGCTCATTCCTTCACTCTGTTCAGGTCTCTACTTGGATGTCTACCAAAGGGGCTTCCCCAGCTCCCTAAGAGAGCACATGGCCCAGATAAATATCACTCTCAACCTCCTTACCCTTTCTTTGCCTTGGAGCTTATCCTCCGATGACTTCTTATTTATGTATTTGTTTATTGCTGTCTCCCTCCACCAAAATGCAAGTTCCATGAGGGAGAAAATTATTTTTCTATCCATTGCTATATACCCAGTACTAGAAATAGTATCTGGCCTGTTGATAACTATTTGTTGACTGCGTGAATAAACTAATTCAAAGTGAACATTTTAGTCTGTCAAAAAAAATTGATGAATTTTTTTTTTCTCTCTTGAATTGATCATTTATTTTTCTTAGCCTTCCTCGCATTAGGATGCAACATTTTTGCAATATTTATTACAAAGAAGTTACATGGATACATTATTTAGGTAAAAAGTATCCAAAAGACTAGTTGCACAAGTTGTCATGTCACACTCCCAATAAAATTCTGAAAACTCTCCTTCCATTCCACCTTTGTTCCCCCCAACACCCATTTTCCCTTGAGTCCATGGTCCCCGAGAGCATTAGCCTGAGAAACACAGTGTTTTGAGTGACCCTGGGCACAGAAAGAGGTGCTGAGTCTATATATCAAACGGATCGATCACAGGTGGTCACAATGTTGGACAAAGAATGTAAATTTTTAAACACTGTGGTAACTGCACAGAGTAATACTGCCTGTTTGAAATGCTACCACAGCTAATTAATGCAGCCCAAGAGTTCTCACAGTTGATAAATACAGGAGATGGCAAAAGTCTGAGAGTTAGGTAAAGGAACCAGTATGAAAATAGCTTTGGAAAAATACACTGCAGCACACAGCCCCCATTCATCCCTTACACTGAAAAATTGTATTAGTGCTTAAAATGACTCCTCTCACTAACTTTCCACCCAACTCAATTTAATTTAACTCAATTTGGGCTTAAATGCTTATACTCTGAACTCGATCGACCATCTTTGAGCTTTTTAAAGAGTAATGACATTGATAGTTGAACCTGTAGACCATGTTGCATGTTTTCCTAATGTTAATTGTTGGACTGAAGCTTGCAATGAAAAGCAGCTATTAAAAAAAATAAATGCGTGTGGAGATTAGAGTCCACATTTTGAAATGTCAGTAAATACAGTATTTATGCGACGAGATCAAAATGACTTGTAAAAGGCAGCCATATGTGTATCAAGCTCTCAGTCTTCCTAATTTTTTTTCTTTAAGAATCTTTTATTTTTAAAGCTGAAGAAAACAGCACTAAACGAGAGCTTATCTTTCAAATTTTTTTAGGAATTCACTCTAAACTCTGACATCCTCAAGCCTGCAAATTTCTACTTTTCAAAGAGAAACCAGAGGATCATTTCCAGTTTGTGCACAACTGTCATATAACACCATTCAGGGCAATCGCAAGATTTAAGAGAAAGAAATCAAGGGTAGAACATTCAAGTCAGTTCCTTGGTCTTTAATGTACTGTTTCACTACTTACTAGTGCCTTAAGGTAGTTTGCGGGTGTACTTTCACAAATAGCACCATTAACAGAATTTTACATGCCTAGGTCACTTTCCTTTGATCCCAAAGAAGTCTTAAAACATTGTACAAACAACAGACTTGAGGCTACATCTCTGAAAGACAGCCACTTCTGGGGAGAAGTGATCCCTGAAATAGCAACCGAACATGCAGGACAATTTCAAACAAAGAACAAAGATGAATGATAGTCCTTCTGAAAAACACCAAGGATGTTAAGTGTTTTCAGAGAGTGGAATCAAACATAACAGCATAAGGCCAGTGGACAATTTTCATAGGAGATAGAACCTCTGTTTAAAAGTGATTAAGTAGTGAATGGCCATCATAGATCTCCAAATTTCATGGTCTCCTCTACATACATAAACCACATCTCCAAATGCACTGAAATTATATCTCAAGCATAAGCTTTCTTTTGTTATGAGACCAATTTCTAAGAGATCCTCACATGAACAAAAGCTTCTGTCTTTACAATAACCATCTTTCTTTAGAAAAAGCAAGCAATATGCTTTTGGGATGCCAAAATGCACAACAGAGGAAACCCAATAAATCCAGCAAAGTTTGATGAGTCCTCAACAAGTCTGACAACAATTCTAGTCACCTGTCACTCAGGAAGTATCTTATAAAGAATTGTGTGGTATTGCTACTGTCTATTACCTGTGATATTCCTTTCGGTTCACTTGAGATTTTTTTAAATGTATAATAAATGCATTCAATAATTGTTTGAATTGAGGCTGTGCATTCTGTCATAAGTGGTTTATGGATAACCATCAATTGGTTCTGCTCATCAGTCTAACAAGTTCAATGTACTACTCAGAGCAAAGGATGACTATTTAACAGCTCTTGGCAGGAAAATTTGTTGCATGCCACAACTTTACAAAGAACATTAAAATCAATGACAATTTATAAACCAAAGGCTGGGAATTATGCTTTGGATTCCCATAATTCATCAGAATAAAGCTGTCAGATACCTTTTATTATAAATTAATAGCATGTTGTCTAAGAGCGCAGCAGAATGGATGTTTTGCCAGTTCAGTACTGACATCTAGTGGACAATGAAAAATATTCCCCCATCTTCTCCCAACGCTGGATTTTCCCTTTCCCAAAAGATGTTTGTTGCTGCTGTGTCAGTCAGATTTTTATCATACAAGAAACTGTATTTGAATTTAAATTTTATGTATTTTTATTTGAGATAAATAATATGTCACAAGTTTTAATTTTTAGTGATAAAATTGGCAACATGTACTTAACATAATTTAAAACCTATTGAGCTAACCTTACCTTCTTTTTTTTAAATCTGTTCCTATAATGTATTTCAAACTTTTTAGTGCTTTTCATATTTGTGGACTTAATTACCTCTAGTTATCTACTTTAAAATTAACTATACTGTATTAAAGCATTAAACTTACAACTCTAATGTTCTCATGTTCTCATAAAAAATAGAAATATAGTTCTACATATAATTCTAAAATAAGCATTTACTTAGGTTGTATACAATAAAAGTTAGTGTTTGACTTTAATTATTATACACTTTTCTCTCCACTTTAATATGACTTATAAATGGCCAATATATTGAGAGAGGGGAGGAGGCTACTTAAATGCATTGTTTGTAGATTTTGCCTCCTTAAATAATGTTTCTAAGTTGGTCTATGCAATAACATTCCAAGGTCATGAACATGCTCAAAAACTGGGGGAAAAAACACACACACATTCTAATGTGCACTGGAAACCTCTCGAGTACAAAGTCTTGGCAAAGGCATCACCCTGGAGCAGGCTGGTGTTTTTCATGCCTCAGGTAAGGTACAAATCTGAGGCTTTCCAAGTGTTCCAGGTTACCTGATCTGGACCCAGGCTTTGCCTTTCCAGGGTATTATAAAGGTCCATTATCCTGAGAGCCTTTTGGAATTTAGTGTACCTAAAAGTGAATAAAAGAGAAATAAAACTAGTGTTTACTGTGCACATCTGTTTTTGTACCTGGCCCTGGGATAGGCACTTTATATAAGAGGTTAATGGAACATGGCTCAGGGTTGAAAATTATTGGTCCACTTTTATATGCCTGGAGGATGACATGACCTAGGACTGGCTTCAAGGTGAAATTTCTAGGAGAGAAACAATGATATCTGTTTCTAACTTGATTGTTACTGGGAGACAACTGGTGAAATTCAACCCAAATCATAATCTGCCACATTGTACTTTACTGAACCATAAAATGGTGAAAATGATAGGAAACCACTTTATAAATTTTGTGAAGTTTATAAAATCTATTTTAGGTTACTTGGAACACTTAGGTGATTATTGTGAAGGTGAATACATAAAACATAATATCCTCCTACAATAAAGAGAAATCAACTTCGGGAGCTCTTTGTGTGAAAGTAGTTGGTGAACCTGCTTAAAACATAAACCCACAGTTCTAATAGAATAATGAAAAGGAAACTATTTCAAGATTTTCATGGTTTACTTATTTAAGAAACTCTACAATCCAGTCCCAACTTTCAAATCGCTGTTTGAACATCTTTCTAAGCAAGCTTTTTGCAAGTCAGTAAAATACACCCATATAAACCACACCACAAATGCTGATATACATTTATTTTTAATATTTATTGTTGAAAGTATTACATATGTCCCCATTTTCCCCCATTGACCCCTTCTATCCTGCCTCCACCCCCCACCCCAGGCCTTCACCATGCTATTGTCTGTGCCCATGGGATATGTATGCATACAAGTTCTTTGGTTGATCCCTTCCCACCCACCCACCCCTTCCTTCCCTCTAAGATCCCAAAGTCTGTTCCATGCTTCTATGCCTCTGGATCTATTTTGTTCATCAGTTTATGTTGTTCATTAAATTCCACGTGAGTGAGATCATGTGATACTTGTCTTTCTCTGACTGACTTATTTTGCTCAGCCTAATGCTCTCCAGGTCCCTCCATGCTGCCTCAAAGGATCAGAGATCCTTCTTTTTGACAGACAGCTGCATAGTATACCATGGTGTAAATGTACAACAGCTTTTTATCCACTCATCTGCTGATGAGCACTTGGGCTGTTTCTAGATCTTAGCTATTGCAAATTGTGCTGCTATGAACACAGGGGTGCATACATTCTTTCTGATTGGCGTTTTGGGTTTCGTAGGATATATTCCTAGAAGTGGGATCACCTAGTCAAATGGCAGTTACATATTTAATTTTTTAAAGAAACTCCACACTGTTCTCCACAGTGGCTACACCAGTCTACATTCCCACCAGCAGTGCACGAGGGTTCCCTTTTCGCCACATCCTCACCAGCAACAACTGGCACATTTAATGCAGACAAGTTAGCACCAAAGAGCACACCAGAAGAGCCAGAGACCCACAACGCTAAGTTGCTCCTTATTAGCACAGGGTCAGGTTCTTACAGTTACAGTAACTTTTACTAAAACCTTCCCCTCATCCTTATTATTGTAGGTTGTGACTAAAGTAGACAGAATCATTACAGAATTGATCTGGAAGAAATCTTAAAGAACCTAACCCAATTCCTCAGCTCCAGACAAGGAAAAGAGCCTCAGAGAGTATGGGTGCTGCAAGTCAATAATGCAGTAAGGGAATACCACCACATAGCTGGATAGGAAGCCATCAGGCTGAGACTGTAGGAAGTCATCAAGCCCAGGAAAGACTCTGAGTCAAGAGGATGAGGTGAGGCTAGGAGTAAATACCAGAAAATAAACACAGGAACAGGGAAGATCTGTCTCAGAAATGTATGATCAGGCAGGGAGACTTGAAATTCCTGAATAAGGGAGTAGTCAGGAGCAAGAACACATCCAAGTAACAAAGACAAGAACAAGGCTTAGTATCAGAACTCAAGTAGGCAAGCTAGAAATCAAGTCAAGCTGCACAAGAAAGAAAAACAAAGCAAGACTGATGAGTAAGAACCCAAAGATCCACAAAAGGAAAAAGGATAGTCAAACTCACAAAGCAAGACTTCAGCTCCACTTTCTACTACCTGGGAAGGACTTCAGAAACAGGTAACTCTGACTTGGGCTCAGGTATTCTGTATGTTCTGTGAAGATAGGACTCAATCCAGCCCAGCTAACTTGACAGGTTTGAGTTAGTCATTGGAGCAACTAGTTAGGTGATGAATATATATGGACCTTAGGTAACCAGAATCTCAAGACAGCAGATCCTAATAGAACCCATGTTAGTTGAATATGCTATACATATCAAAAATGGCAAATCAATAATATGTCTGAGTTCCACATGTGCACAAGTTAGTATTTGCACACACATGCAGAGACCACAACTTGATAATCAAGAGACCTTTACCGCCTTGTTTCTTCTCCATTCAGTGTGCAGTCATCTTACTCTTTGTCTTTTCACCATGGATTCCCCAATGCATTTTAAAATTATTTAAAAGTTTATTTATTAAAATGTCTACTTTAAAATGTCATTTCCCAAAGAGCCAGGGTACATGTGTATTTAATAAATGTTATGCTTTTTTGAATCTGCCTTAGTATTCTGTGTCCAACTAGGGGCTCAAGAAAAAGACATACCGTGACTTCAGTTTGTTTTTCAACTGAAAACTTTGAATCTAAAGATTTTGAATTTTACCTAAACACACTAGAAACCATATTTTTACTGTGTATTTTTAAAAAACTGAGTAAATTTCAATTAAGAGAAATTTAAGTAATGTTAAATAAATTTACATCAATAAATTTACATCAATAGGCATTTTAACTGAATGATTTTAGGTTCAGACAATTGCAGCAGAAGGAAGCTGGGTGGTTTATAAGTTAATGTATTTAATTAATGATTTATAGTTTATTTACTTCACTAAGTCCCTCCTTTAATCTGTCACTAAGACCTTTATCTTTGAATTTCAGATTTTAAAAAGCCAAAGTATTATTTGGAGAAATGGGTGGAGGTGGGGAGCCTATTGAAAACTTCAACAGTTTTCTGTCTATTCCTTTTGATATTTTATTAGTAAAATTTTAATAGTTACATGAGAACCACATGTTGATGTTATGTGATAGTCCCAAGCAGAGATATCAATGACTGTAACTGATGAAACAACTAAATATCAACAATAAAGGGACCTCCAAGATGGTAAAAAAGAACATCACAGAGGGGGGCTAATGAGTTGCTGGACCACATGTAAACAAGAATTTGACTCTGTTTATGTCTTCCTTCCTTCAGATATATCGGAAAATTGCTTTGTGCCTTGTATCTCTCATGGTCCAATTTAATATCTTCCTGTTTTTAGAAGGTGGTTTATGCAATTTATTAGAATATTTCCATGAAAAGAATAAGAAAAGAGGGAGAGAGAGAGTAGAAGGAAGGGAGGAAGAAAGGAAGAGAAACTCACAGAAATATAAGGCTCAGTACATAATATCCTTGGCAAAAGCTTTCCAAGGCCCCCATTTCTACCTTAAATTCCATCTATTTTGTTATGACAGATGTTATCACAATAGTGATCCTTGAGAATGAAAATCCCTATTTTGCCCCCAAATCAGTATAACAGAGAAAGAGCAGTGCTAATTTCCCTGAACTCTTGTGTTTACCATCAACCCTGACTTAATCTCCCTCAGGGCCCCCAAAGCTGATCAAGAGAATTTCTGATGCTCAATAACAAAAGACCTATCCCTTTAAAGCAGTGGTCCTCAACCTTCCTCATGCCGCAACCCTTTAATACAGTTTCTCATGTTGTGGTGACCCCCAACCATAAAATTATTTTCGTTGCTACTTCATAACTGTAATTTTGCTACTGTTATGAATTGTCATGTAAATATCTGTGTTTTCCGATGATCTTAGGCGACCCTGCTAGCGGTTCTCAACCTGTGGGTCATGACCCACAGGTTGAGAACCGCTGCTGTAGAGCCTAAGACCATCAGAAAACACAGATATTTACATGATGTTGTGGGGGTCACCACAACATGAGGAACTGTATTAAAGGGTCACGGTTTCAGAAAGGTTGCGAACCACTGCTTTAAAGATTGGCAATGCCTCTCCCATAGTACACTATAGCAGTGGCATTGCTTGGATATGTTCTCACTAATTGTGAAACAGAGGAAAATGACTGGGAAGATGGGTGTTCAAGCCCCATGTATGGTTATCATATGGTGCATCAAGCCAAGGAATCTGCTAGGACCCTTTCTGCTTCAAGGACAGAGCTGTGCTCCCTTGTTTCAGTCTGCAACCGGAAAGCACTGCAGGCCCTCAGACAAGCAGCAATGTGAGTTTATAACTGTCTCTTCCCACGCACTCCTCCAGTTACTTAGGAAGAGTGGGAGTGTACCAGCTAACTCATCATCGTCCTTAGAAGATAAATTGCATTTTTCTACATTTATAATTCTCAGATCTTGATAAAATCCCTCAGGTAGTGCTCTCCAATAGAACTTTCTGCCATAATGGAAATGTTCTCTATTTGTGCTGTCCAATATGATCACCACTAGAAGCATGTGGCCAGATAATTGAGGAACTGAAGTTTAATTTTTTAAAATTATTCATTGGAATTTAGATGGTGCAGACTTAAGGAGTATTGAAGATCGTCAGGCACTATTTTACATAGATACAAAATATTGGAGGGTCTATTACACCTCAAATGACAATGTATAGATAGGTACCTATACCATTTTGCCTATGACCAGCCCTGGATATTTCAAAGGCATTCTTCTTTGTTACAAATAAATGCTTTTAAAGAACTCTCTCAGTATAAAAAGTCTAATTTAATTTATAAATTTTGTGTTTTTAAACAACTTTTTGGGAATCCAACTGGATTAAATATATGACATCTTTATTTCTCTTTCTATAGTATTATGTCAAACTTGAGTTAATAAATAAATTGCACCTATAATTGTAAGAGCTGAGGATTTAACACTGCCTTCAATGTGCTCGCTATCTATCTGAAAATACAAACACAAAGACAAATCTTCAGCTCCCTAATGAGGGTATACATTTCATTAGCAGGGATATGGAACAAATGAACTGCCTGGGAATGGATGAACCAGAGAGATGAAAAAGAGCAGGAGATATTTAAGTTGGCCAGAAATAGGGAGGAAAAGCATTCCAGGAAAAGAGAGTAACATTAGCAAAGTCATATGAATGGATAATACATACTAGTTTTGAGGATGATGAGTAATCTGGTATGACTAGAACATAGGATGAAGAGCAGGAATGGCTAGAGATAAATTCAGAAAGGTAGGCAAGGATCAGATTGCAAAAGCCATTGAATGTTTGGGAAATATCTTGCAGGCACTGAGAACTTACCATAGGAGATATGATGTTAGTTAAGATCTTTGTTATAATTCTGGCAGCTGTGTGGAAAACAGTTTACAAAGACCGGAGGCAAGACGAATGTGCAAATAAAAGCTTTGTATTAATGTTTAATGCTAAAGATTTTTAAAAAAGATTAAGAAGGTTATATATCACTGGTTAATGATTACCCCAAAACTTGATAGAACATAGATCAGATGTTACAAGTTGTAGGTCATCAGACCAAATTTAGCCTATAGATGTGTTTTGTTTGTCTTTCAATATTTTTTCAATATCTTGACTTGGTTGCCAATATTTATACATCAAGGGATTTTACATAAAATGCAGATTTCTCTTTAGAATGTCTATTTTTTTTTAAATCATAAGACTGGCCCTAGCCAGTTTTCCTCAGTGGATAGAGCATCAGCATGTGGACCAAAAGGTCCCGGGTCCGATTCTGGTCAAGGGCACATATTTTAGTTGCAGGCTCCTCCCCGGCCCAGGCCCTGGTCAGGATGCATCCAGGAGGCAACTAATTGATGTGTTTCCCTCACATCAATATTTTTCTCAGTCTTTCTCTCTCTCTTCCACTCTCTCTGAAAATCAATGGAAAAAAATATCCTCAGATGAGGATTAAAATAATAATGATAATAATAAAATCATAAGACTGACCAATAGTGAGTCTGCATTTTCTTCTGGCAACAGCCAGTTGTTACTAGGTTGCAGCCACTGATCTCTTCCCATAGAGTAGCCACTCTAGTTTTCCATGATCTTCCCCCCCCCCCCCCGCGCCCCCCCCATCACACACACACACACTTCCTCTTACTTGATTTCTAGCCAGTTTCATTTATTCATAACACCTGCCTGGCCCTGAGGCATTTGAGTTTTTTACCATAACTTAAGATAGTTAATTGATTGAAAATTTAAAATCTTTTTTGGTTTCAGCAACTTCTTCTATGAACATTATCTTATACTAGAGGCCTGGTGCACAAATTCGTGCACCAGTGGCCCTTTGGCCTGGCCTGCAGGATCGGGCTCAAACCAGCTCTCCAACATCCCTCTAGGGGTCCCAGATTGTGAGACGGTGCAGGCCAGAACGAGGGACCCCACTGGTGCACAATCAGAGCTAGGGAGAGACGGGGGAGGTTGGCCAGCTGGGGAGGTCCTGCAGGAGGGCTCCAGGGCATGTCTGGCCCATCTTGCTCAGTCCCAATTGGCCAGACCCCAGCAGCAAGCTAACCTACCGGTTACAGCATCTGCCCCCTAGTGGTCAGTGTACATCATAGCAACTGGTCAACCAGTTGATTGTCTGCCCCCTGCTGGTCAGTGAATGTCATAATGAGCGGTTGAGCAGCCTGAGCATATCATCAGCATATTACACTTTGATTGGTTGAATGGCCGACTGATCGACCAGACACTTAGCATATTAGGCTTTTATTATATAGGATAATAACCACTATATTTCTATTCTAACCACAATAAACTTTAAAATGTTGCTTTTTAAAAAATATTTAGCCTTCTCAAACTTTTCATTAATTTAAACATATCCATTCTTCTTGATAGTTTCATCTTAAAAATTCAGAAGAAAGAAATGATCACCTAAAGAACCAGATAATAGACATTGGACATTAGCCATAAACAGTTATGTTGCTTCTTCTGTTGGACCTTATACAGTTGACAAGCCTTAGCCCCCAGTGGCTTTCTTGGGATGACCACATGTCTGTATGTGCCATCTTCTCTCTGACTTCCTGGCTAGTACAGAAAGACATTTATCAGGATTTGTCTTATCCTGAAGCTTGGGGTTGGTGCTAGCTGAGAAAAGCCCTGGTTATTTTAAAGATCAGGTAAGCACATCCATTTTGAGATAATCTTTCTGCTTGGAGGTTAAGAAGTTTTTATTTGCTTAGTATTAATTAAGATGCAAATAATAAGCAATATAAGTGTTGGTTCAAATTGGAATTAATTGCAGACCAGAAAATTTGTAGTGCACCAAAGTCCTTGCTTTAATGACCTACTGCTTGCTAAGTAACAGGATGTCCACATATGCAAGTCAGTGATTGGTGACATTATTTTCTTCTTGGTTTATTAAACTGTGAGCACACGTGTCCATTAGTTTCTTTAGGACTCTATCTATTGGTCACAATATTGAGTGCTCGTGAATCCTGTTTCTTACGTATTGGTATAAAGCCTCTGTGATCTGACACAAAACACTATAAAAGCACATTTGTTTTATAAGTAGTCTATGACCAGCCCTGGGTATTTCAAATCCCTTGATGTATAAATATTGGCAACCAAATCAAGATATTGAAAGAACATTGAAAGACAAACAAAACACATCTATAGGCTAAATTTGATCTGATGACCTACAGCTTATAACATCTGGTCTATGTTCTATCAAGTTTTGGGGTAATCATTAACCAGTGATATATGACCTTCTTAATCTTTTTAAAAAATCTTTAGCATTAAACAGTCTGTATTCATTTGACGTTTCATAAGTGGGAGGTGATGAATCTAGGAGACCATGAATAATTCTCAATGTGATTATATGACTATAGGGACAGCAGGGCAAGGAAGGTTTATGAGGAACCATGTTTTCCCAGTCTTTTACTGAGAGTTTAGAATGAACCACTCTTCTAAGTCCTGAAAATGGGGGTTGGGTTGGAGGGCAGAAATTGTTTCACTGTGTGAATTTCTACCTTGGAACCTACACAGGTAATCATAATGTTTAACTTCTAACTCCTACTCTTAGGCCAAATTTTGAGAGAGATGATTCTGCCCAGCATTCAGTTCTATAAATTCCCTCCAACGCACTTAGGGAAACCAACAGAGCTGCTGAGCTCCAGGAGGCCAGCATGGAGGCAGGTGTCTCCACTCCAGGTTCAGAACTTTGATCCCATATGGTTCTCCGGAGCTGCTGATATTGGGCAGAGAGTTTGAGAAAGAAGGTTGTTTTGCTGGCTGATGCTAAAAATTGCTATTCATCAGCTTGACTGAACTAATGCAGCCGATCAAATGCTTAGAAAAAATTATTGCCAAGGCTAAATGGCAGGTAGGCAAAAAGGAAAAAACTCAAGATTGGAGGTTCAGGACTGCATCTCTGAGGCATAAGCCTAATTCCACAGGCTGAACTCTTCCTAAGTGCCTTCCATGTTTCTAGGGCAACACAGAGAACATATAAAACTAATATAATATTGTCTACCAAATGTAATTTTAAAATAAAATAAAAAATCTATAATCAAAGATAGTCCTGCCTTCCATGCTAGATAAGTTCTTTTTCACCCAGAGGGAAAACACCAACACAAAGTTTCCCTTTATCCACACATCTCCCCTTAAGAACCTCAGTCTTGCCCAAGCAAATTCATTTTCCATGTTCACAGGGAGCCCCCACTAGACTATTTGGGACTGTTTTCTAAATAAGAATAATTTGATGTAGATTTTGACTCAGGATGTTTGAATACAGGTATCTGTATGCAAACCATCAAAAAGTCCCCATGTGTAATTCTTCAGACCAAATAATATGCAACCCTTACTCTGTCCCCATCCCATCTATTATAGAGACCTTTCTACTTTGTTCAGTTCAGTGTTGCATGGGTTTGAGCAGGTCGTACACAACAAACTTTGTTAATCAACCTCCACTCTGCAATCTGGCTGAATGAGTAGAAATGTTTCATTCGCTCTGCAAACCTTACTGATTGGTACCCACAGCACACTGAATACTCAGATTCGTGGTCTTGTGGCATGCTCATCAAGACCCAGCTACATGCCCTTGCCAGTAGTAGTAGTAATAGCATTTTTCTCAATTACTCAGTTATTGATTAAGAATCCAAACTATAGTAATTTGCTATCCAACAAAGGAGAACATGCTTTGATTTTTAAAAATAAAATATTTCAGCCCGGCCAGCATAGTTCAGTGGTTGAGCTTCGACCTATGAACCAGGAGGTCATGGTTCAATTTCCGGTCAGGGCACATGCCCCGGCTGTGAGCTCAACTCCCAGTGTGGAGAGTGTAGGAGGCAGCCGGTCAATGATTGTCTCTCAGCATTGATGTTTCTAGCTCTCACTCCCTCTCCCTTCCTCTCTAAAATCAATAAAAATAAAAATATTTCAGTGTTTATTCAGAATGGGTTTTTTAATACCCACAAAAATTAAATAGAAAATACGTCCTGTGGTGTTTTCAAAGCAATTTTGAAAGAAAATACTAAAACTGACACCAGACTTGTGAAGTGACTAATCTAGATTAAAATAGATTCAAAATAAAGAAATGTTCATCATTGAAACCTTAGAAGGAGAAAACTCCATTCATACAAGTATAATAGAGGGGGAGAGAGAGACTGCCTAATTCTTATTCTAAAAGTTCTAAACTTACTTAGTGTCTGGATAACATCTAGTCCCTCAAACCAAATCATCAATCCCAACTTTATCTTTTATGTCAGCATTATATAGGGCCAAAAACATGGGGAAAAAATATTGCTAAAAGCAGCATATTTACATCCATCACAAAATGATCACAGCACTTCCATTCCCCATAGCTCAGAGTGCATTTAATGTAATTGAAGAGAGACGGGGAAATGGGTTAAAAGGAGTAGGGATTTGTTTTTCCTCTTTAAAAACATAATTGAGGGAGTTTTTCACTTCTGTCCAAGGAAGAGTAGGAACCAAATTTACCCTACCTCTAAAAGCAACTTAAGAAAACACACATAAAAATACATGAAGCAATGTTTTTTATAACATTGGATGTTCTAAACAAAGGACAGAGAAACCTGTAAGATGAGGAACAAATAAGGTGAACCCCACAGTTAAATTTTCAGCATATTTCTTAAGAGTCTCCAGGCCACAACACAGAGAAGGGGGATGCAAGGAAAAGTTGATAGTTTGCCTGAGTTGAAGAGACCTTGCTGAGAGTCAAGAAAGGGCAAGACAGCTAGAGTTCCCTGGGCAGAGAACTGTGGAGGGGAAAGCTGCACAACAAGAGGACTTAGGGTATCAACAGAAGAGTCTCCTCCTGCCTTCAGCAGACTACTGATCAGAATGTGCATGTGAGGTAACTACCCAAGATTGGGGGAGAAAGTAAAAGACACAATCCTGGGAGGTGCCTGAGAACTGGAACTAGTCCCTCTTCCCACCAGCCAAAGTAGAAAAATTTATAATTCAGAGGCCTCAGGCAGTGAGAGGCCTCAGAAAGATTTGCTTCAGCAATGAGTCCAAATTAGCTCTACATTATATGCAGCTTTACACCCACCTAAGAAAGCTCAAGAGCAAGACTGAAGAGGATCAAATGGTTTTCTAGTAATTTAATTGCATCCCAGAACAAAGCACAAAAATACTGTAGAAATACAAAAAAATACAGAAATCAAGAAGATAAAATTTTCAGTGTCTAACGAATAGAAATGACCCGACTATAAAGAAGGAAAAAAATATGAATGCGTAATAAGGATAAGATCAATGAATTGAAACAAATCCAGAAATGGTACTGGGTACAGATAATAAAACTGTAAGCAAAGTCATTAAAATAATTATGACAACTGTATTCCACATGTTTAGAAAGCTAGAAGACTGTGTTAAATAGAGACATAAAAGACAATAAAAAAAGAGAGAGAGAGATGTCCTAAATCAGACTTATGAGAATGAAAACCACAAGGTATGAGATGAAATATACACTGGTTGGGATGAACTACTATTTATGCATTGCAGGAAAAAAAAATAATGAACTTGGAGGCATAGGAACAGAAACTAAAATTAAACTCAAAGAGAAATATATATATTTTAAATGAATAAATCATCAGTCAGCTGTAGAACTTTAAGCAGTCTAATAAACATGTGATTGGAATGCCCAAAGGAAATAATTTAAAAGTTTAAAAAAAAATAATGGCTGAATGTTTTCTAAATTTTATGAAAACTAAACCACAGATGAACTCGAAGCACAAGGAACATAAAGAAACATGCACCATGCCCTGGCCAGTGTGGCTTAGCTGGTTGGGCAACCTCCAACGCACAGAAAGTTCTCTTGCTGGTTCAATTCCTGGTCAGGGCACATGCCCAGGTTGCAGGCTCCATCCCCAGTAGGGGGCATGCAGCAGGCTGCCGATTGATATTTCTCTTTCCCATTGATGTTTCTCTCTCTCTCCCTCTCCCTTACTCTCTTTCCCTCAATAAAAAATAAATAATCTTTAAATTGTCACATGATCTCACTTAAATGTGGAATATAATGAACAAAATAAACTGACAAACAAAATAGATCCAGACACATGGAGGGAAGGGGGAAGGGGCTTGATGGAGGGGGGAGGGGAGAAGGGAAATATCTGTAATACTGTCAACAATAAAAAATATTTTTTTAGAAAAATAAGGTATTCTGGGAGTTCATGGATAGTAGGTTGGCAGAAGCATTGTAGGCAAGGAAAGAAAATCAAAACCCTGAGTAAATGTTTATTCCAGCTCAAGCAAAGTACTGGCCCTTTCATGATAGAAGTGGTCCAATGTAATCAACCTGCCACCATGTAACTGGCGAATCACCCAGGTAATGATGCCATGTCAGGAGCTCAGTGCTGACCTCTGCACTGGTAAACATTGCCCCTAAGGGATCTGAGCCCATAATCATCCCACATGTATGAGATTTCTATAAGCTTCTTTTTTTTTTCAAATATATTTAATTGATTTTTTACAGAGAGGAAGGGAGAGGGATAGAGTTAGAAACATCGATGAGAGAGAAACATCGATTCAGCTGCCTTCTGCACACCCCCAACTGGGGATGTGCCCACAACCACGGTACATGCCCTTGACCAGAATCAAACCTGGGACCCTTCAGTCAGCAGGCTGATGCTCTATCCACTGAGCCAAACCAGTCTGGGCTCCATAAGTTTCTTTTCATTTTCCCTGTGGGCTTGGCTTTTTCTTTTATGGAGTTTTAACTAAATGCTAATATGTGATGACCAGAAAGATACTAACACACAAAGGATCCCAAGAAGGAGTGGTCAGAAGGGCAGGAAAAAAAATTGGAACATGTAGTTTTATAATAAAACTAGTAGCCCTGAGTACAAATCCGTGCGCCAGTAGCTCTCTGCCGCCCTCCTGTAGCTCTCCGCTGCCCTCCTGTAGCTCTCCCCCGACCCTCCCTCCTCATCGCTTGCTGCCCAGCCCCCTCCTGTAGCTCTCTACCGCCCACTTGTAGTTTGCTGCCCCACCCTCCTACAGATCCATGATCCAGTCGTTACACCGTCGGTCATTATGCCTCACGATGTAAAGGATAATTAGCATATTCCTCTCTTATTATATAGGATAAAAAAAGAATATTTCAAGAAGAAGGAGGTGATCAAAAGACAAGTAAGATACTACTGAAAAAATATCATTTGGGTTTAGCTCTGTGAAGGTCTTTGGTGACTTAATAAGAGTTGTTTCCAGGAAGGGGATAGTCAGAGAAATTTTACATTATATAATAGCTTTTGAAATACAGTAATTCCCGCCCCCCCCCCATCCATGGTTTTGTTTTCCACAGTTTCAGTGGCCTACAATCACCTACGCTCCAAAAATATTAAATGAAAATTCCAGAAGTAACCAATTTGTAAGTTTTAAATTGCATGCTGTTCTGAGGAGCATGGCGAATCTTGGGCTGTTCTATCTCAGCCACGATGTGAATTTGTCCACTGGATCCATACTAGATAGGCTCCCCACACATTATTCACTTAGTAGCCCTCTAGGTTATCAGATTGACTGTTTTGGTATGACAATGCTTGTGTTCAAGTGACGCTTATTCGACTTAAGAGTGGCTCCAAAGTCCAAGAGTAGTGAGGCTGACAATTTGGATATGCCAAAGAGAAGCCATAAAGCGCTTCCTTTAAGTGGAAAGTCTAGTACAGTACAATACGATATTTTGAAAGTAAGAGAGTGAGAATACATTCACATAGCTTGTATTTCAATATACTGTTACAACTGTTCTGTTTTATAGTTGTTGTTGTTAACCTCTTACTGTGCATAATTTACAAATGAAGTTGTGTCATTGGCATGTATGTGTAAGAAAAAGCATGTGGTTCAGTACTATCCATGGTGTCAGGTATCCACTTCTTGGAACACGTCCCCTGTGGATAAAAGGAGACTATGGCTGTTAAAAAGAAAACCACAGAGATGAGCCAGCTCCTTTCATGGCACAGGCCTTCCCACTGGATGCACCAGGCTCACAGTTGGGTGTCACAGCTAGTGTATACCCTATAGGAACCAGCGGATTTAATTTGCTCAGTTCACCTATCCACCCACCTGTACCAATGCCCCTGTTCTCTCTTGTCTCACCAACCCCACAGAGTTAAGCATTCTGGTGGGACTGAGTGGCATCCCTGCCATTCAAATAGCTTAACAATATGTGAGGTGAGCGGACTATGCTTACAAATTGGTAGGAAAGGTTGCATCTAGGGAGGGGTCTGGTTGTATACAAAATGGGAAAAGATGTTACTGTTCAAAAATCTAAACCCTTACCTAAATGTGAACACTTGTGTTCCTTGAGGTCAAAGTGTTTTCATGAAATTTCTTCAGGAATAATTAAAGTTAGAAAAATAAATAGGCATTATTCACCTTTAGCTTCTCTGGTTTTCTAGCAATTAAAGCTATTGCTTAATTGACAGACTTTGTAGGAAAGATAGTCATTAGCTTGCAAACACACAGCTGGCAACATGGACATTCAATAATCATGGTGTGGCTTCAGCATCATTATTATTTCTGAATAAATACTCACACTTTGATTTATCCTTTTAATGTCAGATTTTTTTTTCTTTGAAGAAAGGCAGTATTGACTTACAGGTATAAAAATGACACAGTAAAAGCTGTAATAACAATATTCTAACTAAATAAAAATTTGTATCCTGCTACTTTCTACTTTAATGAGAATAGGGCAAGTAATACAAGTGGCTAACATTCTCTGGTGCTTTCTATGGGCCAGGTTCTGAAATAGTGCTTTTTATAAATTAATTTACCTATTGTTTCTATGCAAATATGAGTCCAGTGCTGGTGGTCACCCCATTTTATAGGTTAGAAAAGCAATACTTAGGTTGCTTAAGACACTTTTCTTAAAAAGGCATGAATCAAATATGAAATTGCCTGACATAGGAAGAAGTATTGCATAACTATACACAGTTTCTCTCTACCATCACCCCCAGGTGATGCAAATCAGAGGAATGACCGGTTGCTATGATGCGCACTGACCACCAGAGGGCAGACGCTCAATGCAGGAGCTGCCACTGGTAGTCAGTGCACTCCCACAGGGGGAGCGCTGCTCAGCCAGAAGCCCTGAGTCAGGCTCATGGCTGATGAGTGCAGTGGCGGTGGCATAAGCCTTTCCTGCCTCCATGGCAGCGCTAAGGATGTCAGACGACCCCCACGGGCTCCCAGACTATGAGAGGGCACAGGCCGGGCTGAGGGGACCCCTTCTCCCCCAGTGCACAAATTTCATGCACTGGGCATGAAATTATATATATATATTTTTTTTTTCTTCATGAATCTATACTAATAAAAGTGTAATATGCTAATTAGACTGGGAAACCTTCTGGACATCCTTCCAGACAAAGCCATGGTGGCGGGTCCGAGACAGAGGCAGTTGGGGCAATCAGGCCAGGAAGGGAGGGCAGTTGGGGTCATGCAGGCCAGCAAGGGGAGGCAGTTGGGGGCAAGCAGGCTGGCGGGGGGGCAGTTGGGGGTGAGCAGGCAGGCAGGCAGAGTGGTTGGGGCAATCAGGCAGGGAGGCAGGTAAGTGGTTAGGAGCCAGCGGTCCACAGAGATCGGGCCTAAACCGGCAGTCAGACATCCCCCGAGGGGTCCCAGACTGGAGAGGGTGAAGGCCGGGCTGAGGGACACCTCCCGCCCCATGCACGAATTTCGTGCACCAGGCCACTAGTGTGTGTATATATATATATTTTTTTTTTCGTAAAGCTTTCCAAACTGCTTAATACTGAAGACAATTCATTTCAGTGAAACTTATATGGCTATTTTTATCATAAACAATGTATTTCACTGTGTATGTGATAGTGAGATGCTTACAATATATGTCATAAAACAAGTTCTACCTAATTTTATAACTTATAATAGAAATCATTTGACACATCTTATAATAGGAATTATATTTATACCATACCTCAATGTTGGATTTAAAGAATATTTTTAACCTCAGTATTCTGCAATAAAACATCTTTTATAATGCATATTAATATGTTTATTTCATACAAATGTAATACGTACATTCGTTTCTTTAAAATGGAAAAAAAAAAGCATTCTAAAGGATACTAAGACATATGTTTTAAATGAAATGCATGCTGGTGTCCTTTATATTTTATTTTAACATGCTCCCTAAACTTTCCTACCACTATCATTACCCAATCAGATATTCTTCATTTTTAGTGTCCTCCCATGTTACCCCCACTTACTGACAGTTGGCCAGATTCTCACAGACTTGCAGAACTGACGAAACATACTGTGAAAAAATGTCTCAACAATGTGCAAAGTTTTTCATGTATTTTATTGAAATATGTGCATATTACTTATAATACTGCTTAATAAGACATAAAACTGGAAAGTGTTCAAAAGTTAAAGCCCAGGCTGCTGTCATCATCTTCATTCTTGTGAACTTCAATTACTTTTGTTGAAGAAAAAGGAAAAATAAATAAATTTGGGATTCACAAAATATCCCTCCTTGATACTAAAAAAAGAAAAGAAAAAGACAGACTTCAAATCAACCAAACTACAGATTGGGTCTTCTTAAAAATTTCCTGAACAGCTATCTAGATATGACAATGTCATTATTTTATGGAGAAGAGAAGAATCCTTCACAGTATAGACTACTGTTTATATAGCATGAGATGCCCTAAGATAAATTGACTCTTTCGTCTTATACTAATACCCAAGAAATAGTGTACCCAAGAAATTATGGACTTCTCTGTTAGACTTATATCTGAATTCTGATTCTGCCAGATTATTATTTGTTGATCCATTGATAATTTATTTAAATTTTATTACTAACATTTATTTAAATTTTTTTCTCATTTGTACAATAAGATTAATACAGTCGGCCCTCCATAGTTATAGTTTCTGCATCCACAGAGTCAGCCAACTGTGGATGAAAAATATTCAGAAAAAAATGTTACTGCGTTACTGATGTATAATTTGTAGGCCTATAAGGGTTGTGCCTGTACTAAACATGTACAGACTTCTCCCTCATCATTTTTTTCTAAATAATACAACTATTTACATAGCATTTACATTGCATTAGGTATTATAAGTAATCTAGAGATGATATGGGAGAGTGTGCATAGGTTATATCCAAACACTATGCCATTTTATACCAGGGTCTTGAACATCCACAGAGTTTAGTATCTGCATAGCATTCTGGAACCAATCCTCTGCAGACACTGAGGGATGACTATAATTCCTACCATATCAGGTCATGATAAGATTTAAAATCAGGTGAATTTTAAAGCACAATGCCACTCACAGCAGAGGCATTCAATCATGTTAATATCCTTGCCCATTTTCATATAAGATGGAGGTATTGAAAGTCCCCTATTGAAATGCAAATGTTGCCTGGCAAGTGATTAAGTGAGTTTCCAGTAACACCAGGGGGAATGGGTAGAGGCTAAAATGTAAAAAGGCAGAAAGTACGGGGTTTAGACAGGCCTCTTTGAGGAAGAGGAGCAGGAGACAGGAGATTTGTACAGACCTAGCAGCAAGTTCTAGCAACTATTGGCAGAATGAGTTAAGAAAAGAGATACTTAAAATAAGGCCCTAAAATAAGATAAGAGTTAAATCCTCACTGTTTATCAAATCCCTCCCAACACAACTTTAAACAAGAGAACAAGAATTTAGCTTCATAGATACAGTACATTCCTTAAGGTTTAATTCAAATAAGAACATTTTCTATGCCCCATTCAGACTATACAGATATGAAAGTTTGGAAACTGCACTCAAAATTTCTTATTTTGTTAACAATCACTTGGGCCATGATTTTACACTGGTTTTTTTAAATAAATGTTAAGAAGGCTTCTTACATGCTTTGCTATGAAACAAATATTTCTCTATTCAAAAGAAATTCCCTTAAACGCTCAAGTAACAATAGGGTCAAATAGCATATGCTTTATGATATAGAACTTTCTGGAATGAAGAAAAGAACTGAAAGTTCGTGTATCATGTGAGTGGCACAATTGAATTACCAAACGCCAGCATTCATTTTGACAAGTTGGTCTTTTTCCAATAAATATAATCAGCATTTAACGGCATTGCCATGATGGTAAATTCTATGACTGGGGGGTTTTAGGCAGGATTTCAATTTGAAAATAAAAATGGAACTTTAAAAGAATTTAAATATCCTAAAAAATATTGTTGAGTATTCATTTAGATGTCCTTTCCAAGAGACAAGAGGGGGAGGGATGAGAGGGCTTTGATTGGAGTCAGAGACTGAGAACATTTTTTATAACTTTAATCCTACCTCACTTTTGTGTGACTTGTTCCAATTTATTCAACTCATTTGGTGGTTTTACAATATTTTGTGAAATCACCAAATTTTTCTGGGTTACTAAAAGTATCTTACCTTTACTAACTCAGAGAAATGTTATTAGAGTAATAGCTATAAAATGATTTAAGGGGTTTCATTTGAATGCCACATTTTATCAGAACCTTTATTTATGCATTTGGGCTTAAACATACCTAGAAAAATGTAGAACTCTAGGCTTTTTGAGTTAACTGAAGTCATTTTTTTCCAATAATATTTAATAGTCTCCATTTCTTTTTGAGGAATAATACTGCCATGAGCATTTTTGTGATATTTTATCCACTAAAGTAAAAACTTATGGCAGTTTAATTCCGCAAATAAAAAGGGGCTCCTATAAACTTAACTGAGCTACCAGGAAGCAGATGGTTTTAATTATCTGCATAAAAAGCTATTTATATTGGGAATTTGAAAAAAAAAACAATCTAGAAACAATACTCATTGTAGAAACATACATTTTAATTAATTTGGGCTTTAAAAAAAGAGTAACGAGTGATTATTAAGTGTTACCTAAAGTCAAATTGTCATTAAAATCTAGATATGAGGGCCTCTGTGGTAAGCCTTAGAGAATTGCAGTTGCATAGGTAATTGTATATTTGATCTCCTATGAATAAATTGAGGGGAATAGAATTATTTCCACAAGCCCACTTGGACGATGATGTACAATAATAGCCTTGTTTGAGCGGGGAGGTAAAAAGTGCATATTATATACTGTACAAAGCATCCCAAATTTTGCATCCAGGAATACTTATTGAGACTTCAGAACCAAGAGTAAGTCATGATGGATGCTTTTTCTTCCTCCTTCTCTAAAATATATATATTTTTTAATTAGAATACAGCAAAGGGTAGTGGGTAGCAGCAAACAATTCCTGGGTGAGGGTTGCCAGTTATATCAATAAAAATACAGAGACATACTTAAAAATTATTTGTTGTTCATCTGAAATGCAAATTTCACTGGGTGTCCTGCATTTAATTTGGCAACCCTATCTAAGTGACAATTCTAGCTCAGTCACTTGCTAGCTATGTGAATTGGGGCAGGTTACTTAAATATCTCTGTGCCTCTGTTTCCTTATCAGTACCCTGAGGATAATCATAGTACCTGACAGGTTTGTTTTGAGAAGTTTGAGATCTATAGCAAAACTGGAGGAAAGGTACAGAGAGTTTTCATATATAACTGTACCCCCACACAGGCATAGCTTCCCCCACTATCAACATTGCCCACCAGAGTGGTACATTTGTAACAATTGATGAACACAATATTCACCCAAAGTCCACAGTTTACATTACAGTTCGCTCTTGTTATTGTTATATTCTGTGGGTTTGGACAAATGTGTAGTGACATATATCAGTCACTGTGGTATCAGAGACAGTGTGTTCACTGCCCTAAAACTCCTCTCTGCTACACCTAGTCATCTCTCCCCAGTCAATCCCCAGGCACCACTGACTTTTTTTCCTGTCTCCATAGTTTTTCCTTGAAAGTCCATTTTTAATAGTTTCTATAATTCTCATAGCCACACTATACTGTAGGTATTCCATACCTACACTTTAAAAATGGCAAAGTTGCAATAGGAGCATTGGTCTTTCTGACACGTATATATATGCTATTTCCTGGGTACACTGCCTCCCAATCCTTCCCCAGGTATTGAAGAGTACTTTTCTTTTTTATTGACTTCATAGAGGAAGGGAGAAGGAGAGAGAGACAGAAACATCAATGATGAGATTCATTGATCAGCTGCCTCCTGCATGCACCCTACTGGTGACTGAGCCTGCAACCCAGATATGTGCCCTTGGTCAGAATTGAAACCCGGACCCTTCAATCTGCAGGCTAACACTCTACCCACTGAACTAAACCACCTAGGGATGAAGAGTACATTTTGAATATGGGAACAGCCTCCATCTGAGAATCCATGATTCATTTGCCAACCACATCACTCTTCTTTTTATTCTTGCAGCATGTAACACAGTGCTACATACTTGGTGCATACTTGGCGCACCTTATAAATAGGCGATGGCTTGTTGAGATCGAAGTGAAAGGTCCTGCAGCAAACCTAGGCTGACTTATTTAACAGAACCCAACTCAAGATGTAGTACTAAGAAACTCCCATTACTAAACAAGCTATAAACTTTTGCAATTGTCTGGGAAGTTCAATTAGATAGAACGATGACATTTTCACAGTAAATACCTACAGTCTGGCCAACCTTCAAGGGCTAATACTTCTGACTCAGAAAAGTATCTTTTCCTAAAAATGCAAAGGCAGCAACAAGAAAACAGCTGGGTTGATTCAGTTTAAGTAACAAGGCCATGCTGTTTCAAATACCATTTAAGGTAGACCATATGAAACTCGGGATTTATAAATTGCAGTGCAGACTTTGTGGTTATTAATATAAAGTGCCATGACTATTTGAATTTAACAGGCTATTCTCCACTCCCCCATCAAAATAATGTTTTAAACTAACTCTTGGTTATTCAAAGTTAGTTTATCCCATTTACATTTGCTTCTCTTCCTCCTAACTAATCCTAATGATACCTATGAGTTTCCTAGTCAAGAATATAGGGACATAGAAATAGAAATAAAATTCAAACCAGACAATTTGAATACAAATTGGCAGTCTATATGAAAAGTTTGGTAGAGAAAACAACCACCAACACAAAATAAAACATTGACCAAAAGTTGTTTTTGTAAATTCCCAGATGCTTCATTCCTGCAGTCTCTCTCTGTGCCTTGGTACTCTATCTACCCCATCATAAATTAGAAGAGCATTTCATTTTTGTTCTTACTAATCATATTGAAGATTAACAACATTTCATGGAATACCCATTTCCTCTCTGATACATCCCACAGCATCATGACTACCCCCAGTCCCATGTAATTCTGGGAAATATTTTTAACAGCATTTTTCTGCCACTGTAACTTCCATGATTACATACATCTCAAAATTTTGCAAGTCTGTAATAAAATCTAAAGAATACGTTCTGTCCTGCTTTAGATACAGAAGTACAATCATGATGTAATAGTATTCTACGGGATAATGGTTTCAGGGCTTTGCTTCCTATAACTTTTCATGAACCAAGTGAGCTGTATTCCTAAACCAGGGATTGCCAGACATTTCCCCACCAGAGATGTTCACATCCTGATCCTGGAAACTTGTGAATATGTTACTTTACATGGCAAAGGGATTTTGCAGATGTGATTACTTAAGTATCTTGACATGCGATTATCCTGATTTTCTGGCCAGGGCCCCGTGTAATTCTGAGGATCCTTATGGGAAGGAGGCCCAAGGATCAGAATCAGAACAGGAGATGTGACCGTGGAAGCCTGCGCGGGAGTGAGGAGGCAGGGAATGCAGACGACCTCCAGAAGCTGGAGAAGACAAGGAGCACATTCTCCCCTCGAGCCTCCAGGAGGAACACAGCGCTTTGTTAAGACCCATTTTGGCATCTGACCTCCAAAACTATAAGGTAATAAATGTGTTGTTTTAAGCCACTAAGTTGTAGTAACTTGTAAAAAGCAGCAACATTTTATATGAACTTTATATTTTTAACAAAATATTAGTAATGTTTAAAAATGTATGGCAGGTGGTTTTCATTGTCATTTGTCTCATTGCCAAGGTCAAGTTTATAGCACCTCACAACAAGCTATTCAAAGAGCCCTTAAAACTTCCAACTTTGTAAACCTACCACGGGAACTATGGTATGTACTAGATCCCAAGATATGAACCTCTGCAGCCTATTCCCTTTGCGGCATATTTACTATGTTAATAATAATATCAGATGAAAGGGAACCAAGAGAAAGAGAAGCCTTGGCTAGAACATTAAGGCAATCCCCAAGAGCCTTGTATGACACTTCATGCCACACCTATTTCTTCTCTGCCATGCCCCAACCCCATCACTCCTGTCCCCAGTCCCATTTAGTTCTGAGAAAGACTTTAACAGCATTTTTCTGCCACTGTAACTGTCATGTTTTTGTTCTGTTCTGTTTTGGGTGGGAGAATAGTTTTTATAAGTCCAAGTGTCTTTTGCTTTACAATTAGATATCTTTCCCTAATCCATGCTGCCTGCCTCTTTATATGCCCTGTACATTCCAAAGGGCAAGGACTGGCTTGCTGGTGCCCTGCTGCTGGAGTAAAGAGATTGCCAGCACTGGGGATGCCCTACACATCCAAGGTTTATCCGGGAAAGAATCCTTGAGTATTTGCTACTTTCCAGATGTGGGTTATGCAAAGAGGAGGGGTTGTCTTATCCGTTGAAGAGAGTCCTGGAAGGGCTAGGCCCCACCACATACCTAGAGGCTAAGAAAAGAGTTAACAAGAAGTTTGGCTCAGTGGATAGAACATCAGCCTGAGGACTAAAGAGTCCGGGATTCGATTCCGGTCAAGGGCACATACCTCGGTTGCAGGCTCCAGGGTGAGTGAAAGAGGCAACTAATCAATGTTTCTCTCATGTTGATATTTCTCTCAGTCTTTCCCTCTCTATTCTACTCTCTCTAAAAAATCAATGGAAAAAATATCCTCAGGTGAGGATTTTTTTTAAAAAAATTACGTTGAAAAACAAACAGATAAATAATAAAATAATTTAAAAATCTCTGATTCCCTGACCCTGGGTGCTGGCACCATTTAAAAACAAAACAAGAAATCAGCCAGAGTCAAGAAAGAAGCCCAAAGAAGGCAGACACTACCCAACAACAGTATCAGTCAAGTAAAGCCTTTTCTGCTCCCTTTAGTTCCTCATTTTCCTGCTGCAATTCCAGGACGGTCCAAAATCAGCCTAGTGGTGGGGAGGGGGATGGGTAGAAGGGAAAGAAAAGCTCTAGGCAGGGAAACGAAAGAAGCTGGCCATTCCCTTCTAACTAGGCAGCCAGTTCTCAGACACAAGCTGGGATGGAGGGACATGGCACATTTTGATTATTACACTGAACTGAGCATATTGATTACTAAACGGGGAGCACAATGATCAGAGCAATCTCTAATACCAACAGCGATCAGGAAGAAAGTCTTGAGACTCTCTCTCAAGAGCAGGTTTGTCCGGCAATGAGAAAAAGAAATAGGGAGGTTTTTTTATGACATCCCTCTGCCCCAGCGAGAGGCAAAGGTGAAAATCTAGCTCCTGCCTGCCCCCCCAAGCCAGGGGGAAAAAAATAAGTGCTCATTTGAAGACACTTTGCTATGCCTGGAAATCAGAGCAAACTCAGTCTATATAAATCAATAGGGAACAGAAGTGGGGAACAAGATTGGTTTTAAGTGACTACTAGTACATTTAGCGGGGAGGGCTCCATCTGAGGTTTTTTTATTTGCTACAGAAAATTTTCTCAACCATATTTTCATTTGTTTTATCATTCACAATGTCCTTACAAATTCGTTTTAGACTTAGATGAGGGATTTATTTATTTATTTATTTTTATATGTACCACAGTTTTTTTTTTATTTTTGTTTTTTTTTAATTGTTTGAAGTATTACAAATAGTAGTACATATGTCTCCTTTTTTTCCCCCCATTGACCACCCCCTGGCCTCCCCTACCCCCCAGTACATGCCTTCATCTGCCCGCCCTGCCCCCACCACAGTGTCTTGTATCCATTGGTTATGCTTATATGCATGAGTACAAGTCCTTTGGTTGATCTTTTACAGCCCCCCTCGCCCAACCTCCCCTGCCTTCTCAATGAGGTTTGAGTTTGTTCAATGCTTCTTTGCCTCTGTATCTATTTTCCCCCCATTTCTTTCCTTTAAAAAATTTTGCCTCTGCAGACTAGAAATAAACATATAGTAACAACAACAAAAAATGTTTGAGTCCCAATGTCAATGTCCAACAGTTCTGAGTCCCCGTTTCAATGTCTAACAGTTCCTTATGTGTACATGTCAGCAATGATATGTGGATGGTGGGCACTTGGTGGCAATGCAGGTCCGACCCTCTCTGGTTTGGTCCTAGGCAACCTGCAGTGACACATAGCTGCTAACTGCTCGCGTGGCCAGGCGTTGTGAGCATCTTCCATCTCTGGACTGTTTTTCCTCTTGTCTTCATGGTTGGAGCAGACCTGTCAATTCCTCTCTGTTGCAGGAATCCACATGGTCTTGGAGTTGTTTTCTTAGATGAGGGATTTAAAAAAGTACATACAGGTGCCATTTGAAAGGCCATTTTATAATGTACATTTGCTTGATTTTTTAGGAGATATAGATCAATGATTCTCAGCTAGGGGAGATCTGGCCACTCAGGGCACACTTGGCAACGTGCATAGGCATTGCTGGTTGTCACAAATGGGCTGATATCACTGGCATCTGGTAGGTAGAGGCAAGGGATGCTGCTCAGTGTCCTACCTCCCAAAATGTCGATAGTGCCGAGAAACCTTAATTTAAACTGATCTTCATAGAGAGGGTGTGTTTCATTGTTTTAAAGCATAGAAACAAGGTACAGCCATAAATTGTAAATTATATATTACAATATGAGCTAAAAGTGAAATTTTAGAGTCTTAAATTTTAGTCCAAATCTTAATTTAAAAAGTTTTTTTCAGGCTGGCTTTCATTCAAGGTGTATGCTATATTCCCAATGTTTTCATTAAATGTTACAAACATCCCATTGTTTATCTGGACCTAATCCTTCATTTTCTTTATCTAACCCACTTTTATCCCCTACTGTTCTGAGAATTTATATGCTGCCAACTGCATAAATGCTTCTCCCATATTCATCACATGCTTATTTTTCAAGCAACTTCTCAAAGATGTTCCCGTACAAATATTCTCCTTTCCACTGTTTACTGCCTTCCGACATAAATAACAGATTGCAGCCGTGATATCACTGGATCTGGTAGGGGGAAAACACCAATAACAGTGTTTTCCTTTCCGTCAGTCTATTAGCAGTACATGCGCCTTTCCCATGAGCCACTTTTGCTACCCATAACCACAGCTACCAACCACTGAAATCATCTTTGCTTTTAAAACTCCTGGCTGTCATTTATTAGGTTGGAAAACTGATTTTCAGTTTTGATATGTGGCTTTAGATTTATCCTTCCCATGTTTATGATAAGAAACAAACTCATTATGGTCTCTAGTAAGTTGTCACATTCTCAAATTTCATAGAATTGAGAATGAACAATTGTATTGAGATATATGTATCAACAGATATATAGAGAGATAGAGATAGATAGATAGATAGATAGATAGATAGATAGATAGATAGATAGATAGATAGATAATGGATAAATAGATAGAGCTTGAAAAATCTCTCAGATTTTAATTCCAACATTTCAAAACCTTTTTACTTTAAGCCTTCATTTTTTTCTGACTTATATATAATTAATTCAAGACATAAAATCATGGATATCCAAGAAGCCTATGGAGCATGTTTTTATCAGCCTACATCTATTTCTTGGAATCTAAATGTCAGTGCTGAGAGGACCTCTTACTTGAAAAGATTCAATTCCCTTCTACAAAGAAGGCCATATGGCCCAATTCCGCTGTGCAGCACAAAGAATTTCCTAAGGCAAGACTGGCCTTAAAGGCCAACCAGACAATGTCTAGAGTTAACTTCCTATTTTTTGAGGGTGACCAGCAGGCAACCATGAACACCTTCCTCTTCTCCTCACACTTAAAATTACTAACCTCCTTTCTTTTTCCTTCCTCTCCCTTCCCTCTGGTCCCTCCAACATTTTTTGTATTGATTTAATTATTTTAACTTTATTGCATTTATTCAACATAGGGTGGGGCAAAAGTAGGTTTACAGCCATTCATATGGAAAAATAATGCAATGATTAATAAATAATTATACAAGCATAAACTCTGTTCTTTGCATATTCACAACTGCAAACCTACTTTTGGCCCACCCTGTATTCATTCAAATTAGTTTTGTATTCTAATGATTTTTACCGCAAGCTGGAAGTGTGTGGAGGCTGCTATTGTTCAGAGTGGAAAGGGTTTAGTTCTTTAGTAAGAGCCATAAAGCTGAGATGAATAGCAAGAAACAGACACAGATAATGAAACACTTCCACTCACCCAGGATTCATCAACTGCTTCTATTTCTGCTGTTGGCATATGCCTTGCTACTCATCCGCTATAGATTGCAGAGCAAGACGTTGCATTTCTGTACTCCAGTTTTTCTTCACATTTAGCGATTTTGAGTCTTGTGTAGAAGGAATGCAGTTTAATTAAATCATTTGTATCTAGTCTCATATGTTGTATGTGAAATCTCTCTCACCCTTCCAACTCCTATTTTCTGTTCAGAATTACTTATGATTGATTAGTGCTCACTTGCCTTTTTATTTATAGGCATTGGCTTTCCATTTAATATTTCTTAGTGCACTTATTTTTTTTAACTGCTGCTGCTCTGATTTTTTGGCATACACAGTCGTGCCTTCTGGACTGTGCTAAGCTTTGACAAGACTGAAGAGGAGGCCCGATTGAATTTGTCTAGTACAGCTAGCACTCCACTCAAAATAACTTTTCCTTTAAAAAAATCTATTTTTACTGGTTCAAGCCTTGTCTAGTCTTTCAATCACAAGGTTGAACTTTGCATTTTATTTTAAATTACAATATAAAACATTAATAAATAGGAGAAAATCATTTTTAACTCTGTACATTTAACATGGATTAATTTGATAAAATTAAAGCTGTTGTTTGACTCTCCCGAGCTAATCAGCTTGGTACGCCAAAAATATCAAACATTTGGCCTTTTGCAGTAAAATATTTTATAATGAAATTTTTTTCCATTTGCCAGCTCTTGAACTTCATATATGACACAAAGCACTATTCCAATCGTAAGTGCATAATCAAGTAAGAAATTATCTAGCTTGCCATAAGATGGTTTATAATAGAACTTGTTGTAACACAACTGCCCGTCCATTGTGCATTTGTACAATTGATGCTAAATTAGTACCATCTGAGTTATTTGGTTTTCAGGGAAATGGGGTTAACAAAGGAAATTAAACTATCAAGAGAAAAAACTTTTTATTGGTCTCATTTGCTTGTGGCTGACCAGAGCACTTGGTCACCTCCTGATGGGCTCTGGGTTCATTATATTCTCTGAGGCTTTCTGGGAAATTAACAAGAAGTTGAAATAGAGAATGACAAAACAAAATTAATTCAAGAAAAATAACTCATTATTTGTGACTTTCCATGATCATGGAAGGATTGTGACTATTGATTCAAGAGACAGAAGAATTTTGTGTCATTTCATTTTTGAGTAGGAAATAGATATACCTGGCTATAAATTAAAATAATATTAAAAACAATGCAGTAAAAGGTCTCACTCCCATTCTGCTTCTATCTGCCCTGCTTACCACCTGCCACTCCCAGCAGTAATCAATGTCATTAGTTTCTTGTGTATGTCTTTGGTTTCTTTATGCCCTAGCTGGTTTGGCTCAGTGGATAGTGTCGGCCTGTGGGCTGAAGGGTCCCATGCTCATTCTGGTCAAGGGCACATGCCCAAGTTGTGGGCTTGATCCCCAGTAGGAGGTGTGCAGGAGGCAGCCGATCAATGATTCTCTTTCATCATCGATGTTTCTATCTCTCTCTCCCTTTCCCTTCCTCTCTGAAATCAATAAAAATATATTTGTAAAAAAAAAAAAAAAAAGACTGAAATGCAAATTTATATTCCTGTTCTTTCCACGTTTTTATACAAAATACAGAAAATTATTTACATTGACCTTTTAATTTTTTACTATTTAATACTTCTGGGAGAATTTTCCATTTCAGTAGATAGGGAATGTTTTCTGTTTTAAAACTACCTGGTATTACTTTGTAGGCTATGGACCAAATTTTTTTAAGTCAGTCTCTTATTGATGGGCACTTGGGTTATTTTCAACCTTTTGCTGTTATGAACAAGGTTACAACAAATAAGCTTGTATATAAGTCGTTCTTTTATGGGTGCAATTTTATCAGTAGGATAAATTCCCAGAAATTAAATTGCTAGGTCCAAGAGAAATGCATTTATAATTTTGATAGATAATGCCAAATTGCACTTTATAGAAATGGTACCATTTCTAGATAATGCCAAATTGCACTTTATAGAAATGGTACCATTTCAAACTGTTAGATGAAAAATTGCCTTTATTCTATAGGTGCAATTAGCATTTATCTTATTATGCATATTTTGAATATATTTTAAATTTTTTAAGATTCAGTTGTATGTCCTTTTCTGTGATATTATTTATCCACTTTAAAAAACACATCTACTCTTTTTCTTACCAACCTCTAGAAACTCTGTATATATTAGGGAGATTAATCTTTTATTCATAAGAATTACAGATAATTTTCCCTAAATGTTATTTTTCTTTTGATTAGCTTATTATAGTTTTTACACTGAAGTTTTTGCTATATATGTAAATTTTAATCAGACAAATCGTTACTCTTTTTAATTCTCACCCAAGGATATGGTTTTCATTGATTCCAGAGAGGGGACAGGAGAGAAAGAGAGAGAGAGACAAAGACAGAGACATTGATGTGAGAGAAAAATATGGATTTGCTGCCTCCCATATGCACCTTGACCAAGGATAAAACCTGTAACCTAGGTATGTTCCCTGACCGGGAATCAAACTCACAACCCTTCAGTGCACAGAACAACACTCCACCCAACTGAACCACACTGGCCAGGGCTCAGTCTCCTTTTATGACTATTTTATTATCCTAATACCAGTACCATTTAATGAAATTTATTCCACATTTTCCCCACTAATAAGAGATGCCCGATAATTTTGTAAGAAAACAATCCTGTAAGATTTAGTAAATAAGTTGCTAGGTTTCAGCTAAGTACTCAAACCATATTATCATATATTGTATTTTAAATTCACTCTTCCTTGAAATAGAGATAGAAATGAACAGCTCAGTTTTAAAAAGGTGATACTTGGGCCCAATTTATAATGTATAAAGGAAATCACTAAATTCATTGGAACATTTTTTTAATACTTCTTGACAATAGCTTTAGGTGGTTATTCTAAAAGAACTATTATCAAAAAGTATCATTAAAAGATATTTATATTAATAAAAGGGTAATATGCTAATTAGACCAGGTCAACCGGCCATCTTCCAGACATCTGACTTCCTTCCGGACAAAGCCATCGTGGTGGGAGCTGAGGCAGAGGCAGATAGAGATCAGGCCAGCAGGGGAGGGCAATTAGGGGCGATCAGGTAGGTAGGCAGGCAGGCAGGCAGGCAGGCAGGCGAGTGGTTAGGAGCCAGTCATCCCAGATTGCAGGAGGGATGTCTGACTACCGGTTTAGGCCCGATCCCTGTGAGATTGGGCCTAAACCGGCAGTCAGACATCCTCTGAGGGGTCCCAGATTGGAGAGGGTGCAGGCAAGGCTAAGGAACGCCCCCTCTGTGCACAAATTTCGTCCACCGGGCCTCTAGTGTAATAATAATAGACAATAGCGATAAAGTGCCTATTAATAACTAGAGAATTGATTAGGCAATATTGTATGTTTTATGTCATTTAATTTTCACAACAACCTTACAAAACCTATTACATCATTGTGAAATTTAAAAACAACTGAGGCTCAGTAAGTACATGAGAGCCAGAATTGAAATTTAAGTTTGCCTTTTACCTAAACTTGTGTTCTGTAATACACCAATATTCTTTTAGATGGGTAGAAAGATAGATAATAGATAGATAGATAGATAGATAGATAGATAGATAGATAGATATGGATATATGAGGATATTCCATTCTTTCTACAAGCTTTTTCCTTTGTTTGCATCTTGCCCTAGTAAACACAGAATACAGAAAATAATGTGGTCTTCCTTTATAATTAAACTAGAGGCCCAGTGCACAAATTCGTGCACAGGTGGGGTCCAGCCAGCCCGGCCCCAATTGGCGGATCGGGGCTGGGCCCTTTGGGAGGAGGAAATGGAGGGAGGTAGTCCAGCCAACTACCCCGATCGGGGCCCAGTTAGGGACTGGCCTGCTGGGGGATGGGCCGCAGGCAATTGGCCAGTGGGCCCCATCCCCGAAGGGGGGGGGGGGGCGAGCTAGGGAGGGCCGGCCATGGGGAGGGTCTGTGGACAGTGGTCCAGCTGGCCCCATCCCCGATTGGTGTTGGTGGGACCAATGGGGGACAGAGCTGGCTGGGGGGAGGGGCTGTGGGCCAATTGAGGTGGTGGGGGCCCACCAGGGGCAGGGCCAGCCAGGGGGAGAGACCGCAGGCAGTTGGCTGGCTGGCCCTGCCCCTGATCAAGGTGGTGGCAGCCCATCTGGTGCAGGGCCAGCTGGGGGGAGGGGCTGCAGGAGGTTAGCCAGCTGGCCCCACCCCCTATTGGGGTTGGGAGGCAATCAGGGATGGGACTGGCCAGGAGGAGGGGCTGTGGGCTGATCAGGGTAGTGAGGGCCCATCGAGGGGGGGCCAGCCAGCCAGGGGGAGGGGTTTCAGGAGGTTGGCTGGCCATCCCCACCCCCCATCAGGCTGATTCGCTGACTGCAGTGGGCATCATAGCTACCAGTCATTCTGGTCATTACAGTGTTCCAGTCGCTGGCTTTTTATATATATAAATATCCTGTGGGAATATCCAGTCATCACCAAAACCATATAGAACTATTCATTTGTCTTCTTCTCCCTAGAGCTTTCCTAACTAGCTCCCTCTTTCAGCCACTCAGCAGCTGCCTCCATCAAGCTCTAGCTGGACTTAGAACACACCTTGGTAACAGCCCTTGGCAATTAACATTACCCCCTTGTTTCCTGCCGATGTCCCAGCTTCACTCACACACCATTTTCCAGCACCATTCCCACCCCCACTCCCATTTAAAGGTCCTGATTTATTCACATTTATGTCCAGACCCAAACCTGGCACTAAGAGTACTCATAAGTATTTGCTTTATCAAGTAGCACCTTAAATGATCTCCTGTTTCCCTTTCTAAATTCTACCTTGTTTCCTGGAATGCATCACTTTCTCCTTCCCACCAGCCCCTTGCCCCACCTTTAGCCCTATGCCTTCATGTTGCTGACCACCAAACCACCACAAAGGCAGTGCCCTGTGATGAGATTATTCTGTGCTTCAAAGTTATTCTTCCCTCATTTAATAAGATCCTTATCTCTACAGTATGCTGGTCTCAGCCAAATGGCCCTGAGTGGAAGTAAATTAACTGAAACTGTTAGTGGACACTAAAAAGCCCAAAGTGTTGGTTACCCAAATGAAATTTCATTGTAAAAGAGGCAAAGTTAAACCAATGAAACAGACTGCTAATACAGCATTAGAGGAGTTTGGGCAGAGAAGGAAGACACCCACACAACTACCCATTCTTCACACCCCATTTTAGATATAGATATAGGCACAAAATTTAACAAAAAGGAAACCAAACCCCACACCATATTTTGAATATTTGAGATTTATTTGTCTTTGCTATATTTCCTATTTTCCCATTATCTTCTTTCTATGATGAAGGCAAGTGCAGACATTTTTTAGTTAATTCAGGGTTTAGGTATAACTATTTATCACTCAATCTCACTGTTTTCTTTGTAGTTTATGAAACTCCACTGAGAGTTTTACCAACCTACCTAGGCTCATTTGTATCTAATAAGTTTTTGATTCACTGATACCGTCTAAAGAGCTAAAAAATATCAATTCCTGCACATGAGAATTTTTCTGGCATATTAAATCACTGTTGCAATTCATTTGATTCATCATATTAACAAACTAAGAAACAAAAACTACATGGTCTTCTCAATAGATTAAAAAATGCAATTAAGAATATACTGGAAATTCTAAAACCTGTTAAGGAGTATCCATAAAAACCTACAGCTAACATCATATTGAATGGTTGTATTAGTTTGCTAGGCTGCCATACAAAATACTGCAGACTGGGTGGTTTATAGAAATTTACTTTCTCACAGTTCTGAAGGATACAAGTCCAGGATCCAGGTGTTAACAGAATTAGTTTTATTCTGAGGCTGCTCCTTGATTTATAGATGGTCCTCTCTCTGTCTCCATATGGTCTTTCCTCTGTACTTGTACATATCTGTGACATAATCTCCTCTTCTTCTAAAGATTCCAGTCATACTGGAATAGGGCCCATCCATATGACCTCATTTTACTTTACCTGTTCCTTTAAGAACCCTATCTCTAAATCCAGTCACATTCTGAGGTTCTGGGGCTAAGGGTTCAGACATATGAGGTTTGGAAGCACACAATTCATCCCAGTACAATGGTGATAAATAAAGCTTTTCCCTAAGATCAGTACCAGGCAAGGATGTCTGCTTTCACTGTTCTATTCAACATTGTACTGGAGGTCTAGTTACTTCACTAAGGCAAGAAAAAGGGGGCAAAAGTATCCAGATAGGAAAGGGAGAAATAAAACTATCTTTCTTCAAAGACAACATGATCAGCTATCTACAAAACCCAGTGATATCTTCAGAAATAACTATTAGAATAAGTGAGTTAAAAAGTTTTAGAATAAATGTCCAAAATACAAAACTCAATTTATATATGCTGCTAATAAACTACTGAAGTGATATTTTAAAATGTCATTTACAATAGGATCAAAAAGCATAAAATACTTAGGAGTAAATCTCATAAAATATGTGCAAAATTTGTATAATGAAAACATTGCTGAAATAAATTAAAGGAGATTTAAATAAATGTAGACATACACATTTTTCATTGGTTAGAAGACTCAACATTGTTAAGATGTTAAATGTCTCTCCCACCCCACAATTGATCTATAGATTCAACTCAAACCCAATCAAGCCCGGCCACCATGGTTCAGTGGTTGAGTGTCGACCTATGAACCAGGAGTCCATGGTTCTATTCCCGGTCAGGGCACATGCCCAGGTTACAATCCCCAGTGTGGGGTGTGCAGGAGGTAACCAATCAATAATTCTCTCTCATCACTGATGTTTCTATCTCTCTCTTACCTCTTCCTTCCTCTCTGAAATATATATATATGGTCTAATTAGCATATTATGCTTTATGCTAATTAGACCATACATCCTTGTCCTTCTGGACAAAGCTGGGGCTGCAAGGGAAGCCCAGGTCCCAGTTGCCTGCTGGCGGCCGGATCCCGGGTACCAGAGGGAAGCCTGTGTCCCAGGTGCCAGAGGGAAGCCGGTACCGGCAGCCAGGGGAAGGAAGGTCTACACTTGCACGAATTTTGTGCATCGGGCCTCTAGTATATATATAATCTCAGAAGGCTTTTCTGTAAAAACTAGCAAACTGATTCTGAAAATGCAAAGGGCCTAGAAAGCCAAAATACTTTGAAAAGGAAAAACAAAGTTGACGAACTAACTCTAATTTTTTTAAAATATATAGAACTATCTTTATTGACTAACAATATTCAAATAAACTAATGAAAGAGAACAAAAAATTATAAATGTTCCCACCCACATATGGACAACCGATTTTTGAGGAGGATACAAAGATAGTTCAGTGGAGAAAGGATAATCTTCTCAATAAATGGTACCATTTTCAACAAATAAATCATATTTGAAAATGAGCTTCAATCCATACCTCATACCATATAGGAAAATAAACTCCAAACAGATCATAGACCCGCCCTGGCCAGTGTGGCTCAGCTGGGTGTCATCCCATGCACCAACAGGTTGCCAGTTGGATTCCCAGTCAGGGTACATGCTCAGGTTATGGGCTCAATCCCTGGTAGGGGGTGTACAGGAGGCAGCCAATGGATGTTTCTCTTTCTCTCTCTAAAAATAATTTTAGTAACTACAAATGATACTGCCTGTATTAAAAATGTTGGAGAAATAACAGACCTTCAATAGGTACTTGGAACATTGGTTGTTACATTTCCAAATTTATGTTCTTAAAAAATTATTCTGCTTTTGTTTCTGCGAGCAATTCTTTTTCTACAAATAGCTGCGAATACAGGCCTTCTGGAATTCAGATAAATACACCTTTTATAAAAATGAGATATCTAGATTAAAGGTAGCAGCTTAATGTTATTGACTGTCTTTTGTTCTGAGGAAGATGTGAGAAGGGAGGAGGAACTGATTGTAGTCAGAGGGGATGGTTCCTCCATGCATAAATAAAGATGAGTGCAATGTTCCCAACTTATTTGGGGGGTACAAATTGTGAGTTAAACTGACCTTCAATTTGTAATAACTATTATATAAGTAACCAATTAAAGAAAACTATAATGTTAAAAAATATTTTTAAAAATAAATCATAGATGTAAATGTAAGATAAAAGGTATAGAACTTCTTAAGGAAAAACATAAATTAGAATATTTGTGAACTTAAGTTAGGCAAAGTTTCTTTGAAATGAGGAGAAATATGAATATAACGATCTATAAAAAGAAAAGTTAATAGACTGGAATTTATCAAAATTAAGGATATCTGTTCTTCTAAAGACACTATTAAGAGAATAAACACACACCCACAGACTGGAAGAAAATATTTTTAAATCCCATAACCAACAAAGGATTTATATCCTAATCTTCATCAAAATTTACTCTGCCTTTGCTTGTACTGTTCTCTCAGATTAGGAAACACTCTCCTTTCATTCCCTATCATTCTACCTCTGTCTATTGAAATTCTTCTTGCTCTTGAAATTCTAATTCAAGCCCAAATAAAATACCATCTCTCTACAAAGCTGTTCTCAATGTTTCTAGTCAACATGAGCTGCTCCTGTCCTTATAATCTCACATTTCATTTCACCTTTGTAATAGAGTTAACTTTTCTATGCTCATCAGCTGCAATACACTGAAAGGTCTTTTAGGAAGGGGTTGCTGGGTTGTTGTTTTTTTTTTAATTCTATTTATGGTCTAGCAGAGATTTTGATTATAGAAGGACTCTGTAACTGCTTTAAGAGTGGGTACATGCATGGAAGAACAGAGCAGAAAATAACATATCCCATTCCCTTAGCTCAAGTGTTCTTCTAGAAGGCAACTTCTATTCTAATAATCTAATCAGTGCAGATGTGCTTAATGGCGCTCATGTGTTATCTACACATGGAGCTCATTTTAAACATGTCTCCCTGGAGATAACCTCTTAACCCAAAGGAGCTATTCTTGTGGCAGACATTTCAGACATTCTGGAAGGCTGGTGGGGAAAATAAACATTAAGAAAAATAAGACCTTACAATGCCCTCATATGATCCCGCATGGCAGCCCGCCCTTGGAACAGTGGTGCAGTAAATGACTCTCACCAGCTGAGCCAATAGATTTCTTCAAGACTCTTCAATGAACTCTAGGGAGTAGCTGTAAGACTAGAAAAATCTGACTTTCTGCCTCAATCTTACCTAAAAATTAGAGATTCCTATTATATTATGTAGTCTTCATGATAGAGATACTGAGGGACAGAAGGATCCAGAGATCACAGGATAGTTTAGAGGCAAAACATATTGTTATGTATTTCTCTTATGCCCAGGTCAGGAGCAGTGGTTCTCAACCTTTTTAATGCTGCGACCCTTTAATACAGTTCCTCACCTTGTGGTGACCCCCAACCATAAAATATTTTCGTTGCTACTTCATAACTGTAATTTTGCTCCTGTTATGAATCATAATGTAAATATCTGTGTTTTCCGATGGTCTTAGGCTCTGCAGCAGCGGTTCTCAGCCTGTGGGTCATGACCCACAGGCTGAGAACCGCTAGCAGGGTCACCTAAGACCAGTTATGAAGTAGCAACGAAAATAATTTTATGGTTGGGGGTCACCACAACATGAGGAACTGTATTAAAGGGTCGCGGCATTAAAAAGGTTGAGAACCACTGACTTATAGGGTCTCTTAGATCGTGTTGCTTTACTACTTCATTAAATACTGGAAAAATAGTTCAGATTTTACTAAAATTGCTATTCATCAATACTAAAAGCAATACTAACAGTTGAGGGACACAGATTATTTATGAGTCCAATAATATTTTAATCATAGTCTTAGTTTAAGAGCTATTTCTTTTTTACAGGCTGATCTACCCTACCCAGAAAGAAATAAAATGAGTATTTAGTGTAGAAGCAACTAAACTGAGGCTGCAAAGGCTATGGAAAAGACCTTTATTGTTAAAGTTATGAAATATTAGCTCCATGACAACTCATAAGCCCTCAGAGTATAATAAATTATGCACATTGTTTGCAAGATTGTAAAATCCATAAGTGGGAGGATTATGTCTTGCTTCTTCACATGTCCCCATTCATTCATTTACCATATATTTTCTGTGTACCTAATATATGAAAGACTATTTTGATCTAGGGACATGGTAACAAAGAAATAGACAAAAGTCCCTTTTCTCACAGCGTTGATATTCTAATGGGAGTACACAAGCAGAGGGTGATAAATGCTCTTTCGAGAATTAAAATAGGACAAAGTACTTGAGTGTTACCAAGCAGCCACTAGATTGGGTAGTTGGGAAAGATCTGCTGATGAGGCAACATTTAAGCTTGAGAACTGAAGGAAAGAAAGAAATCAGGCATGCAAAGAAAGCACTTTCAAAGCAGAGGAACAGTCTGTTAAGGCACAAAGGAGGTTGGCATGTTCCAAGAAAAGGAAGAAACATAATGTAGCCAGAACATGAGTGTGGAAGAGATAATTAATGGATGATGAGAAAGACACAGGCAGGGTACAAGTTAAGAGGACTTTGTGAGAAAGAAGATCAGATTTTGTTCTAAGTATGATAGGAAGTCAGCAGAGGGTTGTGGCCATTGGAATCCCATGATCTGATTTATATTCTTAAAAGATCCCTGTGGCTACTACATAGAGAGTGGGTTGTGGGGCAGGCAATAGTATCACAGTAGTCCAGGAAACAATGAATAGTAACTTGGACTAGGGCTGTAGTAGCAGCAATAAAAAGAGATGGATAGATTTTTGCGGGTAGAATTGACAAGACTTGATGCTAAACCAGATATGGCATTTGTGAGAAAGAATTCAAGGATAATACCTAGACTTTTAGCTGGACTAAGTAGATTGCTATGACTTAATAGGTACTAAAAAAAAATCACTGTTTAATTAAATTTTAATTTATTTAACCTCATTAGACCAATATTAACCACCATAAATATGTAGAACAAAAATTTTAGACACTTTACAATCCAATATTTTACAAATGATAAAAATGAATTCACACCAAGTGGTTAAGAGAGTTGCCCAAAATCAGATGCTAGTGAGTGACAGAGTTGGTATTATAACATAGATTTCTTTGACTTACAATCCTCTGCTCTTTTAGTGATGCCAGGCTAAATACAATACAGCCACAGAAGTTACTCCTATCGCCTCCGGGCAACAGGACAACATTAGACAATATGAGCAATGTTGCGATAAATGGTCTCTTTCCCTAGAATGGTCTCTTCCCCATTGTACATGGAGAGCCAGGAACATGAGAGACGGTCAATACCTGTCCCCCTCCACCTGCCATATTCAAAGAAGCAATAAAATCTGTTCATTTTACCTCTTCCATAATCTCTAATCCAACAGCTTTAATCCATCTCCTCTTCTACTTCTCCAGTCCAAACTCCCTCTTCCAGGCCATTCCCACAAGCACCAGACTAATCTTTTTAAAGATTTCTAAGTCCCTTAGAAATGTCATGCTCTTCCCTGCTCAAGGAGACATATTCCCCTGCTCCCTGTTACCTCTCTCTTTGCCCATCCCACTCCCTTTTACTTGGGCCTGGTTAATTCACATTCTCCTTTTAAAGCTTTGCTCAACTTTTCTTTCCTCGAGTACATTGTTGTTTTTTTTCACCACCACTGCCACCCTACAACTAGGTCAGATACTCCTGTTATATTATTTACAGATCATTTTTAATTTTTTTAGAATTTACTGTGTTTCAATAATTAATTGTGCAATTAGTTGTTTAATGTCCATCTTTCCTGGTAGTTGTATATCTGCCATGCCTGCTAGAATCTCTGGTTCATGAAGATTCAGACCATATCAGTCTTGTTTACTCTGTATCTGCAATACCTACAAAGTGCCTAATATACCAAGGTAGTTAATTAATATTAGATAATTAAATAAATTAATGTGTATGTCCTTTTTGGTTGTAGACAAGTGATGTTTCATATTTTATTATTACTAGAAAGTTTTTTTTAATAAATCTTTATTGTTCAGATTATTACAGGTGTTCCTCTTTTTTTTCCCCCATAGCTCCCCTCCACCCGATTCCCCACCCCACCCCATGCCCTTACCCCCCGCCACTGTCTTCATCCATAGGAGTAAGATTTTTGTCCAATCTCTTCCCGCACCCCTCACACTTGCTACCCCTGAGAATCGTCAGTCCACTCCCTTTCTATGTCCCTGATTCTATTATATTCACCAGTCCATTCTGTTCTTCATATTTTTTATTCACTTGATTTTTAGATTCACTTGTTGGTAGGTATGTACTTGATGTCATTTTGTTGTTCATCATTTTTATCTTTACCTTTTTCTTCTTCTTCTTCTTCTTCTTCTTAAAGAATACCCTTCAGCATTTCATGTAATCCTGGTTTGGTGGCGATGAACTCCTTTAGCTTTTTCTTGTCTGTGAAGCTCTTTATCTGACCTTCAACTCTGAATGATAGCTTTGCTGGGTAGAGTAATCTTGGTTGTAGGTTCTTGCTGTTCATCACTTTGAATATTTCTTGCCACTCCCTTCTGGCCTGCATAGTTTCTGTTGAGAAATCAGCTGACAGTCGTATGGGTACTCCCTTATAGGTAATTAATTGTTTTTCTCTTGCTGCTTTTAATATTCTCTCTTTGTCTTTTGCCCTTGGCATTTTAATTATGATGTGTCTTGGTGTGGTCCTCTTTGGATTCCTCTTGTATGGGGTTCTGTGCGCTTCCTGAACTTGTAAGTCTATTTCTTTCACCAGGTAGGGAAAGTTTTCTGTCATTATTTCTTCTAATAGGTTTTCAATATTTTGCTCTCTCCCTTCTTCTGGCACCCCAAAAATTCGGATGTTGGTTCGCTTAAAGTTGTCCCAGAGGCTCCTTACGCTATCTTCATATTTTTGGATTCTTTTTTCTTTTTGTTTTTCTGGTTGGATGTTTTTTGTTTCCACATATTTCAGATCTTTGGTTTGATTCTTGGGGTACGTTGATCTACAATTGAGTTTCTGTATATTCTTTATTTCAGACAGTGTATGCTTCATTTCTGACTGATCCTTTTCCATTTTTTTGGCATTCTCATTAAGCTCCTTGAAGGTCTCATCAAGTTTCTCAGCGGTTTTAAGAAGATTCTTGAGTAACCTTATACATGTGGTTCTGAACTCTATGTCATCCAGTAGTTTGCTTTCCTCTGTTTCTTTCATTCGTGACATGTTTCTTTGTCTCCACATTTTGGCTGCTTCCCTGTGTTGATGGAGTAGCTTTGTGTGGTAGGTGATCTATAGGGGGCAGTAGCTCAGCCTCCTCAATTACATGAGGTGGATGCTCTTGGTACACCCCTTTGTGGGCTGAGTGCAAAGTCTTGGTGTAGTTAAGCCTTAATTGCCATTGGTACACTGGGAGGAATTGACCTCCAGGCCAATTAGCTGTGAGCACTCACTGTGTCTATAATGGAAGAACTGCTGCGCTGAAGACATGCTTATGGGGCAGGACTTGTTTCAGTGGGGCTTTGGTGCTCACTGAGTCTGCCTCTTGAATGTGTCACTTATGGATGTGAGGAGTTGAAATCTGGTGTCTCACTCTGACCACTAGGTACACTGGCTTCTGGATCTCCAATGGGGTGCAGGTCAGCTATTGTCTGAGGCCACCCAGCAGGAGCTACAGTGAGAGCTACAGTTTTCTCCTCTTTGCTTGGGGTTTGCAGGTTTTGGAGCTGTCTGACCCGGGCTGCAAGTTTGCTAGGTTAAGCTGCGATAGGGCAGGGCTTTCTTATGCAAAAGCCGCTGCTTAGAGCTTGGGTAGGTTTGTAGGTTGTGCAGGGCGGGGTCTCAGGGTGTCACTAGGCTAGGGCATGGCAAACAGCAATGGCTGCTAGTTAGCCAGCTCTGAGTCCCTGTCGGCAGTCCCGTGCCCCAGTGCAGTATACAATTATTCCTGCACGCAGCTCTGCAAGCAAGCCACCCTCACTGGCAGACAGTCCAGCTTCTCCCCGTAGTAGTTTGGGTCCCCCGCGTCTCCCCAGAAACTGTATTTCAGAGTAATCGGGGGCTTGTCTCCCTTTGGGTTGAAAAAAGCAACGCCCGCCACCAGCCCAGATCACGCGCCTCCATACCTCAGCTTTTCAGCGCTCGTGCACGTCTCAATGCTCTTTTCTCTTTCCTTCTAGTTGTAGAACTTCCACTCAGCCAGCTTTCCCGTGGTTCTGGGTGATAGACGTTTTTTCATTTAGTTGTATTTTTGAAATTGTTGCGGGGAGGCAGCAGTTTAGGTGTTTACCTACGCCGCCATCTTGGATTCTCCACTTGAAAGTTTTATAAATGCTAATTTCATATGACTATATTTGTCAGGAAACTAAATATTTAAAAGATAGTAAGCATTCACCATAGCTAAGATTTGGAAAAAGCCTAAGTGCCCATCAGCAGATGAGTGGATTAAAAAACTGTGGTACATCTACACAACGGAATACTAAGCTGCAGTAAAAAAGGAGTTCTTACCATTTGCAACAGCATGGATGGAATTGGAGGGCATTATGCTAAGTGAAATAAGACAGTCAGAGAAATATAAGTATCACGTGATCTCACTCATTTATGGAATATAATGAACAACATAAACTGATTAACAAAAACAGATCCAGAGACAGAGAAACATTGATCAGACAGTCAAACCTTAGAGGGAAGGTAGGGGAGGGTGGGGGTAAGGGGGCGATATCAACCAAAGGGCTTGTATGCATGCATATAAGCCTAACCAATGGACAGAGACAACAGGGGGGTGAGGGAATGAGTGGGGGGATGAGGGAGTAATGGGGGGGATATGACACATATGTAATACCTTAATCAATAAATAAATTTTTTTAAAAAGATAGTAAGCATGGTTAACATACACAGAAGGAGAAAATGTGAAAAGGAAACAAGGAAGGCTTGGGTAAGTACAAAGTTAATCAGTGTTACTTGAACATTTACACAGTATTTACTTTTACATACGTTATATCACAGAGTCCTTCCCTCACCAGCCTATCAAAAATAGTTCGCCCCATCACCCCACCCTACCACCCAACCACCCATGGCAAACACTTTCGAATTACTCTGCTTTATTTATCTTCATAGAGTTTAATTACTACTCACTATTATATAATCTATTTGCTTACTTGTCTGCATTTCTCTCTATAATATAAGCTCCAATGAGGGCAGGGACTTTGTATTGTTTAATATTACATTCCCACTAGTAACTGACACATGGCGGTTGCATAATAAATATTTATAAATATTTGTTGAATGAATGAAAGACAACATTGAGTTACCTGAACTAGGTAACAAGGGATTATTATTCCCATTTTGCATGTCACAAAAACTATTTCTCTAAGAGCATGAATTACTGCATGCTCAAAATTACATAATTTGTAAATGAGCAAGCCCCAATTAAAATTCAGTACTCTAGGGCAGAATACTTGTCCACATTTGCTAAAAATGCTTGAAGCAGGAGGATAATTTATTAATTCAGAATGATTATTCATTTAGAGTTAGATTTCTGATTGTTGGAACCAAGTTATATGTGAAATACCTGACCTAAGCTTCCAGCTTCACTGACAAGCTAACCCTAGATGATCAACCAGCAAGACTTTGCTTCTTGTATCCTAACCAGATTTGATGGTGGTAAGAGAGGAGTTTATTGAGAACTTGGGTTGAAGATGGGTAGTACCAGAGATTTGGAGGGAAATGGGAAATAGGAGGGAAAGGCTTCAAATAAACAAGGTGCCTTATGGATATTCCACCATTATCTGACCCATGGATAGCACCCCCATCATTGCCACTGTCATTTTTCATCTGAGGAGAGATTGCCAGGAAGAAGACCCAGACCTACCTGCATCAGAAATAGTTGTACTATTTCGGTCAAGGGCAGATGCCCAGGTTGCAGACTCAATCACTAGTAAGGGGTGTGCAGGAGGTAGCCAATCAATGATTCTCTCTCATCATTGATGTTTCTATCTCTCTCTCCCTTTCACTTCCTCTCATAAATCAATAAAACTATATTTTAAAAAAGAAAGAAATAGTTGTACTGGCACAGCCGGTATGTTTGAGTGTCAATCCATGAACCAGGAGGTCACAGTTCAATTCCGAGTCAGGGGACATGCCCACGATCCAGGCTCGATCCCCAGTATGGGGCATGTAGAAGGTGGCCAATCAATGATTCTCTCTCATCATTGATGTTTCTATCTCTCTAACCCTCTCCCTTCCTCTCTGAAATCAATAAAAATATATTAAAAAAAAAAGAAATAGCTGTGTTATTTGTTAAAAATGGAAATTGTGGTACCATACCCAGAACTGATGTATCCCAAACTCTGGGGTAGGGTCTACCAATGTACCTTTTTAACAAGCATCTGGCTGATTTCTCTATATGTGAAAGTTTGATCACCACTGATTTAAAAATTGGGATAATTAACATGTCAACATGATACTTAGACACATTAAGGAGCATAAAGGATGAGGCTGATATAAACACTCCCAGCCCGGAGTCAATATGGTTAAGAAAAAAAATTAATGAACAGGTATATCTGGTTATAATTCTGTTTTTACACAGCTGAACACAATCAAAGTAATACTCCCTGAAATGTTTTACTTTGATTTTTTTTTCCTCTCCAGTCACCATGAAATTTTCTATGAAAATAATCAGTATGAAAAACCTTCACATACCTATGAGCTGATTATTAGTAGTGTTAAGAATAATAAATAAACCTGTTTACTTATTAATTACTAAGTAACTGGAAGCAATTTTCATTTTAAATTTTTGTGACTTCTTTAGTTGTTTTTTCTACTTATTTGGTTTATTGGCATGACTGGGGACACTAGGTAACAGATTCCTGGGCAAAGTCTTCACACTAAATCTACGTAATTACATGTGAGAAAAACAGTAACTTCCTTGAGGAGCTTTAATAAGAACTAAATGAGACACCATAGCAAAAGTTCCCAGCCTGCTTGTAGAAACTCAATGAATGGGAGCTGTTATTACTATATTTCAATTCCTAAATAAGATGCACCTATGTCCAAATATAAAAAGAGGAGGCAACATTTTTGAGATTTATTTTACTTCTTTAAAAGATCTTCTAAATTATGCCTAAAATATTTGGAGACACCCTACTATTTTGGATTTACCCCTCTTTATTACTAACAAAGATAAGAGCCAGCCACCATTCTTGAAGTAGACAGTGACAGAACCCTAACAACTCACCCTTCAGGAATAGAGGTGTGGGTCTAGAGGTCACAGCCCCTCTGTTGGCCCTGACGCCAGATCCTTCCTTGACCTCTTCTCCCTGAGATGGTGTGGTCATCACTTCAGGCACGTAACTTGATCAGGTTCCTTTCTTTACCAAGAAGATGTCAAACTTGCCTCCCACTAGTGATTTATTGATCATCAAAAAAGAACATGTGATTCCCAGCTATTTTCCAGAAAGTTAACCTCAAATTCTTCATCACAACTTAATTGCCAATGATAATATTTTAAAAGCTTGGCTGAAGGGTGAACCATCTGTCTACTTCTCAAAACACTCCACATTTTATCCTTAATGAAGACAGGCACTCAGAGAGCTACCCACCTGGAAGTTTGGGGCCCTCATAGAGATACACTACAGTGCATGACCATGAATAGGAGCTGTACCACCATGCTCATGTTCAGGCCCACCACATCCTGTGGTGTCACTTGTACCAAGACTCACAGGAGACCATTTTCTCTTAGTCCCTCAGCACCTGGGTGGCTCAAGAAAGAGCCCTCTAAAATCCTAGGACTGAAATCTCACATCTGAAATCCCAATTCCCCAGCCTCAAAATTCTTTTTGTCTCTAAGAGAGCAAGCAGGCAAAAACAAACAAACAAACAAAACCTGTTTAACTATGTAGGTCACCTATTGTAGCTTTTTCTCCATTTAAAGTATGTTAATTAGAACAGAAGACAGGTTTTGTGCCAATGTTATAGCACAAATTGAAACATTTGCCTTTTGGAAAGATCGTCTTGGTCTCCAAAGTGAAAACTTACTACTGAAGATTTTCTTCAAGGTTTTGAAAATGAGAAGTTATGTTTTCTGCAGGTTAATGGGTAAAACACAAGATGTGAGTTCTGATCATTATTTCCAGAAAAGTTGCAAAGTATCGGTCAAGCCTCCTACTTGCAGTCATTGAAAACTAACCCTGACTCACTTAGACAGAAAGGAAAATTTTTAAGGATGCTGGGCATGTACAGATAAGAAAACTAGAGAATCAAGCCTAGAGGCCTATCAATCAGAAACCATACCCGAAATCATGGAATCACCACTGCCACTCCCAATGGCATGGACTCTAGATTGTTCTGATGCTCTTCTTTGAGTCTCTTTTTTCACATCTATTTTTACTACTTGCTTGTCTTTTTCTTTTCAAGTCAAAGTTAATTCCTTTAAGGTTCCTTTCTAAAGCATGCCCAAAAGCATTTTAGTTCTATGATCAAAATTCATAAGAGCAACGGCCTTTTCTTTAAAGTGTTAGAGATATCTAGTTTGAGGCTCTTCAAAATCCAAAGAATTCAAAACCTCCCTGGGGATGTGAAACGACTCTATTGGGAGGGTTGGGAGGAGGGGAGCCTATGTGAAACCAAAAACCTTAACAAGAGCCAGAGCTACACAACTGTCCATGTTGCAAAGAGAAACCAAATACTGAAGGGGAGAAAAGAAGGTGGGCTTTGAAGTACTGAGGTTGAATTTAAACTCTAAGCTTTCTGGCTATGTGACATTTAGGCAAGTTGCTAAAGCTCCTGAAATTTAGCTTTCTAATGTTTAGGTGCACATAAAAGCTGCCTTGCACGTGGACTATAAGGACTAGAAAAATGTTTGTGACATGACTTCTACATAATGGAGACTTTAAAATGGTAGCTATTACTCCATTATTTCTAGTTCAATTGCTGGTACTTTTAGAAATTAAAGTATTAACTACAACTTGGATAATTACACACCAATAAAATGTTGCTTAAGAATTAAAGCTTTGAATAAAATAGTTTTGTTTTTCAGAAAAAAAATAGGTTGTCCTGCCTTATATATTTAAAAATACACAATTATTGGCTTAGCTTGATAACTGCGGAAAGACTTGGAGTCATTTTGAGCCTGTCCTACAAAGTGTCTCTCTGGTGACTCACTGGCTTCCTCTTCCTCTTGCCACACATATTTTGTATGTTTCTTCTTTAGATTTCCATCATGGAGAAGAGCATATGAAAACTGTATATGAGGAAATACTAAGTAGTCAGAACGCCTTCTAAGGAGGAGAGGGGACAATTTGCAAAAGTAAGGCTCTTTTATTATCTAATTTTAGTTTTCTAAATGTGCCTTACATTGTCATATGTTAACCAAAAGCACTAAAAATAACTGGTTTCAGACACTGCATCATGACAAGAATCTGAGTAGCTAATGACCAATGAAAACACAACCTTTCTAGCCAGTGTGACTCAGTGGTTGAGCTTCAACCCATGAACCAGGAGGTCACAGGTTTGATTCCCAGTCAAGGGCACATGCCCGGATTGCAGGCTCGATCCCCAGTGTGGGCTAGGCAGGAGGCAGCTGATCAATGATGCACTCTCATTATTGATGTTTCTATCTCTCTCCTTTCATCTCTGAAATCAATGAATATATATGTTAGAAAAAGAAAAGACAACCTTTCTAGATTAGGGTTCTTGAGAGCCCATGAAGGAAGAAGTAAAACATCAAATTTAATTATTTCTGGTAAGATCACATCAAGTGAGTGAGCCATCATCAAAGTTATCTCATACTGGTCAGAACTTTTGAGTTTGACTTACTGTATGTATATATTATTTAAAATAATGGAAAAGCAAATCATCTTAACAACAACAGTGCCAAGGACAATGTTTAAAAATAAGGGATCTGGGAGAAAAAAATAAAGCCTATTATTTGGCGGGGGGGGGGGGGGGGGGGGCAAATTTTACAAGACATGAATCTATCTTATTTATCTAGTACTAAGAATTTTGTTAAACTATAACATTTTCCCAGCAGCCCTTCCCACTGCCAACATCGCAGTATGTGAAGGGAGGATCCGGTGGCCTATGATTTCTTGGCTGAGCCTTTATCTGTTCTTGGTAACATCAGACAGCTCCTAAGCCTCTCATCAGCCACGATTGCTGAACAAATGATCAGTAACCACAACTAAAAGAATTAATGTATTTTGTAAATTAAATGCATTCTTGTGTTTTCCAGAACTACATAATTTATAACAAAAAATCAATTAGTAAAACTCATTCACTATAATATATTCACGGAATTCCTCAAGAGCTAGAAAAAGATATTGCCCTAAAGCATTCTAAGACCTGTTAACATCCAAATACCCCATTGTAAACCAAACTAATTATCACAACAAACCTGTTTTAATTAACTTTATTTATGTGCCTCTCTTAATTGCATTCCCTTACAAGACTCATACCTTTCTAACACTGTATGGTAAGATAAAACATACGGCTGTCTGCCAAAAATGAATTCTTACTGGACAATGGCTAAGGAATTTCTTCTATCAGGATAAACACTGGAAGCTATTTCCTGTTGGTAAAATGGACTCTTGATATATACAGCCAATCACCTCATCTCTTTGTAGGAAGAAATAATGGAGACACAGAACTGCTGAGGCTATTTGTGTTTAGAAGTAAAGCTGGCCAGGCTGGCGTGGCTGAGTGGTTGAGGGTGGACCTATGGACCATGAGGTTATGGTTTGATTCCCTGTCAGGGCACATGCCAGGGTTGAGGGCTCAATCCCCAGTGTGGGGCGTGCAGGAGGCAACCAATCAATGATTCTCTCCCATCATTGATGTTTGTACCTCTCTTTCCCCTTCCTTTCCCTTTCTCTCTGAAATCAATAAAAATATATTTTTTAAAAAGAAGTGAAGCTGGCTTGAGAATGGAGGACTCCTGGAAAAATGCAGTCATTTCATTTAAGGATATGTTACAGCCAGAGTTGGGAAGATCTGCACTCTAAGGAAATAGATTCCAAAATGATTAGTTGGGTAGTATTCCTTGGACAGAAACTCTGGGAAGGGAGGTAGCTCAAGAGGGAAGGAAGGCTCACACACAGGAAATTCTGACAACACAATGTCAAATAACAGCTGAGGAAGAGAATAGAGAAGACATAGCAATCAAAGGTAGGCGAACCACAGACAAGTGTCACGGAACTGAAAGAACAGTGTCAGGCAGGCTAAAAGCTGAGAACAGGAAAAGGCTTTTAAAAATGCTAACAATCAACAAAAAGAGCTTTTTGTCTTTGAAGCAGCAGAAGAAGTTTTGAGGGGAAAATAAAAGAGAGATACAAGGCTGAGAGCCACTGAAAGTGAAGAAATGATAGAAAATTAGGGATATAAATTCCTGTTTTGTGTGTATCTCTGTCAAGGGAAATGCCAGTAAGCTCAGAAAAGTAAGAAGGGATCTCAGAAGGTGGAATTAAAGACCAAAATTGAGCTGAATCATGTTCAAATGCCACAGTTTTATTAGATGAACTAAACATTATGACGAGGTGAATTCCATTTCAGGCTTCTGAAAAAAAAAATCACAAAATGAAATGGCTGAACCTCGCTGGAATTTGCACGGAGGAAACTTGGAGAAGAAGAATGGCACCAGCAGATAGAGATGAACTAATGCTAACTTAACATATCTGAAAGAGATGAGGAATGAGAGAGAGTGAGTTTCATTAATTGAACTCTTAAATTCTGTGTTGATTCTGGGTAAGGCAGGAGTTGACAAAATCAAATAGGATCAGTATGGAGCCAACATAGATTTGTGACGAGCAATGCAAGCCAAACTTAGTCTTTTCTCTTTTGATAAAATTACTAGAGCAGGAGACAAGGAAAATCCTTTGGACCTATGTATCTGAATTTCAGCAAGGCATTTGACAGGCTCAGAGTATTCTCCCAATATGTGTCTGCAAAGAACAGACTTCCACAGGATATTCATAGGTATGCAGGGAGTGGGGTTCATACACAAGTACATATGGAAAACATGCGTTAAACAAAATGTAATTTTTGAAGAGTAATAGAAATAATAGTGTGCACTGTGGCTCTCCGGGAAGAAAATGTAGTATGCAGTATCTCCTAAACATTTTTAATATGGCACTCAATTTTTATTATGTACATCTTCTTGAAACAAAATTTGGAAACTGGTTTATTGAGACAAAAATATGCAAAATCTGCAATTAGAAAGTGTCCTAATTATTTGACCAACCATACCCATAAACTGAGTAGTAACCTGAAGAGAGTTCTCCAATGGGGAAACACAAACCTCTGTCCTTAATACTTCCCTTAACTTCATTATCATTCACTTGACTGGAGAATTGGTAGCACTTTTCAAAACTGTAAATGCTATAGAATAGGAAGAGATAACCAATATGTCACCTTACAGAATCAAAATCCAAAAAGATTTCAAGTGTATGCAACCATGAGTTGATTCTAATAAGATGAAGTTGAATAATAAAATATAATGTCCTAAAAGTGGTGGGGGGAGGAGGGGAAGGACAAGTGCAAAACTGGGTAGACTGAGGGAGGAGAAAAGTTAATAGCTGTGTATATTTTAAAAACTTCAGATTTGACATAAATATCATTATAAATCAACAGTGTGATATAGCTGACCCCCAAAAAAATTCTTATATTTCTTAGACATTAATAGAATTATAGAACCCAGCTAAGAATGGAAGTAACCTTGGCATCCATTGACAGATGAATGGGTAAAAAAGACACACACACACACATACACACACAGAGGAATAATACTCAGCCATAAAAAAGAATGAACTCCTGCCCAGCCAGTGTGGCTCAGTGGTAGAGCATGGAACCATGAAGCAAGAGGTCACTGTTTCAATTCCAGGTCAGGGCACACGTTCAGGTTGCTGGCTTGATCCCCAGTGGGGGGCATGCAAGAGATAGCCAATCAATGGTTCTTTCTCATCATAATGTTTCTATCTCCCTCTCCCTTCCTCACTCTGAAATCAATAAAAAGATATTTTTTTAAAAGAATGAAATCTTGCTATTTGTGACATCATGGATAAACCTAGAGGATATTATGCTAAGTAAAATAAGTCATACAGAGAAAACTAAATATCATATTATTTCACTTATATGTGGAATCTAAAAATAAAAACAACACAAAAAACATTCATAGATACAGAGAATGAACTGATAATTGGAGGTAGGGGATGGGTAAAAAAGGTGAAGGTGAATAAGAGGTACAAACCTCCAGTTATAAAAAATATAAGCCATGAAAATATAATATACAACATAAAGAAAATAGTTAATATTATAGTAATAACTTTGTATGGTGATAGATGGTTATTAGACTTATTGTGGTGATTACATCATAAGGAATATAAACATTGAATCACTATCTTGTATACCTGAACTAATATAATATTGTATGTCAACTATACATTATTTTTTTTATTGATTTCAGAGAGGAAGGAAGAGGGAGAGAGAGATAGAAACATCAATGATAAGAAAGAATCCTTTACCAGCTGCCTCCTTCACGCCCCCTACTGGAGATCAAGCCTGCAACCTCGGCATGTGCCCTGACCAGGAATCGAACCATGACCTCCTGGTTCATAGGTCAATGCTCAACCACTGAACCATGCCAACTGGGCCATTATTTTTTTTTTTTAATTATAGAACCAAGGACAATGGAAGCAGTAGGCTACATCTACGCTGCTCTGCCCCTACCATATGAGGGAATTCTGTCATGCTTTAGGGACCATGCTTCAAAGACAAACTACCAAGATGAACAGAGACCAAAGGAGTTACCAGTAGGGTAATGGATCATGAAATTATTCCATGAACCTTTAAGAAATAAGGCAGACACTAGGACCATGAGCTTTGGCTACAGAAGGAGGATTGAGGGGGCCACAACAGTTGTCTCCAAATATTTGTAAAACTATCCAAATAAGCAAATGGAACAATATACTTCTACAGAACAGAACTGAGTTGAGTAAAGACTTCAAGAAGTACAGTTTTGCCTGAACCTATCCTCATAATTAGAGCTGTTTAAAGGTGAGTTGACTCTGACATTTGTAAGCTGTGTTCAAACAAAGGCTTGACAAATGGTTAATAAAAATATATAGAAGGAATTCATATGGGAGTGAAATGGACTATATGGTTTTTTAGGATTATTTTTGTTTTGTAAGCTGTGTTCAAACAAAGGCTTGACAAATGGTTAATAAAAATATATAGAAGGAATTCATATGGGAGTGAAATGGACTATATGGTTTTTTAGGATTATTTTTGTTTAATTATATATTTATTGTTGAAAGTATTATTTATGTTCCCCTTTTTGCCCCATTGACTCCATCTAGCCTTTCCGATCCCCACCCCAAGCCTTCACCATAGGGTTTGTGTTTCTTTAACTTTAGTTTCATACTTTGGGCTAGGGACACAGTATGACAGTCCTCACCTGATGACCTAGAGTTGCTGTAGAGAATAAAGAAGTCAGAAATATTAGGACAAAACTAAAGGAGACCTTGGGTTCTAAAATCTCAATCTTTTGGTCTTAGTTTGGAGTTTGAGGACAGCCAGGCCACTCTTGAAGTTGGGTGGAACCTCAGCCTTTATGACAGTCACCAGATCTTAAACTTTACCAAAGACTTTGAGTTTGAGGATGTAACTGGCCTCAAGATACACCTAGGCCCACCACCAGAACTAGCCCAGCAACTGAAACAAAACTGTGCCTCTTGGAGAAGAGGGGGCGAGGACGGGAATGGAGTAATGGATCCTTCCAACCATGAGAAGGAAGAGCAGCAGAAGCTAGGGAATAAGTCCATGACTTTATGACTCTTAGAACTATTTGTAAAGAATATTATCTCCAATCCTACCTAATAAAAGAGTAATATGCAAATTAACTGTCTGCTATACCCACAAGTCACACCCACCATCCAATCAGGAGTGACTATGCAAATTAACCCAACAAAGATGGCTGCGGCCATGGAGTGAGCAGGAGGCTTGGGTTTCTTCTGCAATGGAGGAAGCCAAGCTTTCCGCACACCCTGGCAGGCTCAGGCCTCCACTCAAGGCTACAAAGTTTCAATTATAGAAGATAAATAAATCCCAACAAAAATGGCTGCAGCCACGGAGCAAGCAGGAGGCTTGGCTCTGCTCAAGGCTACAAAGTTTCAATCATAGAAGATAAATAAATCCCAGATACCAGGGCCTCTGATTGGGTCTGCCGGGGGGCATGGCAGGCCTGCAAACCACCACAGGCCCCTTACCCAGGCTGCCCCACGCCCTAAGGGAACCCCCACCCTGATCCAGGACACCCTTCAGGGCAAACCAGCTGGCCCCCATCCATGCACGAGGCCTCTATCCTATCTAATAAACCTATCTAATAAAAGAGTAATATGCAAATTGACCATCACTCCAACACACAAGATGGCTGCCCCATGTGGACACAAGATGGCCGCTACAAGATGGCCTGCAAGGGAGGGCAGTTATGGGCAATCAGGCCAGCAGGGGAGGGAAAGTGGGAGGGACCAGGCCTGCAAGGGAGGGCAGTTGGCAGGGGATCCAGGCCTGCAGTGGAGAGCAGTTGAGGGGGACCAGGCCTGCAAGGGAGGGCAGTTGGGGGCAATCAAGCCTGCAGGGGAGGGCAGTTAGGGGTGACCAGGCTGGCAAAGGAGGGAAGTTGGGGGCGACCGGGCCTGCAGGCAAGGGCAGTTGGGGGGGACCCAGGCCTGCAGGGGAGGGCAGTTAGGGGAAAACAGGCTGGCAGGGGAGCAGTTAGGCATCAATCAGGCTGGCAGGGGAGTGGTTAGGGGGTGATCAGGCTGGCAGGCAGAAGCAGTTGGGGGCAATCAGGAAGGCAGGCAAGCGAGCAGTTGGGAGCCAGCAATCCTGGATTGTGAGAAGGATGTCCGACTGCCCGTTTAGGGGATGTCCTACAGGATCGGGCCTAAACGGGCAGTCGGACATCCCTGGAGGGGTCCCAGACTGGAGAGGGTGCAGGCTGGGCTGAGGGACACACACCCCCACGCACGAATTTCATTCACCGGGCCTCTAGTGTTATAATATTAAACAACAGTAGATACTTTCTATTTCAACTGTAAAGAAATGGTTCCTGACTGGCCAACATGGCTCAGTGGTAGAGTGTCGACCTATGAACCAGGAGGTCATGGTTCAATTCCTGGTCAGGGCACGTGCCTGGGTTATGGGCTCAATCCCCAGTGTGTGGCATGCAGAAGACAGCCTATTAATGATTCTCTCTCATCATTGATGTTTCTAATCTCTCTCCCTCTCCCTTCCTCTATGCAATCAATACAAATATATTTTTAAAAGAAGAAATGGTTCCCTACTTAAGTATAAAAATGAATTTGCATATGAATATTTGAAAAAATTATGGAATATATAACTATAAAAAAGAATAAATGGGTTGATGATGTGGCTACATCATGGAGAACGAGTTAAAATTCAAAGTAACCAAAAATATTATATTATCTAACATAATTTTTTTTTTAAATAGAGAAAGTAATAAATAATGACAATGATGGAAAATACTGTGTCAAGCACTTTTCTATGCATTATACTAGTATATGTATGAACAACTTTTATTCCTACAATCCTGATATAGTTACTATTATGTCATTTTTACAGAGCTAAAACTGGAGCATTGAGAAATAAAGTAATCAAGGTAAATACAACAGAAGGGTAATATATTTAAGCATAAAACAAAAAAGGCACAAATTCAAATTGGAAACCAAAAAAGAAAAAGAACGGAATGCTAAAACCCAGTGATGCTAAGGGCATAGGAAAGCAGACATCTCATATGCTAATGGTGGGAGTATAGACTGAGATAGCATTTCTGGAAGGGAATTTGGCAAAAGGTATAAGAAGCCTTCAAAATATGCATTCTCTTGTTCAATCTAGTAATTCCACTTCTGGAGCTTTTCCTAAAGGAAAATAAGTATGTGAACAAAGGTTTTTCCATAAGATTATTCATCATGTCATTGCTTATAATAGGAAACAAATTGTTTCAGTAAATATGATAGCTAAAGATACTGAAATGCAATGATATCTCTAAAAATGATATAATAAATATATCTGTACTCAAGTAAAGGTACTCCTAATATTTTCTGAGTGAAACAAACAGTAAATTTATTCTGAAAATGTATCAAAATAAAAATGATAGTTTAACTGAATTAGTAGGTTAATCAGTCAACATTATTTTCTTTCTTTGGAGTTTTCTGTATTTTTAGACATTGTGAAAGAAATCCGTATGTGAAAAGTAGTTAAGAGTGCAGTTAGCCCTAACTGGTTTGGCTCAGTGGATAGAACATAAGCCTGTGGGCTCAAGGGTCCCAGGTTCAATTCCAGTCAAGGGCATGTACCTTGGTTGCAGGCACATCTCCAGTAGGGGGTGTGCAGGAGGTAGCTGATTGATGTTTCTCTCTCATCATTGTTTCTAACTCTCTCTCCTTCTCCCTTCCTCTCTGTAAAAAATTAATAAAAAAATTTTTTTTAAAAAAAAGAGTGCAGTCCCCTATGTTCATAGCAGCACAATTTACCATAGCTAAGATTTGGTAAAAGCCTAAGTGCCCATCAGCAGATGAGTGGATTAAAAAACTGTGGTACATCTACACAATGGAATACTACACTGCACTAAAAAAGAAGGAGTTCTTACCATTTGCAACAACATTGATGGGGATGGAGAGCATTATGCTATGTGAAATAAGCCAGTCAGAGAAAGATAAATATCACATGATCTCACTCAGTTGTGGAATATAATGAACAACATAAACTGACGAACAAAAACAGATCCAGAGACAGAGAAACATCAATCAGAACGTCAAACCTCAGGGAAGGTAGGGGACGGTGGGGGCAAGGGGGAGAGATCAACCAAAGGACTTATATGCATGCATATAGGCCTAACCAATGAACACAGACAACAGTGGGGTGAGGGCATGAATGGGGGGTGGGGGGCAATGGGGGAATAAGGACACATATGTAATACCTTAATCAATAAAGAACTAAAAAAAAAAAAAAAAAAGAGTGCAGTTAAGAGTGGGCTCTAGAGCCAAAATACCAGGCTTCAAATCCCAGCTTTACTGTTACTCAGTGTGTGACCTTTAGTAAGTTACTTAATTTCTCCATCTGTAAAATGGGAATTAAATTGATATATACTTCGTAAGGTTGATATGAGATTTAAATAAATTAATATATGTAATGCACTTAGAATAGTGCCTTCACCCTGGTAAACACCAAAATAATTAGTAAATATTATTATCTATAATAATAAAAGCATAATATGCTAATTAGACCAGACAGTCAAGCAACCTTCCTGATGTCATTCCAGATGAAGCCACTGTGGTGGGGGCCAAGGCAGAGGTGGTTAGGGGCAATCAGGCAGGCAGGCAAGCAGTTAGGGGCAGGCAGGCAAATGGTTAGGGGTGATCAGGCAGGCAGGCAAACAGTTAGGGGTGATCAGGCAGGCAGAGTGGTTTGGGGCGATCAGGCAGGCAGGTGAGTAGTTAGGGGCAATCAGGCAGGCAGGTATGCCAGCAATCCTGGATTGCGAGAAGGTGCAAGCCAGGTTGAGGGACCCCCACTCCCATGCACGAATTTCATGCACCGGGCCTCTACTCTATATATATAAAACCCTAATGTGCAAATAGACCAAACAGTGGAACAACTGAACAACTGGTCACTATGATGTATGCTGACTACCAGGAGGCCTGTGGGGACCATGGAGAGTGTCAGTAGCAGGCAGCAAAGCGTGGAACATGGTGGGCGTCAGCCATGGAGGGATGGTGGAGGAGGTGAGTGGGGGCACCAGACCAAGGCGGGGTGCCGGTCGCTGTCATCAGGGTGACCCTCTGGTGGTTACTGAATATTCTTTGTTCCCGTGGGCCACAGTCCCACCCAGTGCTCACACCTGCTGCTGGCACCAGAGCCACCACTCACACCCACTGCCTGCACTGGAGCCACCACTTGCACCTGCTGTCGGTGCCCGGAGCTGGCCCAATTGCCCATCAGCAGGTGCAAGTGGCAGCTGCCAGCCCCAATCACCCTTGAGGGCTTCTCCACCTTCCACTGCTGCTGAGGGGCCATCAGGGCAGCAGCCACCACTTTCACCTGCTCACAGTGCCGGCCCCGCTTGCACCCACTGCTGGCACCGGGGCCAGCACTGTCAGCATGTGGGAGCAGCAGCGGTGGGAGCAGGGCTGCCATGAGACAGAGGACCAGGGGCCATGGCAGAAGGGGGCGTAGAGGATAGGCTGAGACCCACGCCTGTGCCCACCGCAGCCTCGCAGCCCACAGTTCCTTTCAAGGAGCATGAATTCACGCACTGGGGCCCTAGTTGTTTATAACATTACATAAATTCTCAACAGCAGTAAAAATAATATCACCAGCCCTGGCTGGTGTGGCTCAGCAGTTAGAGAGTCAGCCCATGCACTGTAGGGTCTTGGGTTAAATTTCTGGTCAAGGGACCGTATGGGTTGCAGGTTCGATCTCCAGACTGGTCAGGACAAGTGGGAGAGACAACCAATCAATGTGTCTCTCTCATATCGATGTTTCTCTCCCTCATCCCCTCCTTCCCTCCGTTTCTTCCACTCTCTGTAAAAACCAATGGAAAAAATATCCTCAATGAGGATTAACAACATCAAAAAAAAAAAAAAACTATCACCAACCCAATAGTATGATCAGAATAGAAAATCCTCAACTTTCAACCTATTTGTTCACAAATTTTCATAGATAAGAACAAAGCACTTGTTCTTTGTTTCCACTTCAAACAAGAAAATAACTGTCAACTTTGTTGTGAAGAGATGGTATAGGTGGTTACACACACTCATTTTAGTCTCAGAGAACACCTGTTTGTTGTGTCTGTGTCTGGTTTTTGAGATATTTTATACTTTCAAAGCTATTATTAGCCACATCATGTCCAGTTAAAAAGCAGTAAGTTTAAAGTATAATGTAGAAATAAGAGGCATAGGATTATAATGGAAATAAAAAGAGGAAAAAAAGTTAACAGAGTAGTGGGAAGATGATGAGAAGTTACACATACAGGTGACATTTGAAGAATGCCAGGCCTATTTGATCTGTGATAATCAGCAGCAGATGAGGAAAAGTGAATAAGGACAATAAACAACTCTGAGGATATGGCCAGATGATGAGCATCAAAGCTGCACATCTGGCAACCTAATGGTCATTCATTGTAACTGGCTATTTGTTTGAGAACTTAAATGCCACACATGGTCAATAGGCTGCAAATGAAACCTTTCTTACAAACCATGGATGAGTCCATTGGTCAAGGCCTTGTTGGAATCTGCCCAATTTCCTTATGGACTTGAGAGGTGGTAAGAAATCCACCTAATTATGGAGAGAATCAGGCAGACAGCTTTCAAAGGCCTCAAAAGATTTGCAATGTAGACAAAACGCATATTTTGGGGAAAGATGTCTGATAGGCTACATACTAATTGGGAGAATAGCATGGCTAGTTTCAACTTTTCAAGCTTACATTTTGTGGGAATGCACTTGAAAAAATGAAGCTTAAGCCCTTCTTCGGAATACTGCCGTGGCTTTATTTTTCATTTTACAGCTAATCCGATAGCCTATATTATTCTTTCCATGTTTGAAGTAGTGTAGTGTCATTCTGATTTATGCTCAAATGGACTTAAAAACAACTTTTTTGTAAGTGGAGGAACTTCTAAATTTAGCCTCATTGTGGTGCCCAGAAACACTGGAAATAAGTAAAATAAGACCAGGTAATGCCGAGTTATGCAAAGTCACCTGAAGGAGTCAGAATGGTTCTCAGGCAAACACTCAATTATCACTATATTAACTATTTTAACTTACCAAAGAAAAGAACAAATTAGACAAAAAGCAGTGTTTAGCGTAGAAATAAGAGAATTATTGAGGCAAAGTCTGGCAGAGTCTACCTTGACATTGTCCAGGAAAGAGGAGATGAGACTAATGGATTTTGAGTATTCTAGCCTTGTTGATAAGGCCAATACTAATAGAGAGATGGCAAGTTGGCAAGTAATCAATAACAACATCTTATGTTAGGCTGATTCCATTAATATGAGATTTATCTAACTCTTCCTACTCTGTTTACTTAACAAGCAACCAACAAATTATGATCTGGCTTCCTATGCAGAAATCCCTATGGAGACATAATGCTACGTTGATGAAGCTCATGATAAACCTGGTCCTTATGACCACAATTGCACATTGTATATTGTTAAATTGGCTAATTGCTATTTTGCTTTCTGTCTGGCTGGACAATAGAGAAAATCCACATTAACCCTGTGTCCATGTATGTGAAGCCACTTCTCACTGAAATTTTTTAAACTGGCATTCTTATTTTATAAATCAGTCATCCTAAACTTGGTCAGTGTGAGTCAGCACTAAGAAACTAGATCCACACTTCTTTGTTAGCAATGCAAGACTGAGGAGCCTGACTGTGGGCAAAGATACATGAGGCCATCCTGTGCAATCACCACTAATATTCCCTGTTAGTAATAACCTGGTATTGCTGGTAGTTGCAAGCAAGCATCCTAATTTCTAAAAGACACAAACCAAGAATTCTATCTGTATTCAAAGATGTTCATTTCCAGCTCCACTGAAAGACTCATAAATTGGAAAGGTACCAGGGTAAAGCAACAAATATGATGTTTTGATTAACTATATGTTTTAATCCTTGGAAATGCAAGGCTGAGGGAAAGAGAAGTGGTCAGAGCCATATAACTTCACAGAAGAATGTCCATAGCTAAGTAGACTGTGGATGCCAATTACTACCACTTTTAAATATGGTGTACTCCTTGGCACTGGTATAGGAACCCTGAGAATCTGACTAAATTTATTACGATTCCCTGCCTAATATATAATAGCACTGCCTGTTATCCATGATTGTTATTGACTACATGGAAACTACCATGCCAAGTTATAAAATTCTATCCTTCTCTTTGAATTGACTGCAGAAACTTGACAGTAAGTATCAGTCCCATAGTAATTTGAATGACTTAATCTACCCATAGAGATCTTTCATCCTTTCCTCTGCTTCCCTGAGACGCCATTTCTGATACATTAACTAACAAGAACAACTGACCCTTTCATTAAGTCAGATTTTTTTTCCCACTGTGAGAATGCGAGTAACTAACTAAGGCTCCTCAAGAGGTTCACAGAAAGGAAGTAGTTAAATGATAAAAATGTGAAATGTTATGCAGCAAGCTGTGTACAATTAACTAGAATTCAAATATACACCTTGTTCCAATCCAAGCCATTTATCAGATAAAAATAGTCTGCTACAAGAATGTCATGATTAATGAGGTGAGACTCCAGCTAATTACTGTTTCCTCCAGAAGTAATTAGGTTGGCATTGCTAATCAAGATGAATGAACACTCTGACCCGCTTTTTTAAATGTAAAACTATGAGCCGCGACTGCAATAACATCATTTAGTTCAGGCAATGTAGTCTCTATTAGGCTTGTAGTTTGATTAAATTCTTTTGTTACACCAGGCTTTCCACACATGAACAGATGAATGCTGCGATGTTCAAAGAGTTTTTCACCCTTAATTAAAGACTGAAAAGGCTTGTTCGATTCACAGGGCAATACATAGGACAGCTCTAAATTGATAGTTTTAAGTGGAGAATAACGAAGAGAGTCTTAGGGCTTGTCCAGCTGTGAGAGGTTTCCTTCTCCCACTGTAATTCCACTCATTACAGTTGAGAAATGAATGTGAAATACTTTTATTATATTTTATTAAACAACTTTGTGCATTTCATCCCAGCCTCTTTTAAGGAACACAATGCACAGATCTGTACTTATTTTTAAATGCAATTAATATAAGAGGGAAGGAGGATAGTTGTCGATACCATTAGCAGAATAAACTGCAGCGTGGAACACAAGTCTATAAAAGCAGGCAGGGTCCGCACTGCTGATTTCTGCAGATTATATTAGAGTGACTCACACTCCATACTAATGGAGATGGTGACGTGAAACAATATTTTCTCGAGATGTGAGCATACTTCATTTTCTTTCAGGCAGAGGGGCGACATGATCAGCAGCTAAATTTACATCAGATAAACTGTGAATATGCTCTCTTATTCATCTTTTACCAAAAAATGTCAGTACCTTTGCCCCTAAATTAGTTTGATGAAGGCTTGTCTCAGATCTTGGCAACTTTTCACTTCTACACACTTAATAGAGTTTCTTCCTCTGCCTCCCCCATCTTTACTTCTTTACAAATTTTTCTATAGTTATCCCAAAAGAGTGGGAATATCCTCTCCACACTTCCTATGCCAGTTGGTTTATATTTCCACTTGCCAGGTTGGGAAATCCTATTTTTATATCTTCTACTTAATTATATTCCCAGTCTAGAATGTGCTGTCTCCTGTTTGACTGACATGTTTGGACCTCCTGCTGCTTTGTTTTTCCCTGTGATTTTGTATACAGGGGGATAAAAAATAATAATCTTAAAAGTTGACACCTTGTCTAGGCCTAGCAGTCAGTTTCTTTTTGGGGGCTTTTCCTTGTAAATTTTCATAAGTGGCTTGTCGTATTAGTAACTTTCATTTTTAAAAAAATTCTGTCTTCATTTAGAAAAATACAAGTGTGCTGACCTGCGGGTCCTCTGGTGTCTGTTCTCCGGAACTCCTTTTTGACAAGTAACAGAAGCCAGCCATTCTAAGCCCCATGCCTGACAGAGACACAGAGAGGGAAAATGGGCCGCAGAGGTGCACAAAGATTCATTGTGCAGACAGCAAGCCGAGACACCAGCGCCCGCAGCACCAGGCTAGGTAAATGTGTCAGGACATGCCCCGCTGCGCGAGGGTAATTGTCAGGGTGTCATTATACACGACACTTCATTCTCTTTCCTAATTTTCCAGTTGGGTTTTGAATTTGTCATAGTTCCGTGTCATTTACTTTACTCCATCATTATTCTACACCAGGCTGCCTTTATCAAATGCGGCTCTCCTCACGTCTACGGCTAGCGTTAGATTTCATCCTAAGATGTTGTATTAAATAGCTCCCAAGCTTTTTTAGACTTGTCTCTCGGGTTCTCTCTTTTCCTTGGTGCCTGTCTGTTTAGCACAAGGATAGCTCTCGTTCTGCCTGATAAACCCAAGCTGGTATCTTGTGCTTTCTGCCATGTGTTATTTAATTAAAACATGTAGTTCTTTCTTGGTCTTCTAAATTGTTCTGGCACCATAGTAGTTGCTGAGACTCAGGGCAGAAGTAGGACTTAACACAGGGCTCTTGACCTTGATCTAGCCTTTTAGTTTCATAATTTTTTTTGTTTTATTATATAGTCTCAAATCCCTGGTAAGAATTAAGGATAAACTTTTGAATACAGGTCATGCCAGGGATGTCCAACATATCTTCCTAAGGCTACAATATGTTCAAGAAATTCTTATTGGTCTTAATGATAGATTTTTTTTAAAGCCTCAGAAGCAGTTTTCTATGAAAATATAATGCCTTTAAGCTGTGTCCATCCCTGAAGTATTGGTTGAATTTACATAGCAAAAAAATGAAGTTAAATATTAAACATGTAGCAGAATATCTATCAATAAAGTTATTCACAAGACTGCCCCTTCTTTATCCTTTTTAAATATCAACATATTTAATTGAATTATTCCCAACTCTATACTTCATCAGTTTGTTTTGAAGATATTGCATTGAAAATAAAAGTTAATCTAATCTTTCTCAGGTTCCCTATTCATTTTTTTCCAGTTAGAATTTCTTTGTTTCTAACCCAAGACTAAGTTTTGTGATTCAATTTCTTAATTATAAGCCAGGATTGTTTAACTGACTTATCCTGAATTCATAAGTGTATAATTATTCACTAAAATAACAGTAGTTGAACCTGAGAGTCACAACCTCCAGGAGTGAACAGGAAAGAAGATTCCATTAAGGCAGCGGTGATAAGTTTAGAAAGTCTGAATCTCTTTTCTCACATTATCATTTTAGGGGTGGACTAAGAATAGACAAGCAGTGGTTTCTTGAGTAAAATAAGAGAGTGAGAAAGCCAGGAGTTTTGTGCAACACCAACTTACCAGGGCCAAGACATGAGCCCAGCCAATAGCAGGGGTTCCAGCAGTCAAGCAAGGCAAACATCCAGAAAGAGTGGTGAATTCTATCTTGATTTAGCTAACTGTCAGCACTAGGGTTGCAACAGATGGTACAAGGTCCTAGCACAGTGAATGGAATCCAGGGGACCCTTGATATTTGGAAGTTTTAAGATCAATCATTTCTAATCTAAGGCCATCTATCCATTTAATGACAGTCACTGGGAAACAGGAAACAGAACCAAGAACAGTAGGCACAGCAAGGGCCTTATCAACTTGCTGAGGTTCAAGAGCAGGGCCCCAGAACCCCGGAAAGAGACTATAAGGCAAGATCAAAGACACCACAGCATTAGTCCAATCCTAGGCACTGGAGCACACAGGAGAAGAAAACTGTGACTTGCAGAAGCAACCCAGAGGCCCACAGGCCTACAGATGCACCATAATCATTCATTCAACAATCATTTAATAATTCTCTACAATGTGTACTTGAGGCTTCTAGCCATCATGGAATTTACAAATGAGTAGAGATCAAAAAAGTTACTACTAATAATAATAAAGTATGAAAATGCTATAATGCAATAACAGCAGGAGTCCCCAACCTACTGTGAAATGGGGAGAAGAGGGTGTCGGGAAAACCTCCCTGGAGGAACTCATGTTTAAGCATATGCCAGATTCAGAATCTGATCTACTGCAAAGGAGAACCTTGGAGTAATTTGGAGATCCATGTTCAACCACATCCACTAGATCCATAAAAAAGAGTATGATAGAGGGAGTTTGGAAAATACACTTTATTGATTACCAACTAGTGATTTGACCCTAAACAATTATGTGGAAATCTTGATCCTAGTGAACTCATGTAAACAGAGAATCATATTTTCTTCTTGGATGATAAGCAGTTTAAGCAATGCAGACTCAAACATGGCAGAATATGTCCCATGGATCACTAGCCCCATAGAATAATCCATGTCAAAAGGCTCATCTGGTCAAGTGCCTTTGGAAAACTTTGAATACTCTATTAGCATCTCTTTGAAATTCACAAATCACACTATGTATTAAATTAAATGTATGTTATCTAATTTATTAAATTATTAGTTATATCTTTATTATTTATCTAAATACATTAATTTAAATATATGAACAAATAAGGACATATTAATTAAATATATATTTAACACATTAAAGAGATTTATAGTTGAAAAATGTGTTTGAATTGTATAACCATGGTGATTCGCAAATTTATTTAACCAGGGAGCTTATTTTTTTATAAAAAAACTATTAATGTTCCTTGGAATTAGTATTCTATATATTGTACTTCAGGAAACTGTTCTAAATGAGGCATCCAGAAGCTTTTTCTATAAAGGGCCTTACAGAAAATAGTTTATGCTTTTGGGGGCTGAAAAATCTCTGTTATAACTAACCAGTTGTGCCACTGCAGTGAGAAAGTAGTCACGGACAATATGTAAATGAATGGAAGTGGCTGTTTTCCAATAAAACTGTAGTTACAAAAACCAGCATTAGGCCAGATTGGGTTCACAGGCCAGAGTTTGCTGTACCCTGTTCTTGACAATGACACATTATCATAGGCCCCACACCAAAGTTTTTCCTTAGCCATCCAGTGACTCGTGTGCTAACAAGGAAAGAGTAATAGCCAAACTAAGTAGAGACAATCTTAGATCTATATTACCCAAAGGGAAGAATCCAAAAAGAAAAACTCAACAAGTAAGAGAAAGCCCATTAATGTATTTGCTGAACACACAATAGCTCCATCACTTAGTACCATAGACTAATCATGTCCTTGCCAGATCCCTTATTGGCACTTTCCTAGGTAGTGTGAGTGGGCAAGAAAAGAAAGACTGGGGAGAAAGAGCAGAGTATCCTGAAATTCAGAGTCAAAGCACAGATCATTTCCATTATCACAAGAATCTGTGTCTCAATGTACTCTTATAATCACACCCACTTCTCTCCTAACCACATCTCCTCCTTAAGTCCTGGCAACCATTAATCTGTTCTCCAGGTTCATACTTTTGTCACTTCAGGAATGTTATATAAATGGAATCATGCAGTATATAATCCTTTGGATATTGGTTGTTTTCACTCAACCTAACTCAGAAGGTTTATCCAGGTTGTTGGATATATCGATAGCTTGTTCCTTTTCCTTGTTGAATAATATTCCATGGTATAAATGTACCACCATTTGTTTAGCCACTCACATTTTGGTTAGTTCAGTTCCTGGCTACTACAGATAAAGGTGCTGTGGACACTTACATAGAGGTTTTTTGTGTGTATATAAATCACATGGTCTAACTTAAAGCCAAGAGAGAAGTCCCCCCAGTCCACTTGGAGTTCTGGCAAGGGGGCGGATAGAATACACTGCTACATTGCTACAGATGCATAAAATTTAGAGAGCAGTAATTCAACCTACCACAGAGGTGGTACCTCCAGCTCTCAGCTACCAAAAATAGTGGAGAAAAAATCTGTCCTCAGTGTGTTCCCCTATACATTTTTATGGAGTTCCCAAAGGATGTGTACCTGAGAGTGGATCTCTAGGTCATAGGCCAGAGGCATGTTTCCCCACACATTGCCAGGCTGTTTCCACAAAGACCATGCCTGTTAACACTCCCATAGGCAATATAAGGGAGTTCCGGTCTCTTCCATTCTTGCCAACCCTCAATATTTACCCACCAGTGTTATTTTTTCTTTTCTGATATATGAAAAGTAGTGTTTCATTGCTGTTTCAATTTGAATATCCTAGATTACAGATGAGTTCATAAACCTGCTACCATTTAAACTCTATAGTCTGTAAATTGTCTGTTCATATGTCACCCACACTTTTTGTTTATTTTTTGTTGATTTTCATGAATTCTTTCTATATCTGTATATTAAATCTTTGTCAGTTTAAGATAGTATAAAGGTTTTTCCCCCATCCCATGATATATCTGTTAATATTGTCTGTATTGTCCTTTACTGAACAGAAACCCATAACTTTTTACACCCTATTTCACTTTAAATTCCAGTGACTATTTTGCAACAATCAATTTGTACTTCTTAATTCCGTCACCACTTTCATCAAGGTCCCCAAGCCCCTGCCCTCTGACAAAAACCAGTTCATTTTCTGTGTCTGTGAGTCCATTTATTTTTATTTTGTTTGTCCATTTATTTTGTTCTTTAGATTCCACATATAAGTGAAATCATATGGTATTTGTCTTTTTCTGGCTAACATTACATTGAGCATAATACCCTCTAGGTCTACCCATGCTGTTGCAAATGGTAAGATTTCATTCTTTTTTATGGCTGAGTAATATCCCATTGTACACTTTTTTATCCACGTGTCTGCTGATGGGCACTTAGATTGCTTCCATACCTTGTGCTATTATAAATAATGTTGCAGTGAACATAGGAGTGCATATATTCTTTCAAATTCATGTGTTGGGTTTCTTTGGATAGATCCCTAGAAGTGTAATCACGGGGTCAAAAGGCAGTTTCATTTTTAATTTTTTGAGAAACCTCCACTCTGTTTTCCATAATGGCTGCAACCAGTCTGCATTCCCACAAACAGTGCACAAGGGTTCCCTTTTCTCCACATCGTCGCCAACACTTGTCGTTGTGGATTTATTGATGATAACCATTCTGACAAGTGTGAAGTATATCTCAGTGTAGTTTTAATTTACATTTCTCTGACAATTAGTGACACTGAGAATCTTTTTGTATATCTATTGGTCATCTTTATGTCCCCTTTGGAGAAGTATCTATTCAAGTCCTCTGCCCATTTTTTTATTGAATTGTTTGGGTTTTTTGGTGTTGAGTTTTATAAGTTCTTTATAAATTTTATATATTAACCCCTTATTAGATGTATTATTATTATTGGTGAATATATTTTCCCATTTAGTAAGTTGTCTTCATTTTATTGATGGTTTCTTTTGCTGTGTAAACATTCTTAGTTTGACATTTATTTTCAGAAATCCATAATTCTGATGTAGTCAAGTTCATAAAATTTCTACTTGAATTCATCTAGAATCCACTTTTATAAGTGGTATAAGAAAGGATCTAGCAATATTTTCCCCATTTTACTCCACTAGTCAAATTGCTTGTTCATGAGTCAGAGCAAACTATTTTATTTTCAATAGCTATATAGATGATTTAATATCTTGTAGGACAAGAATCTTCATTCTTATCTTTTTCAAGTTTTATTTAGCTATTTGTTAATTTTAATATACATTTTATAATGTGTTTGGCAAGTTCCTAAAATATCCAGTTGGATTTCAGCATTAAGTTTGTAGATTCAGAATTAACATCTTTACTTAGATAAATCTTCTCATCTATCAGCATGGAATATCATTTCATTTGTTATAATCTTTTATGTCCTTTAATAGGATTACAAATTATTTTATGCATTCCTTGATAGTTTGATTTATAGAGATAGCACAATGTTTATTGTGATGTGTATATTATACTTTATTAAAATTTTAGTTGATTATTGCTGATTTGAGGAACACTACTGATTTTTGTTAAATCTTTTATCTAGAAAATTTGCTGAACTCTTATTAGCATTTTTGTTGTTAACCCTGATGGATTCTGTATGAAGATTATTATATCATCTATATAATAAAAGCCTAAGCAACCATTATGGTGGAACAACAAGTTGCTATGATGCACACTGACCACCAGGGGCAGACACTCAATGCAGGAGCTGCCCCCTGGTGATCAGTGTGCTCCCACAGGGAGAGCAGCCGCTTGGCCAGAAGCCAGGCTCACAACTGGTGAGCACAGTGGCAGGAGCCTCTCCTCCTCCACGGCAACTCTAAGAAGCAATGAGCCCAGTGGTAAGGAGCCTGCAGCTAAGGAGCAGTGAGCCAAGTGGTAAGCAGATGGGTGGTAAGGAGTGAGGGATCCCAGACTGCGAGAGAGCACAGGCTGGGCTGAGGGACACCCCACACACACCCACAAATTTCGTGCACCAGGTCTCTAGTTTGTAAATAACAACAACTTACTTTTAAACCCTACTCACATGCATTTTTCTTGTCTGGTAGAATTAAACATAACTTCCAAAATTATGTTAAATAGTTGTATTGACAGTCATTACATTGTCTTGTTAACTTTAATGAACATGTAGCTAAATTATCTCCAGGTGTATATTTTCTAAAAGTTTTCAATATACATCCTTTATCAAACTAAAGAAATCCCTTCCATTCCTGAGTTTATAAAATTTTTTAAAAGTTATGTCAATATTAAACTTAAATGCTTTTCCTGCATTTATTAAGATGACAAAATTTTTCTTCTTTTGTTACATATATGTTGTAAATTATACTGGGGTGTTTTTTTTATAGCAAACCATTCTGGTTTTCCTGAAATAAAATAATAATAATGTAGTTTGATGTATTGTTGGATTCAACTAGCTAATATCTTACTTGGGATTTTTACATCTATGCTCACATACTAAATTGTGTGAATAGATATATAATATATATGTATATATATATGTGTGCATATATATGTATATATATAATGCAGTTTTAAAATTAAAATTAAAAGGAAATAAACAAACAGAATAGAAACAGAATCATAGATACAGACAGCATTTTGATAGCTGCCAGATGGAAAGGGGTTGAGGAAATTGGGTGAAAAAGGAGAAGGGATTAAGAAGTACAAATTGGTAGTTACAGAATAGTCATGGGGATGTAAAGTATAGCATAGGAAATATTCAATAATATTGTAATAACATGTATAGTGTCAGATAGGTACTAGATTTATAAGGGTGATCACTTCATAAGTTACATAAATGTCTAATCACTTTCTTGTATACCTGAAACTAATATAATACTGTTTATCAACTGTAATTGAAAAATAAAATGTTATTTTTAAAAACTAAGGACACCAAGCACTGGGGAAACAGGGTGGGGGAGAGATAACCCTGGTGGAATAAAGAGGGTGAAATGGAGACCTTGCAAACCACAGCCTGAGCTTGGTTTCAACCTTCAACCTTCTAACACCCACATTGAATGAAGAGTTTGAATAAACCACAATGGTGCTAAAAAAAAAAAAATTAAAAATAGAATCCTATGTAATCCAGCAATCTCACTTCTGGGTTTATATCTGAAGATAATAAAATCACTATGTCAAAGAGATACCTGCACCCCTATGTTTACTGCAGCATTATTTGCAATAGCCAAGACATGGAAACAACCTCGGTGATCATCAACAAATGAATGGATAAAGAAGTTGTGGTATATATGTACAATGGAATATTATTCAGCCATAAAAAATAGAATCCTGCCATTTGTGACCATGTGGAAGGACCTTAAGGGTATGCGTTATACTTACTGAAATAAGTCAGACAGAGAAAAATACTGTGTGATTTAATTTATATGTGAAAACTTCTAAAAAAAAAAACAACAACTCAGAAACAGACAGTAGATTGATGGTTGCCAGGAACAGGCATTGGGTGAAATGAGTGAAGGTGGTTGAAGGGTACAAACTTTCAGTTATAAGATGATATGTCTGAGAATCCAATGTACAGCCTGGTGCTATGGTTAACAATACTGTATTGTATAATTGTGAGTTGCTAAAGGAGTAAATCTTAAAAGTTCTCACTATAGAAATCCAAGATGGTGGCTGACAGGATGGCAGTGAGCAAGAGAGTGTGAGTGAGTGAGGGAGCAAAAGGGGAGTGCATGGATGTGTGGGGTGTATGGGTGTGTGAGTGAGGTACAGTTATATTCCACAGGACTTTGAGGGGCTGGCAGACCAGGCTCCCCTAGCCTGGCAGCCTCTACTATAGCTGAAATCTCTCCTGGGGCGGCCAGCTCAGACACAGAGGCCACACCATCTTGAAGGGGAGAACTGCTGTGCCTGGGAACCCAGCCTCACCTCCACCCAGGATGTTCTCAGATACCACCCAGGATCCTACAGCCACACTGGCCAGGGACCTGCTGCCTCAGCTGCAAATCCACAGACACCAAGACTCCAGCCTCCCCAGCCATGGGCTCCTAAAAAATTTGTCTGGGGGGAGACAAAAGGGCGGCCGAATAGGTAAACATGTCCTGCTCCTTCTCACAGAGCAGATAGAAGAAACAACTAAATCAAATAACATCCACCAGAACTGGTGAATTAAACGCAGCTGGCGAGACAATCATGGCTGGAGAACAAAGTCTCTGTTGGCTTACTCATATATTTAATTTCCTCTCCCATGCTCCAAGTCCCTGCAACCTTCTCTTTTCTCCTTCTTTGCTAGCCAATTTTTTTTATTCCCTATTTTGTTTTTTTACTTTTCTTCTTATATACTCATTCTCTTTCTACCTTCTTAATACTGAACCATGGCCATTCCCCCATTCATTCAATTCCTTTACCTTACTTTCTGGAAATAAGCTCTGCCTCTTCATTTTCAGTTCCCCCCTTTCTTTCTGGATGTTTGTTGTTTGCATTTTTTGGTTTATTTGTTTGTTTTGTGGAGTTTTCTCCCCACATACTTATATTTTTCCCCCTTCTTTTTTCTTATTTTTCTTTTCTCTCTTACCTTTTTTCTTTTCTCAAAATCATTTTTGCACTCTTTCTCTCCCCTAACTCTCTTTTCTCTGGTGGTCACCTTTATTGGGGTTATTGGTGTTGTGAATACATGTGTGTTTTGTTCCCTCTGTATCATATCGAGTTGTATTTTGTGCCTTTGAGTCAATGTGGTAGAGAATGAGCCACATAACCAGACACCCTGAGAGGAGCAAAACTGGGGTGATAAACAGCCCCCATATGAAAGAAAAGGAGAACTCACCAGAAAATACAAGTAAACAAAATGGAGGCAAGCAATTTGTCAGAGAAAGAATTTAGAGCAATGGCCATAAGGACACTGAAAAGGATGGAAGACAAATTCAACAATGTGTGTAAGAACCAAGAGGAAATGAAGAACCAGCAGAAATGAAGAATGACATAGCTGCAAAAAGAACACAATAGAAAGCATCAACAGTAAACTAGAAGAAGCTGAGGAATACATCAGTGAGCTAGAAGACAAGGTAGGAAAAAAGACACCCAAGCAGAGCAGCAACTGGAAAAAAAAAACTTAAAAAGCAGCAGGAGAGTCTAACGGAGCTTCGGACAACATGAAACAAAACAACATCTGCATAGTAGGGGTTCCAGAAGGAGAGGAAACTGAGCAAGGAATAGAAAACCTGTTTGAAGAAATAATGACAGAAAACTTCCCTGATGTAGGGAAGAAAAAACTCACACAAGTCCAAGAAGCACATAGAGTCCAAACAAGATGAACCCAAAAAGACCAACACCAAGACACATCATAATTAAATTGGCAAACACCAACAACAAAGTAAGAATCTTAAAGGCTGCCAGAGAGACAGAAAGTTACCTATAAGGGAATCTCCCATTAGACTATCAACTGATTTCTCAACAGAAATACATCAAGCCAGAAGGGAATAGAATGAAATATACAAAGTGAGGCAAAGCAAGGGACTGAATTCAAGAATACTATACCCAGCAAGGCTATCATTCAAAATTAAAGGTGAAATAAGGAGCTTCACAGACAAAAAAGGGCTAAGGGAGTTTATTACTACCAAGCCACCAATGCAAGAAATGCTAAAGGGACTGCTGTAAAAAGAAGAAATAGGAAGGGAAGAAGAAACACAGGCATAAAGAATAAATATGGCAAAAAACAAGTACCTATCAATAATAACCTTAAACTTAAATGAATTAAATACTCCAACCAAAACACATAGGATAGCTGAATGAATTAGAAAACATGACCCATATATCTGCTGTCTACAAGAGACCCACCTCAGAACAAAGAACTCATACAGACTGATCAGTGAAGGGATGGAATAAAATTTTTCAGGTGAATGGAAATGAAAAAAAAAAAAAGCTGGGGTAGCAATACTTATATCTGACAAAATAGACCTCATTTCAAATAAAAACACAACAATCCAAAATCTATGGGACACAATCAAAGCAGTCCTGAGAGGGAAGTTCATAGCTCTACAGGCCTACCTCAAAAAAAAATGGTAATAAATTATCTAACCCTACAACTCAAAGAATTAAGAAGAGAGCAACAACAAAAGCCCAGAGTAAGCAGAAGGAAATAATAAAGATCAGAGCAAAAATAAATGGCATAGAGGCCAAAAAGACAATACAAAAGATCAATAAAACCAAGAGCTGGTTCTTTGAAAGAATAAACAAGATTGATGAAACTCTAGCCAAGCTCACCAAGAAACAAGGAGAGAGGACCCAAATAAATGAAATCAGAAATGAAAAAGACAACAGACCCCACAGAAGTACAAAGGATTGAAAACAAAAAACAAAAAACTACAAACAACTCTAATCCAACAAACTGAACAACCTAGATGAAATGGACATATTCTTAGAAAAACACAAGCTTCCAACTCAATCAGGAAGAATAAAAAAAACCTGAATAGGCCAATAACTACTGATGAAATTGAAAGAGTAATTAAAAATCTTCCAGCAAACAAAAGCCCTGGTCTGGACAGCTTTACAGGAGAGTTTTACTATTCAAAGAACTAAAACCTATCTTCCTCAGACTATTCCAAAAAATTCAAGAGGAAGGCACACTTCCAAGCTCTTTCTATGAAGCCAGCATCACCCTAATACCAAAACCAGATAAAGACAACACAATGAAAAAGAATTACAGGCCAATATCCCTCGTGAACATAGATGCCAAAATCATCAACAAAATTCTAGCAAATCGGATCCAGCATTACAATAGAAAGATCATACACCATGACCAAGTAGGATTGATTCCAGGAATGCAAGGATGGTACAATATCCACAAATCAATAGATGTGATACATCACATAAACAAATTGAGAGACAAAAATCACATAATCATATCAATTGATGCAGAAAAAGCATTTGACAAAATCCAATCCTTCCTTGATAAAAACTCTCAACAAAGTGGGAATAGAGAGATCATACCTCAACATCATGAAAGCTTTATATGACAAACCTACAGCCAACATCATACTCAATGGGCAAAAACTAAAACCATTTCCCCTAAGAACAAGAACAAGACAGGGATGCGCACTTTCACCACTCCTTTTCGACATAGTACTAGATGTGCTAGCCATAGTAATCAGACATGAAGAAGAAATAGAAGGCATCCAAATTGGAAAAGCAGTAAAACTGTCATTTTTGCAGATGACATGATATTGTACATAGAAAACCCTAAAGATTCCATCAAAAAACTACCAGACTTGCCCTAGCCAGTTTGGCTCAGTGGATAGAGTGCCGGCCTGCAGACTGAAGGGACTCAGGTTCCATTCTGGTCAAGAGCACATGCCTGGGTTGCAGGCTCAATCCCCAGTAGGGGGCATGCAGGAGGCAGTCAATCAATGATTCTCTCTCATCATTAATGTTTCTATCTCCCCTCCCTCTTCCTTCCTCTCTCAAATCAATAAAAATAAAAATTATTTTTTAAAAAACTACCAGACTTAATAAATGAATTCAGCAATGTAGCAGGATACAAAATTAACACCCAGAAATCTATGGCTTTTTTATACACCAACTAGTGGCCCAGTGCACAAAATTCATGCACATTAAAAGGGGATTAATTAGAGGAAATAATTTAATATTGCTATTTGCCCTTCTTCTATAATAGAAGTGTCAGAGATGAAAGAAAATTAGTAAAATGTATATGAAAACCTTCCTACTGTCAGAGTCTGGGGCATACCACAGGACGCAGAGTCAAGTCCCTGCCCACCCACAAGCGCCTCAAAATCGTGTGAGACCCAGACCTGGCCCCGCCTTCCCCTATTGAGCTAGATCCAGACCTGGCCAGTTCCACCCTTGTCAAGCCCCACCGGGCAGGGGAGATAGCCTCAGGTCCCTTGGCCTGGCGCCAGGATGGGGGGCATAGCCTGAGGTTCCCCAGCCCAGATCGGAGCAGGGGGCATGCCTTGAGGTCCCCTGTCAAGCCCCACCAGGTGCGGGGGGTGGGCAGCCTGAGTTTCCCTGACCCAGCACTGAGGGTGCACCTTGAGGTCCCCTGTCAAGCTCCACCAGGCAGGGGGGTGCAGCCTCAGGTCCCCTGGCCTGGAGCTGGGGTGGGGGGTGCAGCCTGAGGTCCCCCAGCCTGGTGCTGGGGCGGGGTTGGGAGGCAGCCTGAGGTCCCCTAGCCCAGCACCAGGATGGGAAGTGCACCTTGAGGTCCCCCATCAAGCCCCGCTGGGCAGGGGGCATGGCCTCAGGTCCCCTGGCCTGGGCACCTGGGCAGGGAGCAAGGCCTGAGGTCCCCATCAAGCCCCACCTGGATGAGGGATGCAGTCTGAGGACCCCCGGCCTGGTGCCCGGGTGGGGGGGGGGGTGCAGCCTGAAGTCCTGTCAAGCCCCGCCCCTGGTGGGGGGCATGGCCTGAGATCCCCTGGCCTGGCGCTGGGGTGGGGTGCGCACCTGAGGTCCCCTGTCAAGCCCTGCCAGGTGGGGTGTGAGGCCTGAGGTTCCTCAGCCTGGCGCTGGGCCTGGGGGAGCAGCCTAAGATCCCCTAGCCCAGCACCAGGACAGGAAGCGCACCTTGAGGTCCCCTGTCAAGCTCCACTGGGTGGCGCAGCCTGACGTCCTCTATCAAGCCCTGCTGGGTGGGCAACATGGCCTGAGATCCCCTGTCAAGCCCCATGGGGGCGGGGGAGGGCATAGCCTCAGGTCTCTGCTGATTGTTTGTTAAGACTCTTTATGAGAACTTAGCCTCAGCTGTGGGTGCAGCCATCCTTGTGATGGAGTGATGGTCAATTAGCATATTCCCTCTTTATTAGATAGGATAATGAACCACAGAAAGAGAAACTGAAAAAACAATCCCATTTACCATTGCACCAAAAAAAATAAGATACCTAGGAATAAACTTAACTAAGGAGGTAAAAGACCTGTACTCAGAAAACTATAGGACAATAAAAAAAGAGATAGAGGAAGACATAAACAAATCAGAGAAGATGCCATGTTCATGAATTGGTAGAATCAATATCATTAAAATGTCCATACTACCCAAAGCAATCAATAGATTCAATGCAATCCCCATTAAAATACCAACAGCATATTTTACAGACCTAGAACAAACTCTCCAAAAATTTATCTGAAATAAAAAATGACCCTGAATAGCCACAGCAATCCTGAGAAAGAAGAACAAAGTTGGAGGGATCACAATACCAGATAGCAAGCTTTATTACAAAGCCACTGTTCTCAAAACAGCCTGGTACTGGCACAAGAACAGACATATAGACCAATGGAACAGAACAGAGAACCCAGATATCGACCCACACCACTATGTTCAATTAATATTTGACAAAGGAGGCAAGAGAATATAATGGAGTCAAGTCAGACTCTTCAATAAATGGTGCTGGGAAAATTGGCCAGATACAGCAAAAAAAAAGAAACTAGCTCACCAACTTACACCATACACAAAAATAAACTCAAAATGGTCAAAGGACTTAAATGTAAGACGGGAAACCATAAAAATCTTAGAAGAATTCATATGCAGCAAAATAGCAGACATATGTCATAGCAATATCTTTACCGATACAGCTCCTAGAGCAATGGAAACTAAGGAGAAAATAAACAAATTGGACTACATTAAAAAAAAAAAAAGCTTCTGCACAGCATAAGAAACCATCAACAAAACAACAAGAAAGCCCACTGCATGGGAGAACATATTTGCCAATGCTATCACCAATAAGGGTTTAATCTCCAACATTTACAGGGAACTCATACAAACTTAACAAAAGGAAGATAAACAATCCAATTAAAAAATGGGCAAAGGACCTAAATAGACAGTTTTTGAAAGAGGACATACAGAAGGCCGAGAGACATATGAAAACATGCTCAAAGTCACTAATCATCTGAGAGATGCAAATCAAAACAACAATGAGGTGCCTGTCAGAATAGCTATCATCAACAAATCAACAAACGACTAAGTGCTGATGAGGATGTGGAAAAAAAGGAACCCTCTTGCACTGCTGGTAAGAATGCAGACTGGTGCAGTCACTATGGAAACCAGTATGGAGTTTCCTCAAAAAATTAAAAATGGAACTCCCATTTGACCCAGTAATAACACTTCTAGGAATATATCCCAAGAAACCAGAAACACCAATCAGAAAGGACATATGCACCTCTCTGTTCATAGCAGCACAATTTATAATACTAAGATTTGGAAACAGCCTAAGTGCCCATCAGCAGATGAGTGGATTAGAAAACCATGGTACATCTACACAATGGAATACTACGCTCTGGTAAAAAAGAAGGAACTTTTGCCATTTGCAACAGCATGGATGGAACTGGAGAGCATTATGCTAAGTGAAATAAGCCAGTCAGAGAAAGATAAATATCACATGATCTCACTCATTTGTGGGATATAATGAACAACATAAACAGATGAACAAAAATAGATCCAGAGACTAAGATATTCTGAACAGACAGTCCAACCTCAGAGAGAAGGCAGGGGTACAGCGGGGAGGTAAGAGATCAACCAAAGGACTTGTATGCACGCATATTAGCATAACCAATGGACACGAACACTGGGCAGTGGGGGCTTGTCCTGGGGGGAGGGAGTGGAAGGGGTTATTGTCAATTGGGGAAAAAGAAGACATATGTAATACTTTAGACAATAAAAAACAATTTAAAAATGTTTTTAAAAGTTCTCTGAACAGACTGTCAAACTGCATTGGGAAGGCAGGGGAGGTTGGGTGAGGGGGGCTGTAAGAGATCAACCAAAGGACTTGTACACATGCATATAAGCATAACCAATGGATACAAGACACTGGGGAGGGGGGGGAAGAGGGCGGGCAGGTGAAGGCATGTACTGGGGGGTAGGGGAAGCTGGAGGGAGGTCAATGGGGGGAAAAAAGGAGACATGTACTACTATTTGTAATACTTCAAACAATAAAAAAATGAAATAAAATAAATAAATAAAAGTTCTCACTATAAAAAAACAAAAACAATATGGCAACTAAGTGAGGCAATGAATGTGTTAAGTACCCTTATTGTGGTAACCATTTCGCAATATATGTATATTAGAGTCCTGATGCACGAAAATTCGTGGAAGAGTAGGCCTTCATTCCCCTGGCTGACGGCACTGGCTTCCCTCTGGCACCCAGGACCCGGGCTTCTCTCCTCCGGCCATCCACAGGCACCCAGGACCTGGGCTGCTTCCCTTCTCCAGGCCACCCGCAGGCCCCCAGGACCTGGGCTGGCTTCCCTCCGGCCCCAACTTCATCAGGAAGGACGTCCGGAATGACGTCCAAAAGACGTCTGATCTAATTAGCATATTACCCTTTTATTATTATACATGTTAAATCATCACACTGTATAACATAAACTTACACAATGTTACATATCAACTATACTAATAAAAGGGTAATATGCTAATTAGAACGGGTCAACCAGACATCTTCCAGTCATCCGGTCCTCCTTCCAGACAAAGTCATGGTGGTGTGGGCCAAGGCAGAGGTGGTTAGGGGCAATCAGGCCAGCAGGGAGCAGTTAGGGGCCATCAGGCTGGCAGGGGAGGGCAGTTAAGGGCGATCAGGCCGGCAGGCAGAGGGGTTAGGGGCGATCAGGCAAATGAGCAGTTAGGAGCCAGTGGTCCCAGATTGCAGGAGGGATGTTCCAGATTGGAGAGGGTGCAGGCTGGGCTGAGGGACCACTCCCCTCCCCCACATAAATTTTGTGCCCTGGCCCCTAGTATCTCAATAAAAGCTGGGTGGGGGAGAACATTTTCCCACAAATTGAAAAACTATTTTATCAGATCCCTCAGGTTGGTGTACCCTACCTACCCATCACTGGCCATGTTGATATATCCTAGAATTTTTCTGAATTATAATGAAACTAGAGGCCCAGTGCACAAAATCTGTGCATGAGTAGGGTCCCTAGGCCTGGCCGGCAATCAAGGCCGATCTGTGGGGCAACCGGCAAGGCAATCAGGAGGCCCCTCGCTGGCACCCACCTTGGCCAACCTGGCACCACCCGCTTGCCAGCCCCGCCCCCCGCCACCACTGGTCACCTCCCACAGAGGGAGGCAACTGGTGGGGCAATCGGTGGGGGGAGGAGTGGCACCAGCCCACTCACCAGCCGGCCCCACCCCCCAGATCACCCTGCCACCAGTCGCCTCCTTCTGCAGGGCCCCAACTGCCACCCGCCTTGGTAGCCCTGGGGCCCGCAGGCTGGGAGCAGCTCCTGCGTTGAGCATCTGCCCGCTGGTGGTCAGTGCATGTCATAGGGGCCAGTCGTTCCACCAGTGGTTCTGCTGTTTGGTTGATTTGCATATTAGGTGTTGGAGACCAGGTGTAAGTTGACAGAGTCCTTGCACCTGAAGGGACTGATAAGATTCAGTCCCCTACCCACACAGTGTTCCCTGACTCGTTTGGATGGCGATTTCCAATTGTCAGCAGAACGAGAGCAACCTTTCATGGCTTCCCAGAAGTCTGTAACGACTTACTGAGATTTGCTGTACTGAGAATTTGCCCTCCTGCTTTCTCTCTCCCTTAGAGATTAAGAAGAACAAAGAGTGCATTCCTTCTGAACTGACCTCCCAGTCAGTGTTTGTGTATAAAAGGTATTGCACAGTTAATAAAGCTGCTGCAGTCTGTCAATGGCTTGCATCCCTCCCAATACCACTTTCATGTCTATCTTTTCTTAATTCCCACCTCCCTACCTCAGCCCGGTTCACCTGTCAGGCCGGCCCTGACAATTAGGCTTTTATTATATAGGATGCATTTGTTTCTTTATAGAGAGACTTTTCTTATTTGGATCATAATAAATTTTCCTAAGTTATTTATAACCCATACTTCATATATTGATCAAAGCATCCTTCCGGACTTACTTTTCTTCCTGGTATTTCTTCCAAAAGAGTCTTAAAATATGGTATTTATGTGTCAAAATTTCTAAGGCTAAGTCATGATTAAAACTATCTTTATCATTATCTTGCATTTTAAAAGATAGTTTAGCTAACTATAAAATTATAGTTTGAATAGACTTAGCAATTAGACAAATCTGGGCTTAAATACCCATTCAGACACTATCTCTGCTAGCTTGAACAAATTGCTTAACATCTGTGAGCCTCATTTTCTTCATTTGTAATGAAAGAATGCTAATATATAATACACAGCATTATTAGGGCTATTGATGATATCTGCAAGTAAATGAAATGTTATATTAACCAGGGACTTAATAAATGGCAGTTGCTTTTATAAAATATATTTTTATTGATTTCAGAGAGGAAAGGTGAGGGAGAGAGAGAGACATCAATGATGAGAGAGAATCATTGATTGGCTGCCTCCTGTATGCCCCTTACTGGGGATCAAGACCACAACCCCAGCATGTGCCCTTGACTGGAATCTAACTCAGGACTCTTCGGTCTGAAGGCTGACACTCTATCCACTGAGCCAAACCAGCTAGGGCAGCAGTTGCTTTTTGAAAAACACTATAGTTTAGTCATTTTCCTTTAACACTTTATTTATTTATTTATTTATTTATTTATTTATTTATTTATTTAATACTTTATTATTCCATTGTCTCTGGCCTTCAGTTTTGCTACTGAGAAGTTTTGTTATAATGTGATATTTTTAATTTTGTGCATCAAATTCATATCTAGAAACTTTTAAATTTTCACATTTTTCTCTTTGAATTTTATGTTCTTAAATTTTACACCAATAGGTGTGAGGTTTTTCTTATTTGCCATATTTTGCACTCCATAAGCTCTTTCATATAACTGTTGTTCATCTTTTCTTAATTCTGAAAAACCCTTTGTCATTATTTCTCCATTATTTCCTCATGTCTCCTGTCTTTCTGAGACTCCACCATAGGTATGTTGGCACTTCTCATTCCCCTTATAACTTTTTCTTTTATTTTATTCTTTCCCGTTTCTTCTGTGAAATATTCTTAGACTGATCTTCCAGTTTACTGATTTATTCTTTGCCTATAACCTTCCTGCTAGTTCTCTCTCACTGTAATTTTTTACTTTGTTATAACTTTCATACCTAGTATTTCTACTTGGCTCTTCATTATAACTGTGCCTTCATGCTTCATGTAACTAATAATCTTTCATTTCTTTGAGAAGATGTTATATTTATTTTAAATTCTTAATCTGATTCATTAATTATGATTAGCCTTTGATAGTCCAGTTTGGATCCCTCATTAATGAGTTAAATAAATCTTTGACATAGTCTAACCTAATATTTTTATGAGAATCATGTTTTTAACTTTTTGAAAACTTTCATAATCTATGAAGGTTTTTCACTGTGGTAGACTCATCTGGTGGGATCTAATACACTGTACTAGAGGCCTGGTGCATGAATTCATGCACCAGTGGGATCGCTCTGCCTGGCCTGCGGAATTAGGCCAGCTCTCCAACATCCAGCAGCAAGCTAACCTACCAGTTGGAGCGTCTGCCCTCTGGTGGTCAGTGCACATCATAGCGAGTGGTTGAGCAGCCTTAGCATATCATTAGCATATTATGCTTTGATTGGTTGAATGGACATCCAGACACTTAGCATATTAGGCTTTTATTATATAGGATTGTCCAAAAAGTTCACCTTATGAGCTCTTTTCTCCCAAGACAACCTCTTCTTGAGTCCTGAAGTAAATCCCAAGAACAATATAAATTTCCCTTCATTGATTCTGATTTTTATTCTTATTATTTTGTTTTTACTTTTGTTTCTGGATGTCATTCTGTCTGTATTTTGACCAGTTTATGGTTTTTGCCATCTCTTTTCCACCATCCAACCCAGGAAATAGTAAATAATGGACCAACAGGCCACTCTCAAGTAGAGTAATCTAGAAATTATCCTGCATATCCATATATAGAATCCATATATATTATATCCATTGTATCTCTATAAAAATGACTTCTTTGGCACATGTTCACTTTATATTTGTACAGTTCATATTTTTAAATTTTTGAAACATTTAATTTGACAAAATAAAATCACTGGCATTCAAGTTTTGAAAGTCAAATGATCACATATGAAATTTTGGTTGTAAGCAGAGATTGACACAGAATTATTTTCTCCAAAGAATTATTGTGTGTTTTTAGACTGATGTAACCTTAGACAACTTCATGTAGTAGCTGATTTCATGAGGCAAACAAAACCTGGATGTATAGGATTAAATGCTGCTTTATAAGTCATTAAAACCATCCTAAAATCAATTTAAAAATGGACTAGAAGCCCCTGAACTTTGCTCCAAAGAGAAATAACATGCTGAATAAGCAATACAAATGCTACTCACTCTTCTCCAAGCTACAGTAACCTGCTGGGTCAGCACCGTCACAATTTAAACTCTAGCAGACAATGGCAGTAATAGTCAAAACCAGCAAAACCTACTGAATAAAAGCCAAAATATTGGAAATTTTATTTTCCCTGTTGTAACTATTAATATAAGGTCCTAGAAAAAGCATAATAACAGTATATGGCATAAATCATATACACAAAAAAACTGTTCTGAAATACACACTAGAAAGCTATCACAAAAATAAGAGAAATGCCATAAATTCTCATATATTACTTGATATTGATCAAGAGACCTAACCTGAAATTGATTAGAGATTTTGACTTCAAAGGCCTGCAGCATCCCTGGCAACAGAAGCAGCAGCTGTTTCCCCATAGATGATGGCTTCTTTACACTACTCTTCCCTATCTTTTCCTGAAGTCACCAGAATTAGTTCTTCTAGGCTCATGTAAATACACTAAGGTCTGCTGCAATTATATCCTCAGGGCCCTCACCCTAATGTTACTGTAGATAAATTTCTTGAAGAATTCTTTTGTTATCTCCAAATATTAAACAGGCTTAGCTGGATCTGATAAATAAGTACAATCATTTCCTGCCCTTCCCCCCCCCCCCAAAAAAAAAAAACACTGTTGAAACAAGTAAAATTCCAGAATATGCCATGTCATAATGGGAGAATCATTGCTAACTGCACATGAGATGCATATACAAAAAAAATCTGAGAACACGAAACAGTAAATACTCTCAAAATCTAATTTTTTTAACATAATGCTTACTTTTCTATGTGAGCCTAAGACTTCTGGGACTTTATACTTGCAATGCAATGAAAGTTATGAAGTGCAAAAGAAATAGGAGAGTAACATTTTAAATTAGATTTTTTTCCCCACAAAGTCCATGAATTATGGAAGAAAAATGAAAGACATAAAGAGAAAAATATAGTATTAATTAGAGGACATAACTTTGAATAGCCTTGGGGAGAAAAATGTTGTTTTTTGTTAGTGTAGTGTTGTGCTTTGTTTTAATAAATCTCTTAAGCTGTGAGTCTATGATGTAAGGACTATTATCATAGCCCCAACTCCTAGCACATGTAGTGCTGAAAATATAGTAGGCACTGGATAATACTTGTTAAAGACATGATAAATTTAACTAATGAATGAACTATTTCAAAGTTCGGTGATGCTTAGCATTATTTACAAATCGGATTTCAGTTAAGGTTGGATATGAAGAAGTGTTCCAGGCCAGAGTTCTCAAACCATAATGTTCATACAGATCACCCAGGTACCTTGTAAAAACGTAGATTCTGACTCAGTAGTCTGTGGTGGAGCTGAAAGTTGTCTGTGGTGATTAAGACTGAATGTGGAAGATGAGCTTCTCCAGGGAAGCTAGTCAATTCATCTCCTCCCCAAATAACCCTGGCACTTTTCTAGCTGCTGCTCCAGTGCTGGACCTCAAAGCAAGTGAATTTCTGAGCAAGTGAGTCTCCGCATGGGCCCTTTAATAGAAATGTCTGGGACTCCAAAAGTCTTTTGTCTCATTCATAGCCCTTACTGCTTTTCACGGCCAGGTGTTAGGGGGATGTCTCTTCTTAGCTATAGAACCCTAAGCAGGGGAGTCCAGTGTGGGGTTAAGATCTCTCACTCCTCAGGATGGAGTGAGATATCATCCCTCTGTTTCTTGTTTATTATTTTATTGTTTAAAGTATTACAAATAGTAGTACATATGTCTCCTTTTTTTTCCCCATTGACCTTCCCCCAGCCTCCCCTACTCCCTGGCACATGCCCTCATCCCACTCCACCCCACCCCCCAGTGTCTTGTGTCCATTGGTTATGCTTATATGCATGCATGCAAGTCCTTCAGTTGATCTCTTACCTCCCCCAACCCCAACACTCCCCAGCCTTCCCACTGTAATTTGACAGTCTGTTCGATGCTTCTCTGCATCTGTATCTATCTTTTTATTCATCAGGTTATAATGTTCTTTATTATCCATAAATGAGTGAGATCATGTGCCTGGCTTATTTCACTTAGCATAATGCTCTCTAGTTCCATCCATGCTGCTGCAAATGGTAAGAATTCCTTCTTTTTTATAACAGCGTAGTATTCCATTGTGTAAATGTACCATAGTTTTCTAATCCACTCATCTGCTGATGGGCATTTAGGATGTTTCCAAATCTTAGTTATTGTGAATTGTGCTGCTATGAACATAGGGGTGCATATATCCTTTCTGATTGGTGTTTCTGTTTTCTTGGGATATATTTCTAGAAGTGGTATTGCTTCTTATCCACCACACATGAGTGTGAAATCTGCCCAGTCTGCATCTCTACCCCTCCTAACTAATCTTGAGATGGCTTCTTCTTTACATCTTTAGTTATAGGAATTCTGTTTAGCTAGTCTCCAGGTGATTCTCAGTGATGATCGTTCTATTATTTAGCTGTCATTTTGATGTGGTTGTGGGATGAAGTGAGACCAGTGGTTACCCACTCTGCCATCTTGACCAGGAATAACCATAGATTAATAGCAAGTGGTAGTGCTACGTGTGGAGAATGACTTTGAGCAAAATTTATTCATGTTCCCTGAAGAAGTTGGATAGAAATATGAACAAGTTTCACTAACTCAAAGCTAAATAAAAGCCTTAGAAAATGTCAGAGTTCTTTGGTCTATTCCTAATTTCTGGAATATGCTTTTACAAGTGGTCAGGCAACTGAACATCTGAGATCTAATTGTGTCATGTCTAACGAACTGATTCAATGTTCTCCTTTTAGAAAAGCAGATGGAGTCGTCTGAAGATTAGGAGAAACCCCTGAAGAAAGATGTGACAGGCTGAGGGACAGACTGAAACTAATGTTTAAAAAATAAATGCCTTCATGAATTAGCACGGATTTTGCAACCCAGCTCTAAATACGATTTTCATCATTCTTTAAACAATGCCAAAGTAATTTTCTGGTTTTAAAGAAGAAAAAAACAACAAGAATTGTAAAAGTTAAATAAAAAGGTACTTGGTTAGAAAGAGTTCAGCATGAATGAAACATCAAGAAAGGTGACTTTAGACAGTTTCTTTAAAATTCAGGGAAGTGCAAAAAATATAAAATAAGCCCTTACTGTATCTACTATAAGTTTTAAAAAAAATGCTAATATTTTGTCATACTTGCCTCATATCAATTATAAGAGAAATAAAACTCTACAGATAAAGTTGAAGTTCCTATAATCTTCTTCCCAGTATAATTCTCCTCCTTTTCTCCCCAGAAGCAAGCATTATTATGAGTTTTGATGTGTACTATCTACTATATATGTATGTAATATAAAAATAGATAGTACTATGTATATAGTATATATATAATGTATGTGTGGTATTAAAATGTGGACTGGAGCCCTAACTGGTTTGGCTCAGCGGATAGAATGTCAGCCTGCAGACCAAAGGGTCCTGGGTTTGATTCTGGTCAAGGGCACGTACCTCGGTTGCAGGCTCCTCTCCAGCCCAGGCCTGGTCTGGGTGCATGCAAGGAGGCAAAAGAATATAAAGGGATTTCAAAGGTGGTGATGCAATCAAAAATGCTACCAAGAAGCTCACGTTTTATAAATTTCAAATTAGAAATGAAAGAAATCCAAAGGTGAACCAGGTACTATAAAAGATAATGGTGGTTCACTGAACTCCCTTCCACACATGCTAAGCTGCTCTCTGGGAGTAACTTACACAGCTTCAGAAGTTACATTAACTCTTCAAACCTCCAGGGTACTGTCTAGTAAATTCTTTCTGATGTACGAACTTTTCTTAGCACCTAAATTATTCTCCAATGCCAGCTACTCCCTGAGATTAAGTTATAGCCTCCATACGCCATATAGTTTTCTAATTACATATGAGTTCCTGTGACTCCCAAAAGTGCTCAACTTGTTCACAGAGGTCATGTAAGCCACCTAGAAAATCCAACTAAACAAATGAAATTCACTCTGATGCCACTGTGTCCACATACTTAAAGACAACAGCGTGGAAAAGGTCAATCTGATATATGCCAACCTATTAACGATAGAATCTACTGACTATACAGTCTATCTAAATGGCCCTTATGATTGGCAAGCAAAGCCAATTAAATAAAGAATGCTTCACTTATTGGTTTTATGTAGGCAGAGATTTTGTAACTTAAAAATGCTCCATAAATCTGGCTCTCCATCAGACTTCTTGGGATCATTAGCAGTCCCTTGGTAATTTTATCAGAAAGGAGTATCGATCCCAGTATTTCAGCCAAACTCTAATTTACAGAATTATAGTCTACCCTCCCCAAATTTCCTCAGATTAAGTGATATGTTCTGAGAGAACAACCACCCCTATCTTCTAATGTGCTTCTCCCAACCCCAAGCCTCTCTCTAGAAGCCAAAATACATTCTCTTTGGCTCAACTCAGTAACACCGAAACTTTGATGGGGTCACAGAAGCCTCTTCTTCTACCATAGACTTAACAAAAATACTTAATCCTTGTTTAGCAAGAGATGTGTTTTCAGTCATTCCATTGGCAGGATCAGCTGAACAAGATGTGGGCAGATATTTTTTTACAACTACCTAATTTCTCTACAGACCATTCCAGGAGAGACAGAGAGAAAGTAACATTTAAGGAGCAAAGTTGTGAGGATCCTGCTGGAAGAAGAGGAAAAAAATAATTAGCCTTATTGCTATTCCTTTGAATCCTGCTGGAAGAAGAGGGAAAAAATAATTAGCCTTATTGCTATTCCGCTTGGAAATAAACATGGGCCTTCCTGGTTCAGAAATGGACGTTGAACACCAAACAATTTTAATATTTTAGCCAATTCAGAAACACATTTTTTCCCTCAGAAGAACTAGAAGAGATCATCTTTAAAGGGGCATAAACTAAAGTGCCTGTGCGAGTGAAGCAAATGAGTGTGGTGATCTACCAGTCTTCAGTATAACTTGGGATGGGAAACCAGAGACTAGGTGATTTTTTTAAAATCATGATCAGCCTTACAATTTTGTCAATAGGAAACTAAATTATAGAGTATTTATTTGTTTAATTTTATTTGAAAAATTAGTCGATTCAGTGAGAAAAAATGAATTACTGTGATTTGGCATCACATAAGTTTTAATAGTCATCCCGTAGGCAGTAACAGGTGGAAAGCTTTAGTTTTCATGTGCTTGTTTTTGTATCATGTGTATACAGCTCAAGACACCTATAAACTCTAGGGAGAGATTTCTGTGGTAATAAGGTTAAAGGCATTGTTACAATGGGAAATAATAAAAATGACCATAGCTCAGAAAGCATTCATGCCATTTAAACTGCAGCATAGTTGGCTGTGAAACAGAAGTACATTTAGTTAAAGCATAAGTGTATATTGAGGTTCTAAAATAACCATCTTTTCTCTTTTTAAGCAGTAGTGACACTCATTAGCACCTTTGAATAGAATTTCATGCAAGTTAATGTTTTTATTTATAAAGCTGTTTCCAGGTGTGATTATTATTCACCCATCACAAAATATATTTTTAAAAATAAAAACTGACAGCATTAATTTTCAAAATTTTATGTGTGCTGATAGAATACTCTAATTATACAACTAAGTAATTTTATTCATGTAATTTTTGGCATTAGGTTATAGACTCCCTAAAGATGTTTTCAAAGTTTTAAAAATGTTTAACTCCAAAGTCTCAGTATTTTCCATTAACACTATTCACTATCTCCTTGTGGATTATAACTATGTAATCCAAGGTGATGTCTGGTAATTTTTTCTCAATTTGGGACAGGGAGAAAAAGCATCTTTGATATAATTGTGGGCTTATTAATACCAAAGCAAACTATAACAGCAGAATATGAAAGCATTACTTCAGAAGGAAGGTCTTAAAAGTGAGAAAACTCAGGAAAACTTCACACAGACTTCACCTATCTGTGATATTTAGCAACAAAAGTCTAACAAATTACCCCAGTACTAGAGAACTCCAGAAATGTATTCCACTTTAGATTATTTAGGCATTTCACTGCAGAGATAAAGTTGCAATTATTCATTCATTCAATTTTCAGAATTTATGTGTGCTAGTAGAATATTCTAATTATACAGCAAATTATACAACTCTAATTATTGAGCACCTACTAGATGACAGGTAATGTACTAGGTGGTGAGGATCCACTGATGAAAAGGATGGGTCTCTACTCCAAGCTAGTGGGGGAGAAAGATACACAAGACAGTTGTCTGTGGTGATAAAGATTGAATGTGAGAAGAATCCCTAGGCAGCAAAATAGCAGACAAATGTCATAGCAATATCTTTACCGATACAGCTCCTAGGACAATGAAAACTAAGGAGAAAATAAACAAAATAAAAAGTTTCTGCACAGCATAAGAAACCATCAACAAAACAACAAGAAAGCCCACTGCATGGGAGAAATAGTTGCCAGTGTTATCTCTGATAAGGGTTTAATCTCCAATATTTATAGAAAACGAGAACTCATAAAGCTTAACAAAAGGAAGATAAATAATCCAATCAAAAAATGGGCAAAGGACCTAAATAGAGACTTTTTGAAAGAGGACATACAGAAGGCCGAGAGATATTTGAAAACATGCTCAAAGTCACTAATTATTCAAGAGATGCAAATCAAAACGACAATGAGGAACCATCTCACACCTGTCAGAATGGCTATCATCAACAAATCAACAAATGACAAGTGCTGGCAAGGATGGGGAGGAAAAAGGAACCCTCGTGCACTGCTGATGGGAATGCAGACTGGTGCAGCCACTGTGGAGAACAGTACGGTGTTTCCTCAGAAAATTAAAAATGGAACTCCCATTTGACCCAGTAATCCCACTTCTAGGAATATATCCCCAAAAAATCAGAAACACCAATCAGAAAGGATATATCCACCCCTATGTTCATAGTAGCACAATTTACAATACTAAGATTTGGAAACAGCCTAAGTGCCCATCAGCAGATGAGTGGATTAGAAAACCGTGGTACATCTACACAATGGAATACTACGCTCTGGTAAAAAAGAAGGAACTTTTGCCATTTGCAACAGCATGGATGGAACTGGAGAGCATTATGCTAAGTGAAATAAGCCAGTCAGAGAAAGATAAATATCACATGATCTCACACATTTATGGAATATAATGAACAACATAAACTGATGAATAAAAAATAGAACCAGATACATAGAAGCATCAAACAGGCTGTCCAACTTATGAGGAAAGGAGGGGGTTAGGGGGGAAGAAATCAACCAAAGGACTTACATGCATAAATATGAGCATAACCAATGGACACAGACACAGGGGCAGGGTGAGGGCATGTGCTGGGGAGTGGGAGTGGCCGGGGAGAGGTCAATGGGGAGAAAAGGAGACTCATGTAATACTTTAAAAAATAAAGAATTTAAATTTTAAAAAAAAGAAGATTGAATGTGGAAGATGAGCTTCTCCTGGGAATGAGATTTTTTCGGGAGAAACATCGATCTAGCCTGCTTGCAGGAAGACAGTCATGTCAGAGAACAACAAAGAGCCAAAGGTACTGGCCTCAGGGTTCCTCCTGCCCAGGCATCAGATTCTGCCAGCAGAGCCCCTGTGGTCTCCAGCGTAGAAGGTCCCCCTTGCATTATGAGTGCCCACAGACAACGTGTCCTATAGGACACTCCCGACAGTGGGACGTAGTGGGACGTTCCGCCCACTGCATTGCTTATTTTTCTTTTCTTGTAATTAAACCTTCTCCTAATCCTACAAGGTAATAATATTTGCAAATGGAGAACACCTGGCCTTCCAACATGATGAATTTTCCAGGCTTCTGGGGAAATAGTTGTTCAAGCCAAAAGAAATCTAACACACCCCCAGAAAGTAACCTGAGCCTTTTCTAGTATGAATACACAAGGGTTAAATGACTGTTAAGCACAGAGAAATCATGAATATTTTGCCTCTGTGTGTGTGCACGTGTGTGCGTGTGTGTGTGTGTGTGTAACCATAGAATTCTAAGTTTGTAGGGTGTGCTTTATATCTATATAATATGTTATCCAGATACCAGTTGTATATTATAAGCGGCATATGCAATACCATATGGACACCATAAAATATCACATGTGTGTTCAGGATAATTTTACATTGAGTGCATGATTAAAATGTCTCATATTAAACACCTATCTTTTCTGTGTGACCATAGATTTGTCTAACAAATTGCTTTCATTATCAACTTCAGGTATAAATCAGAGTTAAAGCCTCTTTAATTTAATAAAAAGCAATATGGAAACGTGAGTACAGTTTGTTTTCCTTCACTAGATCTTTCTGCCACGCAGCATTTAACACCACGCAGCTGTCAATACCCATTCATGTGCTATCGGGCAGCTTTCTCCTTTCACTCACTGTGACATTTTTAAAGTGGCAAAAAAAAGCTTAAAACAGCATATTTGTCACTTTTTTCTTTATAGTGACCTTTTAAGCAGTAGGGAAAATTACCCTATAAGTACTAAACCCTTTAATCACGACACATACATTTCACAATAGTGCTTATATAGGGGTATCATGTAATTAAATTTAAGAAATTTACAATGTACATGCTGCTGTTCACTTAATTATTCAAAAATTTAAACATGAGGAAAAACCTCATAGCTCTTAGCTACGGCAACCATACAACTTATATTTATAGTTTATATTAAGAATCCTTTTTAAGTAGAATTTCAGAAGGAACTGGTACACACCCTCAGTTTCCAGCTTTTAAGTTCCAACAAATAGCTACCTGAAATGCTTTTCTTTGGTAAATTAAAGAAGAAAATGATGGAAAGGCATCACAAGGAAGGTTTTGAGAAGGAAGATGTAAGATTGAGTCTCAACCCTATTTGGGTCAGCTGTGCGACTTTGAGGGCGTCATTAGGTAGCTCTGATTTGCACCTTGTATCTCATGAGTAAAAACAGGGTACAGATGGCCGCTTCTTCCCATTACAGTTGATTGTGAGGACCAAGTTGGCAAGTACTTGTGACTACGCCCTGAAGTCTATAAAAATGAAGAGTAATGTGACTTTTAGCTCAAAAACAAATACTCTCTGTTTTCTAGAAGTGGTGGAGAAATTTAAAGTTCTTATAACACCCCAGAAAGAAATTGGATGTTTAAAACAAGCTAAAATATCGATGTTAGTAATGCATTTTTTAAAGGTTGGTGTCTCTTCCAAAAAATAGAAATAGAAATACTGCTGCACCTGCTATAAAATGGCATTAAACTTATTTTTACAAAATAATTCTGGATTATCCATTTAGCCTCACTTCCATTCTTATCACTTTCACTGTAACTGACATAGCTTGAGACGTGGCCAGGTCTTTTTCCTCCTACCCTTTCTACTATGAGCCTCCAATAACGAAAGGTGAATTGACTTCACACCCTGCGACAGAATATCTACTTCACCATCTATGAATTAGTCACCAAAAGCAACAGCCTCTCAAAGTATCAGCTCCCTTGTCTCTACAAAAAAGAACATAATGCCTCTCACATAAGTAAGGTTCTTATCTTAGGTGGTCATAACTTGTGTTCTATTCAGCACCTGGTCCATAAGCTCTTGATACATAGTACTCATCATTGTTCTGGCAATAAACCTCTTACCACAACTTCGCGGTACCCACAGTGGGAAGGACTTACTGATCCTGCAGCTCCACAAGAACCCCGCCAGGCATGGAGAAGCAGGGCTCCCCATCCTTCAGGCAGTCCTCCTGGAGTGCTCCTCACTCGGCTCTGGCATCCTGTGGCGACAAGGGCCATGGAGGACGCCCTCCCCGCAAGTGTAAGGCTCATTGTTGGTTTGCAATCTCCGCAGTTTGGTTTGTAACCTGGGGGAAACTTGAAATCGGCCTCCTTACTCGGAGGGCAAAGCAGCAGCCAAAGAAAGGGATAGACCACTCCAGATGGCCAGGCAGCAGGTTGGCAGAGCAAGAGGACCTGCGTAGAAAGCTTGATTTGGGGCTGCTGCAAGATGAGTACATGTCCGCAGCTGCCCACGGGAATCTTCAGTTTATACAGAAGCCTTAACTGGGTTCCATCCCGTATATTTGGGGCCAGAAGTTCCCAACAGCACCTTACACTCTCAGGACTGTCTTTGAAATACAGTAAGTAAATGCCACATAACGACATTTCAGTCAACAACAGCCTGCATTCACTACGGTGGTCCCAGAAGACTGCAATGGAGCTGAAAAATTCCAATCACCTGGTGACGTCTAGCAATCGTGATGTGACGTCATGACGTCTAGCCGTCCTGACATCTAGCTATACTGATGTCCAGCTACGGTGAAGTCATAAGGAAATGTTTCACTCACATGTTTGTGGTGATGCTGATGTAAACAAACCTGCTGTGCTTCCAGTGGTATGAATGTTTGCTGTAAGACAGCGCACCAGCCCTGGCCAGTGCGGCTCAGCTGGTTGGAGCCTCGCCCCATACACCAAAAGGTCACAGGTTCGATTCCCAGTCAGGGCAGTACCCAGGTTGCAGTTCCATCCCAGTTGGGGCATGTGCGATAAGTAACTGATAAATGTTTCTCTGTTTCCCTTTCTTTCTCTAAAATCAATAAACATATTCTTAGGTGAGGATTTCTTTTTTAAAAAGGACAGTATGCCATGTTATGCTGGCAGCAGCTGCATTCATCTCGTGTTTACTGCATCTCTTAATTAAATCATTTTCTCTTGTTCTTGACTTAATCTCATGGTGTGTGTGTGTGTGTGTGTGTGTGTGTGTGTGTGTGCGCGCGCGCGCGCGTGTGCGCACAGTAACATGCTATACAGGCTTGTAGCCTAGGAGCAATAGGCTATACCATATAGCCCAGGTGTGTAGTAGGCCAGATCATCTAGGTTTGTGAAAGTGCACTCTATGATGTTCACACAATGATGAAATCATCAAGGATGCATTTCTTAGAACATACCCACATCCTTAAGTGACACATGACTGTAGCTCCTGGTGTGGGACCGGTAAGCAGAATGTACATTCCAAGAAGAAGGGTGAGGATGAGGAACCCCACATCTAGGTTGCAAGTCATCCGGCAGTCACATCCTCTCCATGGTACCCTCCAACAATCATGGTGTCTTTCTCCCCTCCCGACCAGTCTGCTCATATAGACAGGGATGTGCTTGGTGATCATGCTAATGTTATTGGTGGACACCTCAGTGCTTTTCTCAGAAGGACCTATTCAAGTGTCTCACAAGTGTGCAGCCTCTGTGTCTGGCACTGATATAGAGAGCTAAAATGCCTCACCCTCAATAGGCACCCCGGGGAAATCCTAGCACTTCTATGTCAAGGGGTGCATTCCAGTCCTCCCATAATTCTCTCACAGCATTCTTCACTCATCCGCTGCTCCTGCAAGACCACGCTGAAGAAGGAGCCACAACAACCCCCAAAGCACTTAAAGCTGACAAATCCCTGAACTTCCATTTCTGGGCCAAAAGGAGTTAGTTTTGTCAGCTTCAGAGCCAGAGGCTTCAGAAGTCAGTCAGATCTGCTAGCTCAGTGGTCGGCAAACTCATTAGTTGATATTTGTACAGAGCCAAATATCAACAGTACAACGATTGAAATTTCTTTTGAGAACCAAATTTTTTAAACTTAAACTTCTTCTAACGCCACTTCTTCAAAAGAGACTTGCCCAGGCCATGGTATTTTGTGAAAGAGCCACACTCCAGGGGCCAAAGAACCGCATGTGGCTCTCGAGCCGCAGTTTGCCTACCACTGTGCTAGCTCAATGCATTTTGCTTAAAAAAGAGAAGATGCCAACTATTTGCCAATGTTATATCTGGTAAGGACCTAATCTCTAAAATTTATAGGAAACTCATACATCTTAATAAAAGAAAGATAATCCAATCAAATTGGGCAAAGGCACTAAAGAGATGCTTTTTGAAAGAGGACATACAAAAGGCCAAGAGACATATGAAAACCTGCTCAAAGTCACTAATCATCTCAGAGATGCAAATCAAAACAACAATGAGGTACCATCTCACACCTGTCAGAATGGCTATCATCAACAAACGACAAGTGCTAGTGAGGATGTGGAGAAAAAGGAACCTTCGTGTACTGCTGGTGGGAATGCAGACTGGTGCAGCCACTGTGGAGAACAGTATGGCATTTCCTCAAAAAATTAAAAATGGAACTCACATTTGACCCAGTAATCCCATTTCTAAGAATATATCCCAAAAAATCATAAAGGATATATGCACCCCTATGTTCATAGCAGCATAATTCACAATAGCTAAGATTTGGAAACAGCCAAAGTGACCATCAGCAGATGAGTGGATTAGAAAACTGTGGTACACCTATCTACACAATGGAATACTATGCTGCTGCAAAAAAAGAAAGAATTCTTACCATTTGCAACAGCATGGATGGACCTGGAGAGCATTATGCTAAGCAAAATAAACCAGTCAGAGAAAAAAAAATCACATGATCTCACTCATATAATGAACAACGTAAACTGGTGAACAAAAATAGATCCAGAGACAGAGAAGCAGCAAACAAACTGTCAAACTTCCAGAGGGAAGGCAGGGGGGAAAAGAGGGTGGGGGTAAGAGATTAACCAAAGGACTTGTATGCATGCATATAAGCATAACCAATGGACATGGACACTAGAGGGGTGAGGGCATGTTCTGGGGCTTGGGGGTGGCTGGGGAGAGGTCAATGGGAGAAAAAGGAGACATATGTAATACTATATGTAATACTTTAAACAATAAAGAATTTTTTTAAAAAAGATGCCAATTGAAGTTGAACGGCAAGAGATTCCCAGGAAGTGGTCAAACTCCAGAGAAAACAAGAGAAGGGAATATATAGTAACTAGAGTCCCTCTCGCAATCCGGGACCCCTCAGGGGATGTCAGACTGCCGGTTTCAGCCCAATCCCCACAGGCCAGGCTGAGGGACCCCACCAGTGCATGAATCTAGTATGCATATAAGATCTTTGGTTAATCTCTTCCCACCCTCTCCCCTCCCCCCACTTCCCTCTGAGATTCATCACTCTGTTCCATGTTTCCATGCCTGTGTATTGAGCGTCTGTCCCCTGGTGGTCAGTGCATGTCATAGCTGCCAGTCCAAAGGTTGCTTAGGCTTTTATATATATAGACTAGAGGCCCAGTGCATAAAATTTGTGCATGGAGATGGGGGGTCCCTCAGCCCAGCCTGCACCTCTCCAATCTGGGACCCCTTGGTGGATGTCCAAACTCCTGATTTAGGCCTGATCCAACAGTTGGACATCCCTCTCATAATCCAGGACCACTGGCTCCTAACCACTCACCTACCTGCTGGCCTGATTCCCCTCACTGCTCTCCCCTGCTGACCTCATCTTCCTAATTGTTCTCCCCTGCTGGCCTGATCACCCCTAACTGCCTCTGCCTCGGCCCTACCACCATGGCTTTGTCTGGAAGGTCAGCCGGAAGATGTCCAGGCTAATTAGCATATTACCCTTTTATTAGTATAGATAGTAATGATTCCTATTTGAAACAATCTGACAGCACTAGCTAGCTATTCTGTCTTTTCTCACTATGTCTTCTGAGTTAAGTATTATTCTGGCCATTTTACAAGTGGCAAAATTAGAATGGCCACATAAACAAGCTAGTTCTGGGACATTTGGAGAAAACAGAAATTAATCCTGGTCTTCTGATCTCTTCCTTTCCATCATTCTGATTCTAGGCACATGTTATCCATTTGGTAACATGAAGATAACATAACTATAATATCCTTTGAACCATATCTATGCTTAAGCTTTTATGCATGTGAACCTCCTTTAAATTAGTTGAAAATAGTAAAACATCTACTTAATTTAGTTGAAGTCTAGCATGTATTTTTAAAAAATCAATATAAGCTACAAATAACTCCATATATTTTCTCCTTAAACATTTTCTCTTTTTTTTTCCTTTTTAAAGCTGTTTTATTGAGAGGTAATAAGCATACAATAAAGACAGGATGTGTATAATGAGATATTTTGATATATGTATAAACCCATGAAGCCATTACCACATTCAAGATGTCAATAGTCCATCATCACTCCCAGAACTTCGGCATGCCTTTTGTAATCTCCATCATCTATCCACCCAACTACCCTCACCCCCAGGAGACATCTGATCTGCTCTGTCCATACAGGTAAGTTTTCATTTTCAGTTTTATAAAAATGGACTCATACCACGTATACTCTATGTCTGACCTCTTTCACTTAGCATAGTGATTTTGAGATATATCCATGCTGTTGTATATGTCAATATTTTTCCATTTTATTACTGAGTAGCATTCCATATGCCACAATTTATTCATTCACCTATTGAAGAATAGTTGGCTCTTTTCCAGCTTGGAGCTATTATAAATAAAGCTGCTATAAACATTCATGTAAGTCTTTGTAATAGACATATTATTTCTTTTCTCTGAGAGCAGTGGTCGGCAAACTCATTAGTCAACAGAGCCAAATATCAACAGTACAACAATGGAAATTTCTTTTGAGAGCCCAATTTTTTAAACTTAAACTTCTTCTAACGCCACTTCTTCAAAATAGACTCGCCCAGGCCGTGGTATTTTGTGGAAGAGCCACACTCAAGGGGCCAAAGAGCTGCATGTGTCTCGTGAGCCGCAGTTTGCCGACCACGGTCTTAGGCTAATACCTTAGAATAGAATGACTGGATAATATGTAAGTACATGCTTAACTTCGTAAAAAAAAAAAAAAAAAAAACCAACCTGCCAAACTTTCCAAAGTAGCTGTATATTTTATTTTCCCAACAACATAGTTTGAGAATTTCAGTTCCTCCATATCCTGGTCAATACTTGGTTAATCTTTTTAATTTTAGAGATTCTGGTAGATGTGTAGTGATATCTCATTATGGTTTTAATTGGCATTTCCCTAATGAATAATGATATTAAGCATCTGTTCATGTGTTCATTTACTGTCCATATTGCTTCTTTGGTGACGTTTGTTTTAAATCTGTTGCCCATTTTTAATTAGGTTATTTTCATATTATTGAGTTTTGAGAGTTCTTTGTATATCGAGGATAGCAAATATATATGCTTTGCAAATATTTTTCTCCCAGTCTGTGGCTTATCATTTCATATTTTTGACAGTATTCATTGGAGAAGAAAAGTTTTAAATTTTGATGAGGTCTAATTTACCAATTTTCATTTTATAGATCATACTTTGGGTGTCATATCTAAGAAATCTTTGTCTAACCTAAGGTCACAAAGAATTTTATTTATTGTTTCTTCTAGACATTTTATAGTTTAAGGTTTCACATTTAGATCTGAGGTCTATTTTTGAGATTTTGAGTTAATTTTTGCATAGGGTGGTAGGTTTAAAGTTTGTTTTGTTTTACATATAGATATCCATTTATTCCAACACCATTTGTTGAAAAGACTATTCTTCTCCACTAGATTATCTCTGCACCTTAATCAAAATTAAGTTGTCCATATGTGCCACATATGTGTATTTCTATATTGTTTCACTGATCTATTTGTTTATGCTTATACCATGACTAGAACTTATTGATTATTATATATTGATAAGTCTTGAAATCAGGTGATATTCTAATTTTGTTCTTAATTTTTAAAATAATTTTGGCTATTCTAGGTCCTTGGGGTTTTCATGCAAATTTTAGAATCAGCTCATCAATATCACACACACACACACAACACACATACCCTCACATCTGCTAGGACTCTTTTTTGAAACTATTAGAGATGTTCCCCATTTTCCTCCCCTTTGCCCACTTCCACTGAGCCCCCGCCCCCCTCCTTCTGGCCTTCACCACACTGTTGTCTGTGTCCATGGGCTATGCATATGTCCTTTGGCTACTTTCTTCACCTTCTTTCATCCAGTCCCCCACCACCACCTCGCCTCTGACAGCTGTCAATCTGTGCCACATATCCATGCTTCTGGTTCTATTTTGTTTGCCAGTTTATTTTGTTCATTAGAGTCCACATATAAATGAGATCATGTGATATTTGTCTTTCTCTGATGGGCTTATTTTGCTAGGGTTTAAATCACATTTGTATTGAGTCTATAAATCAACTTGGAGAGAACTGATCATTGTATTTCTATATACATGCAACACTCAAAAATTAAAAATAATGCCACTTACAATAGCATCAAAACATGAAATAATTCAAAATAAGCTTGATAACAGATGCAAAAGACCTGTTCACTGAAAACTACAACACATTGCTGGGAGAATAACTGGAGAAATCTACCTTGTTCATAAGTCAGAAGACTCAATGTTGGAATGGTTTCCTCTTCCTTTAATAATAGAAGCCATTGCATTTTTGCTTTTCTTGGTAGTAGATATGGACTTTGGACTATGTCCAGCTTAAAAATAATGTAGGCAGAAAAAGTATGTGTAACCTCTGGACCATGTCTCTTCCACTTTCTGTTTTTCCCCTGCCCTGGGCTGGCGAGGATGAGGACAGCACTCTAGGGCAGCACCTCCTCCAGTGCTGACCCCCGGCCCACAGCATCGGCATCACCTGGAAACTCATTCTCGGTCCGCACCCCAGAATCAGAAAGCCCAGAGTTGGAGCCCAGCACTTCGTGTTTTAAAAAGCCCTCCGGATGTTTCCAAAGCATACTCCATTTGAAACAGCTGTCCTTGGGAATGCACCGCATCAATTAGGAACTGATTGGCTGATATCCTAACTCCTCTGGACTACCAGCCTACCTCCACCCTCTTCTATAATAGAGAAATAAACTTCTCTTGTTTGACACTTTTGTAATTTTTGTCTCTTTGTTATGCCATCTTAAAGTATCCCTAAATTATACCTCCTCCCTGCTACTATGTGATATTATCCTGCCCTTGTGTCAGGCGAGATTCTCTTTTAGAGTGCATCGTTCAACTCTATAATAGTATCAAGGCGTGGGTTTGATTCCCGGTCAGGGTACATGCCCTGGTTGCGGGCTCGATCCCCAGTGTGAGGTGTGTAGGAGGCAGCCGATCAATGATCCTCTCTCATCTTTGATGTTTCTTCTATCTCTCTCCCTTCATCTCTGAAATCAATAAAAATATTTTTTTAAAAAAATAGTATCAAGAGCATTGTTTTATTTGAAGGAGTGTATATGCAAGAATTATACCCTGGGAGGGTACACCACAATAATAGGTAGTACTTTTCTATATAAAATTTTGACACTTTGAAAAGTTGGATAAATAATAAAGTTACATAATATGCTGTATTCAAAGAGATAACTCATAAATTGTTGGAAACAAATCACTGCTAAAATATGAACCATATTTTCTGCAAAGAAAAAAAAAGAATTATGACCTGGAAAAAAATTTACTTTAATCAGATAAATAGATAAATAAAAGCTTTGACTCCAATATATATATATATATATATATATATATATATATGTATGTATGTATGTGTGTATGTGTGTGTATGTATGCATATATAAAAATGCTTCCCAAAATACAGTAACAAAAGTACAGTCCAATAGCTCCTGGTGGAAATTTTTCAATTGGACATCATGAAGCACTTCTTATGATGCTTGAATCAGCCTGTCAAGTGACTTCAGTACTTCCTAGTAACAGGAGATTTAAGTGTTCACAGCCCATTCAATATTCTACTTATTTGTTAAGTACCTATCAGGCAGCCTCTTCAATTTTTGAACAGCTATAATTGTTTAAAAGTTCTAACTTACATTGAGATGAAATCCTCTTGTAAATAGCCTCAACACAGTTCTATTGCAGAAACACACTGTGCTAGGGGTTGGGTTTGTAGACACATCTGCCTTCAGGGAGCTCACAATGTAATGAGGGTAGGGAAAAGGGACTGGAAAATGGAATTAATAAATGCCAATGCACAAATGTACAAAGTGCTTTGAGAAGCTGGAGTAAGAAGCACTAACTCTGCTAAGGGGCTGATCAAAGAAGACTTTGGAGAGAGCATATTAGAGACAGTTCTAAAAAATGAATAGAAATCTGGAGAAACCAAGATGGTGACATAGGTAAACACCTAAACTGCTGCCTTGCACAACAATTTCAAAACTACAACTAAAAGACAAAACAGACATCATCCAAAACCACAGGAAGGCTGGCTGAGTGGAAATTCTACAACTAGAAGGAAAGAGAAAAGCACACTGAGACTCAGAGGAGCTGCAGGAGGCAGAGGTACTGAGACACTCACAGAGAGGACTGGCAACTGAGTGCATGGCTGGCTTTCTCAAGCGGGAGGGAAACAAAAGTTCCTGACTGCGCTGAACTCCAGTTCCAGGTGAGACTCTGGGGACCCAGACTCATTCGGGGAGAAACTGGACTGTCTGGCAGCAGGCAGAACTTGAGGGCAGCTTTCTCTCAAAGGTGCTTGCAGCGATTACCATGGGACACTGAGACACGGGGGCCATTAGGGCAGGGATGACGGGAAACCAATGCTGTCTGCTCCGCCCTGAGACTCCGCCCCATCCAAGCTGAGCACAGAGGCTTCTGCAAGTCTTCTCTCATAAGGGTGTCTCCAGCACAGAAGTTCTCCCAGTGTAGACACAGCGGATCCTCACAGCCAATTGGCCTGGAGGTCAATTCCTCCCAGTGATAACAACAACAATCAAGGCTTAACTACAACAAGACTGTGCACACAGTCCACAAAGGAGTGCACCAAGAATGTCCACCTCAGGTAACTGGGGAGGCTGAGCCACTGGGCCCTATAGGACACCTAGCACACAAAGCCACTCTATCAACTCAGGGAAGCAGCCAAAATGCAGAGACAAAGAAACAGATCACAAATGAAAGAAATGGAGGAAAGCAAACGACTGGACATAGAGTTCAAAACCACGGTTATAAGGTTTTTCAAGAATTTTCTAGAAAAGACCGATAAATTTAGCAAAACCCTCAAGGATATTTAAAAGGACCAACTAGAAATTAAGCATAAACTGACTGAAATAAAAAATATTATACAGAGATCTAACAGCAAACTAAAGGATCGCAAGAATCAAGTCAAAGATTTGAAATACAAAGAAGCAAAAACACCCAACTGGAAAAGCAAAAAGAAAAAAGAATCCAAAAATATGAAGATAGTGTAAGGAGCCTCTGGGACAACTTCAAGCCTACCAACATCAGAATTATGGGGGTGCCAGAAGAAGAGAGAGAGCAAGATACTGAAAACCTATTTGAAGAAATAAAGACCGAAAACTTCCCCCACCTGGTGAAAGAAATAGACTTATAAGTCTAGGAAGCGCAGAGCACCCCAAACAAAAGGAATCCAAAGAGGACCACACCAAGACACATCATAATTAAAATGCCAAGAGCAAAAGACAAAGAGAGAATATTAAAAGCAGCAAGAGAAAAAAAGATACTTACCTACAAGGGAGCACCCATTCGACTGTCAGCTGATTTCTCAACAGAAACTATGCAGGCCAGAAGGGAGTGGCAAGAAATCTACAAAGTGATGAATAGCAAGAACCTACAACCAAGATTACTCTACCCAGCAAAGCTATCATTCAGAATTTAAGGGCAGATAAAGAGCTTCACAGATAAGGAAAAGCTAAAGGAGTTAATCACCACCAAACCAGTATTATATGAAATGCTGAAAGGTATTCTTTAAGAAGAGGAAGAAGGGAGAATCCAAGATGGCGGCGTAGGTAAACACCTAAACTGCTGCTTCGCACAACAATTTCAAAACTTACAACTAAAAGACAAAACGTCTATCACCCAGAACCATGGGAAAGCTGGCTGAGTGGAAGTTCTACAACTAGAAAGAAAGAGAAAAGAGCATTGAGACGTGCACAAGCACTGAAAAGCTGAGGTACGGAGGTGCGTGATCTGGGCTGGTGGCAGGCGTTGCTTTTTTCAACCCAAAGGGAGATAAGCCCCCGATTACTCTGAAATACAGTTTCTGGGAAGACACAGGGGACCCAAACTCCTACGGGGAGAAGCTGGATTGTCTAACACCGGGTCGGAAAGTGAGGGGGGCCTGCTTGCAGAGCTGCGCGCAAGAATAATTGTTTACTGCGCTGGGGCACGGGACGCAGTTGGAGACACAGAGCCAGCTAACTAGCAGCCATCGCTGTTTGCCACACCCTAGCCTAGTGACGCCCTGAGACCCCGCCCCACACAACCTACAAACCCACCCAAGCTCCAAGCAGCAGCTTTAGCATAAGAAAGTCCTGCCCTATGGCAGCTTAACCTAGCAAACTTGCAGCCTGGGTCAGACAGCTCCAAAACCTCCAAACCCCAAGCAAAGAGGAGAAAACTGTAGCTCTCGCTGTAGCTCCTGCTGGGTGGACTCAGACAATAGCTGACCTGCACCCCATTGGAGATCCAGAAGCCAGTATACCTAGTGGTCAGTGTGAGAAACCAGATTTCAACTCCTCACATCCATAAGTGACACATTCAAGAGGCAGACTCAGTGAGCACCAAAGCCCCACTGAAACAAGTCCTGCACCATAAGCATGTCTCCAGCACAGCAGTTCTTATAGACACAGCGAGTCCTCACAGCCGATTGGCCTGGAGGTCAATTCCTCCCAGCGTACCAACAGCAATTAAGGCTTAACTACACCAAGACTTTGCACTCAGCCCACAAAGGGGTGTACCAAGAGCATCCACATCAGGTGATTGGGGAGGCTGAGCTACTGCCCCCTATAGGTCACCTACCACACAAAGCCACTCCATCAACACAGGGAAGCAGCCAAAATGCAGAAACAAAGAAACATGTCACAAATGAAAGAAACGGAGGAAAGCAAACTACTGGACGACATAGAGTTCAGAACCACATTTATAAGGTTACTCAAGAATCTTCTAAAAACTGCCGAGAAACTTGATGACACTTCTGAGGAGCTTAGTGAGACCTTCAGGGACCTTAATGAGAATGCCAAAAAAATGGAAAAGGATCAGTCAGAAATGAAGCATACACTGTCTAAAATAAAGAATATACAGAAACTCAACTGTAGATCAACGTACCCCAAGAATCAAACCAAAGATCTGAAATATGAGGAAACAAAAAACACCCAACCAGAAAAACAAAAAGAAAAAAGAATCCAAAAATATGAAGATAGTGTAAGGAGCCTCTGGGACAACTTCAAGCGTACCAACATCCAAATTATGGGGGTGCCAGAAGAAGAGAGAGAGCAAAATACTGAAAACCTATTAGAAGAAATAATGACAGAAAACTTTCCCTACCTGGTGAAAGAAATAGACTTACAAGTTCAGGAAGCGCACAGAACCCCAAACAAAAGGAATCCAAAGAGGACCACACCAAGACACATCATAATTAAAATGCCAAGGGCAAAAGACAAAGAGAGAATCTTGAAAGCAGCAAGAGAAAAACGGTTAGTTACCTACAAGGGAGTACCCATACGACTGTCAGCTGATTTCTCGGCAGAAACTATGCAGGCCAGAAGGGAGTGGCAAGAAATATTCAAAGTGATGAATAGCAAGAACCTACAACCAAGATTACTCTACCAGCAAAGCTATCATTCAGAGTTGAAGGTCAGATAAAGAGCTTCACAGACAAGAAAAAGCTAAAGGAGTTCATCGCCACCAAACCAGGATTACATGAAGTGCTGAAGGGTATTCTTTAAGAAGAGGAAGAAGAAGAAAAAGGTAAAGATAAAAATTATGAACAACAAAATGACAGCAAATACAGACCTATCAACAAGTGAATCTAAAAATCAAGTAAATAAAAAATCTGAAGAACAGAATGGACTGGTGAATATAATAGAATCAGGGACATAGAAAGGGAGTGGACTGACAATTCTCAGGGGGAAGCGGGTGTGAGTGGTGCGGGAAGAGACTGGACAAAAATCTTACTCCTAGGGATGAAGACAGTGGCGGGGGGTAAGGGCATGGGGTAGGGTGGGGTGGGGAATCAGGTGGAGGGGAGCTATAGGGGGAAAACAAAAAGAGGAACACCTGTAATCTGAACAATAAAGATTTATTTAAAAGAGAAAAAAAATAAGAGGAAGAAGAAGAAAAAGGTAAAGATAAAAATTATGAACAACAAATACATATCTATCAACAAGTGAATCTAAAACTCAAGTGAATAAAAAAATCTGATGAACAGAATAAACTGGTGAATATAATAGAATCAGGGTCATAGAAAGGGAGTGGACTGACAATTCTCAGGGGGGAAGTGGTGTGGGGGGTACAGGAAGAGACTGGACAAAAATCGTACACCTATGGATGAGGACAGTCGGGGGGGGGGGGTTGTAAGGGCAGAGGGTGGTGTGGGAACCGGGTGGAGGGGAGCTATGGGGGGTGGGGAGGAACAATTGTAATAATCTGAACAATGAAGATTTATTAAACTTAAAAAAACTTTCCTTCACTAAGAAATATGCTTAACAAAAGGAATGTGTTATCTCAGAAAGCTCGCTAGAAAACAAAGTTCTTCTCAAACAAACATGCTCCTTGAACATAAATGTTTTTTCAGAATAATTCATGGAAATATTTGGTACAAAGTATATTTAAAATACTATTTTACAGGCCCTACACACTAGATAGAAAGTTCGCCAACCTTTGTTTCCTTTACTCTTAACCTTTGTACATGCAGGGACTTACATAAAACTACTTGGACAAAAGACCATGGGTGTTTCATAAGGTCATTTGCAAAATAAGAAATGAAATAAAGAAAATGGATAACTAGAAAAAAAAAACTAATAGAAATCCAAAGAGAAAGAACACTCTGAGTACAAGTATGGAAGCTTAAAAGAGCATGACATATTTAGGAAACTTAGAGCAGTCCACTATGTCCAGATTAAAGGCTGTGAGGTGGAAGAGGATAAAGATGGCAGAAATCTGCAAGAGGCAGATGGTACAGCATGATAAGGAGTATTGACTTTATTCTCCAGGCAATGGGGAATCATTAAAGAATGTTAAGTGAGGGAGGAACATGATAGCTTTCTGATTTTAACAATTACTCTGACGTATAAATAATGAACCAGAGAAAGAACAGAGAGGAGACCTGTAAATGGTTTATAAATCCCTTCACCTTTCTTCCCCTACCCTCTCTCTGTTCCTCCTGAAAGAGGAACTAAGGTAGTAGAAGTGAGGATACAGGTGAGTCAACAAATTAGAAAGATAAGGAGATATGATCATTATCAGTATTTCATGACCAATTCAATATGGGGATTGAAAGAGAGGGCTCTAATTCTACCCCCTGGTGCATCAAAAAATTCTTCCCTAGGGTAACTCTTCAATCATTTGAGAATAATTATCACATTCTTTGACTCACCACTCAACCAAACCAATCCTCATCTCTTCAACTTAAGAATAATAAAATACCATTTCCCAGTCCTACTGCCCACCAGTGTTTAATTAGGTAAAGAGGGTGCCTTATCTAAAAATTTTCAGCTCAACTATATACTCAAATCTCACTAAGTAGATAAATGCATTTCTCTTCAGTCTGTAGGTATTTAGATCAACCAAAACATCTCTCTCACCGTTCAGTTGTCAAGAAAATATATTAACGCTTCTAAAATAAGAATAAAAATAAAATCACTCAGAAATAAAGTTTAACATTTCATGTTTCTGGCACTTAAAATAGTCTTCTATTTGTGCTATCCTAACATGAGTATATGACTTGCAAAATGAAGTAGCCATAAATCAGGCTACTATAACACCCCTCCTCCCAGACATTTGTCAGGAAAAATAATTAGTATACTGGCTAAGAGAACACTAATAAAGTAGCCCATTGCATTGCATTTGGTTCTTATTCAACATTGGCAAAGAGTTCCAAAGCAAAAGACAAAGAAAATTAGAATTGTCATAATCCTATACCCAGCCACACTGATGAAGCATATTTCTTGATGCTGGCAAAACTCCTGGATCTAATCTTTATTTTTTAACCTATTGATCCTTTTCCATTAGTGACAGACTTGTTCTGCCACAAGAGATGTTTCCAAATTGGCCTGAAGGAGGCATGTGGGTTAGGAACAATATTGTCATTGGCCTGGTTTTGGCAGGATTGGTGGAAAATCAGACAACTGTTACGTTTTGGACTTGTGGGCTAATAGTGCCCTCTATTTTCCATTTTTGCTCCCATCAACAGAATTACCAGATGGCCAAGAAGCCACTAGAATGGAAGTAATGTTCCAATACAGTGGAAAAAGACCAATCCAGTAAACAATCAACTTCTATCTAGTGGCTTAAAATAGCAATCTAAATGTTTAAAGATGAAGAAAAACCAAGAATACATAGCACAAATTCTCAAAGCCTTACTCCTGTCTCCAGCATACCTGATCTTTTTAGAACAATGAATTCACTGTAGATTCCAGCACCCTCAAAATATCTCACCCATCTTCACAAATGCCAAATTACACAGCCTGATAGACTACAGATTTGTAAGACTCTTCCTAAATCTCTCAGAGATTCTGATTCAGTGGGTTCACAATGAAGCATAAGAATCTGTAATTTATTTTAAATGTCCAAATGATTCTGGTAGTTACATTGGGAAACCATTTAGAAGAGTCGAAGGACTACCTGTGAAAGGAATTTTTAAATAAGGGTGCTAGACAAGTCATCAATTGGGTAACTTTTCAGTTTATATTCATCCTCTGATCCTGTTACAGAAAACCGAAGAAGAACAAAGCAATACTTGGAGAGATGGAGTTACATTTATTACGCACGGGTCCAGAGGAAAATGTCTCTCAAATTCTGAGCCCCAACATGCAGGAATTTTCCCTATTTATATGTTTTTACCTTCTTTGTCTCCCAAATATGGGGTGTTTCTGGCCCCTTTTACAAGTTCTTAAAGAGCCCGTATGTGCTGGGGCCTTGAGACCTCAACCAGAGGCCTGGCCTGGCGCCAGCACTGATAACCTTGTCTGGGGAAGGTTTAATGGCCTCTCTGAAGTGGGAGTAGCCTTAGCAAGCAAGAATTTACAGAAGCCAAATAGCAGGGTTAATATTTCAAACAGCAGTATTTATATAAGATGGATGCTTCAATCCCACCTCCAGTTGTCTTCCATGTCTCCTAGTCAAACTGCAGCTCACGAGCCACATGCGGCTCTTTGGCCCCTTGAGTGTGGCTCTTCCACAAAATACCACGGCCTGGGCGAGTCTATTTTGAAGTGGCGTTAGAAGAAGTTTAAGTTTAAAAAATTTAGCTCTCAAAAGAAATTTCAATCGTTGTACTGTTGATATTTGGCTCTGTTGACTAATGAGTTTGCCGACCACTGTCCTAGTGGATAGAGATTATAGTACTCAGTATATGAGTACGATCCCCAAGTTGGCAACCAACATTCTTTAGAATGAAAAATCAAGAAAGTGCTTAGAGAAAATAAAAATATTAAAACTTCCTCTCTGAAAGTGTGAACCTGTAGAACTAGTAGGGTGCAATCATAAAACCAGTGTCTTCACCAATGCCCTTAATCTTGGTTCGTTCTGTGGGGCTAGTTCTTCCTCTACTCCTGAAAGAAATTCTGGGAAGATGGAAATGGTTTTTCCAGGCATCCTCAGATAATGGAGTCAATTTTTTCTAAAACAGTGTTTCACTTTATAATTAAAAGTCAAGTCAAAACTACAAAGTTTAAAGTTACAGTTTCTCTCCTGCCTCATTTGGACCTGCACTCCTAGTTTGGGCCTGCACATTCAACCTTTCCACAATTTCCTCTCGTGCTTCTCCCCCTCCTCCACTTCCAACCAGTCAGTTTCCTCTCCCACATGTAAGACTGAAGGTGGGATAGGATCAGAAAAGGAAAAGAGAGGAGTAAGAATATAGAAGAAGGTCTTGCTTGAGCCAAAATTGATGCAATCTGACACTGATTCCCTCAGGCTGGCTGCTGTATAAAGCTGACTCGCACTCATGAAGTGCACAAAGAATCCTTTGAAGAGCTGCTGCCCTCACTGAAACTTCTCACCTGCAGAACTAGGAGAATTCATTTGCTTTGACTCATGGCTCACAAGCCCTGTCACTCCTAACTTCTATCATACACTTGCAGCCTTTCCTGATGAGCTCTCCTTGCCCTCTCTACCCTAGGTACTCATGCAGAATCTAAGGCAGTTCAAGGCCTGTTTCTCACATGTGGCCCACATTTGATCCACAGAAAAAGAGTCATGTGTCATTCCCTGTCCCACCGTCAAAACAGGAAGCTCTAGGCAGAGTGTCTTGCTTTTAGGTGCATCACACCTGTCTCAGACTGTGTCTCAGTCAACTGTGTCCTCCAAGAAGCAGAGAACCATAACAGAGTCTCCATTTCATCCCTTTGTAGCCCATTTACTTGACTTGAGGTCAAGAAGAAGCCTCTCCTCTATTCCATCCCTATGAGGAAAGGAATGAGCAGCATGCTAAAAACTCTTTCTAAAAAATCCTCTCAGATCTCCCACCCACCCTACTAGATCTCTACAACTTATTTCATAGATTGGAGGTAGATGGTCTGCAAAATCAGTTCATAGCTACTATCTTCTCAAATGTGTTCTCAGTGATCTTGCACCTTCCTTGGCTTGCTTCTATTGTCTTTAGGCCTTAGATGAAACAGGGATTTAAAGAGTCCTATTTTGCAATCGGGTGGCTAAAATCCTAGTCCCTTCAACTGCCAAACTGAGAAGGGCAATGGATTTCCATTAGAGGATCTGAACATGCCCTGCATTCAGCTGGCTCTTTGACATTTGAAGTCTGGGCAGATTGGCAGGTCCCATTTGCCAAGGAGCAATTACTTCTGTAGTAATTATGTCTGAAATCATGTTGCCTCTTTGAATCAAAAGCAGTTATCTGCACAAGATAACATTCAGCCAGTGCAGACACAGAAGAGTAAATAAACAGCCTATGTTTCTTCAACCAGGCACAGCACTGAATTTCATAACAAATGACGATTCTGAGATTATTAAACATTACAAGACTATAATCATAAGGATACCAAAGAGATTTATTACTGAGAGCCAAAATCTGGAAACATAAACTGAAGCTATTATTTATATTATAATAAAAAAGGAACAGAGAGACAAAGCAGGAGGGGGGGAGACTCTTAAATAATAAACTAGAAAGTAAAAATCATAAAAATTAGATATACCAAGGATTCTAAAGATCAATTAGTTTAATCTCTGTTTTACATAAAATGATAACAATAGGAATAGGAAACCCTATTGACCATTTACTATGGTTTTGTGTGTGTGTGTTTGTTTTAATATATTTTATTGATTTTTTTTACAGAGAGGAAGGGAGGAGGGATAGAGAGCTAGAAACATCGATGAGAAAGAAACATCGATCAGTTGCCTCCTGCACACCTCCTACTGGGGATGTGCCCACAACCAAGGTACATGCCCTTGACCGGATTCGAACCTGGGACCCTTCAGTTCGCAGGCCGACGCTCCATCCACTGAGCCAAACCGGTTATGGCCATTTACTATGTTTTAAGGACTTTATATAGTTTATGTCATATAATCATCACATATGAAAGCCTTCTCTCTGCTATGTAACCTCACAGTGCACTCTAGGGGGCAGGGTGTATTTCTCTGCCCCACTGATGTTGGATTTGGCCAGGTGACTTGATTTGACTAATGAGTCATTAGCATATTTAACACAAGTAGATGAACTAAGTGTGTTTGTGTCATTTGACTTGTCCTCTCACATTCTTAAGAATGGTGCTGATGACAAATAAATGACAGCTATAATATGTGTATGGGGTATATGTACATGTGTGTTGTAACAATATTAGTTATCACTAATGTGTTCTATATATTCAATTTCATTCCGATCACAATCCAGTAAGGTTTTATGAGACATGAAAAGCTATTTTTTTAAATCATGTGTAGATTAATGGATGGATAAAGAGATGGGTAATTATGTGACAAAGCCACATAATAAAATATTACTTATAGAATCTAGGTAGTGGGCTCATGGGTGTTTGCCATGAAATTCTTTCAACTTCTTTTCATTTTGAAACTTTTCATAATAAAATTTTGATGGGAATCATATGGAAAGGTCAAAGGCCAAGAATAGGAAGAGTCAGGTACTTTACCACACAGGAAAAGTTCGAAGAAAAGTTATAATAATTAAAAGAGTATGGTATTAGTTTGAGACCAGGAAAATGAGTCAATGGAATAAAATAGCAATCATTTATGAAAGCTTGATTTATGTCATATCTGACATCAGAGATCCTGGGTGAAGGATGGGCCATTAAATAAATGGTGCTAGAAAAATTAGTTATGCATATGGAAAATAAAAATATTAAGGACAGAACTTTAAAAAATTTTTAAGTCAAATAATATCTTTTAAATATTTTTACAAAGGAGAAGTTTTTTAATGATAAAAAAAAGCATAACCAATAAAGGGAAAGACTAATAAATTTCATTACATTAAAATTAAAAACTTGTGGTCAACAAAAGAAGACATTAAGAAAGTAAAAAATCATTCTATAATCTGGAGGCAGTTATATTCAACTAATATAACTGAGAAAAGATTAATATCCATATTTTATAAAGAACTTTTATAAATATTTGAGAAAAAGATAACCTCAATGGACAGAAAGACACAAAATGGACAAAAGGCCTAGACATCTCATGGAAGATGAAGAACAAATAGGCCACACATATATTAAAACATGTTAAAATAATTAGTTACAGAGGAAATATAAATTAAAACCACAATGAAATTTTTGTAATTGGGTGATATATATGTAAATGTTCATTTTTTATTAATAGTTTTAACTGGATACATATATACTATTTTATATATGATATAATCTATCACATGTTTTAACATATATTAAAGATACATGTCTTAATTAAACAAAATATTTAAGTCAAGTACAGAAGGAGTCTGAAAAACCCAATAAGGAAGTAAAACTCTAAAAAGTTCATCAAGGTGGGAAGAGATAAGTCCCTTAGATATCTTAACACTTTAGTGGCCCTCAACTTTAAAAACATAAGGCAAAACAAAGAATAGCATCCTATCTAATAAAGAGGAAATATGCTAATTGACTGCCATGCTCTCACAAACATGGCAGCGCCCACAGTCAATAAGGAGGGAATATGCTAATTGACTGCCACACCCTCAAATATGGTGGTGTCCACAGCCACAAGATGGCAGCGCCCAGTCCCCTCAGCCCCACTGGGGCAGCAGGTGCACAGCACAGCCGGGTCCAGCCACACCACCCACCTGCCTCCAGAGTCCCCTAATCCCCTCAACCCCCCAGCCTCCCAGGGCCAGCCCAAGGCACAGGCAAGCCTCAGATGGCAGCTGCCCAGCCACCCAGGGCTGACCTGAAACACAGGCAAGCCTTGGATGGCGGCTCAACAGCTGCCCAGGGCCGCCCAAGGTTCAGGTAACCAAGGCTGGCTGAGGCTTGTGCTGCCAGCAGTGGCAGCAGCAGAGGTGTGATGGGGGCATCACCTTTGCCTAATCGTTGGGTTGTCTCCTGCCTCTGAGGGCTCCCAGACCATGAGAGGGGGCAGGCTGGGCTGAAGAACGCCCCCTCCAGTGCATGAATTTTCATGCACCGGGCCTCTAGTTGGCTTATAATATACTTCAGTAAACTTGATAAACCTTCCATAATTTAATCTAGAAGATTAAAAAAAAAAAACCCAGGACTTCATAAAGACTTATTAAACATCTTCTCAAAATTTATGAATTGTGACTAAGTCTATCTTTCTGTCCTAGGAAAGAGAGCAAGAACCCAGCTGGAATGGCTCAATGTTTGAGGGTCGACCTATGAACCAGGAGGGCATGGTTCAATTCCCTGTCAAGACACATGCCTGGGTTGTGGGCTCAATCCCCAGTGTGGGGTGTGCAGGAGGCAGGCGATCAATGATTCTCTCTTATCATTGATGTTTCTATCTCTCTCTCCCTCTCCCTTCCTCTCTGAAATCAATAGATACATAGACATAGATAAGATATATCTATATAGATATATAGATATAGGTATATATTTTAAAGAAGGAGAGCAAGGGACTGGAAATTATGAACAAATATTTCTTTTTTCCTTCCTTTCTTTTTTCCTTCTTCCCTTCCCTTCCTTCCCCCTTCTCTTTCTCCCTTCTTCTCTTCCTTCCTTTTTTTTTTACCCTCCCCTCTTCCTTCTATCTTTTCTCCCTCCTTCTGTATCAGTTTTCTATTACTCAACAATTACAAAATAATTAGCTTAAAACAAAACAAATGTACTATTTCATTGGGTTTATGGCTCATAGGTGAACTGCGTCCTCCGCTCAGGGCAGCGGTTCTCAACCTGTGGGTCACGACCCCTTTGGGGGTCGAATGACCCTTTCACAGGAGTCACCTAAGACCATCGGAAAACACATATTTCCGATGGTCTTAGGAACCGAGACACCGCTCCTCTATCCGTCTCAAGGAGGGTCCGCCCACATGCAGAGTACCCGGCGTGATGACATCATTGCGCCAACCCCATCATATACACCCCATACAAATACAGGTGTATGTGACAGGGTTGGCACCATAATGTACTTATGCAGACCAGTCACACATGTATAGAGAGCAGCTACTGTGTAGAGCAGCTACTGTGTAGAAAGCAGCTGCTGTGTTGAAAGCAGCAGTATTGGAGGTAAAACGACACTTCATGAATTATAATTACTGGGTAAATGTAAAATCATGTACTGTAAAATCATCAACTACTGCAAAAAAAAATCTGTACCATGGGAACTTAATCTGGATGCTGATTGGTCTTTTTATATTCAGCTGTGGTTGATGTGAATACTGCCCCCTTGTGATAGTAACAGGTATGTAAAAAAAAACACAGAGAATGGTGAATCATAGGAAACTTTAATGAACTGTATTGACTGAACTATGCCATGTATCATCTTTTGTATCTATCAAGCTATTGTTATATATTATTTTCATTAGCAAACCATCCCATGACAATGGATCATGTAGAGAAGAACTTTAAGAAAAGAAAATATAGTAAGGATTTTTTACAGTATGATTTTACCTCAATAATTACAGCAGGAATTAAGAAACCACAATGTGTTATTTGTTGTGAAGTTCTATCAGCCGAATCTATGAAGCCAAACAAACTAAAACGCCATTTTGATAGCAAGCATCCAAGCTTTGCCGGCAAGGATACCAACTATTTTACCAAAGCTGATGGACTCAAGAAAGCCAGACTTGACACTGGTGGCAAGTACCACAAACAAAACGTAGCAGCTGTTGAAGCTTCATATTTGGTGGCACTCAGAATCGACAGAGCTATGAAACCTCACACCATTGCTGAGGATTTACTGTTGCCAGCAGCCAAAGATGTTGTTCGAGTTATGATTGGAGACAAATTTGTTATGAAATTGAGTGCAACTTCCTTATCTAACAATACTGTCCGCAGAACAATAGATGACATGTCTGCTGATTTTCTTGATCAGGTAATCCAGAAAATTAAACCTGCCCCACTTCCAATATTTAGTATTCAGCTTGATGAATCTACAGACGTTGCAAACTGTTCGTTACTGGTTTACGTGAGGTATATTAATGATGGCAACTTTAAAGATGAGTTTCTTTTTTGCAAACCTCTTGAAACGACAGCTACTGCACATGATGTATTTGAAATAGTTGGTTCATTTCTGAAAAAGCATAAGATCTCTTGGGAAAAGGTTTGTGGTGTTTGCACAGATGGTGCTCCAGCTATGCTAGGATGTCAATCTGGATTTCAACGTTTGGTACAAAATGAGTCACCAAAAGTCATCAGAACTCTCTGTATGATTCATCGGCAAATATTAGCAATGAAGACGCTGCCACAAGAGTTACAAGAAGTAATGAAAAGCGTCATAAGTTTTGTCAATTTTGTAAAGGTGAGCACTTTAAACAGTCAGCTGTTTTCGCAACTGTGCAACGAGTTGGATGCGCCAAACAATGCTCTGCTATTTCACACTAAAGTGAGATGGTTGTTGAGAGGAAAAGTTTTAAAACGTGTTTTGAGCTTCATGATGAACTCAAAACGTTTTTTAATCAGAAAGCAAGACCACAGCTCGAAGCACTTTTCAGTGATAAAAGTGAACTGCAGAAAATAGCTTACTTGGTTGACATCTTTGCCATCTTGAATGAGTTAAATTTATCACTGCAAGGACCAAATGCAACATGCCTTGATTTGTCTGAAAAGATTTGATCATTGCAAATGAAACTTCAGCTTTGACAAAAAAAAATTGGGTGAAAATAAAATTTACATGTTGCCTACCTTATCTGCTTTGAGGAACATGACATTGAACCAAACAAAAGGATTACGATGATAATTTCTGTGAAAGAACACTTGCACATGCTTGCAGACGAAATTTTATCGTACTTTCCAAATCTACCTGATACCCCATTTGCACTTGCCAGAAGCCCATTCACAGTCAATGTTGAAGTTGTTCCTGAGACAGCACAAGAGGAATTCATTGAACTTATTAACAGCGATGCAGTGAGAACTGATTTCTCTACAATGCCAGTTACAAAATTCTGGATCAAGTGTTTGTAGTCATATCCTGTTCTGTCTGAGACTGTGTTGCACCTTCTTCTTCCATTTCCAACAACATATGTTTGTGAAACAGGGTTTTCCAGCTTTTTGGTTATCAAGTCTAAATACAGAAGTAGACTTGTTGTGGAAGATGACCTTCGTTGTGCTCTTGCAAAGACTGCCCCGAGAATTTCTGATCTGGTGAGAAAGAAGCAATCTGAACCTTCGCACTGACGTTGGCTTTTTACGCATACTGTCGCAAAATGTAGCAGTGTAGTTTACTGTTGTTATATTAAGACTGTTACCCATGCTACACCATGCTTCAAGACAAAGTTTCATTTATTTGTAATTAGAAATAAATATTTCACAACATATAATTACATATTGTTTTTGTGATTAATCACTATGCTTTAATTATGTTCAATTTGTAACAATGAAAATACATCCTGCATATCAGATATCTACATTACGATTCATAACAGTAGCAAAATTACAGTTATGAAGAAGAAGAAAAAATAATTTTATGGTTGGGGGTCACCACAACATGAGGAACTGTATTAAAGGGTCATGGCATTAGGAAGGTTGAGAACCACTGGCTCAGGGTCTCTCCAGGCTGAAAACAAGGTGTGGCCAGGGCTGTGATCTCCTCTGTGACTCAAGGTCCTCATCCAAGCTAATGCAGGTTGTTGGCCAAATTCAGATTCTTGTTGTAATGTTCTTGCTGGCTATTGGCTGGGGTCACTTTCAGCTCCTCCAGGTTGCCCTCAGGTCCTAACTACATGTCACTCCTACAACATGCAGTATACTTCAAAGCCACCAGGAGAATTGCATGCTTCAAATCTCTCTAACCTCTTTTGTTGTTGTTGTTGTTGTTATTGTTAATCCTCACCCACGGATATTTTTCCATTGATTTTTTAGAGAGTGGAAGGGACGGGGAGAGAGACACATCGATTGGTTGCTTCCCAATTCTGGGGATTAAGCCTGCAACCAAGGCCTGTGCAACTGAGGCCTGTGCCCTTGACTAGAATAAAACCTGTGGCCCTTCAGTCCATGGGCCAATGCTCTATCCCAGTGGTCGGCAAACTGCGGCTCTGTTGACTAATGAGTTTGCCGACCACTGTCATATACTACCCTTTACACACAATATGCCACAATTGCCTAATCTTCACAGCTTCCAACTACACGGTAACATTTAGTCTAGTCCAGTGGTCGGCAAACTCACTAGTCAACAGAGCGGCAAACCGCAGCTCTATTCAATAAGCCAAACCAACTAGGGCTCTCTAGCCTCTTCAAAGCATTTACTAATTAAGTCAGACTTTCCTAAAATAATCTCTCTTTTGATGAGCACAGATTCAACTGACTAGGGGCCTTAATTTCAGCTGGAAACCATAAGTGCTTTAAAGATGTCTGAAACATACAGTGACAAGTGGCACTGAGTGGGAGAAAGATAAATAAATAAAGGCTAAGTCATGCAGAAACTTTGTAAACCATATATGAAATGTAGCCCTTGTCCTAACAGTTAGAAAACCTTGAAGGACTGAAAGATTATAAGAACAAAAAATGTTAATATGAAATGGTCAGATCTGCATTTTAGAAGAATAGCTCTAAGGGGCAGTAAGAAAGATAAAGAGGGCAATTCTTTGGAGCCAGTATGTGAGAGATAAAAGTAGCAAAAATAATCCTAGACACTCCCCCCAACACGCTATGACAGACTCCTGAAATTCTCCAACTAGAAAAAAAATTACTGAGCATATATTGTCTGCCCAGGAACAAAGCTTATCACCAGAAAAAGATCCATATTCCCTCTTCCTCTAGCCTACCACAAACATACACGCATAGCCTTTCATAATATAGTTGGATTCACTATTGCTAAATTCATTTATCAAAATTAAAACTAGGCTTCCGAATGCTGCCCTCCAAATCCCAAGACGCCCTGAAAGATTAACCTTTCACGGAGCCTTCCAGGCTGGCCGCCAGTGGGTGACATCAATGCAAGTGATTAATAGGCACTATCTGAGGTCTGCGGGAAGTGCCGACAGGCACGTCCCCCGAGTCACAGCACCAGTCATCTGATCAAGCTAAGAAAACACACCCTGATACTCCCATACCAGCCCCATTTCCTATTAATATGCCAAAAATGCACAGGAATTCTCTTTCTGCACGAGTACCAGAGGTTTTTACAAGTGTAACAGGCCTCCTTCATGTTGTAAAACAGACTTCAGTCATTCGGACTTTTTAGCTCATTCTAGAAGCATCAGTCACAGCACAAGTCCAGGATGATTAGTCATGACTTTCCTGTAATGCTGTTTTGAGTTAACATTTCTATCTCGCTGACCCCTGCGTTGTTCGAGCCACGTGCAGCCTATATCCTCACCATTGATACGCTCGCTCCTCTTGCCTTCTTTCTCCCTTGTCTATTAACAGCCTGTGCTGCTATCTTGGGGCCTTCGAGGCATTTCATCCAAACATCCATATTCACACAAAATGTCCCAACGCCCTCCCAGTACCATCTTCGGTGTTTCTCCTCCCTCCAAGGGACATGTGCTGTGAGCCTGCTCCTTCCTGCCTGGAAATGGCAGCTGGGTTGGTGAAGGTCCCCTCAGATCACCTACCTTCTTCATTTCTCAGAACAAATTCTTTGCCTCAGTTGATAACAGGCCTGATGGCGCCCTAAGTAAAGTGCTCCCCAATACTGTGCTTCCACTAAAGGGTACAGGTTAGACCCAGATGGATGCATAAAATGGCATGTGCCCCATCAGAGGACTCTCAGGTCCCCTGCATTACAGTCCACTTTATCGAAGTGTTCCCTAAAAGGATGGTTACTGGCCCTTTTCCCATGGGGGCTATCAGCTTACAATATAATCATGTAACTGGGGATCACACAGTTCCATTCATTTTATAAGCTTCTGGTGAAGCTAGCATTCCTCAGCATGTATGGCTCACCCTGCACTGTGTGCAGCAATTTATACGCATTATTTCCACTGATCTAGACACGATTCTGTGAAATATGTTAAATAACCAATATCCATTTAACATGAGGAGACTGAAATACAGAGAGCAGCTGCAGCTTGTCCAAAATCACACAGCTTCTGAGTGGCCAGACCAAGGGTCAGAGCCTGGTCTGCCTGGCCCTGAGCCTGGGCCCTGCTCACAGATAACTGCCTTCCTCTTTACCCCTGGGTGAGGCTCTGCAGGAGGTCCTGGAGTCGGGTGGAGGGATGAGTCACCTGGAGGCAGGAAACAATGTTTCTGCCCCACCTCCACCTAGAGCTTACATTCCAAGAAAACCATGTTACAGCTGCTCCAGAGCTAAGAACAGAGCAGGGGTACAGAATGGTGGATGGAAATGCTAACAGCCTCTAGAGGACTGGAGAAAGCTTCCCCAGAGGAATGCGACTCAGGCCATAAATGTGATGAAGAATATTCTGGAGAGAAGAGCAGGCAGCATACTAAAGTACAGTGTTAGAAAAGGGCACTTACCAGGAAAGGCAGGAAGCTCGACGTGGCGGTAATACCAACGGGGAGAGGGGAGAGGCAGGAGACTAGGAAGATTAAGCTGGGCCTTCACGACAATGCTACAAAGTCTGAATATTACCTTTCAGGTAAGGGAGGCAGTTGCTTTTAAGCCAAAGGGTTACAGTGTTAATATGAACATATTTGGTTTCTGTTTGCTTGCTTGTTCATGGAATATGAGCCAAGTGGAAATATGGACAATAGCGTGCAGTACAGAGAAGGACCAGGAGGCGGCCAGGACAACAGTGATCGCAGGACACAGAGAGGCCTGAGCCAGACCAGTGGCCGCACAGGGGGAAAGGGAAGGCCAGAACAAGATACATTTTGAAATTTCTCCACACGACTCACCACCACCTTTTACACCATATATTCCTTAATGACTTGCTTAACGTCTCTCTCCCACTAGATTGCACGTTCCATGAGAGCAGGGTTTTTTGCTGAGTCCCTGTTGCCTAGCACACTGCCCATAAGAACCTCCACAAGAATATTTAGAATGAAAGAAATAAAGCTCAAAGGAATTTAGGGATGGACTGAATAGATGAGAGTGTTAGCTGACTAACATTTCTAGCTTGGGAAACTGAATGGATGGTGACAGAGACTGAGAATTCACACGACAGAACCGTTTTCCGTGTCTGCAGAATCCCGGACTGCTATGTGTTGAAGGCTGTTTCCACTTTGGGAGTGGAGTGCAAGAGAAAGGTTGAGACAGGTTTTACAGATCTGGAATCAGTGAAGCGTTGGAAATGGTGCTGAGGCCATGGAAAAACCAGGTAGAGCCGAGGAGAGGGAGAGAGGACAGGAGCATAAGCCACCTCAAAATTTAAGAGATCAGAGAAGCCAGCAAAAAAAAGTAAAAAGTAACCCTGAGAAAGAGGAAAATGGGGGGAGAAAAAAGGTGTTCTTGGAAACGCCAGAGGGGAGAGTGGAAAAGCAGAGCCTGGCACAGCTGGGGGTGATCAGTTGTGCTATTAGCTATACCCAGGTGAAATAAGACACAGAAGATGGGCCATTTGTATTTGGAAGCTAGATAATCATTAGCATCTTTAGAGAGAACACCTTGGGACATGGAGGTGAAGACTGAATGCAAACTGCTAACTAAAGGGGTAGGAACAGGCCGCAGAGCTCTCATCCTGGAGGATTGAAACCAACGGCCTATTTTGCAAGTTAGAGAAAGGCACTTCTTCGGGCAGAAGCAACCTTGCAGCCGAGCTCATGGGCTGGCAGGCAGAGCGCCCTCTCCCCCTGAGCTGGGTATCTTTGTGCAGGGCCAACCTGCCTGAAACCATGAGGTAGCCCTTGCTAGGAATCAAGCAAGGAATTATTTTAGGATAGTGCGATCAGAATACAAAGTCAGTCTAGGAAAAAGGAAAAAGGGAGCAAATGAACATGGTGCCAGAGATAGAAGAAATACACCTTAGAGTTTAAAAAGCAGGGTAAAGGTTTGAAACGGAGGAAAATAAAACGTATTTGAGGCGAGAAAAGTGATGATCTGATCTGTACTGCTAGTCCACCAGAGCTTGGATACCTGTGCCACAAAATGTACAGATGGGTAATTTTTTCCAGTAGTGTTCAGAAGCTCAGCAACAAAAACAAAGTGAGTAGTTACCTTCTTACATATTTTTCTGGAAAATTACAAAATGCTTCACTATCCATTTTAAAAATTGACAGCAATCACAAAAATCTAGACTCTAGGAAACTACAGGAAAAATAACTTAGTTCCCTCAGCACATAAATTGCAAGTTGAAAGAGAGAAAGAAACCAGGAATCTGTATAGTAAAAAAGGTGAAGAGAAAATTCAAGTAATCATGATGTGTGGGTTTTATTTGAGTTCTGAATCCAACAGACAAATCCTAATATAGTAAAAAGCCTAATATGCAAATTGTCTCCTCGATCGTGGTTCAACCAGAAGACCGGGAGTTAGACCACTCACTATGACGTGCGACCACCAGGGGGTGGTGCAGAACATGGCGGGTGTCCACGATGCAGCACTGGTAGCCGCCGGCAGTTGAGGCACTGCCAGCCCCATTGGGCCCCAACAACAGTGGGACCATGGCGGGATGGTAGAGCAGGTGAGCGTGTGGTGCCAGGCCAAGGCGGGTGCAAGCGGGGGCCTCATGGCCCCACCAATCACCCCGCAGATGAGGACCAGCAGTGGCAGCGGGGGGCGGGGCGGCTGTCCAGCTCCCAGGCACTGAGGGAGCCGGGTCGGGGGCCCAGCCCTGATCAATTGCCCAGCAGAGGGGATGGTGGAGCAGATGAGGGGGCAGCGTCAGGCCAAGACAGGATGCCAGGCAGGGCTGCGGGGCTGCCAGGCTGGGGGCGTGAACTGGGGCCCAATTTCCGCAGGCCACCCTGAGGGACCCCACCCATACACGAATTCGTGCACTGGGCCTCTAATTATAAAATAATGTTAATTGTTAGTAAGAGGTAACTGGAAATTTGAACAAGTGGATTTTGTAATATGAAGGAATTAAGGAAGTTAAGAGTAATATTGGCATGTGGTTATGCTCAAGAGTCCTCATATGAGAGACAGACACAGACACATTTACACACAAACTTGATACAGAACTGGAACTCGCTTTAAAATAAAATGGGGAAACATGCAACAGACTAACGTACTTCGGTGGGGGTGCGGGAGCAGAGTGGAGGAAGTAAATGGGGGAAAAAAGGGGACATCTACAATACTTTTAACAATAACAATTTTTAAAATAAATTAATTAAATAAAAATAAAATAGGAACCTGGCCGGGTAGCTCAGTTGATTAGAGCATTGTCCTGATATGCCAAGGTTGCACGTTTGATCCCTGGTCAGGGCACATACAAGAATCAAATAATGAATGCATAAATAAATGAAGCAATAAATCGATATTCCTCTCTATCTCTCTCTTCCTCCTCCTCTCTCTCTAAAATCAATTAATCATATTTTTTAAAAGAATTAAAATAAAATGGGAAGCAAGAAAGCAAGTGGAGATATAGTTAAAACAAGAATGGCCATGAATTGATAGCTTTGCAGTGGGATGATAGGTACATAGGGTTTTATTGTAATATTCTGGGTACTCTCACGTAGATTTAAATTTTCTTGTAATAAATTTTGGTGAGCATCAAAACAAAAAATTCTATTCTGTGAATAATGAGAAAAAATGCATTAGTTATAATAAATGTCCAGTTAAGGAGATAAGATGAGAAGTGAAAGATCAAAAGAAGCAACAGAAAAATTAAAAGGACTGAAAAGTAGAGAAATAAAGGCATAAATACAAACAGAAAAAAAGGAAGCAACCCAAGTGAAAGACAGACTTGTGAAATGACATTACCACCTTGTGGTCTTTTAGGATATTGCCCCTTAATACTCAAACCGTTTTTTCACCCCTATCGGCATTTGTGGGGATGTTGTGCCTGCACTTGCACCTGGTGTAACTGAGATAAAGGCCATACCTAAGCTTCCATCTGAAAGTTCTTACTTGTGACTTAAACTTTGACTCTCTTAATATTTTCAGCGAGTACCTCCCCTTGTTGTCACAAGGTATACTTACTAAGCTTTATTGTCCTAAATTTCCCATTGTATATATTCATGGTTAGCTCCTAATTTGGTATTTCAGGACCTGATGAACAAATTCTTGTTTACTTCGTCCAACCAAACCCGTAATGGTTTGTTTTTGTAAAACAACTTTATTGACATATAACTGATACACTAAACTCTGAACATATTGAATGTATATAATTTGCTGAGTATGGAGATATGCATACATCCAGGAAACATCATAGCAATCAAGGTAATAAACATTTTTTTAATTCTTTATTGTTTAAAGTGTTACATATAGTATTATATATGTCTCCTTTTTCCCCCATTGACCTCTCCCCAGCCACCCCCACCCCCAGCATATGCCCTCACCCCCCTGGTGTCCATGTCCATTGGTTATGTTTATATGTATACATACGAGTCCTTTGGTTGATCTCTTACCCTATACACACACCCTCCCCTGCCTTTCCTATGAAGTTTGACAGTCTGTTCAATGCGTCTATGTCTCCGGCTCTATTTTTGTTCATCAGTTTATGTTGTTCATTATATTTTACAAATGAGTGAGATCATGTGATATTTATCTTTCTCTGAATGGCTTATTTCGCTTAGCATAATGCTCTCCAGTTCCATCCATGCTATTGCAAATGGTAAGAGTTCTTTGTTTTTTACAGCAGCGTAGAATTCCATTGTGTAGCTGTACTAATAAACATATTCTTCACCTCCACTTATTGTATCCTTTTTTCACCATTATATCTTCAGCCTAATTGTAATTTCTAACTCTTCCATTTCCTTGAGCAATTTATTTACTTTATCTTATCCAACTCCATATAAGTTACTTTCCTCGCAGATTGTGGCAAAGCAGCATAATGTATTCATACAGAACAGGAGTGGTACCTTAAGACAAAGGAGAGGATTGGGAATGCGGAACCAAATGGATCCTATCGCTAAAATGACCCCACTATTCAGCCAAATGGCCCAAGTCAGAACATTCCACCTCTCTCATAGTGGACAACCCTAATAGCCCAAATGCTGTTACCATCACCAGCATTACCGTTGAAATTCTCCATCCATATTTCTCTTGTGTGAGTTTTTGCTGTGTGAGCTCTCTGGGGAACTAAGGCACTAGACTCCTACCTGGCCTCCCATCATTGAGCTGGTAGTCCCTCAATTTGACCCTCCACACAGCATCCAGTTACTTCTCCAAAACACAGACCTAACCATGTGTCTCCCTGCTTAATATCTTCCAGGATTTCTCACCACCCACAAGGAAAGGATCCTAAATGCTGACAGCCAACCTCTTCATAACACAATTCTGGTAGCTTTCTATTCATATTCCCTGCAGTTGCCCCACCTTATAGACTCTGCCCTAGCAATACCAAGCCTCTTACTGCCTCCAACAAGGCAATTTCCAGTGCTTCAGACTTTCTTGCCTTGGGCACAGATTGTTTTCATTATCTAAAACTCATTTTATACCTGGTTAACTCCTAACCCTTCTTGGTTTGTCTTAACTCAGATACTGAGTTAACACTCAGACCTAACACTCACATCTGGCTTCATTTCCCAACTGGGTGTTCCCTTTGCACTTTCACACTATAACCCTTCATGCACTCTATTGTGATCCCAACGTGTTTACTGGTGTCTCTAAACCCCCACCTCCAGGCCCCTTACAAACAAATGTAAGGTAACTGGGACTATGCTATATTTGTTTAAGCCACCCCAGAACTTAGCACGATGCCCAGTATGGCATGGATATGCAATAAAGATTGGCTGCCTTCTATTCTGCATCTATTTGTGGGACTATGATCTCCAATAGAGTGGATGCCAGAGCTCTAATAAAGAGAAGGAGATACTGTTTCAGGCTTATCAGGTTGGGTATCTTTTAATGATAATTAGATAGTAGTAGCAAGGATTCTCTCTTAAACTTCAGGTAGGAGTAAAACAGTGTTCAAGACTTCTGGAAGTAAATACAATATGTATCAAAAATATACAGGATGAAGACAGTGGCGGGGGGTAAGGGCATGGGGTGGGGTGGGGAATCAGGTGGAGGGGAGCTATGGGGGGAAAAAAAGTGGAACACCTGTAATAATCTGAACAATAAAGATTTAATTAAGAAAAAAAAATATATACACATCAGACCCAGAATTTCACTTGTAAGAATTAAAATTGATAATATGCACAAAGATTTTGACATAAGAATGTTTGTCACAGCAGTATCAATATAGTTCAAAAAGATCTAGGAATGCTCCCCTCCAAAAAAAATCTGGGAACCCAAAATGTTCACAATAGAAGCATAACAAATTGTGGTACTGTAGTTTCCCCTCATCCATGGTTTTGCTTTCACGGTTTCAGTTACCCATGGTCAACCACAATCTAAAAATATTAAATGGGAAATTCCAGAAGTAAACAATTCATGTTTTAAACCACATGCCGTTTTGAGTAGTGTGATGAAATCTCATGCCATCACTCCCCATATCCACACTATAAATGTTCCCCACCTGTCAGACACAGTGGCCATCTCGTTGACCAGACCAACTGTCTCAGTATTGCAGTGCTTATGTTTATTTTGTTTAACAATGGCCCCAGAGTGCAGAAGTAGTGTAGTTGGCATTTAAATGTGCCAAAGAGAAGCTGTAGAGTGCTTCCTTTAGTGAAAAGGTGAAAGTTCTTGATTTAATAAGAAAAAATTCATATGCTGAGGTTGCTAAAATTGACGGTAAGAATGAATATTCTGTCCTTGAAATTGTGCTAGTTTGCTGAGACAAACCATATTCACGTAACTTTTATTACAGTATATTATAATAGTGTTTCTATTGTTATTAATATCTTATTGTACCTAGTTTATAAATTAAACTTTATCATGGTTATGTAGAGAGGCATAGGAAAAAACATAGTATATAGGGATTGATATAACCCATGGCTTCAGGCATCCACTGGGGATTTTGGAACGTGAACCCTGCGGGTAAAAGGAGACTACTGCGTAATCATATAATGGAATTCTAGGCAGTCATTAAAAATGATATAATGTGGGAGGAATCCAAGATGGCGGCGTAGGTAAACACCTAAACTGCTGCCTCCCACAACAATTTAAACTGCAACTAAAAGACAAAACGTCTATCACCCAGAACCACAGGAAAGCTGGCTGAGTGGAAGTTCTACAACTAGAAGGAAAGAGAAAAGAGCATTGAGACGTGCACGAGCGCTGAAAAGCTGAGGTACGGAGGCGCGTGATCTGGGCTGGCGGCGGGCGACTGGGTGCGTTGCTTTTTTCAACCTGAACGGAGACAAGCCCCCGATTACTCTGAAATCCAGTCTCTGGGGAGACACGGGGGACCCAAACTCCTACGGGGAGAAGCTGGACTGTCTGCCAGTGAGAGTGGCTTGCTTGCAGAGCTGCGCGCAGGAATAATTGTTTACGGCACTGGGGCACAGGACTCCAAGACGCGGTCGGGGACACAGAGCCGGCTTACTAGCAGCCATTGCTGTTTGCCACGCCCTAACCTAGTGACGCCCTGAGACCCCGCCCCACACAACCTACAAACCCACCCAAGCTCCAAGCAGCTCAATTAGCATAAGAAAGCCTGCCCTATCACAGCTTAACCTAGAAAACTTGCAGCCCGGGTCAGACAGCTCCAAAACCTCCAAACCCCAAGCAAAGAGGAGAAAACTGCAGCTCTCACTGTAGCTCCTGCTGAGTGGCCTCAGACAGTAGCTGACCTGTACCCCATTGGAGATCCAGAAGCCAGTGTACCTAGTGGTCAGTGTGAGACACCAGATTTCAACTCCTCACATCCATAAGTGACACATTCAAGAGGCAGACTCAGTGAGCACCAAAGCCCCACTGAAACAAGTCCTGCCCCATAAGCGTGTCTTCAGCGCAGCACTTCTTCCATTATAAACACAGGGAGTGCTCACAGCTAATTGGCCTGGAGGTCAATTCCTCCCAGCGTACCAACAGCAATTCAGGCTTAACTACACCAAGACTTTGCACTCAGCCCACAAAGGGGTGTACCAAGAGCATCCACATCAGGTGATTGGGGAGGCTGAGCTACTGCCCCCTATAGGTCACCTACCACACAAAGCCACTCCATCAACACAGGGAAGCAGCCAAAATGCAGAAACAAAGAAACATGTCACGAATGAAAGAAACGGAGGAAAGCAAACTACTGGATGACATAGAGTTCAGAATCACATTTATAAGGTTACTCAAGAATCTTCTAAAAACCGCCGAGAAACTTGATGACACTTCTGAGGAGCTTAGTGAGACCTTCAAGGACCTTAATGAGAATGCCAAAAAAATGGAAAAGGATCAGTCAGAAATGAAGCATACACTGTCTGAAATAAAGAATATACAGAAACTCAACTGTAGATCAACATACCCCAAGAATCAAACCAAAGATCTGAAATATGTGGAAACAAAAAACACCCAACCAGAAAAACAAAAAGAAAAAAGAATCCAAAAATATGAAGATAATGTAAGGAGCCTCTGGGACAACTTTAAGCGAAACAACATCCGAATTTTTGGGGTGCCAGAAGAAGGGAGAGAGCAAAATATTGAAAACCTATTAGAAGAAATAATGACAGAAAACTTTCCCTACCTGGTGAAAAAAATAGACGTACAAGTTCAGGAAGCGCACAGAACCCCATACAAGAGGAACCCAAAGAGGACCACACCAAGACACATCATAATTAAAATGCCAAGGGCAAAAGACAAAGAGAGAATATTAAAAGCAGCAAGACAAAAACAGTTAATTACCTACAAGGGAGTACCCATACGACTGTCAGCTGATTTCTCAACAGAAACTATGCAGGCCAGAAGGGAGTGGCAAGAAATATTCAAAGTGATGAACAGCAAGAACCTACAACCAAGATTACTCTACCCAGCAAAACTATCATTCAGAGTTGAAGGTCAGATAAAGAGCTTCTCAGACAAGAAAAAGCTAAAGGAGTTCATCGCCACCAAACCAGGACTACATGAAATGCTGAAGGGTATTCTTTAAGAAGAAGAAGAAGAAGAAAAAGGTAAAGATAAAAATTATGAACAACAAAATGACATCAAATACATACCTACCAACAAGTGAATCTAAAAATCAAGTGAATAAAAAATCTGAAGAACAGAATGGACTGGTGAATATAATAGAATCAGGGACATAGAAAGGGAGTGGACTGACGATTCTCAGGGGAAGCAAGTGTGAGGGGTGCGGGAAGAGATTGGACAAAAATCTTACTCCTATGGATGAAGACAGTGGCGGGAGGTAAGGGCATGGGGTGGGGTGGGGAATCAGGTGGAGGGGAGCTATGGGGGGAAAAAAAGTGGAACACCTGTAATAATCTGAACAATAAAGATTTGATTAAGAAAAAATAAAATAAAAAAATGATATAATGTGAAATTCAAAATTATTCTTTTGAAAAGCAAAGAACAAATGCTGGTTATGAAACAATTGTGGTCAATTTTATGTGTGCATATGTGTGTGCTCATATTTCTGTCATGGGCTAAAGCAATAGACAGACTTATATACATACATTCTTTTATATTTATGCATAATAAAAGCCTGCAAATATATATACCAAAATGAAATAGATTTGTATATTAATTATTGGTGTCTTTATATTTTCTGATTTTTCTACAGTAAGTAGATATCTTTAAAATAATGAGGAAATAATAAAGGTGGGTTTTTTTTAAAGAGAAACAGAAGAAAAGGAGGCTGAGTCCCTGAGGCCATTAAAAAGAGAACATAGGTTGCTGGCCTGAATTTAAAAAACCATCTGAATCTTAAAAGGCCTCGAAAGTTTACAGGTTAAGCTAATTGGTCATGTGTGCCTTAGTGTCAAGTACTCTGATCAATATGTACGTGAGGTCAGTGCCAGTGAAAGGAAATGATCTGGAGAGGAGGAAGCTAGGAGAAAGAGGTGATATCTGCCAATATTATGGGTCAGAGTATTCACATAACCCTTTTCTTGGTTGTCCCACCTCCACCCCTTCACTATGCCTCCATCCTTACTACGGTAACTTGGAGAACATTAGCAACTTCCTCCACTTATGCAGAACAAGAGGATATCTGTGGAAGTAGTACACAAAGAATACCTAGGGTCAAAAAAAAATGCCTAGGGTCTTATGCCTGCCCAGTCTACCTGGATCTGCTTCATTAAACTTGGTCTTCCCTCCACTAACCAGAGCTCAGTGGATAGATAGATCCTCTTACAAGTGCTTGAAATTTATTTAAGTTTAGGTTTCATCAAAAAGCACACTGATTGACTTGCAAAGAAAAACCAGTTAAAAAAAATCTTTGCTCTCATTAGATATAAAATATTTACTTTAAAAATTGTTTTATTCCAACAACAACAACAAAAACACTAAACCTGTAATAGATGAACAAAATTATTGAAGGTTGTGATGGTTAGCCATCTCTGCCAGGGCTAGTCCTTAGGTGTGTAGGGCTCTGAGCAAATGTCTTGAGGCATCTGGTTGACTTATGCAGGGCAGATGGCCATAGGACTCTCAAAAGGGAGAAATGGGAACTGGAGCCCAGAGGCCCTTGTCTAGCCTTGGGGTATCCTGCCTGGATGGCAGTCCCAGTCCAGCTAGTCATACCACCAGAGGAAGACTTTAGAAAGTCACCACGAAGGTACTCCACAGCAAGGCCTCTGTTTGTTCACACCTAATGGTGAAGACGATCTCCATATTCTGAACTGGCCAGGCTCCCTTGGCTGCTTCCCCATGTTTGTTGGTTACTTTACAATTATGACCCCCTGGTTTTTGGCACTTCACCACCACCATTTGGCCTCTACCCTTTGCAGCACTATCACCATCCTTGCTGACACTGCGACAAGTGCTGTGGTAGCTTCTCTGAACTTCTTGGTGATGCTAGAGACCCCTTCAGCTGCTCATTCTGGATGGTCATGGTAAATTATGTGTTCTACCTTTGAAACATAATTCTCTGGTGAGCCTTCTGGCCTCAAATATCCAATTTCAGTATGTCCATTCTCCTGATCCTCAAGAACCCTTTTCCGAAGGCCAGTCATGGCAATACAGGCATATCAGCTTCACCATGTGGGCCACTACTTTTGCAACTTCCAGGAGCCATCCTTGAAGCAAGTTTGCATCATTCCCTGGAGCCCTTAATAAGATGTTAAATTGCACATCCCAAGAGAATGCCCCCAAGTCAATAAACCCTTAAGTTACCAGAGACTAGCTCTATTACTTAGCTTTCGGGTCATCTGTGAGTTGGCCTGTTTTTCATTATTCAATTGCAAGATGTCAATAAAACAACAATCTGTTTTTGTTATCTCCATACTTGTCGCTCCTCTTGTTATTTTAAACTCCTGAATAGACACACTGACCAACGCACTCCATCCATGAGCACACTATCCCAGGTCATCAGCAGTGAAAGTATGATCAATTAGTCAGCCATGTAGTGCCAGGATCTGTCTGAGCACCACCTTACTGCTGCTTTCTTGGAACACTTCTGTCATTAATTGATGCACATTGGGTTTCTCAGGAAACAGATGCCAAGAAAAAAGTTTGAAATGTAAAAGGCTAGGAAAGAAAAGGGGAAGAGGCATTATTTGTCAGGGGGAAATTCCAGACCTGGCAGAGGCTCTGTCAGATCAATGGGGAGTTCAAGGCAAGGACTCGCCACTAGGGGAGTCCCAAATGGGGCTGAAATGGCTAGGTCTTTGTATGATTGCATGGGGAGCTACCCTGAAAAGAGTGTGATGTCAGTTTGAATGATGAGGCAGAGCCTAAAGAAGCTAACAGCTGTGTCAGCTAATCACACGCCACACAAAACAAGTTCTTGCTTGGCAATTTTAGCAGAACTTTTTCCAAATTTGTCATAGGTATTGATAGATATACAATATTATTAAGTTCAATAAGTTAATATAAATAAATATGTGCATGTCTTGTAAATTAAGGCCAACCACCAAAATAATAGCTATATGTATAATTTTTAATCCAGCAACGGTAAATTTTATATCTACAATAGAAAATAGGGAGGAAAAGGAATGGAGTACAATACAAAGGAACACTGAGTTCAAACTGGTTTCAATATAATTGCATTAAATGTTTTAACTCACCAATTAAAGGACTCTCAGATTGAATCTAGAAAATATAAAATGTTGTCTTCAATAGCCATTCAGAGAAAAAAAAACACACAAACGAAACCTCACAAAGTTGAACATAAACAAGGAAAAAATACATATACCAGGCAAATATGAACCAAAATAAATTCAGGAAACATAAAGTAGCAGATTTAATATCTGAGATAGATGATAGATCTAAATATAAAAGAAGCCCTACTTACTGATAAAAGGGACATTAGAACAATCTATGGAGTATTCTGGCACAAATTAGTCAAAATGAATAAATGACCACCAAATTTTTCTTCTTGAATATGTCCCAGTGAAAATATTCTCATGTCCATTAGTAGATATATAATGAGGAAGTTCATTTATTGTATTATTGTTGGTGGTAGCAAAGTTGGAGGCAACCTGGGTGCCCATCCTTGGGAGAAAAGATAGATGAAAAGTGTTGTATGAACATTATAAAATAGTATGCAACTGCTAGAAACAGTACTTTAGAGGTACATATTCATATAGCTACACAAATTCATCTTAAATACTTGGAGAAAAAAGTGAGAACAAGAATGATATCGGCCCTAACCAGTTTGGGGCAGTGGATAGAGCGTCGGCCTGCGGACTGAAGGGTCTCAGGTTTGATTCCGGTCAAGGGCATGTACCTTGGTTGTGGGCACATCCCCAGTAGGGAGTGTGCAGGAGGCAGCTGATCGATGTTTCTCTCTCATTGGTGTTTCTGACTCTCTATCCCTCTCCCTTCCTCTCTGTAAAAAATCAATAAAATATATTTTTAAAAAAATAAGAATGATATCAATAACACATCATTGTCACTAAGGTGGTTTCCTAAGGAGAAAAGCTATTCTCGTCTCAATTAAGTAAGGAGGAAAAAAAAATACCTTGTCAAAGTTAGTAGTTATATGCTCTTTTTTTTAAAATATATATTTTATTGATTTTTTTACAGAGAGGAAAGGAGAGGGATAGAGAGTTAGAAACATCGATTCAGCTGCCTCTTGCACACTCCCTACTGGGGATGTGCCTGCAACCAAGGTACACACCCTTGACCAGAATCGAACCTGGGACCCTTGAGTCCGCAGGCTGATGCTCTATCCACTGAGCCAAACCGGCTAGGGCAGCAGTTACATACTCTTATTCCTTAAACCCCAAACCTCTTCCCTGATGTACTTACATTAGAAAAGGCCTAACAGTCCACAGTCCTACCAGCTGCATTAGTCAGCTCAGAATGCCATATCAAAATACCAGACTTATTTGCTTAAATAGAAATTTATTTTCTCACAGTTCTAGAGGCCAGAAGTCCGTGATCAAGGTGTCAGTTAAACAGTTTCCGATGAGAGCTCTATGCCTGGATTGTAAAGGCTGTGTACTCACATGACCTTTACTCAGTGAGTGTTCGAAAGAAAGAACTTTCTGACATCTTTCTATAAGAACACTAATACTATGGAAACACCTTGTAAGGTTGAATTCATTTAACTTTGACTACTTCCTTAGAAGGCCCATCTCCAAATATAGCCATACTGGAGGTTAGGTCTACAACACAATGAATTTGGAACATAGTCCAAACAACATCCAAAAGTTAGGTGAAAATGGCCCCTATAAAAGGAGAAGCCACATAACATTTCAGAGATAAAAGACAGAAAGAAGTAAGAATCAAAGCCAAAGACAAAGTAGCTAGTGTTCAGATAAGGGACTATCAGCTCATGTGCTTTCTGAGTGAGTTGGAATTTTAAGTAATGAGCACAACAAAGAAAAGGTGATGTGCCCAAGTGATAGAATATCAAAGAGTTCCAATTTTTATATGAAATCTTTTCAAAGATTACTGTATTTTTTTGTTACTGTATTCTAGCATTTTAAAACTAGAGAAAACCCTAGAGCTAATCTTACTTAATCTGTACAAATGAAAAAAACGAAGCCCATAAAACCCATGGTCATCACTGGAACTTCCTGCCTTACACAACACTCCCTCTAGTTTATGGGTGATATTCTGAGTTGAAAAGACAAAAAGAAGAGCAGAAACTAAACTCCATTCAACCCCTTTACAAAGACTGGTGCTTTTAGCAACACCTTCCCCGTCCCAACACCCCCATCTGCCCTACACACACACACACACAAACACAGCTTAGTTTTCACTTAATTGCAAAAGATAAATGAGTTAATGTTGTTATATAAACATACTAGAGGCCCGGTGCACGAAATTCATTCGGGGGGGGCGGGGGGTTGTCCCTCAGCCCAGCCTGCACCCTCTCCAATCTGGGACCCCTTGAGGGATATCTGACTGCCGGTTTAGGCCTGATCAAATCAGGCCTAAATCGGCAGTTGGACATCCTTTTCACAATCCAGGACTGCTGGCTCCTAACCACTCACCTGCCTGACTGCCTGATTGCCCCTAACCACTCTGCCTACCAGCCTGATAGCCCCCTAACCACTACCCTGCCATGCTGATTGACCCCTAACTGCTCCTCTGCTGGCATGATCACCCCCAACTGCCTTCCCCTGCAGGGCTGAGGGGACTGGGGGACTGAGGCTGGATGAGGCTGAATGCTGCTAGGACTGGGTGAGGCAGGACTGAGGGGACTGGGGGATTCTAGCTGGATGAGGCGGTGCTGAGGGGACTGGGGGACTGAGGCTGGATGAGGCAGGACTGAGGGGACTGGGGGACTGAGGCTGGATGAGGTGGGGCTGAGGGGACTGGGCACCACCATCTTGTGGCTGTAGGTGCTGCCATCTTGTGAGGGCATGGCAGTCAATTAGCATATTCCCTCTTTATTAGATAGGATAGTATCAGGTAACATAGGACAAAGAACTCTGCTTGCCTAACCAAGAAAGAAAACTCAGTGCCAAATGTGGTCAAGTGGTTACACTTCTTGTTGATTTTTCTTTTCAGAATATTTCAAAGCTGGAGCTCAGAAATAATTTTTATCAGGATTGCTTTAGGTTCTTGTTAGGGATGTCATCAAGACAGGCTTTTACAAGGCACCTACACAACCTTCTGCTTACATGTGAAAAAAAACTGCAAGGGCACAATCAACTTTAAAATTTTTCCCAAGTGTTACAAAACTGGGAAAAAAAGAGAACAGTTTGAGTTAGATTGTTAAAATGTTGTGAGATTAAAATGGCAATCCTTTATCAACTAATTACTAAAGATACAGTTTTTATGAGATGAAATAAGTTTCAACTATTAAGATTCACAATATAGTTGAGAAAACAGACTATAGAAATTGCAGTAGAAACTAGTATGCTGGACTCATGATTGTGTTGAATTAAAATAATACAGTAGAAATACCTGTAACTGACAAATCTTTAGAAAACAGTTATTTCCTGCATAATGAATTATTAATGACTAGAGGCCCAGTACACAAATTCGTGCACGGGTGGGGTCCAGCTGGTCCACCCTGATGGGGGCTCATTGGGGGTAGGACCGGGTGTGGGGAGGGGCCACGAGCAGTTGCTGGTCAGCCCTGCCCCCGACCGGGGTGGTGGGAGCCAATCGGGGATGGGGCCGGCCCTGGGGAGGGACCATGGGAGGACTCCAGGGACTGTCTGGCTCAGTCCCTATCTGCCAGACCCCAGCAGCAAGCTAACCTACGGTCGGAGCATCTGCCCCTGGTGGTAGGTGCACATCATAGCAAGCAGTTGAGTGGCCTTAGCATATCATTAGCATATTACACTTTGGTTGGTTGAACGGACATTTGGCAGTGAGTTTTCTTTCTTGGTTAGGCAAGCAGAGTTCTTTGTCCTATGTTACCTAATACTATATGTTACCGGAAAACCAGACACTTAGCATATTAGACTTTTATTATATAGGATGGCCACTTTGCTTTTTTTTTTTAATATATTTGTATTGATTTCAGAGAGGGAGAGGGAGATTGAAACATTAATGATGAATCATTAATCACCTGCACCCTGCACGCCCCCTACTTGGAATTGAGCCCACAAACCAGGCATGTACACTGACTGGGAATCCAACTGTGACCTCCTGGTTCATAGATCAACACTCAACCACTGAGCAAAACCAGCGAGGCAATGATGGACACTTTAAATATTAATTTCTGGTATAAATCAATGATGATTGGCTTGGGCTTTGACATTTATGCAATACTATGAGAAAAACAATTACAGATTTTGACTGAAACTCATCTAGAGAGGAAACATTTTTTCACTGCTGTTTCAATGTTATGGACATACATTTTAAAAATATGCACTGTGTAGGGCTTGACAAGCTACTGGGATACTAGATTCTAAGAACACTAAATTCTGGTCACCTCCAGGAAATCAGTGGCAGTTAACAAACCATCTGCATACTTCTCTAAATTCAGACTCAACTAAATAAAAACCAAATATGCAGAAGTATGTGGTAAAAAATAAAATTATTTCTAACTTTAAAAGTAGTGAATATAGCTTCCCCAATGAAGTCCTATCAACTCAAAAGTTATTCTGGATTGTCATTTCCAAAGTTTATGTCTCTCCAAGATTGATTGGCAATAATTCTTAACTAATTTAATACTGCCACTTGATAAATATAAAGTTCCATTACATACCAGTGATACTATCAAACTCATATTCTTAATGAGCATAAAATCTACTCGGGAAGGCAAACTCATAAAGACAAATAAGATGAGATAAATTCACTGATAAGAGGTATTCCTGGGCACTGCAGTGAGGCAGGGGAAGAGGGCCAGAAGGGATAATTGGGCAAGCAGAGAGAGATGGCTTTCTGGAAATTATGTTTTCAAAGTATTTTGAGCAAAGCTTTTTAAAGTTTTAACAAAGTAAGAATTGACCGGGTCTAAACAATAAGCAGCGTGGGGGGGAAAAAAAGCGGAGATACATACAAGATTGATATGTTTCAGAACTATAAGCAGATGGGTGTTGCTCTATCTTAAAGTATAGGGCAGGGAGTGAGCCTTGAAGCTGAAGAGGTGAGACCAAACCAAGGAAGTCTTCAGCTCTATGTTTGGATACCATTTTAAATAGTGAAACCACCAACAAAAATGAAAAAGAAAAAATGGCACTAAATAAATGTATGGTGAAAGGGTATTTGTTTACAGAATGAAAGCTAAAACAAAAAGGCAGAGTCTGCTTGTTCAGCCCCAGGCGAGAATGCACATGTCCAGCAACTCAAACGTTGTATCACTCTGCACATGTGCGTGTCCACAGATGACCACAAAAATGACCCCAAGAATTGACTTTGAGGTTACAAATACGTTTTAGTAAGTAGGCAAGTTAAAAAATATGAAATCTGCAAATAATGATAGACTGTGTGATTGTGGTTGTGTGTATATAAAACACCACACCCTGATGTAGAGAATATATCTTCTTTTGAAGTAAGCATGGAGCATTCCCAAAAGTGGACCACATATTAGGTCAAAACATCCATTTCCATAGGGCAGAAATACTGTAAACAACACTTTCTGATAACAATGAAATAAATCAAAATATTAAGAACCCAAAAATAAAAAAGATCCTCCCACCTAGAAATTAACTTTCTATTAAACAAGCAACTCAGGTAAAAAGAAAAATACAAATTCTGAAATATAATTAAAACTCTACACGTTAAAATATGTGGTATTTGTTAAAGAAGATACAATTTTCAGAATCTTTAACATCTATAACAATTCAAACTAACCTATATAATAAAAGTGTATAGTATGCAAATTGTTCCCTCGACTGGGAATTTGTCTGGGAGTTCAACCAGGGGCCAGGGCCAGCCGAGGGGAGGGAGTACCCAGCTGGCAGCCGCTAGGGACCCTACCAAGTGCATGAATTTCACACACTGGGCCTCTAGTCAATGATATTGCCAACTAAAAAACCTACATTAAAAAGCTTGTACCTTGAATGATGGTGTAATAGCTCCTATTGTACCAGTGCTCCCATAAACTTGTGAGATGCATGCATTTATTTATTTATTTATTTATTTATTTATTTATAATATATATATATAATATATATATATATATTATATATATGCCTAAGCAACCGGCCAGCTGGCCGACTGGCCGACCAGTAGCTATGATGTGCACTGATCATCATGGGGCAGACACTCAACGCAGGAGCTGCTGAGTTGCGGTAACTTGGCAGCTGTGGTTCTTGAGTAACGCACATGGAACCAGAGAGGAGGGAGTCTGATTCCAAGGTAAGTGATCTGAGAACCGCCCTCTCACAATCCAGGACCCCTTGGGGGATGTTGAAGAGCTGGTTTCAGCCTGATCCCTGCAGGCCAGGCCTAGGGACCCCACCAGTGCACAAATCCATGCACGGGCCTCTGCCCCATTGGTTCCCCACTTCAGGTCTAGCTCCCCACCGGGCCTCTAGCCCACTGCAGAGGTTGTGGGTCTGGCCCTTACACAAACTTTTCAACTTGATTGCTAAATGATGAGACGTGCAGAACCTACTGGCTGGGCCCCAATGTCTGGTGCCCACACCCATTCACTTAATATCGATTTCCAGTGAAGGCAGTTAATTTTCCCACTATCACTATCGGCTGGAAAACCGGCTGCAGCTTCCCTCCTTCCAGGTAGACAGTAGCACCAACGGGCAACCTCTGGGAAGGGAAGGAGGCAAAGGAGCAGCTCAGGTGGGAAGGAGGTTCCTGCTGCCACAGGACTCCACCTGGGTGGAAGGGCCTGGGCAGGAGCCTGACATTGAGCAGGGTCCTGCCCTAGGCCAACTAGATTCCAGGCTAAGTAAATCCTATGTGCTAAATAATTGCATTTTGCAGCTAAATGCCCACAAGTTGTCAGTTACCACCAAACTTAGGTTAAAGTGAGATGAAAGAAGCAAGACAGGTAAAGAGAGAAAGTGACATAATATTGGGAGAAAAGAAGAGGGAACCTGATTCCGGGTGCGTCACCTGAGAACCGCCCTCTTGCAATCTGGGACCCAATCCTCGCAGGCCAGGCCGAGGGACCCTACCAGTGCACGAATCCGTGCAACAGGCCTCTAGTAATAAACAGAACTACATAAAAGCACTAGAGAGCAACCAACAGCAAAATATAACTAGAGCAGATTTTAGAAAAAGAGAGTAGCATTAAGTTGCCCATTTTGTTAACATTAAGCCACCAGTCAGAGGTTTATGGAACAGCTAAAACTCAGAAAACTTGCAGCCTTACTTGAAGAACTAAAGAACAGAGTTCAATGCAACCTCAATAGCTGGAAAGTATGAAAAGAAATTCCAAGAAGGATCCAGAGAGAAATGGCACTAAAATCTGCATATACATTGTCAAAAAATTTAGCTACTCTCCAACTAACAGCAACCAGAGCATTTGAGGTTTGAGGATAGCCAAGTTACATGCCTATTAAAATAAACAAAATCAAGTTTCCAGAGGATCATACCAAAATCAAGTGTATCTATAATATCAATCATAATGCCTAGGACACAAATCAATACTATATATACAAAGAGGAAAATGTAAAGTATACGCAAAAGAAATCAAATCAATAGAAGGTCCCTAAGATTGACCCAGTTGTTGAAAATAATAGACAAGGATTTTAAAGCACCTATCACAACATGCTCAAAGATATAAAGACTATGCTCATCATGAATAAGAGATCTGAAAAGCAAAACAGAATCTCTAAAAATAATCAAATAAAAATTCTACAACTGAAATAATTGCCAAAACGCTCGGCTGGTGTGGTTTAGTGGTTGCGTGTTGACACATAAACCAGGAGGTTCAATTCCATCAGGGCACGAGCCCAGGTTGTGGGCTTGATCCTCAGTAGGGGGTGTGCAGGAGGCAACCAATCAATGATTCTCTCTCATCACTGATGTTTATCTCTCTCTTCCTTTCCCTTCCTCTCTGAAATCAATAAAAATATATAATCACCAACTCATCAGAAACAGTGGAGGTAAGACAGTGTACTTAGGAAATACAAGTTTTGAGGGGCAAAGAATATTTATGTGTGCAAATTGCTCTCAAATAATTCACAGTAAGAAATAAGAGAATAAAGCAAAGTAAAATATTGGGGAACTGTGGAAATGAATATATTTAAGTGTACTTAACTATTCTAGTGACTTTAGAAGTCTCAAATGATCAAAATAGTTATAAAAACAGATGGATCAGGATATATAGATGCCAGTGTTATGTATGCTAAAAGTTATGTTACATGTAATTTCCTGATTTTGTCAACTGACAGAATTTAGAAGCAGTTAACACCCCAGGAACAATTAATACACCTGGCAATCACCAAACTGGGACAAACTGAGCAACAAAGTGATTGTTACAGATTTGGCTCATAGAATTAACTATCTTTGTGTCCTTACTGATAGAGTTGAATAAGGAAGGTACAGCTCTTCCTTACAGTGAAAGTCCAGTTTATGAATGTAGGAGTAAAGAGGGAATAGGAAATCAACATCCAGTAAACATCACAGTAATTGTTTCAGGCAAAACTGCCAATAGATGCTAAAATTAATTTTTTTAAATCAGTTTCCAAGTATCCTCTCCAAGATAATTAAAATGAGAAAATGGGGAAACACCACTTTAATCCAGAGCTAAGGGCACACCAATTGTATGGTAATCTTAACAAAAATACTTATCTTTTATCAGATTAAGAAAAAAGTAAAAAACAAATATGAAATGGGAAAAACAAATATGAAAGGAAAAACAAATATGAAATGGGAAAAACAAATATGAAATGGGAAAAACAAATATGAAAGGAAAAACTGTGACGTTGAATTAGAAATTGAAGGTGCCAGTATGATCTCAATTTCTAAAAGATAAATTTACATACAATATAAGAGGTAGGTGTGTTTTCTTGCTTTGCCAGGTAGGATCAGTGATAGCCCAGGAACAATAAGCATACAGTTTCTAGACCTAAGTATTTGAGTACTATTCTCTCTAAAAAGAACTAGGCTCCTTGGAGAAATGGTTGATTCCAGGGCTCAGGAAGGAAAGGTACAAAATTAGAAAGTGAGGTTACATGCTCAAAAAATATTGGTGCATATCAAAATGTCACTGGAACCAGATTTGATAAGGTTCCCCAAAGCTAAATCTCATACAATTTTAATAGTAATACAAATATGTCCAGTAACATAATCCACTGAAAATAGAAACCTAAGAGTCTATACTTAAAAAACAGCCACATGGACGGTATATGGTAAGTAGATAGATACAGAGTGTATGGAGTATGGAGTAGATAGAATTGAAAAATATTTTGCGGCCATCACAATAAAAATTGGTTTAGACAATTATCAAGTGTTGCTAAATCAGGAAAGAGGGAATGTTGAACAACAGACAAAACACATCAAAATAACTACATAATCTTAAAGTATCTCCTCAAAGGTTGCTTATTATTTACAAGGAGGAAACTATTCAGTGAAAACACAGAACAGTACTTTCAACAGGTGATCAAAATTAGTATTAACAATGAGTTCCTCAGATGTGATACCCTAAGAAGGTCACATCACTTTTCTAGTATTTTGGCTGGAAATAAATAAACTCAATCTAATCATTAGAAAACACCACATAAACCCAAATTGGAAAGCATTCTGTAAAACACACACACACACAGTCACTCACTGCTGACTTTATTATGGAGAATTGATCTCATGATAAACATTATCAGAAGGTAGGGATTGTATCTCTGTATCTCCATCTAGCACATTACCTGACATTAATAAATGCTAGCTGAATGGATACTCCCTTCCTAGACTGTAGATGCTAAGTCCCAGACAGTGTCATGTTTCCAGCACCACGCACAGTGAAGACAAAGGATAGTGGTTAAAAGAATAATGAATTTTTACACTAGGTAAACAGAATTTGTTTGTAAGTTACATAATATTCTATACTCTTGTCCCAAATTTTCGAAAGTAAACTTTTTTCAAAACTTTTAAACACTTTATTATAAAACCAGAGAATCAGAAACTTAAAAAATGACTTCAAATAGTTATACACTAACATTAAAGTCTTTTGTTTTCCACAAAAGCAAACCACAAAAATTAGTCGAAGTGACAAGATTTTATGGAGACGCTGCAACTAGAACCCAACTTTATTGTTACAACCAATTTTTTATTTACAGAATATAAATCTCTTCAAAAAGATACATTCCTTCATTTAATCAATGGTAAAAGGCCTTATTAAACAGAAATAAAGCCTAAACATCAATTATATTTTAAACAGAAATACAAACAGCTTCATTAAATGTTTACGAACATAGAGCAAAAACATATTTTTACGTAAGCAGTTACATGAATGAGGCTGTCTTTTCTTTTCTTCACTGGCAACCCCATTTTGTCCACAGAACAAGTTTTACTTAAATTAACAGTAGTAAAAATGTAAAAATTAAATTTTAAACATGAGAATATGCAACAACAAACAGGAAGTATCTTCATTAACAAACAAATTAACAAGTTCTCAGATACTTTCTGAGGCATATCAAAACACCTCCTTCAAAAGTTGCATTCATTTGAGAGGTATCAATACATTTTCAGTGCTGAGACTATTTGTAGCACTTACAGTATATACAAAGCAGCATTATACTACTATGGTTCACATTTGATAAACACAAATTTAAGCTTTCTGCCAATTTCCCAATTTAACATACAACTACGGTAATGACAATTATTCACTGGGGTTTTTTTCCTCCTGCATCTGAAATTATCATTTCAGAACATGGAATGATGCCATATCTTCTTTTTTTAATGATATTTAAAATTCAAATATTTCACATCATGGAAACTTCTTCATCCAGCTGTACAATGGCTCCTAGATACAGTTTAAAAGTTTGCCCTTCACAAATTCCACCAATTTATAGTTACTTTAGTACAAACAAAATGAAACTTCTTCAGATTATTGGACAATAAAATGTCAGTGTGTCAGTACCAAAACTGAAGTAGCAGCACACCACAACCATGGTAAGCAAATATTCATATTTTCTCCACAGCTTTTTGGGGGTCTTTTCCAGGTCACATGAACTAGTTTACATGGATACCATCAGGTCTCAACCTAGCTTTGAAAGTTCCTGTTAGAGTTTTAATATTTAATTAATGTAATAATTTAAATTAGCCAGCTTTTTCTTATTCATCACTAACTAGTTTAAATACACTATGTAGCCTTTTCAATTTTTATAAGTATCTTGTGTTTGTTAAAATGATTAATGGGTATTTATACCTTTAATGGATTAAGATGTAAACAAAAATATTGAGTATTTTACACAATTTTTTTGTAACTAGAAAAGCTATAGGATTCATAATTAACACATTTTATTTTAACCGGTTTCGTAACATCAGTAGCACAGTAAGTGCATAGGAAAGAAGAGAAAGCAGATTTCAGCACAGAAATCTACTAAAAACTTTAATTTGGATGCCCAACACCAACGGGTCTTCTGTATAAGCACTACCATTAGTTTTTCATGGAAATAGTGAAATTTTCTATTTCAAATTGTGATCCTGAAATAGAATTTTTAGCATAAAAATTGTGTTCAGAAAAATCTAATTCATTATGTAATGTATCTTATTAATTTCAGTTTTAAAGTAATGCAATCTCAAGCATTTTCTTTCATAGTAACACATTTTAGAGACCAAGCTTCAAAGACAGGGGAAGTTCATTTGAAATAATTGATATGCTTTTCTGTCCAAAGATATCAAACCCAAAACGTAACACTATAAGGTGTTATATAAGAAGAAATAAAAATAACTAATTTCTTTTTTAAAAAGAAACAAAACAAAAAAAATAGACTGCCTTATGTAACTAAGTTTCCCATCAAAGGACATTCTAAAATCTACTGAACTGAAGAAAAATCAGAGCAAATTAACTTTCAAATAAAGATAAAGCTGCTTTATCACATACTTATAATTCCATTTTCATCTGTGCATAACAGTTACTAGCGTTTGCCTTTTGTGTAAACTCTCCTAGCACAAAGCACTATTAACTTTGTCTATCAACTGAAGTCTGTATCACTTTGGAATGCAGTATAAATGCTTATTAAAGGTAATTTAAAGCAGAAAATCAAACTGATAGTATTCGTATTTATATTATAAAGCAACTAAAAATTTTACAGAAAGCTTAGTGTAATGAAATACCTGTATAATTAGTAAAGTGGAGATTTTTAACTTGCAACAAAGTGTGTGGGGAGACTTTTTTCTTTAATTCTGGAAGTTTTAGTAACATATTTCTGAAGTTCAAATATTTTCAGTCCAGCAAAAAAGTAAATAGCAGTCATTAAAATATTATATCCTTTTGTTGTTTACAATCCCATAATAAACAACTTTATATCTAGAGAAGCCACATGAGATATGCTTTGATTGAACTAACAGCTATTATTTACCATATCTCTTGTATACATGGGATTTAGAGTCACATTGAGATATCAAAAATTTCATATTTTTATTATAGAAAAAAAGTTAACCATGGAAATAAGAGATAATATTTCAGTTTGCAATCATTAAATTATATTTTAGCTTGAAATCATGGAATGGAATTCTCTGTATATTAATTGACCACTTGCAGGAATCTAACCTCACAAAAACTAATGAACAACTAAAGAATGAAGAAGTCATATTAGGCACTGAGAGGCTACATAAATAAGTACTGACATTAACAAAAACTGATAAACCCTATCTCCCGTTCCTCTTGTTATTCTGCTGTGCAGCCAGAGCTGCTGGCTGTTTCCAGTATAAAACCAAAGAACTGGATCAGTTCCTTACAGAAAATTTTCTTTAAAAGGGAAGAGAATGAAAAACAATACACAATCTCATATGCAAGATACAATTCACACTAATTTACAAATTTTTATTTACACTGTTTTATATACATTCCAGGCAGACCTAGTTCATGAGTTTTGTGCTCATTTTGATCTCAAATGATCATGTGAACAGTGTGATTTACTACCACATCTCTTTGATTTCCAGAAAATGGTGGTAGCATGGGGTTGGGTGTTGGGAGGTGGGGGAATCAAATATTACTGGTCAGGTAAGCTCTAACAAGTATGTCAAGAACAGAGAGGGAAAAAATGTGGAATTCTGCTTGTTAAAGCATCCAGGCCACTATGGTCTATTGACTAACAATGAGTATACATGAATGCCACTTCTCTAACAACCATCTTCATATTTACAAAATGAGCTTACAAGTTGAGTTATTAGGTAAGGCTTTCAAGTTCCTTAGCTTAACATAAAAAAGGCAACAGACATCTCAAGAAGCCACAGGACACATTTTAGAGATGTCTCTCCTTTAGAATCTCTTAAATGGTCAACAAAAAGGAAAGCAACTTTGAACCCTATTAATAGCCTGCAGCATGATCCAAAAAAAAATCTGTACAGAACTGGGAGCATCACAACATCCAAAACCTAACCAAAGAGTGAGGGAAATATTTTAACTATCTGATTATGTTCCCAAGATCCACTAGATACTTCTAGGAGTGAGAGCCTTTATTAACCTTTACATTTACTTCTATATGAATCTTTCTGAAATGTTTATTATAGTGTCACAGCTAGTATGCAGAGTCTATCAGCAATGACTCAGTGAATCTCTATTCAAAATAGTTTGAAGAATATGGAATAAGGTAGAAAAATGATCTTCTCCCCTCTGTTGTAGATATATAACGTTGCACTTTAAGTCAGAAAGCAAAAAAATCAAGAGTATTACATATTCTTCATCATTGAAAATAATATTCCAACCACAGATGAAAATCCCACCAAAAACAATTTTTCAAGTATACTCTAACATTATATAAAAAGGCATTCATTGTTTAATTGGTTCCATTCAGTCAATTAAGTAAAATTCTATTGATTCTACAACAATGTGGTTTATAAAAACAGAAGTGAACATTTTTAACATTGGGGAGGTAGAAAACAAATCTTGGTCTAACACTGTTATAGATATAAACAGATTTTCATATTCTATTTATGTAACTAGAATTTACCATTTAAAATGGCCTTTAAGTGTTTCTACTTGATTACCTTTAAACATTTTGAGATAACCCAAGTATTTTAAAGCACTTATCTGAGAATATAAGTCATTTGGAATAATATATCAGACTCCTCAGAAGATTTCTCAGAGGATAATTTGTAGTTGCATATTCTGAATATGCAGATCCATTAAGCCAACTTTGTACATGGGCACTTATGTGACCAAAGTGAAAAGCTTGTCAGACTAATTTTCTAAGTAAAGACAACCATGACTTACTCAACTCCACATGGCAGTCTTCAAAACATGAAGCTTACTTATCCCAAAGATCTAACTCCCTTCCATATAATTGTTACCATCCTCACTCCAAAACAAAATAAAAAATGCACAAACAAAATCAAGAGAAATAAAAACAAAATCTTCCTACAAGGAGTATTTCTGCTTAATTCACATTTTGATATATCAGATTTTAAGTGTATAAGATCAATGCCTTAAATGTTCCTTATTTAATTCTTTTAACACCTCAACTTCTCTGAACCTACATATATCAAGCAATCATTTGCTATCATTCCAAAGAAATGAAGCCAAACTAAAACATGAAGCCAAAATGTAAAAATGAACCTACAGGGGTAAACAGAATTCATCTAAATGACATCTTCTTGTTCCCAAGTATTCTATCTTTGTCTCCAAAATTAGCAATTGTTCTACTAGCTATTATTTAATAACAAAGATATCAAACATCTCAATATGTAAAACAAAACATTTGGTTAGAAAAAACTTGACACACTAAAATCTTAAAAGCAAACTAGTAACTTAAATGACCACATTTAATATATGAGAACATTATTGAATGTAGATTTTGGTGACACAAAATCATCATATCTATTCTAGGATTATACAGTAAATATTTATACTGCCAGACTCTGTAGGAAGAGGAGAATTAAAATCTAAGGGAAATTCCCCCCAAAAAGATGTACCACTACCATAGGTAGTGAGTGTATCTCACATTCCTAGACAGGTATTTTTCAAAGAACAACCTAAGGTATCTATATCAGTGTCTGGCATTTCAAGAGTAAATGATCCATTTTACTTACAGTGCATCAAGATAAAGTTACAATGAACATCTAGAACTTTTAACTAAAATTAATCTTATTAAAGTAAAAAAAAAAAAAAGTTTTCCTCTGGAACATTTTCATTGCTTACACTTAACAGATGAGATAGATTAAAGCAGTCACAGAATCATGTTACATTTATAATAAATAATTCACATATAGCAAATTAAATTATCAAAAAGATTAAATTGACATCTTTATACCTATTTGCAGATTGAACAAATTTCTATCTACTGCATACTGACAGCAGTAGGTATATTTTTTTACCTCATTCAGTCTATTTAAAAAACAAATTGGTTGATAGAGGCATAATTTGTAAAGTAAGATAACCAAATTAAATAACAGAATCTTAACAAATAATTGGCTTTTCGGAATTTCTCAAGAAAAAATTCACAAGCATTGTTCAGCTACTTGGGAATAATTACATCTTTACTCAGGCATTTTTAATGCAGTCACTTCAGGCTTCATTTTAAAGTACTGGTTAAAACGAACAATTGCATACCTAGAGAGAAAAGAAAATAACAAAATTAGTCAAAGCTGAAAACTTAATCCTCCCTTTATTTCCACTCACCCCTTCTCAACTAAATTTTTTTTTAAGTTTTACGATTTTTTCAAAGAACATATTTTTAGTTTATTGCACCACCTACTGGACACCTTTCTAATATTAAGTGCATTTAACAGATTAAACCAGATTTCCTCTCAAACCATGTATTAAATGTATGTAACCTTTATAATATTTTATTGAAAATAATAACTACAATGTCCCCTATGAGTTCTCAATGTTAATTCAAAAGAAAGTAGAGATAAATATAATACATACAGTAAAATTAAACTTACCCAAGGAAATCAAACTCAATAGTGGAGTATTTGGCTTGAATCAAAGCCCACAATCCCCAAAAGAAATGAGAAGCCTAAAAAGTAAGGCAGAAAAACAAGCATTACAATAATTCATTTCTCTTTTTGATTTTTTTTGGTATTTTTAGAGAGAGTGGAAGGGAGAGATGGGAAAGGGAGAAAAGATAGAAACATTGATGAAAGAGAAACATCAACCAGCTGCCTCCTGCACACCCACTACCAGGGTTCAAGCCCGCAACCTGGGCATGTGCCCTGACCTGGAATCAAACCATTGACCTCTTGGTGCATGAGTTGACACTCAACCATTGAGTTACACAGGCCAGGCGACAATTCATTTCTTTGTAAAGCAAATATCATATTTTTAATTTTTCTCTTTTTCATCAATTCCATAAAAAATACTTTATTGATGTTTTATATAAAATATCTAAAATAAGGTAATAATTAAGTGTACAGTTATCTAGGTGGCTATAAATCACTTATGTCTAATCCAAAAGAGGCTATAATAAACTACTGTCATTTAAAAACTGTAACCCAACTTCTATAATCTGTTTTATGTAGGCAGAGTTCAGCATCAGCACTGATAGGTGTTGGTTAAGTGGTGTTTTTATTCAAGTTTCTTTTTTCTTTTTGGCAAAGTGTTTTTAATGATAATAATTGATAACAACCTCTCATATAAAATACAGTATCAAAGGACCTCGTTACTTGACATAAAAATATAAACAAAATAAAAAATCCAAATCTCAAACCAAAAAGAAAAAATTAATGTGAAGAATGTTCTAGGGGTAACAAATATCTGGAAACAATTTGTATTGATCCAACAATTCTGCATACCAATCACAACATAAAATATGACGTTATTTATGTCAGAGAAAAATGGGTCTTAGGAGAAAACCAATAGCTGTGTAATTAGGAGCTGTAAAATCATTGTGTGCACACTTTATGATCATTGTCACTTAAACATGGTATTTGAAGATTCTGATAACACCAATAAAACTCCAAGAAATACTTGAACTAGAAATATTATTTCAAAAACTTTTACCCTAAAAAGATCTCCTTTAAAAAAATCAGTTGTTGTAAATTATTTACCCAAATACATGTAAGTTTATTTCTGGACTCTTAGTTCTGTTCCATAAGTCCTTGTGTCTGTTTTTCAGCCAATACCCAGTTGTTTTGATTATTATAGCTTTGTAGTAAAATTTGAAGTTAGGGAATGTGATACCTCAGGCTTCATTTTTTTTTCTCGGGATTGCTTTGGCTATTCAGGGTCTTTCGTAGTTCCATACAAATCTGATGATTTTTTTATTCTATTTCTTTTAAAAATTTCATTGGGATTTTGATAGGTCTTACATTAAATCTGTGTATAGCTTTAGGACATATTGTTGATTCTTCCAATCCATAAACAAAATATCTTTCCATTTCATTGTGTGTGTTTTTCAACTTCTTTTAATAATGCTTTGTAGTTTAAAGGAGCCACAAACATAAAATGGAGGGAAAAGGCCTCTTCAACAAATTTTGCTAAGAAAATTGGAAAGCTACACACAGGAAAGAATGAAACTACAGTTTGTCCCATATACAAACATTAACTCAAAATGAATCAAAAACCTAAATATAAGACCCAAAACTGCATAAAAGAAAACATAGGTATTACACTTATGATCTTAGTCTTAGAGGAGATTTTATAAATTTGACCCAAAAGACAAGAGAGGTAAAGGCAAAAATAAATGAATGGGACTATATAAAACTAAAAAGCTTCTGCACAGCAAGAGAAATAGCCAACAAAACAAAAAGGCAACCAACCAAATGGAAGATGATATCTGGAAACAACAGCTCCATCAAGTGCTAATATCCAAAATATATAAAGAATTCATACAGCTCAACACCACACAAACAAACAATCCATTTAAAAAATGAGCAGAGGACCGGAACAGACACTTCTCCGAAGACGACATACAAGTGGCCGAAAGATTTATGAAAACATGTTCAACTTCATTAGCTGTTAGAGAAATGAAAATCAAAACTACAATGAGATAACACCTCACAGTTAGAATGGCTATTATCAACAAGACAAGTAATACCAAGTGTTGGAGAGGTATGGAGAAAAAGGAAACCTCATTCACTGCTGGTGGGAATGTAAACTGGTAAAACCACCATGGAAAACAGTAAGAAGGTTCCTCAAAAAATTAAGAATATAGTTAGCATATGACCCAGCAACCCTTCTTCTGAAAATATTGAAAACATTTATTGGCAAAGATATATGCATCCCTATGTTCACTGCAGCATTATACACAGTGGCCAAGACATGGAAACAACCAAAGTGTCCTTCAAAAGATGACTGGATAAAGAAGAGTGATAAAGCCCTGGCCAGTGTGGCTCAGTTGATTGGGCGTTGTCACATGCACCAAAAGGATGCAGGTTCAACTCCCAGTCAGGGGACATGCTGGGATTGCAGGCTCAATCCCTGCCAGGAGGCAGCCAATCAATGTTAAGATACCACATGGATATTTCTCTCTCCCTTCCTCTCTCGCTCTAAAAATCAATTAAAAATAATAGAGTGGTACATATACCCTATGGAATACTACTCAGCCATGAAAAGATGAAATACTGCCATTTGCAACAACATGGATGAACCCTGAGAAAAACCATGCTAAGCAAAGTAAATCAGAGAAAAGATTTAGAACCATATGATTCCACTCATAAAGAGGGCATAAAACCAAAACTAACAAACGAACAACAAACAAGAAACTCACAGACACAGACAATAGCATGGTGTTTACTAAAGGGAAGGGGTTGGAGGTAAGGGAGTCAAATATATGGTAATGGAAGATGATTTGACTTTGGGTGGTGCAATATACAGATTCTATATCATAAAAATGTGCACTCAAAACCTATATTATGTTATTAACAAGCGGCACTCCAATAAATGTAATTTTTAAAAAGTGTGTTGCTGATAAAAATCTCTATTTAAAATATACTGTTGCAATTCATTATACTGTATCATTAATCTACATCAGGGGTCCTCAGACTACGGCCCGCGGGCCACATGCGGCCCACCGAGGACATTTATCCAGCCCGCCGGGTGCCGCTGCCTGTTCTGCTTAGCAGCTGACTCGTCCCAGGCCCGCAGTGTGCATAGGAATTTGTTCATAGGTTTTTTTTAAAACTATAGTCCGGCCCTCCAACGGTCTAAGAGACAGTGAACTGGCCCCTGGTTTAAAAAGTTTGAGGACCCCTGATCTACATATATAAAAGCCTAAGCAACTGGATGACTGGATGACCGGATGGTAGCTATGATGCACACTGACCACCAGGGGGCAGACGCTCAATGCAGGAGCTGACCCCTGGTGGTCAGTGCGCTCCCACAGCGGGAGTGCTGCTTAGCTGACAGATGGGCGCCAGAAGTTGGGCTCACAGCTGGCAAGAGCAGCTGTGGCAGCATGAGCCTCTCCCACGAACACTCCCCTTGTGTGCCAGAGCAGTGGTGGTGGCAGACACAGTGAGCTGGGATGAGTGGGAGCAGCACAGCACCCAGCTTGGGCTCAGGCTACTCCCTGGCCACCTGCCACTTCGCACACTACTTCGTGCTGTGCGAGATCGATGCAGACAGTGGGCTGGAGCCCACCGAGCTGGCAGGTAAGGCCAGGCTGCAGTGAAGTGGAGGTCCATTGATCCCTGCAGGCCAGGCCAAGGGACACCACCAGTACACAAATCTGTGCATTGGGCCTATAGTAGGATATAAAAGTTCCCAACAAATACAGATATTATAAAGAAAAGAAAAAAAAAAAAAGAATAGCCCTAACCAGTTTGGCTCAATGGATAGAGCATCAGCCTGTGGACTCAAGGGTCCCAGGTTTGATTCCGGTCAAGAACATGTACCTTGGTTGCAGGCACATCCCCAGTATAGGGTGTGCAGGAGGCAGCTGATTGATGTTTCTCTCTCATCGATGTTTCTAACTCTCTATCCCTCTCCCTTCCTCTCTGTAAAAAAATTCAATAAAATATAATAAAAATAAATAAATAATACAGTAAAGAGTAAACAGCTAAAGTCACATGCATGGGGAACATATTGGTTTAAAATAAAAGGATTGGGCTCTGGAGTCAAACTGCAAAAATTATTAGCTTTATACTGGCTTTGAACAGTTTAACTCCTCTGTGACTTTGTTTACTCATGTGTAAGAGGCAAGTGTGATATTATGCTTTACAGTAAATATATACTCATTCCACATCCATTGTTCCTGGCTCATAGCTCCCCCAAATCGTTACAATTTCCTAAGCATAAGCAAATGGGAGCATCTTTTGTTATAATATTTGGTCTTTCATCACAGGTTCCTGAATAATTCCGGGGTCACAGAAGTTTAAGAAATATCTTATAATTCATAAGAAGCCCTTTTCAACCACACTTGAGTTTACAATATGAGGTGACTTCTAGAAAGCCCCTAAGAAAGAGAGCTAGTTGCCAGGGGAACCTGCCAAGTGATTAGAGAGAAAACTTTCAGCCCCACCACCTCCTAATCTTTGAGGAGAGGAAAGGGGCTAGAGATTGAGTTCAATCAGCAATGGTCAATGACTTAATCCATATTGCCTATGTAATGGAGCCTTTATAGAACCCCAAAGGAGAGTTCAGGTTGGTGTACACATAGACATGCTGGGAGGTTGGTGCGCCTTAAACACTAGGGGAACAGAGTTCCTGCATTCAGGACTGTCTGGACCTTGTCCAATGTACCTCTTAATCTTACTATTCTTATATATGGCCTTTATATTATCCTTCATAATACATTGGCAAGTATCTGTAAATGTTGCTGAGTTCTGTGAGCCACTCTAACAAATAAATCAAACCCAAGGAGGGAGTTGAGGAATTTACAGACAGTAGGTAAGAAGCACAGGTAACAACCTAGACCAGTGGCCGGCCAACTCATTAGTCAACAGAGCCAAATATCAACAGTACAATGATCGAAATTTCTTTTGAGAGCCAAATTTTTTAAACTTAAACTTCTTCTAACGCCACTTCTACAAAATAGACTTGCCCAGGCTATGGTATTTTGTGGAAGAGCCACACTCAAGGGGCCAAAGAGCCGCATGTGGCTCACGAGCCTCAGTTTGCCGACCACTGACCTAGACTCACAATTGGCATCTAAGAGGGGCAGGAAGGACAACAACAAAAAGGCAGTCTTGTGGGACTGAATCCTTAACCTGTGGGATCTAACATTATCTCCAGAACTGAGTTAAATTTTTAGGATACCTAGCAGTCACTTCTGCTGAGAACTGGAAAATTATTTGATGGTGTAAAATAACACACATCAGAGTAGCAATAATAGTATCTATACCTGGTATATAACAAACATTCAATAAATATTATTACATTAAATTAGAATGATAAAAGTGATAAAAGATTTTTTAAATGGCCTTTTTACCTAAGTAAGTACCTTACACATATGAGAAGTAAATTATGAGAGGAAACTAGAGGGCTGGTGCACGAAAATTTGTGCACTGATGGGGGAAGTGTCCCTCAGCCCAGCCTAAACCCTCTCGCAATCTGGGATCCCTCAGGGGATGTCCACCTGCTGGCTTAGGCCCCCTCCCCGGGGAATCAGGCCTAAGCTGGCAGTCAGACATCCCATCCCTCTGGCAGCCTGGGAGCCCTAGGGGGATGTCCGACTGATGGCTTAAGCCCGCAGTCGGATATTCTTAGCGCTGCCAGGGAGGCAAGGCTCCCGCCACCGCCGCTATGCTCACAGTTGTTAGTCCGGCTTGTGACTGACTGGAGCTCCCCCTGCAAGAGTGCACTGACCACCTGGGGCAGCTACTACGTTGAGCGTCTGCCCCTGGTGATCAGTGCACATCATAGAAACCAGTTGGTCTGCCGTTAGGGTCAATTTGTATATTACCCTTTTATTATATAGGATGCCTTTTTTTCTTTTCTGGAAAGCCTACAAACCAGAGGTTCTCAAAGCTGTCCATCAAATCCATGACAGGTTCTTAAGATCCAAAACTACTTTCATAATAATATGTTACACCTGCCTTTTTGACTACGTTAACATTTGCACTGATGGTTCAAAAACAATAGTATTTGAAACTACTGGTACCTTAGCATACGTCAAGTGAGTGATACCAAACTGTATTGGTGTAGTATCCTATATTCTCCATCACCACGCACTAAACAGTAAAAAGTCAGTCTCCCTAAAGAATGTTCTTAATGAAATCTTTAAAATTATTAATTTTATTAAATCTCTACCCAAGTGCATGCTACTCTAACAGTCTATGAAATTACATAGAAAGCACACATAAAGCACGTCTACTACATACCCAAAAAATGGAGATTGTCTCAAGAAAAGCATTTAAATGAGTTGGAGATCTGAACCAAGATGGCGGCATAGGTAAACACCTAAACTGCTGTCTCGCATAACAATTTCAAAACTACAACTAAAAGACAAAACGTCTATCACCCAGAACCCCAGGAAAGCTGGCTGAGTGGAAGTTCTACAACTAGAAGGAAAGAGAAAAGAGCATTGAGACGTGCACAAGCTCTGAAAAGCTGAGGTAAGGAGGCGTGCAAATCGGGCTGGTGGCGGGCTCCTGGGTGCACTCCTTTTTTCAACCTAAAGGGAGACAAGCTCCTGATTACTCTGACCTTTAGTTTCTGGGGAGACGCTGGGGACCCAAACTCCTACAGGGAGAAGCTGGACTGTCTGCCATCAGGTCAGGAAGTGAGGGTGGCTTTCTTGCAGAGGTGCGCACAGCAATCATTGATTACTTGCGCTGGGGCGCGGGACGTGGGGACTTGGAAATGCGGAGATGCAGAGATGGCTGACTGGCAGCCATCGCTGATTGCCACGCCCTAGCCTAGTGACTCCCTAAGACCCCGCCCTGCAGAATCTACAAACCCACCCAAGCTCCACACAGCAGCTTTTGCATATAAATGGTCTGCCCTTTCACAGCTTAACCTAACAAACTGCAGCTCTGGTCAAACAGCTGCAAAACCTCCAAACCCCAAGCAAAGAGGAGAAAATTGTAGTTCTCGCTTTAACTCCTCCTAGGTGGCCTCAGACAGTAGCTGACCTGCACCCCATTGGAGTTCCAGAAGCCAGTGTACCTAGTGGTCAGTGTGAGACAACACCAGATTTCAACTACTCACATCCATAAGTGACACACTCAAGAGGCAGACTCAGTGAGCACCAAAGCCCCTGAAGCAAGTCCTGCCCCATAAGCGTGTCTCCAGCACAGCAATTCTTCCATTATAGACACAGCAGGTCCTCACAGCCAATTGGCCTGGAGGTCAATTCCTCCCAGTGTACCAATAGCAATCAAGGCTTAACTATACCAAGACTTTGCACTCAGCCCACAAAGGGGTGCACCAAGAGTGTCCACCTCAGGTGATAGGCTGAACCACTGGTCACCTACCACAGAAAACAACTCCATCAACACTAGGAAGCAGCAAAATGCGGAGACAAAAAAACATGTCACGAATGAAGAAATGGAGGAAAGCAAACTACTGGACATAGAGTTCAAAACCACATTTATAAGGTTACTCAAGAATCTTCTAAAAACCGCCAAGAAATTTGATGAGACCTCAGAGGAGCTTAGTGAGACCTTCAAGGACCTTAATGAGAATGCCAAAAAAATAGAAAAGGACCAGTCAGAAATGAAGCATACACTGTCTGAAATAAAGAATATACAGAAATTCAACTGTAGATCAAAGGACCCCAAGAATCAAACCAAAGATCTGAAATATGAGGAAACAAAAAACACCCAATCAGAAAAACAAAAAGAAAAAAGAATCCAAAAATATGAAGATAGTGTAAGGAGCCTCTAGGACAACTTCAAGCGTACCAACATCCAAATTATGGGGGTGCCAGAAGAAGAGAGAGAGCAAAATACTGAAAACCTATTAGAATAAATAATGACAGAAAACTTTCCCTACCTGGTGAAAGAAATAGACTTACAAGTCCAGGAAGCGCAGAGAACCCCAAACAAGAGGAATCCAAAGAGGACCACACCAAGACACATCATAATTAAAATACCAAGGGCAAAAGACAAAGAGAGAATCTTGAAAGCAGCAAGAGAAAAACAGTTACCTACAAGGGAGTACCCATATGACTGTCAGCTGATTTCTCAACAGAAACTATGCAGGCCAGAAGGGAGTGGCAAGAAATATTCAAAGTGATGAACAGTAAGAACCTACAACCAAGATTACTCTACCAGCAAAGCTATCATTTAGAATTGAAGGTCAGATAAAGAGCTTCACAGACAAGAAAAAGCTAAAGGAGTTCATCACCACCAAACCAGGATTATATGAAATGCTAAAGGGTATTCTTTAAGAAAAGGAAGAAGAAAAAGGTAAAGATAAAAATTATGAACAACAAAATGACAACAAATACATACCTACCAACAAGTGAATCTAAAAATCAAGTGAATAAAATATCTGATGAATAGAATGGACTGATGAATATAATAGAATCAGGGACATAGAAAGAGAGTGGACTGACAATTCTCAGGGGTTAGGGGGTATGAGGAGTGCGGGAAGTGATTGGACAAAAATCTTACACCTATGGATGAAGACAGTGGCATGGCGTGAGGGCATGGGGTCGGGTGGGGAATCAGGTGGAGGGGAGCTATGGGGGGGGGGGGGGGAGAGGAACACCTGTAATAATCTGAACAATAAATATTTATTTAAAAAATAAATAAATGAGTTGGAATTGTGAGCTCAACTTGCACATGTATAATGGAAAACCATATTTTACTTAAAACTAATAAACTAAAGTTATAAAACCAATAAACTTTTATCATGTTAACATTAAGATGTAATGATGAATGCACTGTGGAAAAACTTGTTTCCCATAAATCTGTCCTTGAATATGCTTTCATAACAAAGGAAAAAGAAGACATCTATAATAATAAAAGCATAATATGCTAATTAGACCGGACAGCTGAACAACCTTCCTGATGAAGCCACAGCAGAGGGGGCCGAGGCAGAGGCGGTTAGGGATGATCAGGCAGGCAGGCGAGTGGTTAGGGGCAATTAGGCAGGCAGGTGAGCGGTTAGGAGCCAGAGATCCCAGATTGCGATAGGGATATCGGACTGCCGGTTTAGGCTCAATCCCACATGATCGGGCCTAAACTGGCAGTCAGACATCCCCCAAGGGGTCCTGGATTGCAAGAGGGTGCAGGCCGGGCTGAAGGACCCCCTCCCCCACACGAATTTCATGCAATGGGCCTCTAGTATAAAATATAAACACTAATTCACAAATAATCCTAACTCTAACTGGAATCCATTCATTAAACAAATAATTACTGGGCACTTATCAAGTAGCCAGGCACTATTGTTCTAGGGATTGGAAATATGGTTGTGAATAAAACAAAATCTTTGTCCTCAAAAATACTATAATGGAAAAATTGTAAAGAACCACACTTTGTCATTATTTTGAACAAAAATTCACAAAATTCAAAACAGAAAACTGTTTTATAAGATGAAAATTTAAACAGTTGTTAAATCATATGAAGAATCTTTTGTTAAAATTTAAACTTACCAAAGCAAACTGATTGACTTGAATGAAGAGTATTTCTACCTCCTTTTCAGTAACTTCAGTCCCAAAGCCCTTATATTCTTTGTAGGCTTCAAGGTAAGAGCGCAGCCACTGGTCCTGTAGTTCTCTACCTGGGTAGAGACTATAATCTACATCACTCACACCTAAAGTGAAAAAAAAAAAAAGAAGTGCAATGAAAATTTTAAAAACACATTCTCTTATGTACTAGTATACCTTTAATTCTTACTATCTACATAATTTTCAGAGAAAAAATAAAACATCTGGCTAAAATACTAGATTTAATCAGCATGCATTAAAATACACCAATCATAATGTATTCTTAAGTTTGAATGCACAATACAGTTGACCACCATAATCAATTCACATTGCTTCAATTGTTCCTCAGTGTGAAGCTTGAACTACCTGCATCAGAAGCACCAAATCTTTTCACTAAGCAGCCTAGAAGATTCTTGTGCACATTAATATCTACAATATTTCCTAGAACTGTGGCTCTAAATCTTTCTTGACTATTACTCACAGGGTAAGAAAGACATTATATTGAAACCTCATACACACACCTGATATTAAGTTTTACAAACCACATTTACCCTAACTATACGTTCCAACTCCAACTTTCTACTCCTTATTTTCTGGTCCTTGCTTTAAAATAATTACGCCACAAATGTGATGTTATCATCTGCAGTTTGCAAAATCTAAGCCAGAAGATACAGTTCATACTATTTTGCCTAGCATTCAAGGTTCTTCGTAATTTGGCCCAAATTTACTTCTCTGATGTTATAACCTATTCTCCTGCATGAATTTTATATCCTACAAAAATAAGTACACTGCCCCAACCGGTTTGGCTCAGTGGATAGAGCATCGGCCTGAGGACTGAAAGGTCCCAGGTTCAATTTCAGTCAAGGGCATGTACTTTGGTTGCGGGCACATCCCCAGTAGGAGGTGTGCAGGAAGCAGCTGTTGTTTCTCTTTCATCAATGTTTCTTACTCTGTATCCCTCTCTCTTCCTCTCTGTAAAAAAATCAATTAAAACATGTTTAAAAAATAATAAGTACACTCATCTTGGAAGTTTTCTCCCTTTTTCCTATAGTACCCTCCTTTCTATTCTATCTGCACATGCAAATGCTACCTAACTCTCAAGTGTTACCGTTTTTCTATGCTACCTTTCAACTGTTAGTTTATTTTCTACATAAAATCATACTAAGATCAGTGGAGTTTCCTCTTTCACACCCATAGCAATGACTATCTTAATACTAACACAATTATTATTTATTATATAAACAGCTGCTTTCCCTTCCTACAGAGATGTGGAAATATGTACAGTACATATGTAGAGATATGACATGCATATGATAAGCATAGTGTAGCGAAATTATTGAATACATGTAAACTGAAACTTTTTACCCAGCCAGTAACCTAAACTGTATTAAAATATATGAATGCATGGATGTATACAAACACAAATTCAGCAATGAAAAATTCCTACTAGGTGTAAACCATCTAGGGGAATTTCCTATTCCTTAGTTCTAGAGCTTTTCATGTTTCTAAATTTAGTCATAAAATGTATTTTAAATTAATTCAATTTACATTAGAAAAACTAAACCTTTTATACTTGACAGTACTAATGGAATAATTTCCAGGGGGAAAAATGACCAGATTTTCAATTATTCAAAGATACACACACACACACACACACACACACACACACACAAAAAAACCCTCAAGCTTTTTAATTAATCAACATTTCAAAAGCCCAATTACACAATGGAAATAGCAAAGGCTTTTAAATGATTTTTAAAATTGATTTCAAATCATAGTCTATTTTACTGTGCCCTTGATGAGTTATTTCCTTCATCTGTATACTGGAAATATTACCTAACTTAAAAAACTGTTGTAGAGAAAAAAATAAGGTAAAATAAGACTTATAAAAGCACCTTGCACTGTGTCAGGCCCTAATAGAAGCCACAATAATTATTTCTTACTAAAGGCCCAATGCACGAAATTTGGGCAAGAGTAGGCCTTCCTTCCCCCAGCTGCTGGCACCACTTCTCTCTGGCATCCAGGACCCAGGCTTCCCTCGCAGCCCTGGCTTCGTCCGGAAGGTCGTCCAGAAAGACGTCCGGAAGGATGCTCAGTCTAATTAGCATATTGCGCTTTTATTATTATAAATTTCCCTTAAGACATTAATAAAGAAGTCTTCTCTATCCTCCAGTAATAAACAAAAACAAGTAAAGAACAAAGGACAGAAAAAAGTTAAAAGAATTTTGCTCCTCTTCCCAGTTTATCTATTTTAAAGAAAAAAAAAAAAATTCTAAAAGTGTCATATCAAAGTTACATTATGCTAATCCACTAGTTAAGCCCTGGATTTTACCTGCAAATTCATTGAAATGATTTCCAATATCATATGCCAGGTAGTTGTATCCAGAATATTCATAATCAATGAACTGTACATCACCTATGTGAGACACAAAAACAAAGACATAAGAAATCACATATAAGATCAGAAAATCCCTAAGCTATTTGTAATTAAATAGCTTTTAATATTTTGTCTCATTGTACGTGCTTGGTTACGTGCACTTCTGAGACAATACAGGGTAAGGCTGTGAATTTATGGCAATGAGCTTTACAAAATTCAATTATGTATCTTTGTCAACAGCTTATTTATGAACATTAATGTCCACTATAATCAAGATAAGTCAAAATACTGTATATAGTCATTCTCCAAATTCAAACAAAAGCAAAATGTCTTTCACCACATGGGGGCATCAGTTACTTAAAAATTCAAATTTAATTAGAAGTGAAAACTAACTTTGGAAATTATTATCTAAGCAATTTTTAAAAATCTGATACTTCAACAGTGAACTAACAAGCTAATTTACATACAGGAATCAAATATAAACTTTCAAAGACTTGAATTCTGTGAATCCTGCAGTTATGCTATTAACACTTGCTGATCAACTTAACAATATCCCTAATTAAAGAATTTAGTTGCAATCAACCTCTTAGATTGTCTTAGGATGCCATAAACTTAAGTTTCTAATACATACCTGAGCAGCATTAAAGTGGTTGTTTTATCTTTTCTAAAAAACAAAGGTACACTGACTACTATAGGAGATATGGGGCTCAACAGAGATACATGTTTTGGTTTTTTTAAGAGACAAGAGAAAATGTTGTGCGAGAGAGAGAGCGAGAGCAAGGCAAGAGCAAGAGAGAGAATATGAATCTAAATGGGTCACACTGTCTATGTACCAAGTATCACAAACTCAAAGGCTTACAAGGGCCAACAGTTAAAATGGATACATAAACAGAGACACTGTAAGAAGAGTTTGTAAGTTGCAATTGTGAAAATAAATAGCATATACCTGGTTACCCTGTCTTTTAAAGATAGATCATACTAAGTTAACAAACTCCTGATCTTATACACTCTGGCATTTCCTCCCTCCCAAAAAAAGATTTTTTGAACTATAATGTATTGATATAGATATGTATGTTTAATTTGGAATATATGTTGATGATATTCAAACTCAGAAAAACAGAATTTATGACAAAAAAATGTCACAGCAAATGAAGTATTTTACATAAAAGTAAAATTTTAATGTAATTGTATTTAATACATCATTCAAAACTTGTATAAATAATAGTCAAGTCTAAAGTAAAGTGAGAATCTAAGTATCAAAGCTCAGTTATCAAAATCTATATGCATATTGACAAAATAAGATTTCAAAATGTTGGCAACTACAATAAATCACTGCAATTCAAACATCATAAAATATTACATTGAATTCACAAAAAATAATCCCATGGAAAGTCTTAAAGTTAACCAAATCACTCTACTAAAGTGTAGAATGAGAAGACAGAGTGTGTTTCAACCAATCACTTTAAATTTTTTTCTGGTTACCATTGGGAATGAGAGTGAAGATCACTATCATGATAAAACACTTTGTAGCCATGAAAAAGTTTTTTTCATTTTCAAAGATGATTTAATGACCAGGAGAATTAGAAATGTTATATGAAGAAGATACAAAATAGTAAATGCAGTAATCCAATTTATTAAAATATTATGCCTAAAGAGGAAAAAAAGAACAAATAATACATGGGGGGAATGAATGGAAATAAAACCAAAATAAAATATTTCAACTGGTTTCATTACCAGTGATAAATGACCCTTTTTCTTTATACTTTAAATCCTTTACAATAAACATACTTTTAAGAGGGGGAAAAAAGATAGTTTAAAAAAATTAAGATGAATTCTCTACAAAACTGTAGATAGGTAAGAGACTAAAACACAATGATTTGGGATATGCCTATCCACTTGGTCTACAAGTAATCAGGATTCAAGATTTACCAAGTGGCACAACTGAACTAATGAAACAGTTTTAATATAAAAATGTTTTCACTGCAGCTGTTGATTGTTTTAGCTCTTTAAACATAAAATTCTTGTAAAGCTCATATTAACTGTTACATGCCAATAAAAATACACAGCCAGTCCTGAAGCTTACTTGCCACATAAACAAGTTTCTATTTCAATTTTCAAAATTATATTTAGAATTTGGCAAATAAGTTAAAATGGCAGGTAAAATATGCCTGCTTATAAATACAATTTAAATAAAGCATAGATCATTTTAACAACAGTTAAAATCTGTTTCAGTATGAATGTTTTAGCAATGACTTTTTGTAGTAGCATTAATTCATTAAAACTATCCTTTATTTTTATATGCTATGTCGAGTTTATAAATAATGAAATTTTAAAAATAAGAAAATGAAGCTAAGAAGATACAGATGAGGCTGTTACCAGGCTCCGTGCATGTGAACAAGTGATGCGATAAACCTCCAGTCAGTGCGTTTAAGAAGCACGGGGTGCGCCGCCACATGGCAGCAACAATGGCATACCTAATCTGTAGCAGATGAAGAAAATTTGGCAAACTCACATTTTACAAGACACAAAGCTTAAAAGGAAAAAAAATTTAAATCCGCATTAACTATTCTTTTTCAAACTATTGCAAACAAAGTGGAACTCAACCTTAAATTTAATCTTCTGCAACAAAGTAAAATTAAAGACGCCTACTTCCCTTACTTTGGGTGCCAGAAAAATCAAATTACTACAAAATGCTTTCTAGTAACAGAAAGTATACTAAACCTTTTTTCTTCTACAAATTTAACTTCCGACTTCTAAAATTTCCATTTAGAGGAACGTTGACATCACTATTAACAATCAATAGTTTATATGGCATGATTATCTTGTTAATTTTTAAAAACAAATTTTAATAGGATTTTAAGAATGGAAATAAATGTGAATACTCCTTAAATTTTTATACAACATTTTATATGTATATGCATTTTCTGAGGAGATTCTCAAGTCTCCAAATTCTCAAGGGATCCCTAACCTCTGAAAAGCAAAGGGGTATGCTTTAAAGGCTAAGACTATATATTATTTATCTTTATTAATTACCACACTGACTAGCACATAATAGGTAAAGCATAAGATTATTAAATAAAATATACTCTGAATTTTTAAAAGCTACATTTTTCATTACTATATTTCTTGTATATCTTCACAGTAATAAAATCCACACACTACCTAAACAAATTGTTCAAATCTCAGTATAGCTGAAAATAGCCCATTTTTAAAGTACTTTAAAACCAAATATATATATATCAACTAAGACTATAATTCACATGACATTCATTTGTACTCCTTTATTTTACTGTTATTAAGAAGAAAGGAGGAAAGATAAAAAGTAAAATAACCAATATAAGACCGTGAAAATCTTTCGAACTTACTCTACTTTGTCTGTAGTTTTATATATACAGTATGTATGTAGTATGATTATAGTAATGTTAGCAACATACTTTCTCTCTTACACAGAAAAAATGAATACTCTGCTCTGGGAAACCATCCCTCTGGTATCCAGTAGTAGCTTTACCATAGCACTCATCATTCTGAATGTAAATATTTGTTTTCATAATCTGACTCCTCCGCCACAGAGCATATGGCTTCCTGAAAGGGCAGTAAGTCCCTCTCATCTTTCATCATGCAATCCACAGAGCAATACCTAGCGGAAGTATTAAAATGCTAGTGGAATAAATGAAGGTTTTTCCAGAGAATGCTGGAGACACAATGATAACACACATTTAAATGAAGTATGGGGAGAATAAGCATGAAAGAACAAAGGGTGGCATTTTTGACATTCATATTCAAGTATATGATTGAACATACAATGGGACTGAATGTATGTACAGAAAACATTAAACTACTATTTTAGGTAGCTATTTTTACAATCCATTTAAGTTTTTTATTACCTGATTTAGGGATATTTTATTTTACGCCAATTATGATCTGAAATACAAGTTAAAACAAAGTTTAACTGTCCTTCATGAAAATTCCACCCTGTAAAATGTTACCAAATACAAAAAATAAATTTGTATTTAAATTTTAAAATAAAACCAAACAAAAAACTATCCCTCTCCTAAGTTATTAAAATGTCAATAAAACAACCACAATAATGCCTTTTCATGAATAACAGAATAGATAGGATTTAGAACCAATCAAGGGATGAAAGAATAGTGACTCACCCATTTTCTATTTACATTGTGTAAAACTAAAGAAAAAAATAGTGACTCACCCATTTTCTATTTACATTGTGTAAAACTAAAGAAAAACCTGGTTTACACTGTAATTCCCAAAAAAAACTTTTTATTTCCATTCATTTGTATTTCCCTAAATAGCTGTAACTCAGCTTCTTATATTTTGCAAACATAGCAAATAAACAATGATTGCCATTCCTGAAACTTAAAGTTATATATTAGATCTTTATATGAGCTTTTATAAAGAAACAGGGAGAGGGAGAAAATGAAACCACCTCCAGTTAACACTATGACAAAGCATTAAGACATGAGACAACAAACTAAAAAACTTTAGCAATTATTTCTAACGTGTCAGCAACTAAAGGTTTATTTGAAATTAAAATATTAGATTTAAAATGAGGCAATAGCATTATTACTGTTTGTTTTACTTAGTATAAATTATTTTTAAATTAATTATTGATGAATTTAGAAGATGACTAGTGACTGGTTAAGTCTTATCTTACAGTTCAAGAGCAAGAACCACTGCTTTTGATTTTCTTATTATGTAACAATCCTATCATGATATCATTAAATAGTCTTTTCTTACCTTTTTAAGAAGTCATGTCACTGAAGACGAGAAATGGGCTGCTGTTTTTAAAAACCACCTAAATTCTGGGACTAACTTTTCAAAAATCTTGACAGCTACCATCAACTTCAGAAAGGAAGCTCACTCTTCTCTCATATTCCTGAGTCCTGTCAACTGACATGGTGAGAAGAGGCAGTATTTCTTCCTGTAATGCCTACCATTCCTATAACATTCACAGGTGAAAATGCCTATAAACTGTAGGGAGCTCATAGTCTTCGTGTGTGTCTCTATGTGAATATGTACTTATATAGTATATACATACATACATACACATACATATATACAATCTTAAACTTTAAATTAATCACTCAAGGCACAGTTAACATAGAATCTGTAAGTTGCACTGAAAGGCAAACTGCATTGTCATCACATACCTAAGAACCAAAATTCTCCTAGTTATAGTACATAATTAACCTTCCTACTTACAGTAACCATTTTAACTTTTTCACAGATACATTTTGTAAAATGGATCCTAGACACAAAATATAGGGGTTGGCAAACTATGTATGCTGAGGCCAAATCCAGCCAGCCCACTGCCTGCTTTTGTAAATGAAATTCTACATGTCTATATGTCTATATTCCAGACATATTTATGTATTATCTAACTATGTTTGCACTACAACAGAGTTGCACAGTTGCCACAGAGACTATCATATGGAATGCAAAGCCTAAAGTAAGTACTATCTAGCCCAAGCATGTCAAACTCAAAAGCTAACAAGGGCCAAATAAACAAAGTTTGAGTGGGCCACATAAAAACAAAAGCTTCAATTTTCATAGAAACATAGGGTTTATTTAGATAAGACACATGCTGAATACAAAGGGCTGAAATAAATGAGTAATCATTAGCATAAAATAATAGAACATTTTAATAAAAATTAATGTTTTCTTAAACATTTAACTTACCAGACACTGAATAACTGCACAAATTAATAAGTGTAACGCAAATAAATCTATTTTTCTTGTTCTCCAAAAGCAAAATATTTCCTATTGCACACACCAAACAAATCAGTACAAGACTAATGACGTGGCAATCAACTGCTAAAATATTCGCTGCTAGTATTAATGGAGAGAAATGGTGCACCTACGCCTAAGACATGTAAGGAAAATGAATGCAACACGATTATATTAATCGGGCATGAGCAGACGTTATAGTTCATTATTAATAATTATGTATAACAGGATACTGTAAAAATTTAAGTTATGAAATTTTTATTAAAACACTTCTCACATACCGTTATGTTGGCTGGGCCACAAAAATATTCATTGTGGGCTACATGCAGCCCACAGGCCGCGAGTTTGACATGCTGGATCTAGCCCCTTAAGAGAAAAAGTTTGCCAACCCTTCTCGTGGTATAAATCGCTGTAACTGAGAGCTGCCCAGTACCTAGTCCAGTGCTATATACTTGATAAGCATGATCAGAAACCATCTGAAATATATATCATCTAAGTTGAAAATGAAGCAAACTAAAGTTCTAAACCAGTGGTCAGCAAACTCATTAGTCAACAAAGCGACAAACTGCGGCACCGCATGTGGCTCGCAAGCCACAGTTTGCCGACCACTGTTCTAGACTATCAACAATATAAGTACTGCCTGGAACTCTGTTAAACATGCAGATTCCTAAGCTCATCCATAGAAATTTTTGTTCATTTGGTCTTGGATTTTTTCCCCCCAGTAACGTAGATGATTCTGGCACAGAATTGAATATAAACACTGAATACAGAGATAAAATGACTTCTCTCAGGGGTGGGGATCGTCCTGCCCAGGGGCCGTATAAAGCCGGCAAAATCATTTGGTCTGGCGCTACCAACGCATTAGGGGTGAGTTAATTAAATGTCTGACAAAATAAAGCTGGCTAATTTTTAAGGTGATAATTTTGTATGGCCCGCAAATGATGCTCTAAATATTCATATGGCCCTTTGCAGAAAAAAGGTTATCCACCCCTGACTTATCTAATACCACTTGCTTCCATATGTGATTGAGAAGAAATGTGAACCAAGGTGTGCTCCGTTCCAAAAGTCTATGTTCTTTCTAACTTCTCCTGGTTATAATTAAGCTTTAATATGTCTGCTTTTAAGAGTTAACGTAAAGTTTTTAAAAAATGAGTTACAATATACAAAATCTAAGTTATTATGGTTGAAAAATACATGTGGAAGCATCGATGATCCCAGTTTAAATTTATGAAGTTTAACTAAAATTTACACTTCTGAGATATTAAGGATCTAAAACATACAACAGAGATACTAAGCTTGATGATGTCAAGGCCAGTCCCTTGGCTTTCATCTTATTATTTTTATATATTTATATCTCATAGACGAGTATAAAATGGTGAGGTCCTGAGCTCAAATTATAAATAATGATAAATCAAACTCATTTTGAATATAATATGCAGCTTAATAATTTATTCTATATAAAAATTATTTTAACCCCAAAAGATTCAACACTTGGCTTTTAGATGCTGTACAAGGTGACCAGTTAAGGTAAAGAACTTTGAGATACATATTTCTCACTTTAATTATCCTCCTTCTGATTGCAGCCATAAGTAAATACTAATGCCAAACTAAAGTCTATTTTTTGCTATTAAATTTACTAAATTTATAGAATTTACATTTTTTTAAAGTCGGAGGCATGGAATCTTACCCTTATAAAGACAAATATGTCATACAGTAACGTTACTTTAAAAAAATAGCTTCTAATTTGAAACAAAATGAGATAATAAACAGAAAAGGCTAGACACACTTTCATGAGTTTTAGATTTTACCTGAACAAGATTCCAACTACATTTTCTTAATGCTTATCAACTAATCACATAAGAATTTATTTTTTTAAGTGGATGTCATGGAGTTCACACTAGCCTTTCTAACAAACACTATAAAACCATTGGTAAAGAAAAACAACAAAACTTCTCCATAACTAACACACAAACAAACTCAAAGACAAGAAACAAATGGTATATAATAGACTTCTGAAGGACAAACTATAAAATATATATCAAAATAATATTTGTTGAACTTTATTCTGTGTACGAAGAAAAATTAGACATAAAAGTATGACTTAGGTAATTCTTGGTAAATGTAAACAAATGACAATTTTGAATTCCTAAAGCCAAAATGAAGCATAAAATTTTATTTCAAAATATGAGAACTTTTCATATCACTGATCTATAGTTTAGATAGGCAACTGGTAAAATTAAAACATAAAAATGTACTTTTAATAACTAAGACAAAGTAATCTGATTTTTTTGGTCCCTTCTTTTTTAGTTTTATAAATAAGTTTGTTCTATGAAATGAATATGCAAAAGAAACATGAAAGTATGAAAGTTAAAATTATATTCCAAAGGAAATAGACTCTCTTTGATTAACTTGCAATTAAAAATAAAGCTGAGTGTCCACTTCAAGCGCAAGATGAAGTCCCTCACTTGAAATTTCATTACGTAAAATAATGTGTTATTCAGTCTTACACTGAACTTAAAAGCTAATACATTCCTTTAATGCACAACTAATACTTGTCTCACAAATGGCATTGAGATTTGGTTACTAGTATATAATGTAGTACATATATTCTATGGCAGTGATTTATAATAAATGGACAATAATAAACTAAAGGACACTGTCAAGTACTTAATGTTTTAGGGTACTCCTAAAGTTTTAAAAACATAATTCTACACAAAAACTTCCAGACATTCAAAATAAAGATGTCAGCTTAGTATATTTTTAATTAAGAAAATCTCTAAAGTGCATTAAAATAGCAAATAGAAAAGTTACTCAAATGTTTTTGAAAATAGATGCTTCAGGCTACCATCCTTGACAGTGTTCTTTACTTGGTTTTCTTCAAGTAAAGCAAGTTACAAATATCCACCACCTCTTATTAGAATAGTCTCAACTTACAATCTATTAATAATGGTCACAAATATTAATGTACTATAACTATGACCATTTAATCCGAATTCTTTGGCTTTAGTCTTCACAACAACACACTTTTGATTCAAAACAATCTTCCAACTATAATGATTATCTTCAAAACTGATTTCCTATAAAATGCAATAGCTTCATAGCTTCAAACGACTTTTTCCATACTAATCTTTCAATCAAAATTGTATTTTTAAATTTCATCTGTTTAGCAACCAAAACTCAAACCACTCTATCCAATAATACAACCAAGTGTTTCTTAAATATAAAACAGAGAATTTGAATATAGAAAGATATGATCAAAGAAAACATTTCACCAGAAAGTATCTACCTCAAAAATATATTAAAACTATTTGCCAGATCTTCTTGATTATTACTTTAGTAGGTACAAATATTTCCTCCATCTGTGGCCCTCTACTCAGCATCAAACTACCTAACAAATCAGCATAATAAATAGGTAACAAAACCTGGAAACATTTGTTTCTAATACTGTTGTCCTTACTAACACTGAGAAAATTTCTACATTTATAAATCAGTATAGTGTCAGTTGGTTTTTCAATAAACCCCATTACAAGCAGGTGTATTTTCAAACAATGAGTTATCAAATATGTTTTATAGTTAAATTCTATAAACAAGTCATTTTTATCATGTTTCATTTAAAACTCGCTTAACAGGAACCAATCTGTTTCTATTAAATAAATTCTAGGAAACAGTTTATACAAATATATAGAAAATATATATTCCTAATTAGCACAGTTACCATGACTTTATAACCTATAAGAAAATATTTAAAGACTTCATGCATGTTTTCAATCCTGGCATTTGAATTAAATTTGAGACAAAAATCAAAAGACCACAAAGAACATCAAAGAAATAATCTCTACTTACTGCTAAGGTCAAATACCTACCTTGTTTCTCATTGTAGATTATATTCTTACACAGTAGGTCATTATGGCAAAGCACAACCGGTGAGCCCAGGTTGGAAAGAATCCTCTTCATCCAATTCATCTCTTCCTGAAGAATCTGAGAGCTTGGAATATCACTTAGGAACCTTTTAATTTTAAAAGAGTTATATCTTGCTTAGGTTAATGTCATTTTTTTCAAGTTGGATTAAGGATTAATAATTAATTTAATAAGTTATTTCCATTCAATAGCACAGACTCCTGAATTAAAACAAGCCAATTATTCCAAAAGCTGGAATAGAGAAAAACCTTTACAATGAACTTTAACGTGAAAAGAAACTGAGCAAGAGTTAAATTGTAGGGCAGAAAAGTAAAAAATATATCACTACAAAATTGAAGGAAAAAATACATATGCTTATATATATATATATATGTATATGTTTTACACTTACTTCCATTTTATAGAGGGAAAATCAAGACACAAAGAGTTTAGTAAAAACAGGTTTAAGTGTATTAAAGTTACAAAGACAGTCCATTAAAGATCTAAACATTTACTTCAAGTTTGGAAGGGTAAAAAAGCAGTATAAATCCATTAAATTCACATTTCAGACTCAACATATATTATCCACCATAGATAAATGGACTCATATTATTACATGATAATCATATAATCATTATATTACCATGTGGCAATCACACCATGGAGTATTCATATTATTCGTTATAGAAACTGGCTCATAGTAGTCAGACCGGGAAGGGTGAGAGGTAGTGTGACAAAATGGCCAGTTTAGACACTCTAACAATCTGGGACCGCTGGCTGCTAACCACTCACCTGCCTGCCTGCCTGCCTGCCCCTAACCCCTCTGCCTGCCTCATTGCCCCTAATCTCTCTGCCTACCTGCTTGATCACCCCTAACTGCCTCTGACTGCCTGTCTGATCGCCCCTAAGTGCCCTCCCCTGCCAGCCTAATCGAGCCCCCAACTGCTCTCCCCTGCAAGCCTGATCTCACTCCCAACTGCCTCTGCCTACCTGATCACCCCTAACTGCCCTCCCTTGCTGGCCTGATCTTGCCCCCAACTGCCCTTCCCTGCCAGCCTGGTTGCCCCAACTGCCCTCCCCTGCCAGCCTGATCTCGCCAACAGTCCTCCCCTGCCAGCGTGATCACGCCCCTAACTGCTCTCCCCTGCCAGCCTGATCACCTCTAACTACCTCTGCCTACCTGATCACCCCTAACTGCCCTTCCCCGCTGGCCTGATCTCGCCCCCAAGTGCCCTCCTCTCCCAGCCAATTTGGTTCTGATTGGTCAGTTTCTATGCCAGTCAGTGTCTCTGGGCCTATCAACGGGGCCTGATCAGAAAGGCAAGGCTGATCAGCAGCCCCGGTGGAGGCCTGGAGAGAAATGGGGAGGGCGCCTCAGGCCCAGTGGGATTGATGGAAGTGCAGGGGTGGCATGGAGGTGGTGCCTGCGCTTCTGATCACTTGTACACTGTGTTTTATACCACAGCACGTGGCAGCGGCTGTGAAGGACGCCAGGGGAACCCAGCGCTGACTGTAGGACTGATTTCCGGTTGGTCAGCCTTCGGTCATGATCGGTCATTACAACCCTGGGCTTTTATTATTAGGATAATGAAATACTATAGTTTGACCCTACAAAGTCTAAGTAAGACTCTAGTAAATGAATTTTCAACTTCATTATATGGGAATTCAATAGCCATAGTAAACTAAGATAACTCAAGCTTTTTCACATTCCAATATTTCTACACTGCCCCAATGTAATCTCTAGGCCTATTCAAAACAGCTTTGAACAAAAAGTTTTTTTTAAAGTCTCAATGACCAACTCATACTATGCAAAAACATACCTATTCATAGTGATCTTCATATTTCAGTTACTTGCAAATAAAAGATCTATATTTATTTTTTGTCCCCTCATCTCTGCCCACTTCCCTACCCCCTTGCTTTTGTAGGGTTTTGTTTTGTTTTTGTTTTTTGAGTCATCTGGGGGAAGAAAGAGAGAGGCTTTATTTCTATAGTGCCATCTGAAAGTCAAATGAATCAATGCCTATTTTATTTCAATGCAGAGATAAACCAAACCAGATTTTATACACAGAAACCTTATCGTTATCTTTGAGAACTAGTATATAGAGCAAAGCAATGTAAAACATCATTTCAAATGTAAAAGTAATTTTAATAATTTTACCTTTTATTAAGGTCTTCATCTGCAAATCCTGTGGGAATGAGAGAGAAGTATTTCCTCATCTTCAGCCATAGATTAGATTTGGGAATCCAGCCATTGTGTGCATGAATAGCATGAATTTTAGCAAGCTGACGTGCAATTAGCCTGTTTAAAAACAAAAGAGCATGGAAAGAAAATGATAAGCATCATACTTCATGTCTAGACACAGGTAAACTAAAACAACTAGTGTACATTTTTTATAATATAATTTATTTTTTACCATAAATGTGTAAAATTCAAAAAATAATTTGGCAAGTCAACTCCCACAAGGAAAGGAAAACAAATGCTTAAAGCATCAGAAGGAAGAAAATTACAATTAGTATGGCAATTAAATATTGTGTCCAAAAGGGGTTGAGTATCTAAAAATAGGTGGCCTATTATGATTACACAATGTTTGGAACCAGCAGAACAATACACAATTATAAATTATATCAAGAAACACATTAGAAATTAATCAGAGATACATACATTTAAATTATACTGAGTCACTTTAATTTTGAGCCTTAAGGCTAAGGGGTAAAAAGGGATTAAAGTAAAAAGGTAACCAGGGAGATAAATGGGTTCTATGAATTAGTTTCATTAACTATTGTTTAAGAAAAATTCTCTGAACAAATATTTAGATTTTATGATGTCAGAAGCAATTGTCTTGATGCAACCTCAAAATAATTTGAAGTTGCATAATGTTGTGCCCATGCTATGTTTGTCTCTGTAGAAACCAGTACAGCAAATCTGATGGAGGCATAAGCATACCAAACAGAAATTAGTTACTGAACAGCCTACAGACTAGGAAGCAAAAAAATGACTTAATAATCCACAAATTACCACAAATTAAAGAACTTAAAACTGACTAGTTGTCAAAATGCTAACCATCTAATGTAATGCTTCCTCAAATTAGTTCTACGACTTACAACATAGCACCATGTACAAACATCTGGGGTCCCACCTGAGATCTTCGCAATCACAATCTCTGAGAGTGGGGGCCCCCAACACTCTTCATTTTAAACAAGATCTCCAAGTAATCCTAAACCACTGTAAACTCTGAAGAGCACTAATATAATGCTCTATATAACTGGGCTGTGTACTGAAATCAAACTTTGGAACTTCAAAGAAAAAAATACAGAGCCCTGGTTTACTACCCCCCAGAAATTGAGATTTAATTGGTCTGGGCATCGGGACATTTAAAAGCTTCCCAGATGACTTCAATATAAAAAATGGTTGAGAACCACTCAAACAAAGGCACACAGGAATCTAACATTGTAGTAATCCTTCACCAATCTATGATTACATAACATAATTTTATGACAGTTTTATTACTATAGTGACTATTTTTATCTACCCAGTTCTGATTTTTTCCTTTGGAGAAACTTCCATCCTCTTCATTTGTAGTTAATGTAATTCATACAGAGTTTATCTCAATCCTCACTCCCTGTCCTATCTGTAACATGAACTTGAGTGAAGATATGACACACATTTGCCCACCGCATTCCATCCTTCAGGGCACATTACCCAAGCTAGGCCACAAGGACTTGATCCCATAACTTTTGTTGAAGCTTTGACTTTGGTTGAAGTCTTTATAAAAAAAGGAATTCCTTACCCCATAACCTGGGGTGGCAATACTAATTAGGTAAGCCTGCAACTGCTGATCACTGTAATTGTCACTCTTAAGAAAATTTGCTAGAAAATAAAACTTCTTCATAAAGTTTGCCAGAAAAAAAAAAGCATGTGGCTCAGTGGATGGAGCATCAGCCGGCACACGGAAGAGTTGCGGGATCCAGGATATGTACCTGGGTTGAAGGTTTGATTCCCAGTCCAGAGGGTCCAGGCAAATATTGGGAGGCAACAGATTCAGAGCTCTCTGTCTCCCTGTCTCTCTCTCTTCCCCCAATCCCCTTATACTCTTTCTAAAAATCAATGGGAAAAAATATCCTCAGTTAAGGATTAAAAAAACAAAACAAACAAACAAAAAACACAGAATTTTTTCCAAGAGAGTGATATTTCTAATGATACTGTTCTCGAGCCGATGGATCCATCCATGCTTAAACTCATTCTCAGTTATATGTACCAATAAATTCCTTCATAAGTTGGGAGAGAAACCAAGATGGCGGCATAGGTAAACACCTAAACTGCTGCCTCGCACAACAATATCAAAACTATAAAAGACAAAACGGGACACCATCCAGAACCACAGGAAAGCTGGCTGAGTGGAAATTCTACAACTAGAAGAAAAGAGGAAAGCACATCGAGACTCAGAGGAGCTGCAAAAGGCTGAGGTACAAAGATTCGCACACGGAAAGGACGGGCGGCTGTGTGCATGGGCAGCTGAGTGCGCAACTGGCTTTCTAAAGCAGGAGGGAGAAGGAAGGCCCTGAATGCACTGAACTCCAGTCCCAGGCAAGACGCTGGGAAACCAGACTCATTCGGGGGGAATCTGGACTGACAGGAAAAGAGAGAGCACACTGAGACTCGGGAGCTACGGAAGGCAGAGGTCTGGAAGCGCATACACGCAGAGAGGACTGACTGCTGAATGCATGGGAGGCTGAGTGCACGGCTAGCTTTCTAAAGGGGGAGGGAGACAGAAGCTCCCAACTGCAATGAACTCCAGTTCCGGGCAAGTTTCTGGGAACACCAACTCATTCGGGGAGAAACTGGACTGTCTGGCAGCGGGCGGAACTCAAGGGCGACTTTCTCTCAGAGGTGCTTGCAGTGATTACCGAGGGACACTGAGACACAGGGGCCTCATAGGGCAGGGCTGACGAGAAACCAAGGCTGTCTGCTCAGCCCTGAAACTCTGGCCCATCCAAGCTGAGCACAGAGGCTTTTGCAATTTTGCAAGTCTTGTCTCATAAGAGTGTCTCCAGCACAGAAGTTTTCCCAGTGTAGACACAGCTGATCCTCACAGCCAATTGGCCTGGAGGTCAATTCCTCCCAGTGATACCAACAACAACCAAAACTTAACTACAACAAGGCTGTACACACAGTCCACAAAGGAGTGCACCAAGAGTGTCCACCTCAGCTAAATGGGGAGGCTGAGCCACTGGGCCCTATAAGACACCTAGCACACAAAGCCACTCTATCAACTCAGGGAAGCAGCCAAAATGCGGAGACAAAGAAACAGATCACAAATGAAAGAAATGGAGGAAAACAAATGACTGGATATAGAGTTCAAAACCACAGTTAAAAGGTTTTTCAAGAATTTCCTAGAAAAGGCCGATAGATTTAGCGAGACCCTCAAGGATATGAAAAAGGACCAACTAGAAATTAAACATACACTGACTGAAATAAAAAATATTATACAGAGACCTAACAGCAACTAGAGGACCACAAGAATCAAGTCAAAGAGTTGAAATACAAAGAAGCAAAAAACACTCAACCACAAAAGCAAAAACTAGTATTATTTCAGTGCTTAATATTAGAAGTATTTTGGGTCATTATTTAGAAGATAGGTGATGTTTCTGTGACTAGAAATATGCCATAAGAACTTAACTCTTGTTTACAGTTGACCCTTCAACAACACAGCAATTTAGGGGCACCAAGGTGGACTTCCCTGAACAATTATTTCTATAGCCCTAGCCAGTCTGGCTCAGTGAATAGAGCATTGGCCTGTGGACTGAAGGGTCCCAGGTTCGATTCCAATCAAGGTCACCTGCCTGGGTTGCTGGCTCGATCCCCAGTAGGGGGCATGCAGGAGGAAGCCAATCAATGATTCTCTCTCATCACTGATGTTTCTCTTTCTCCCTTTCCGTTCCTCTCTGAAATTTAAAAAAAAAAAAAAAAAGCCCTGGCTAGTTTGGCTCGGTAAATAGAGCCTTGGCCTGCTGAATGAAGGGTCCCAGGTTCTATTCCAGTCAAGGGCACATGCTCAGAGGCGTGCTGAAGGCAGCCAGTCAATGATTCTCTCTCATCATCGATGTTTTTATCTCTCTCTCCCTCTTTCTTCCTCTCTGAAATCAATAAAAAAATATATTTTTTAAAAAAGGATGGCTTTTATATTTAAAAAAAAAAAAGGAGAGAGAGAAAAGAAAGAAAATCACGTATCTTTTGACTCCCCAGAAACTTAAATACATTATACAGTTGACCCTTGAACAACACAGGGATTAGGGGTATTGGCCTCCCATGGAATTGAAAATCTGCATATAACTTTTGACTCTCCCAAAAAATAACTACTGACTGGAAGACTTACTGATAACATAATAGCAATTTCCCACAATGAGATACCACCTCATAGCCATCAAGATGGCTACTATAAAAAAAAAAAAAATCAAGTGTTGGCAAAGATATGGAGAAATTGGAACCCTTGTACACTGTTGGTAAGAATGTAAAATGTTGCCACTGCTAGAAAAACACTATGACAATTCCTCAGAAGTTTAAAAATAGAATTATCATATGATACAGCAATTCCACTTATGGTTATATTCCTGAAAGAATTGAAAGCAAGGTCTCAAAAAAATATTTGCACCAACCCTGACCGGTTTGGCTCAGTGGATAGAGGGTTGACCTGCGGACTTAAAGGTCCCAGGTTCAATTCCAGTCATGGGCATATACCTTTGTTGTGGACACATCCCCGCTAGGAGGTGTGCAGGAGGCAGCTGATCAATGTTTCTCTCTCATCGATGTTTCTAACTCTCTATCCCTCTCCCTTCCTCTCTGTAAAAAAATCAATAAAATGTATTTTTTTTTTAAAAAAAGGTGGAATGGAATCAACCCAAGTATCTATCCATGAATGAATAAGCAAAATATGTATGGTATATACACAAAATGAAGTATTAGCCTTAAAAAGGAAGGAAATTCTGACATATCCTACAATAGAGATGGGCCCTGAAGATATCATGCTAAGTGAAATAAGTCAATCACAAAACTGACAAAAGTATAAATCTACTTATATGAGGTACCTAGAGCAGACAATTTATAGACAGAAAATAGAATGATGTATACACACAATATAGTATACACTTAAAAAGTAATCAAGAAAAAATAATCATGATAGTAAACTGTTACATGTTTTTAACTCAATTAAAAAGAAAACTTTTTAATTAAATAATGGTATTAAGAAAATATAGTTTTTTTTTAATATATTTTATTGATTTTTTACAGAGAGGAAGGGAGAGGGATAGTTAGAAACATCAAGCAGAGAGAAACATACATCAGCTGCCTCCTCCTACCGGGGATGTACCCACAACCAAGGTACATGCCTTGACTGGAATCAAACCTGGGACCCCTTAGTCCGCAGGCCGACGCTCTATCCACTGAGCCAAACCAGCCAGGGCGAGGATATAGTTCTTAAAAAGACTTGATTTAAGAGCACTCCGTTGTTTTCTATTAGTAAATTTTATATACAACAGGAAAAAAACTATTAAAAATATTTTCATTAAGGCAACAGCACTATGTAATAAGCCATTAATTTTTGTGTTATATATACAAAAAGGTAATAAAAGTTATTTAAAGATTTCTATCATATATTGGTCCTTCTACCTAATCTCAACAAATAAGGTTTTGGTTATGAGGTACAAGATTTGGGGCAATTTACTCAGTCTCTGTGATTCATATTTCTTATCTATTAGAGATTCTCTACCTTTGAGCTTGTTTGAGGACTAAATACACAATCCACATAAAGTTCTTATTATTGTCTCTTGCCCACAATAAATGATCAAAGAGAATTAACTATTATCTTCATTATCTTTAAGAACAAAAATTTTAAATTATATTTTAGTTTACTTTTTGTCTATTATTACCTATTGTTCCATTCATTCTGTTATCGTATCTGTATAAAAGGTTAAGGCTATCACCTTATAAAAATATTGATTAATCAATATCTATATATAATAAAAGTGCAATATGCTAATTACACCAGACGTCTTCCTTCCAGACAAAGCCAGAGGGGGCCACGGCAGAGGCAGCAGAGCCCCCGGCAGAGGCAGCAGAGCCCCCGGCTGCGGTAGCGGCAGGCAGGGGCGGGGCCAAGGCCTTGCACCATCCCCAGTAGTAGGCCTCTAGTATTAAATAATTCTCCAGAAACAGAACATCAACTATGTTTTGAGCATTGTTAGTCGCTGATGAACTAACAGAACAAAACAGATTTGTTTTCTGTTTATGGGATTCTCATAGTTCACTATGGAAAGATTTAGATAACCATGGAAGGGGAATTTCCTATTTTATTATAATAAAAAATTACCATCCTATTTTTAATTGAAAAAAATAAATAAGGTTTTACTGAACTAACATCAAAAGCAAATGCTATTTTAAAATCCCATTCTATATAATAAAAGCCTAATATGCATATTGTTCAACCGGGAGTTCGACCACTCACTATAATGTGCACTGACCACCAGGGGGTGGCACAGAACATGGCGGGCGTCGGCAAAGCAGCGCTGTGGCAGTGGGCAGCAGTGGAGGCGCTGCCGGCCCTGCTAAGAATGGGACCGCGGCAAGATGGTGGAGATGAGCGGGCATCACCAGGCCAAGGTGAGTGCAAGCAAGGGCCCAATCACCCTGCCAACTGCCCCACAGATGGCAACCAGTGGCCGACAGGCCCTCATCACCCGATCAGGGCTGGGCCCCGGGCTGGGACAGGAAACTGGGGGTGGGTGGCAGTGACCAACCTCCCGCAGTGCCCAAGGTGGGGGCTGCGACCTCTCACCAGCTACCTGGGGGCGGGGGTGACCAGGATGGAAGTGCAGTGAGAATGCAGGGTTTCCACTGAGCTCACTCTCACTCCCCTTGCTACCCTCCCCCGGGATGCCAGGGCTCACATGCCAAGGAAGCCCCCATGCTCAAGTGCCAGGCGCCCACAAGGAACCCACCCCGTACCCATACAGCCTCTTCCAGGTGAGCCGGGCCACAGCCACTGGGACCGCAGGGACCAGTCAGGCTCCCCATGGGTTCGTGCAGGAGCTGGTCTGCGAGGCCAGCCGGAGAGAGCCCAGGCTTTCATGCGGCGCTGCTCAGCGGCCCAGAGGCCCAAGCTGCACCCCGGCCCATGGTGTCCACCCACGCTCACCACATCTCCACATGGGGACTTGGGTGCTGTGACTCAGGCGGATGGGGGCGCACAGGGGCCCGGGGGCCCAGGTGCTGCCCAGGACCCAGAAGTCAATTGGGACCTGCCCTTCTACGCCAGACGCTCACACTTCATCACCAGGACATAGGGACCGTACCTGTGCCTGAATTTTATGCACCAGGCCTCTAGTACTCAATAAAGCCAAATGTTTAAAAATCTTAAGGCTTCAGAGAATTCCTCAAATACTCACTAATACTAATTGCTTCCCCTCTTGAAACTTCTTAAATAATTAAGAGCATTGTAATAGAAATTTTCTGAAATTGAAAAATAATCCCTAATCCTACCATCCCAATATAGTTTACTAGTGCCCCGGTGCACGGATTTGTGCACATTGAAAGGAAATTAATTAGAAGGTGGTCACCAGGGCAGACTGGACGAAAAGGGCCAGACATGCCCTGGAGCCAACCTCCCACAGTCACTCCCCAGCCTGCTGCACCTGGGGTGGTAAAGCAGCTAGAAGGTCATCTGCAGAGTGAGCAGGTTCCCTCCGGCAGGTGGGGTCCCTCGGCCTGGCCTGTGGGAATTGGGCCGAAACCAGCTCTCCGACATCCCCCAAGGGGTCCCGGATTGCGAGAGGGTGGTTCTCAGGTGACACACCCCGGAATCAGGCTCCCTCCTCTCTGGTTCTAGGGTGCGGCACCCAAGAACTGCCACTGCCAAGTCACTGTATTCAGCAGTTCCTGTGTTGAGCATCTGCCCCCTAGTGGTCAGTGTGCATCATAGCCACTGGTTGGACGGTCGGATGGTTGCTTAGCCTTTTATATATATAAATTTCATTTTTACACACTCCCCTTTGAGTTTTCACCTAAGTAAATTATTGCCTGGTTATAACTACAGTTCAGCTATCAAGCTGATTTTTTTCTTAGCCTTGTATAAGCCATTTTGCATGCTTTAGACAATGTTCAAAATTATCATTTCAATTGTAGCATAATGCTTATTAGTGCTGGTGTATCTTAGTTATATCTAAATATGAATTATCATGACAGAAACATAATTTTCTTTTGTAAGTTACTTTTATTACCTTATTCATTTCCAAGAGAACTTTACCAATTTTACTTGCAACCCACAATGAACTAGTCTCACTACAATACCCTCAGTCAGCATTGTAAATCAGTGTTTTTTTAGTTACACTTCTTGAAAATGTACAAATTCATTTTAAAGTACATTTCTCCATTATGTCTGTTGCTCAGTAGTTTTTAATTAAACTTCAGGCAGGATTCCCAGCAAGAGGCAAGTTTTAGAGAAACACCTGATAAGAGAACATTCCTAAACATGTTTAAATTTTTTAAATTTTCTAAAGGCCTTTGCAATGTATGATTGTTACAGAAGGGTTCAAATAAAACAGATTGTGGTAACTTTCCACAGTTGAATTACTACTTAAGCATTAAGTTGGTACAAGTCATCTTTACCTATCATCCCATTCCCTCAGCCTCCTCCATACTCTGCTTCATCTTTTAGAGCCCAGTTTAATTGTAATTTTAGTGAAACACTGCCTAATTTTCCAAGTATACCACAGTGAACTATCTGTACTCTTTTGAAAACCTTTCTTTTCTTCCGGTTGTACCATTTCACTTTTTTCCCCAAGATTATTGTATGTCACAGACTCTAAATTATTAGGAGAGCAGGGACTATTTAAATTCATTTCGCTCCCCTAAACTAGATCAAATATAAACATATATTCCAACACCTTTTATATTCAAAGTAGATATTCTTTGTTATAACCATAATATAGGCAAGTAGATATGTCTGAATGAGTCAAACAGAACACTGTGGACTTTGATCTAAGATTAAATCAACATTTACTGAAGCTGTGATTAATCAGTCCAGATTGTTGGCTGCATATTAAGCTAACCTAAAAACAATGGCTTAAAATGTGACATCTAGGCCCAGGCGGGTAGCTCAGTTGTTTAGAGCAGCGGTCACCAACCTTTTGGACCTCACACACCACCAGTGGTCCATGGACTACCAGTTGGCAACTCCTGGTTTAGAGCGTTATCCCCATATCTGAATATTGTGGGTTAGATCCCTGGTCAGGGCACGTACAAGAATCAGCTATTGAATGCATAAATAAATGGAACACTAAAATCGATGTTTCTCTTTCTCCTTTTCTCTTCCCCTCCCTCTAAAAATCAATGAATAATTATTTTTTATTTTAAAAAATAAATAATAAAATATGACATCTAACTAATCCCAAATTGATAGTAAGAAATGCTGAGTTAAGCACTGCTTTAAAAAATTAAGAGGGCCCTAGCCAGTTTGGTTTGTTGGATGAACGGTGGTCCCTGGACTAAAGGGTCATGGGTCCAATTCCAGTAGGGGGCACATAACCCGGTTGCAGTCTACTCCAAAACCTCTTATAGTTCTTTTTTGTGCAAAGAGTCAATAATTAGCAGGGCAGACAGATAAATTTTTTTACCAAAAGAAAACCCTAATTAAAGAAAGTTTCTAAGTCAAACAAATAGTTGCTCAAAGAAAAGGCAGTTTTAACATATATTTTCTTAGTGCACTTAACACCCTTGTTTTTCAAAAGGAAAACTTTTAGAAAAAGAAATGTACCTGAAAATGGCAGGGTTGCAGACATGCTTTGGATCCAATGCTTCTCCCTGTATAAATTCATAGCATAGTCCATTATTGAAGGTACAGTAGAGTTGTGGTGCACAGCCATGAGCCTGTAACACTCGGAAACTCTTCACTTCCTCATCTCGATCGACTAACAACTCAGTCTTATTGCCATAAATTCGCACCAAAACTACATCTTCCATTGCATTACCCACATAACAGCCAATAAGTTTATTTGTGATTCCATCTGTAAAGACCTGCACACAAAAAAAGAAAAAAGGGGAAGAAAGGCATTATATACACTCAAAGAAATAAATAAGAGATAACATGAAAATAAATACCAATTAAAAGAACTTATGTATTTTTTAATATAAAAGAACTGTTGAATATAATTTTGTCTAACATGTCTATAATTTTAATTCTAGATTTTAAAAAATAGCAATTACTCAGTACTAGAGGCCCAGTGCATGAAAATTCATGCACTGGAGGGGGGGGTCCCTCAGCCCAGGCTGCCCCCTCTCACAGTCCAGGAGCCCTCAGGGACAAGAGGCAACCCGGTGATCAGGGGAAGGAAACGCCCCCATCACACCTCTTCTGCTGCCACTGCCGGTAGTGCAAGCCTCAGCCAGTCCTGGTTACCTGAGCCTTGGGCGGCCCTGGGCAGCTGGCGGGCTGAGGAGACTGGGGGACTACGGGCACTGCTATCTTTGAGGGATGATAGTCAATTAGCATGTTCCCTTCTTATTGGCTGTGGGTGCTGCCATCTTAGAGGGCATACCAGTCAATTAGCATATTCCCTCTTTATTGGCTGTGGGCGCCGCCATCTTTGAGGGAATGGCAGTAAATTAGCATATTCCCTCATTGGCTGTAGGCACTGCCATCCTTTGCAACAGTGTGAGGGTCAATTAGCATACTCCCTCTTTATTAGAAAGGATAATACCAATTATACTATTTAACCTTGAACTTAAATTTTTATAGCATTGTCTTTAATTTGTTCATTATGCAACAACTAGTATTTCTACACAACTTTTTGATAGCTATTATCTGTCTGTCTTGTACATTGCAAATGAATGTGTCTATATTCTATATTCTACATACATACATACACGCATACACAATCTCTCTAATAGAGTGGAAAGTCTCTGAAGATAAGAGACACGTCCTACACTAACAGAAGGGTAGTATGCAAATTAGACCAGACGTCCTTCCTGACAAAGCTGGGGACGTGGCCAACCTGCAAACTGCCCATGGCCCCTCGCCCAGGCCATTCCTGGCCCCCCCAGTAGAGACCCCCATCCCGATCCGGGGCCCCCATCAGGGTATGCCACCCAGGCCCCACCCGTGCACCAGGCCTCTATCCTATTCTATATAATAATCCTATATAATAAAAGGATAATATACAAATTGACCCTAAATGGCAGAACCACCACTGGACCAGTCACTATGAGGCGCACTGACCACCTCTTGGTCCCCTTCCCTGGCCGGCAGACTCCAACCGCCTAATGACCGCCTGCTGCAGGGGCGGAGCCAGCAAGTGGCAGGGGAACAGCCGAGCTCTCGGTCCCTTTCCCTGGCCATCAGGCACCGATCACCCAATGGCAAACAGGCAACTGGTGGTGGGTGGTGGCAGGAGGCAGGGCTGGCTGCAGGCAGCTGGGGACGATGACCCTGATCACAGGCCAGGCCTAGGGACCATACCCGCACATGAATTTCGTGTGCCGTTCGTGCACCAGGCCTCTAGTCCTATCTAATAAAAGAGTGATATGCAAATTGTCACTCCAACACACAAGATGGCTGCCCCCATGTGGACACAAGATGGCTGCCACAAGACTGCCAGCAGGGGAGGGCAGTTGTGAGCAATCAGGCCAGCAGAGGAGGGCAGCTGGGAGAGACCAGGCCTGCAAGGGAGGGCAGTTGGGAGCGATCAAGCCTGCAGGGAAGGGCAGTTAGGGGTGACCAGGCTGGCAGAGGAGGGAAGTTGGGAGTGACCGGGCCTGCAAGGAAGGACAGTTGAGGAGAACCAGGCCAGCAGGGGAGGGCAATTAGGGGCAATCGGGCTGGCAGGAAAGCAGTTAGGTATCAATCAGGCTGGCAGGGGAGTGGTTAGGGGTGATCAGGTTGGCAGGTAGAAGTGGTTAGGGGCAATCAGGAAGGCAGGCAAGCGAGCAGCTGGGAGGCAGCAATCCTGGATTGTGAGAGAGATGTCCGACGGGATTGGGCCTAAACAGGCAGTCAGACATCCCTTAAGGGGTCCCAGATTGGAGAGGGTGCAGGCTGGGTTGAGGGAGAGAGACACACACACACACACACACACACACACACACACACACACACACACACACGCCCTGTGCGTGAATTTCGTGCATCGGGCCTCTAGTCCTATATAAAAAAGAGCTAATATGCTAATTAGACCTGACGGCCAAACAACCTTCCGGACAAAGCCAGGGCTGTGAGGGCTGAGCCCCTTGCACAAATTTCGTGCATTGGGCCTCTAGTGTGACATAAAAAAGGTCTTTAATAATGTTCAAGAGTTTAAATATTTGTGCACAGGGTGGTGTCCCTCAGCCCGGCTTGTACCCCCTCCAATCTGAGACCCCTCGGGGGGATGTCCAAACAGGCAGTCAGACATCCCTCTCACAACCTGGGACCGCTGACTCCTAACCACTCGCCTGCCTGATCGCCCCCTAAACTCCTCCCCTGCCAGCCCAATTGCCCCCAACTGCCCTCCCCTGCCACAACCCGTCTCCTCTGCCAGGACCCGCCTCCTCCACACAGGGCAGCAAGAGATGCCGGGACCGGCCTCCTCCGTGCCACGTGGATCCACAGGACCCCAGGCCTCATGGTGTGGAGTGGCCACCAGGCCCTCCTTCACTGTGAGCGTGGCCATCTTGTGGTGTCCACCTTTTGATGACGCTGAGCAAGGACCTGACGCCACCTAAGCTTTTATTATATAGGATGTATATATATATATATGTATTTGCATATAATGTGTATATATGCGTATGTGTATATATAGTATGTATAATGTATATATATATGGGGCAGATTACATGGGAAGATGTCTATACTAACAGGGGAGGATATCTAAGATATATTATTTTAAAAAGCAAGATACAGAATAGGAATATAGTGGTATTTATCAACATACTTGGATATGTGCTCTGGTGAATACATAATTTGCTATTTTTTAAGAAGTTCAAAGAAAATCTTTCACAAAATTACCTGTGGAGAGAATGCCTTGGAGTTGAGGAAGTTAGACTTTATTTTTCATTTATATCCTTGTATGTGTTTTAAGTGTTTCATTAAGGTCATATATCATTTATATTTTTTAAACAGTATCAACAGTTTTAGACAGAATATCAGCCTTTCTAATTTTTCTTCATTATACACTTCAAAAATTTTGTAAAGCCTCATTTAAAATTAAATGTGGCCGGCCAGCATGGCTCAGTGGTTGAGCATCAACCTATGAACCAAGAGGTCATGGTTCAATTCTCAATCAGAGCACATGCCTGGGTTGTGGGCTCGATCCCCAGTGTGGGGCTTACAGAAGGTAGCCGATCAATGATTATCTCTCATCATTGATGTTTCCATATCTCCCTCTCTCTCTTTCTCTCTCTCTCCCTTTTCTCAGAAACCAATAAAAATGTAATAGTAAAATAGTCCTAACCAGTTTGGCTCAGTGGACAGAACATTGATTGGCCTGTGGACTGAAGGGTCTCAGGTTCAATTCCAGGCAAGGGCACATGCCTGGGTTGTGGGCTTGATCCCCAGTAGGGTGCATGCAGGAGGCAGCTAATCAATGATTCTCTCTCATGACTGATGTTTCTGTTTCTGTCTCTCTTCCTCTCTAAAATAATAATAATTAAATAAATAAATAAATAAAATTAAATGTGCCCTAACCAATTCCCAGTCAGGGCACATGCCAGCGTTTCAGGCTCGATCCCTGGCAGGAAGCATGCAGGAGGCACAGGAGGCAGCTGATCAATGTTGATGTTTCTCTCATTGATGTTTCTCTCAGTCTCTCCTTCTCCCTTCTTAAAAAAAAAAAAAAAAAGTCAGTGGAAAAATATTCTTAGGTAAGGATTTAAAAAAAAAATGCAGCCCTAACCAGTTTGGCTCAGTGGATAGAGCATTGGCCTGCAGACTTAAGGGTCCCAGATTCAATTCCGGTCAAGGGCATGTACCTTGGTTGTGGGCACATCCCCAGTAGGGGGTGTGCAGGAGGCAGCTGATTGATGTTTCTCTCTCATCAATGTTTCTCTTTCTCCCTCTCCCTTCCTCTCTGTAAAAAAATCAATAAAATATATTTTTAAATAAATAAATAATTTTTAAAATGCAGCAGACTGTATATTTTTAAGTGCTTTTATGTAATCTTTACACGTGAAAATTTGAATGTTCATTCCAAAAACACTATACTACATATTTTCTTCCATTTGTACTGTACATCAGAGTGGGAATTTCAAATAACAGATATAGTGTTTGTTTTTTTATTCGGGCATCCACTATATAGTAGTACTCAGTAGTGGTTAATAATTGTCATGAAAGATAGCATTTATTTCATTCTCACAACCCTGAAGTAGAACATTTGGATCTATTTTATAACTAAGGATACTCAGGCTTAGGAAAGGTAAGTAATTTGACCAAGATAACACATCTAGTTAAGCGAAAAGCCTGGACTCAAAACCAGCACTATGTTCAAACCACTATAATATACTGTTCTTGACCACTATAATATACTGTTTATTGAAAAATTAAGTTAATACAAGTACTGTATAACAATTGATCTCATTGAGACTCTATAATAAGAAAAAATATCTTAGCTTACAATGCCACATAATAATTAAGGCCTTTCTATCCTAACCAATCTTTCCCATCATCTACTATAGGTGCCAAGTTATTAAAAAAAAAAATCACAAGGTAGTGAAACAACATCGTCCAACATTGCAGAGAAAGATCCAGAGACCAGAATATTCCAAACACTGTTTCATAAAATTTTTTTAGAAGAAAAACAATTTTAAGCGTCGCCCGAGAATTATTCCATTAGGCCTAAAAGATCTCACTTGATTCTTTTTTCAAGGACCATCCCAAGAAATGAAGATAAATCAAAACTCCACATCTTCATATAAGATAGGGAGTTGTTACATAACAAAAGAAAAGCTGAAGTGAATCCCTTTTCTAAAATGTCACAGGCTTAAAAAGTAATGCAAATTTATGTTCAGAAGAACTTTAAGCAGAATCTGTTTTTGGGCCAAAGCTTTTATTTTTAAGAAATTAATCTGACACAGAAATGGCTTCCCTGTCTTAATCATAATATACAAACATAAACTTTTCTTAATCGAAGAGCAGTAATTCATAAGATGGTTTCTCATCCCAGATCTGCTACTTTCATTAACTATAAAATTCATGTTAATAGTCTATATCTAATTCACCGGACAATGTATTTGAAAGTGCTTTATAAACAGTAAAATATTATTAAATACTCCAAAAAGCTCACTACCGCCAAAACTGGTTTGGCTCAGTGGATAGAGCGTCGGCCTGTGGACTGAAGGGTCCCGGGTTTGATTCTGGTCAAGGGCATGTACCTTAGTTGCGGGCACATCCCCAGTGGGGGGTGTGCAGGAGGCAGCTGATCGATGTTTCTCTCTCATCGATGTTTCTAGCTTTCTATCCCTCTTCCTTCCTCTCTGTAAAAAATCAATAAAATATATTTAAAAATAAAAGCTCACTACCCTTTTTTGCACTTTATTATTTAATCTTATACAATATACATATAATTAAATTTGGCAAAACCCTATCTAAATGAGATGTATTGCTCCATGTGTCCGTAAGTTTTGAGCAAAGAATGAGCCCTCTATCATTCTGAGTGCATCAAAGTCTTTTTTGCTTGCTTCTGGATTTTTGAGTATATATACTGAATTGTTCAGCTGGCAGGAGTAAAACAAATATTACTAGAGTAAGTTTCTAAGGTGTGTTTAAAGCATATTTTAAATAATGTAAGAATTTTAGAAAAAAATCTTTTGACAAGAATTGAACTATATATATTACTGATATTGTTTTAATCTGTTGAGTACATGATACATACTTCCACTTCTGAAATGTGAGGTATGACTTTTATTTTGTACTTCAAAGAAAATAAAAGCAAATTAAACAATATATATTCCCAATGAGATTTACTAGGGAAATCCTGAAGCATCACAAAAGAATGTGGAAGTCAAACCTAATTTCAGAGATGAATAACCATCAATTCAGCTTGATGATTCCAGCTTCTACATCAAAAGCTTTGCTTGCACATGGAGGAAATGTATTTCTAATCATCATCTCTACAACAAAACAAGTGGTGGGTATTTACCTTCACTTATAAGTAAGTATATTAGAGGTTTGGATTATGGCTCCAAAGGTCTTACTACATATATAGAAGGTTCAATCACAAGTACTTGCCCACAACAAAAAAGTTTGACGTCACAAGATTTTTGTCCCTTTTTAACCTATTTGCTGGTTTTAAGAGAGGTTGAGGGAAAGAGACAGGGGAAGAGAGAACGAGGGGGGGAGGGGAAGAGAGGGAGCCCCTGGCCCCTGTGGCTCAGCAGATTGGAGTATCCTCCTGTACACCGAAAGGTCAAGGGCTCAAATCCGGATCCGGGCACCTACCCAGGTTGCAGATACTAATCCCTATTCAGCAATCCTACCAGAGGCAACCAATAGATGGTTCTCTCACATCAATGTTTCTTTCTCTCTTTGTGCGTGTCTCTGTCTCCTTACCTCCCTCCCTCCCCTCTCCCTTTCTCTCTCTAATATCTTTTCTTTTTATTAAACGAGAAAAATAAAGAGCCTACCTAAATGATTGTTTGGAGAATTAAACGGTAAAAAATATAGATCATCTAACCCAAACCGGCACATAGTACCTCAGGGTGGCTATATTACTGTTCAACTAACAGAAACTCCAGTCTTCAATGCTTCCAACTTTAAAATCTCTGCTTCAAAAATAACTAGTTTGCCAGCACCAGAGTTTACCAGGAAGTATCATGGCTTCAATTAATATCTGTTTAATTTATAACTGACTGACAGAATACAAATCATTTCAATAAATATAAAAACCTACAATAAACTACAAATAAGTTAATGAACAATTAACTAAAAAAGTCTGGGGTTTCAATTAATTTAGGTATTCCTTAATTAAAGGAAATGTATCATTAATTTTTTTAAATCACACATGAAAACCATTTGGATTCACATTGTCCTATATAGTTAGCTAATAAACACTCCCTTATAATTTTTTTATAACTCCCAAAAATTTTTGTCTAAAAATTTTTTCCCCAAAACATATGGGTCTTTTTAATCTGCTCAAAAACTCTTCTAGGCAATAAGAACTGAAACTAACACTCAAGAAAGCTTGAGTGTCAGGAAGCGTTCTGGGCCCTTGGGCACTATTCATGTTTTATTCATCTTTGTATAGGTGGCTACTTTAGCAAAGAATCCGAGATACTGTTAAGTCAATAACATTGTTGAATAAATTAGTCAACAAAACAAGGCAGGTGATTTGGCTACTTCAATGGTCTTAATCATATTGCTCAAATTTGAAACAAACTCCGAATAGCCTAGCCTTTAAAATTACTTTGTGTTTGCAAGGAAAAAGGAGGTTCATTTTCATATACAGTTCCTGAAACTCCAAAAACTGAAAACAAATCAGTATTCAAAATAAATTCCGTGTATACTAAATCATAACGTATTAGAAATTACTAGGAAACACCTAGATTAATAATTTATTCTCCCAGTTTTTGTCCATCTCTGAATACAGTGTCTCAAAAAAAAGAAATGTTCACAAGCTACTGATCATTCATTGTTAATGTCACTAAGGCGACTTAAATAAATATCGATCTAAATAAAACAACGTGTGTAGTGTTACCTAAGGATCCAACCTAGTAATGCATGCCCTGGTTATTACTTTGGAATCGAGTACTCTCGCCAACCGGAGGATTTGCGAAGGTAAAACGCAGGGTGAGGGATCAATGGGAGTAAACCGCCGGGGGGGGGGGGGGGGGAGGAAAAGGAAAAGATCAGAGAGGATTAATTTACAGCATTACTTGCGGAAGGAGAAGAGAAGGTTGCTGGGCCGACTGGCGAGGATCCCTTCTTTACAAGGGGGTGGGAAACGTCGTTCATTTTGCATTTAGAATGGACACGGGAGTGGGGGGAGGGGCAGCTATCCACAAGGATCCCCCGGGTGTGGAAAGGGACGGTCACTTAACGTGGCCGCTTCTAGACAGAGAAAATATGCCCTCAGGGCTGCTTCCACAAGCAATTATGAAGAAGGGGGAGTGACCTTCCTCGGCGAGGCGAGGAAATACGGGGTCACTTCTCAAAGGGCTGAGGGAGACGACGTTCCCACGGACACCCTCCCCCCGCTTCCCCCCCCTCCCCCCACGTTATCTGGGAATAGGATGTATTGTGAAAACCCAGGTTCGCGAGGTGCTGGGCTCGAGCGAGGGCTGAGGTGTGGGCGTTACCTGCAGGGTCACCTCCTGAGGGTCCCAGTGGGGCCGCAGGTGTTGCAGGAGGCTCAAGGCCCCTTCCCGGCAGCGCTGCTCCTCCTGATCCTGAACCGTGACGTCCAGCTTGGGGACCTCCGGGGAGCCGGAAGGGACGTGGATGTAATTGGCCATGGCCCAGGCGACGGCGGAGACGACCACAACGACGACCGCGACGGCGACCACGAGAACGGCGGGCGCCGACAGACTGCTGGATCCTTCCGTCCCGGGGCGCCCTCGCGGGAGGGCTGGGGGCGCTCGGACCGACGGGGGGGACAGTAGAAGAATGGCTGAAAGCGATGAGTCCGGCCGAGAGTCTGGACAACAACTGAAGTGAACCGAGGTTGTTCTCGGGAAAAATTCCTTTCGCCTGCGTCCGACCGCCGGGGGCCGCGGAGCATGCCGGGACTGGCCTGACCCTGGCGTCACGCGCAGGGCGGGGCCTCGGCTGCGTCAGAGCTGAGACCGACGCTCTAGCCGCCGACACAATGGGCCCACCGGCTCTTGGGTTGTGTTGCGTGGTCGGACACGCTCCTCTGCGTGCTGCTGATCTGACAAAAACGGGGCTCCTCCTCCGGAATGAGCCTGAGCCCTGCCAAGACCCCAAAGGCATTGACGCTTTAGCTCACCGGATTAGGAGAATCTCGTTTGAGGTCTGAGTCTGAGGTGGGGATGAGTTTTTCTGGGAAGCAGGGACAGGTCCTGAAATAATCCCTGGACCAGCCTCTGAATTTGGCCTGAATCTAGGCAAACTGGATTAACTGGGTCACGTTGACCTGGGAGCTGCAGTGTACTGGGGACCCCATAGTTGGGTTGGCGACTAAATTCCCATGTATACTAAGATCATGGTCTATGCAAGCAAGATATTTGGGTAAGACAAAGACAGCACTTGAAGATTTATTTTTATTTTTAAGGTCAGATGTTTTACCATAGTGAGAATTATTCAGAGCCAGGAAAAACAGGTTACAGTCCGGAATGAAGATGAAAGGGAAGGAAAGGAAAATAGTTTTGAGGCTCAGCCCTAGACTGGCTATCGGATTCCTGTTAGGGGAATACTGGAAACTGAACAATCCCCAACTAATTTATTGGGACCTAATTTTTCTCATAATTGATGAAAATGGACTGAGATTTGACTTCTTAATCTATATCTTACCTGTAGCATTTAGGACTTGGTGAATAGGTTTGTTAGAGGTAAATTAAATCACTAACTGGATTCAGCTTAATTAACATTCAAAATGTTTAATTACCTCATAAGCATGAGTTGTTCTGATCAGAAAAACTTACTTTGTAAATCACAAACGGCTCACTGTCCATAATGGTAAATAGCGTAAACTAAAAAGAGGAAAGAGAAAATATAGTCTATATATATAAAAGGCTAATATGCAAAGTGTCCCTTGGGAGTTCGATCACACGCTATGATGTGTGCTGACCACTAGGGGGCGGTGCAGAACAAAGGAAGGCCCGGATCAGCCCTGATCGCTGGCCAGGCCTAGGGACCCTAGCCGTTCACGAGTTTCATGCACCTGGCCTCTAGTTTTATAATATAGCAGCCCCGCCCACCGCTGCTTATAGCTCTCCACTGCACGTGGCTCGCTGCCCCGCACTCCTGCTGTTCGGTCCTTATGTGAGAGCATCCCAGACCAATTTGCATATTACCCTATTATAAGTATAGACTAGAGGGCCTGGTGCATGAATTCGTGCACCAGTGGGTCCCTCAGGCTGGCCTGCGGGATTGGCCCGAAACTGGCTCTCTGACATCCCCTGAGGGGTCTGGTATGCAAGAGGGCACAGGGCAGGCCAAGGGACCCCACTGGTGCACTATCAGGGCTGGGGAGGGACAGTGGGAGGGCAGCAGGGCATGTCCGGCCCATATCGCTCAGGCCTGATCAGCCAGACCCCTGTAGCAAGCTAACCTATCAGTCAGAGTGTCTGCCCCCTGATGGTCAGTGCACATCATAGCAAGCAGTTGAGTGGCCTTAGCATATAACGCTTTGATTGGTTGAACGGCCCACTGGACTACCAGACACTTAGCATATTAGACTTTTATTATATAGGATATGAGCCCAGCCATAATGGCTCAGTGATTGAGGGTCGACCTGTGAACCAAGAAGTCACAGTTTGATTCTGGTTCAGGGCACATGCCGGGTGTGGGCTTGATGCCCAATGTGGGGCATGCAGGAGACAGCCATTCAATGATTCTCTCATCATTGATGTTTCTCTCTCCCCCCGTCCTTCCCTCTCAGGAACCAATAAAAAAAAATTTTTTAAATAAATGTATAAAAATATGGATGAAAAAGAGGTACTGTAATAAATCATAAATTCCTGACTGGGTGGGTCATGGTGGGTAGTCAAAAGCATTTAAAAGAAACTGCAAAACTCATATTCTGGGGCATTTGAGGTCTGGTTTCCTGGCAATTGTCAGGTATGGCTCAAATAAACTCATAAAAATTCTCTACAAGTTTGGACATTTCTCACATTGACAAAAACTAGGAAAGGATAGACTAGTCAATAAATGGTACTGGAACAATAACTCTTCTTATGGGAAAATTTTTTATCCTTTTATGTGTAAAAATTAATTCTAGAAAATTAAAAACCTAAATGTGATATGCAAAACTTAAAAAACATATAAGGTTGTTTTTTTTCAATTATAGTTTTCATTCAGTATTATTTTGTATTATTTTCAGATGTACTACATAATGGTTAGAAATGTCTGTTGTTGTTTTTTGGGTTTTTTTGCCCTGGCTAGTTCACTCAATGATTAGAGTGTCAGACTGAACACCAAAGGGTCAAGGGTTCGATCCTGGGCAAGGGCAGGTACCTGAGTTTCAGGTACCTGAGTTCAATCCCCTTCTTAATAGGAGCGAGGAAGGGGGTGGGGCAGCTGAAGGGCTTTCACTTTACAATATGCATTTAAGTTTCCTCCATTTTTTTCATAGATTGACCCCTACCCTCATTTCTTTTATTTATTTATTTTTTGTTTTGTTAATCCTCACCTGAGGATATTTTTTCCATTGCTTTTCAGAGTGAGTGGGAGAGAGGCGAGAAAGAAGGGAGAGGGAGGGAGGGAGGGGAGAGAGAGAGAGAGAGCGCACGCTAGGAAGAAACATTGATGTGAGACACACATGGACTGGTGAGACACACATGGATTGTTCTCTTTATATATATATTTTTCCCCCTCGTCAATGGTATAAACAAAACAATGCTGAATAATGGTCTTATTCGAGACCTACTATACTCTAATTATATTGAACTCTCCTGCCTGACCACTTTCTAAGCCATAGGCCAGCACATTAATTATCTTTGGCCTTGAAACAAATCCTTAGCTACAGGACATCATTAAAACTGTCCAGCCCCAGCCAGTTTGGCTCAGTGGATAGAGTGTTGGCCTGTGGACCAAAGGGTCCCAGGTTGAGGGTATGTACCGTGGTTTCAGGCTCCTCCCTGGCCTGGGCCCTGGTCAGGGCGGGTGCAGGAGGCAACCAATCGATGTGTTTCTCTCACATTGATGTTTCTGTCTGACTTTCCCTCTCTCCTCCACTCTCTCTAAAACTCAGTGGAAAAATATCCTCTGGTGAGGACTAAATGACACAAACAAAATATTAATCTAAAGCCTATGCTGTAACATATTCTTCTATAAACCTGTGGCAAAAATTTCTCAAATTATTTTTATTACAATGTAGTAGTTGAATAAAATTGTATTTAAGTGTATATGATGATTTGATACAGTCATTGATATCCTGATAGGTACTGCATCAAATATATAACTCGCTTTGGGTTGTATGGACATTTTAGCATATTCATTCTTCCAATTCATGAACACAGATGTCTTTTATTATTATTATTATTATTGATTTCAGAGAGGAAAGGAGAGAGAGAGCAACATCAATGATGAGAGAGCGTCATCGATTGGCTGCCTCCTACACACACCCCCACTCCCCCACCGGGGATCGAGCCCACAGCCTGGGCATGTGCCCCTAATCAGAATCGAACCTGGGACCCCCAGTCTGCAGGGAGATGCTCTATCCACTAAGCAAAATCAGCCAGGGAACAGATGTCTTTTGATTTATTTATGTCTAATTTCTTTTAGCAATTGCCTTAATTTATTGAATCGGTCTATTTTCAGTAGGTTTTTAGTGTGCTCCAGTTGTCCACTAATATAATTATTTAAAATGTCTTTTGGAACCTTTGAAATGGGAACTCAATTAAGAGACTTTTTGTGTAGCAGATAAAATGAAATTGGTTATATCAAACAATATCACTGAGTGTTATATGCTGCCAAGTAAATAGCAAGGGTAATTTACTTGGGAAATGTTCCTTTGAATCTCATTTGAAATTCTAGAGCCTAAGTAAAGATGATTCTGACCAATATGGAATAGGTATTATAACTTAGTCATTTAATAATAGACCCTTTACCAAAATTCTGGAGTCAAAGTCTTTAACAACCAAAAGTTCATTTTGACATTTGCCACAAACGAACTGGGTAACAATTTCAGACCTGAACAAACAAAACAGAAGCAGAGGAATAAATACATGAAACAGCCTGACAGCTGTCAGAGAGCAGTTGGGAGGGAGAGACTGGATGAAAGAAGGTGAAGGGATTAGCCAAAGAGCATATATGCTTAACCCATAGATGCAGACAACAGAGTGGTGATGGCAGAGGGAAGAGGGGACTAGGTGGAGGAGCGTATAGTGGGGCGGGGAGGGGGCGGGGCGGGGGCAGAATGGGAACATCTATAATAGTGTCAACAATAAAAATAAAGAAAAAAAATTCAGACCTGAACTGAAATCAAACTACTTATGGTCCTCACATCCCACTTTGTTTTGAATTCATGTTTAAATCAGATATATTCATTTCTTTGCTTATAGAGAGTGTTCCAGACTCTGATGAAAATGTAAAATTTGGTATAGGCTCTCATTTATCTTTCTAACATCTGAAAATTTTTGAATTCCAAAATACATAAAACTTTATCAGTTTCTGATAAGGAGTTATAGACTTGTAATAGTTAAGATTTTTAATAATGTGCCCTCTGTGCCAGACTATTCTAAGTGCTTTATTTCTTTTAAATTAATTCTTCTCACAAAACTTATAATATAAGATACAGTGGTTATTTCCATTTTACAGATGAGGAAACTGACATGCAGAAAGGAGAAATAACTTGGAGATATAATAAGGGGTGGTTTCTAGATAATATCATGGCTCCAATCAGACAGCTGGACTAGATAAACTGGCTTTTGAATCAGAACTCAAGCCTTTCTGACTTAGCAGATAGGTAAAATCAGGCAAGTTTAATGACTACTCACACTCAGTTTTTTCATTGTAAAATGCAAATAATATTACAAACTCATGAGATTATTACCTAGATTAAATAAATCATGTAAATCACAACACAGTGGCACATAAAGTTCCTACTCAATATACATTTTCTATCAATAGTTCTGGTCAGTTTAAATCAACCTAAACTATCAATCATAATGGTGACCTTAAAATATACTGTACTTACAAAATACAAGCAATTTAGATTTTGCATCAATAAAAAGAAAATGTATATTTGGATTATCTAGGACTATGTTTATGCCTTTTAAAAATATATACAAATGAAATCTATTTTTTTTGTGTGCTATGGTTTGACCCATATAACACAGCATCTGACACCAAGTAGGTTGTCAATAAATATTTCTTATCACAACACTTGATAAACAGTGTTGTAAAGTTATAAAGAGTCAACCCCATGCTTCAAATTATAAAATGTTGATTCTGAGTCCACGTGAAATGTACATCCCTGAGAGCCTTAGCTGACAATGACAGATAATAAAAATGTTAATATGTTCACTGACTTCCTGTAAACAAACAATAGAGTCCATAGTCCATATAGCATTAGAGTTGTACTTAAAAAGACCTTACCATACTTACCTGGCAAGATGTCTAACAAAGAGTAAAAGTTCAGAGCTTTCCTTCCCATTTCAAATCCTTTAGGCCACTGAGGAAGAGGGCACTCTGGTGAGTCGAAGTGCGTCCAACTAGGCTGAATTTTCAATAACTGAATATGACTGGAAAACTCTGGAGTCTGACTGGAATGTCATTAAGAAATGAGTCGGGGATTTGATAGAAGTGTTAAAGTAATTTAGAAAAATATAAGTGTTATGTTTATACTATATGGGAGGGAGACTACTTATTAAACTATCCTATATAATAAAACCCTAATATGCAAATCGACTGAATGGCAAAACAACCAGTCGCTATGATGCGCACTGACCACCAGGGGGCAGACTCTCAACACAGGAGTGTTGGTGGTCCCACACAAGGAGCGCTGCTCAGCCAGAAGCTGGGCTCAGGGCTGGCGAGCGCAGCAGCAGTGGTGGGAGTCTCTTTCACCACTGGGCAGCACTAAAGACTGCCAGCTTAGGCAGGGAGTGGGCCTAAGTCCCCTGAGGGGTCCTGGACTGTGGGAGGGCACAGGCTGGGATGAGGGAAGCCCCCCACCCCCAGTGCACAAATGTCATGCACCAGGCCTCTAGTTTATGTATATTTTTCTGGCAAAGGGGCTTTGAAACATTTTTAAAGCCCTTAAAGATTTTAAGAACCCATAAGGTACTTCAGAAGAAAATAATATGTATACGTGACTCATCTGATACTGAAACTCAAAAATTGAACTGGAATGTCCTGAATTCCCAGGTTCTTGTCTCGATGGTTTCAAAGAATGAAGCCACGGACAAAAGGTGATAAGTGAAAAGTACAGAAACTTTATTGCAAACAGACTACCTCTAAAACCTAATTCTAAATTCTAAGCCTAAGACTCCCTCCTGGATGGACAGAGGGGCCCCTGAGAAGGGTGACGGCTGCTTTCTTTGTCTTGAGGCATTAAATAGGCTGCATTTCTTTGTGTGAACCTGACCTCTTCTTATTGGTCATTCTGCTACATAGAATTAATTTTCAAAGCTCAAAGCCCATGTGGTGTTCCCCATTTTCTCTCCCCCTTGTTGGTTGGAGTCACTGTTGATTTTTCTTATAGCTCTCCTAGTTGTGTTGTCAGAGAAAGCCTTATCTTATAGCCTCCCAGTTATTCAGGTCAGGGCTACTTTTGGCCTAACTTATGGTCACTTTAATTGCTCAGGCCAGAGATACCCATGTCCTTGGTTTATGGCTGTCTTAACTGCACAGGCCAGATATATTTCTATTTTCCTGTGGCATTTCTTTATTCTCTGTACAAGTAAGATAAACACCCTGGTGTCTTCAAGTCTCCATTATGTATTCCTCTCCTATAGACCCCTTTTTATTCCTAACCTAAACCTGCCTAATTCAGCTAGCTAGCTAACCCTTTCACTACTAACATTTGTAACAAATAGTGTGCCAAATTTAACACAGTATTTGTCTCAATTTTATCATGCTAGAAATAGTACTTGTGACCTGTGATTAATAATTTATAATCAAAACAATAGAACACCTGACGTATGTCCCTTCTTCAGTTTGTGCCTGAATAAAACTCTTACTCAGATTTCAAGACCAGTCCAGATCAACGAAATAAAAGGCAAGTGATAGAATGGAAGAAAATATCTGAGTCATATACCTGAGTAGGGATTAACATCCAAACTATGCAAGGAACTTACACCATTCAACTGTGAAGAAAAAAAAGTCAAATAATTTGGTTTAAAATGGGCAAAGAGCCTGGAAAAAATATTTCCCAAAGAAGGCATAGTAATGCCAACAGGTGCAAGAAAAGGTAGTCAGCACCATTAATCATCAGAGAAATTCAAAATAAAACCACAATGACATATTACCTCTCACCTGTTAGTATGGTTGTAATTAAAAAGATGAGATAACAAGTGCTGGTAAGAATGTGGAGAAAAGGGAACACTGTACACTGTTGGTGGGAGTATAAAGTAATACAACCATTAAGGAAAACAGTATGAAGTTTTCTAAAAATTCAAAATAAAGCTACCAAATGATCCAGTAATCTCACTTCTGTGTATGTATCTGAGAAAAAAATGAAATCACTGTCTTGAAGAAATAGGAAAGATAACTTCACCCCCATGTTCACTGCAGCATTATTTACAATAACCAAAACAGAAACACCTAAGTGTCCATTGAGGTTGCATGGGTAAAGAAAATTTGGTATATACATTATTCAGTCATAACAAAGCAAAGAAAAAAATCATGCCTTTTGTGACAGCATGGATGTACCTGGAGGGCAGTATGCTATGTGAAATAAGTCAGACAGAGAAAGACTAATACTGTATGGTCTTATTTAGATGTGGAATCTCAAAAAAACAAATTCATAGAAACAACAGCTTGGTCATTGCAGGGAGGGGGTGTAGACTAAGTGAAGGCGGTTAAAGGTTGTACAACTTTCCAGGTCTGAGTAAGTTATGTAGATCTAATGTACAAAATGGTGACTATAGTCAACAATACTGTATTGTAAATGTGAGAGTTGCTGAGAATAAATCTTAGAAGTTCACATGCACACACACACACACACACACACACACATAAGAAACCATGTTAGGTGGTGGATGTGTTAACCAACCTTATATGTGTTAACTAACCTCATTGCATAACCTATCCGTACCTCAAATCATTATACTGTAGTCCTTAAACCACACAATGCTATATGTCAATTATCTATAATAATAAAAGTGTAATGTGCTACTTAGACTGGATGTCCTTCTGGACGAAGCCGGGGCTGCGAGGGAAGCCCAGGTCTCAGGTGCCAGAGGGAAGCTGGTGCCAGCAGCTGGGGGAAGGAAGGCCTACTCTTGCACGAATTTTGTGCATCAGGCCTCCAGTATCTCAATAAAGCTGGGGGTAGGGGGAATAAAAATATTTTAGAACTAGATAGAGGTGGTGGTTGCATGACATTGTGTGTACTAAATGACACTGTTTTATATGGTTAATTTTATATAATTTCAATTTTATCTAAATAAAAAGGAAGGGGAAAGACCAGTATAAATAGTATCACCTTTAGTAGAGTTACGAGTATCATTTTATGTTATAATTCTCTGTTTATGTTTCTTTTTCCCTGACTGGTTGTTCTGTAAGGATAAGAACTAGATGTTTTGTATCCCTTACATAGCACAATGCCTGACACATTGTAGTCATTTAAAAAGTGGTTGACTTATTGAATTAACTAAGTCCTATATATTTCTCATCATTGAAAAGTTGACGTTTTTGATAACTAGCACATTTTAGAGAAGTTGTTATGTTCCTGAACATGAAGTACTGAATGAGTTAGGTTACTGAGACCCTTTTTCATAAGGTTACCAGAGATTTACCTAACAGAGCTGATAATTGAATTTATTGTTCACAAAATTACTGACACTAACATATCTGTTAAAATTATGAAAAACATCTAAATTGCGTTGGCTCTTTAAAAATCACTGTTTACTTCAGTCTGTGATGAATTTATTACTGTGAAGCCAATGAACAGTTCTAAAAGAGCTTAATTTCCCAGTAAGGTGATAGTGAGCTACATGGTGGAACATGACCTAAGGCTTGTAATTTTACACTGAGTGTTTAACTTCTTCAAGTAACTCATTAACTACCTGTATTGCAAATATGAAGTGCATGATGATTCTGAAATAACCAAATTACTGATAATAGTTTTGGGAAATGGAAAACCCCTCATGCTTTTATACTGCTAGGGTACTAGACTGCTTGTGAGTTGTCTTTCTGTTCACTGAAATATTCTCTCAAGTTTTTCCTTTGTGTTTAATGATTCCAGTTTCAAACGTTCCACAGTTAGGTTTGTAAAACCTTGAACTTTGTTTTGTGATTCATAACAATGGAACTTTCAACTTTATACAAATGAAAATGTGCATGGAAATATTCTTCAAAGAAATAAACATAGTGACGCAGTGATGAATTAAAAAGCAAATTTAATATTTTTTAAAATATATTTTTTGTTGATTTCAGAGAGGAAGGGAGAGGGAGAGAGAGTTAGAAACACCAATGATGAGAAAGAATCTTTGATGGGCTGCCTCCCGCACACCCCCCACTGAGGATGGAATCCACAACCCGGGCATGTGCCCTGACCGGGAATTGAACCTTGGTTGAAGCTCAACCACTGAGCCATGCCAGCTGGGCTCAAAGTTTTAATATTTTTTGTTCAGATTCTTGTACGTGAAGATATATCTTTTAGATTCTAACTAAAGACATTGGTATTAATATGGTTATTTTTCATGTTTACAAGTCTGGTTGCAGGTATCTTCTGATCATTGACGGGTAAAGTGTCTATTGTAAACATAAAATTTCCTCAAGTAAAGATTAAATATTTTCAGAAACTCCAGCTTAGCAACAATATAGTAGATACTTATGTCTGTCTAATGTAAACATAAAATTTCCTCAAGTATCTTCTGTTTCTTAGTTAAAAAAAAAAAGACATCCCAAACCCTGAACTAATTATTTTACAATCTCAGAGTATTTAAACTGAACAGCAATTAAATAATTTTCTTTCTTTTTTGATACATAATTATGTTTTCACACACATAGTTGAGTATTATCTTAATCAAGGAAAGTAGGTAGTTACACTGAACTGAGTTCAAATAAGACCTTTATATGATTGCTATTAATATATGACATTAAAAGAAAAACAGAAGAATAATACTCTTTTAATGAGTAATAAATATAAACAAAAGATCTAGGCTGATTATATCTGTGCCTCCTGGGAGCTAAGGTAATATGTTAGCTACCAATATGCTGACACATTGTTAGTTACTGTCACTTATTGAAGATTACTCGATGCCAGCCAGTTTACTTTGCACTTTACGAATATCATTAATTTTTACAAATACTCTGTGAAAGAGAATCATAATGAGGTACATAGCTTTCTTCAAGGAGAGAAAAACTTTTTACTAAAATTTGGAAATATTAGGCAATTGAGTATTTTTTAATATTTTTATTAATGATTTCAAAGACGAAGGGAGAGGGAGAGATAGAAGCATCAACGATGAAAGAGAATCACTGATCGGCTGCCTCTTGCATGCCCCCTACGGGGATTGAGCCCACAACCCCGGCATGTGCCCTGACTGGGAATTGAACTGTGACTTTCTGGTTCATAGGTTGACGTTCAACCACTGAGCCACGCCAGCCAGGCTTGAGTCTATTTTTAAAGGATATTTCCAACATAATGGGCAATTATTTTCAGTTGTAGCTTAACAAATGATGTGCAACACCATTTCTGAAATTCTGCTGTCAGTTCTTGGAAAGAATAATAAGAGTATGTCCAGGAAATCTTGAGCAGGTTAGTGAGGCATTTTGAAATGTTATTGCTTATAGAAAGATTAACTAATTGTGCCTCTTTACCAAGAGAAGAGTTAGACATCTGTCTTCAGATATTAAAAAAGGGTATTTTGTACAGAACAGATTAGATTTTTTTATTATTACTAGAGGCCCAGCGCATGAAATCGTGCACAGGTATGGTCCCTAGGCCTGGCCTGCGATCAGGGGCATCTTCCCCGGCTGCCTGCAGCTGGTCCCACACCCTGCCTCCACCCACCCCTGGTTCCCCGATCTTTAGCTATCTGAGCCTGCAGGCCAGTGGGAGGGACTGAGAGGTCGGCCGTTCCTGCCTGCTTGCTGGTCCCGCCCCCACCATGGGTCAGCCTCTGTGTGGGGGGTGACTGCAGGGTGGGGGCCTTGGCCTGGCACCACCCACATCCCCAACCACCCACCCCTGGCTCCCTATTCATCATCAGGCGATTGGAGCCACCCGGCCGGGGGGGAAGGACCCAGAGGTGGTCAGTGTGCCTCATAGTGACTGGTCGAGCAGTTGTTCTGGTTGTTCCGCCATTAGGGTCAATTTGCATATTACCCTTTTATTATATAGGATTTTGCTTCAAGACACAATATTAATGAAAGGGGAGAGGGAGATTTTATGAGTGAATTATTTCCCTTCCCATTGCAATAAGTGCTCAATGTTAACATCAGGGTAGAGAGTTTGTTTTCATTATTTTATTTTATTTTTATATACATACATATTTTTTATTGATTTCAGAGAGGAAAAGAGAAGGAGAGAGAGAAACATCAATAATGAGAGAGAATCACTGATTGGCTGCCTCCTGCACACCCCACATTGAAGGTAAATACCACAACCTGAGAATATGCCCTGACCGGGAATGGAATTGTGACCTGCTGATTCATAGGTCAATACTCAACCACTGATCTGCACCAGCCAGGCTGTTTTCGTTCTTTTAAAATATAATCTCAAATAAATATAAAACAGCCTTGCCAAAAAAAAAATGAGAGGGAAGGAAAAAAAAGAAAGGAGGAAGAGGTAGAGAATGGAAAAATCATAATGGGTAATTATCAAAAATTTCTTTAAGAGGCAAATGCAAAGTAATTTAAGGTGATAGTCACTATTTTCTTATGAGAATAATAAAGTTTGTCTAATATATGATCTGGCAAGCTTAAAAAACATCAGAAAAGCAATCACATGAAAAAGATACTAAGAAATAACTCAATGTTCATGAAAGTATGATGGGTATCCTATCTAATAAAGAGGGAATATGCTAAATGATCATCACTCCATCACAAAGATGGCTGCACCCACAGCTGAGGCCACGTTTCCATAAGGAGCCTTAATGAGCAATCAGCAGGGACCTGAGGCTATGCCCTCCCCCACCCAGCAGGGCTTGACAGGGGACCTCAAGTTGCACTTCCCGTCCTGGTGCTGGGCTAGGGGACCTCAGGCTGCTTCCCCCCACCCCAGCACCAGGCCAGGAGACCTCAGACCACACCCCTCACCCAGTGGGGCTTGACAGGGACATCAGGCCTCGCCTCCCGCCTTGGCACCAGGTTGGGGGACTTCAGGCCACGCCCTCCACACGGTAGGGCTTGATGGGGACCTCAGGCCTTGCCCCCTCTCCCAGTGCCAGGGCGGGGGACCTCAGGCCTCACCCCCCACCTTAGCACTGGGCCAGGTGACCTGAGGCTACATCCCTTGCCCGGTGGGGCTTGAAAAGGGTGGGACTGGCCGGGTCTGGATCTAGCCCAATGGGGGTGGGGACTGGCCAGGTCTGAGACTCACATGATTTTGAGGCCATATGGGTGGGTGGAGACTTGACTCTGGGTCCCATGGTGCGCACCAGACTCTGACAGGAGGAAGGTTTTCATATACATTTTACTAATTTTCTTTCTTCTCTGACACTTCTATTATAGAGAAAGGGCAAATAGCAATATTAAATTATTTCCTCTAATTAATCCCCTTTTAATGTGCATGAATTTTGTGCATGGGGTCACTAGTCTATATAATAAAAATGCAATGGTCGTGACACTATAATGACCAAATACCAGGAGGCTGCGTGCACAGTGAGGCATGCATGGGTGGATGGGACTGCGTGTGAGGCAAGGTGTGTGTGGGTGGGCAGGGCTGCGTGTGTGGCAAGACGCACACGGGTTGGAGGGGCTGCACAATTTTGCACACTGGGCTTCTAGATCTTATATATTTCTGATGAGACTATATATGTTGATACATTCAAACAAAAACCAATTTGACAGTATGAAACATTTAAACTTTCATCCTATAATTCTACTTCTGTGCATCTATCCTAATGAAATATTCTATTTTTTAATTTTCTTAAATTCTTTATTGTTTAAAGGATTACATAAGCCTCCTTTTTCCCCCATTGACCTCTCCCCAGCCTACCCCATCCCCCAGCGCATGCCCTCACTCCCCTATTGTCTGTGTCCATTGGTTATGCTCATGCATGCATACAAGTCCTTTGGTTGATCTATTACCCCCTCACCCTCCACCTTCCCTCATACATTGTACAGTCTGTTCGATGCTTCTATGACTCTGGTTCTATTTTTGTTCATCAGTTTATGTTGTTCATTATATTCCACAAATAAGTGAGATCATTGATATTTGTCCCTTTTGCATTTCTTGCATTGCTGGCTTGGTAGTGATAATTTCCCTTATGCTTTTTGGTCTGTGAAGCTCCTGATTTCCCCTTCAATTTTGAATGATAGCCTTGCTGGATAGAGTATTCTTGGATTCGGTCCCCTGCCGGACATCACTTCGTATACTTCCTTCTATTTCTTTCTAGCCTCTGTTGAGAAATCATTTGATAATCTCATGCAGCGGTTCTCAACCTTTCTAAAGCTGTGACCTTTTAATACAGTTCCTCATGTTGTGGTGACCCCCAACCATAAAATTATTTTCGTTGCTACTTCATAACTGTAATTTTGCTCTACAACAGCAGTTCTCAACCTATGGGTCACGACCCACAGGTTGAGAACCGCTAGCAGGTTCGCCTAAGACCATCAGAAAACACAGATATTTACATTACGATTCATAACAGTAGCAAAATTACAGTTATGAAGTAGCAACAAAGATAATTTTATGGTTGGGGGTCACCACAACATGAGGAACTGTATTAAAGGGCCGCAGCATTAGAAAGGTTGAGAACCACTGATCTAATGGGAGATCCCTTGCAGGTAACTCTCTGTCTCTCTCTTGCAGCCTTTAAGATTCTCTCTTTGTTATTAATGCTTGCCATCATAATTACCATGTGTATTGGTGTGGGTCTTTTTGGGTTCATCTTGTTTGGGACTCTCTGTGCTCATGTGACTTTCTTCTTCCCCAAATCAGGGAAGTTTTCTGACATTATTTCTTCAAGTAGGTTTTCTAACCCTTGCTCTTCTTCTTGTCATTCTGGCACCCCTATTATACGTATGTTGCTTCATTTCATGTTGTCCCTAAGCTCCCTTAGGCTCTCCTCCTGCCTTTTAATTTTTTCTCCAATAGCAATTCAAATTGGATGTGTTTTGCTGCCCTATCTTCTAATTCACTAATTCAATCCTCCACTTCTTCTAGTCTACTGTTGAAAACTTACAGTGTTTTTCATTGTAGCTATATCACTCTTTATTTCCTCTTGATTCTTACATAAGTTGATTTTCTCATCCATTTGGTTTATGAATTGTATGACCCTTATACTCAATTCTTTTTCTGACAAATTGCATGCCTCCATTTCATTTAGTTCCTTTTTTGGCAATTCCTCCTTTTCTTTCCTTTGGGGGTTGTTTCTTTGTCTCCCCATTTTTGCTCTCACTGAAGGATCTAGGCAGTGAGTCACACTGGGCCTGTGACTGCAGTGGCGGCCGTGAGGGCAGGTTGCATGATCACCAGTCCCGGGTTTAATGTGTCGGACTTGGTGGTGATTTCAGCAGTCATGGCGCTTGGGGTTGCTGTGTGAGGCACCCAGTGTTGCTGCATAGGGCTTGGCTGCTCACAAGCAGTTGTGCCTGGGGTTGCTGCATCAGGCTTGGTGGTGGCTAGCGTGGTCGTGACATCCGGGTTGCTGTGTAAGGCTTGGCTCCTAGGGTTGCTGCATAAGATTTGGCTGTTCACACATGGTCGCAGCGCCTGGGGCAAAAGTGTCTGGTCAGAGGGAGGGGAGAGTGCTCTAGAACCCACAGAACCTGTGGTCGGGGAGGCTGGAGTCTTGTTGTTCGTGGGTCCACAGCCGGGGCAGCAGGTCCCTGGCCAGAGTGGCTGTAGGGTCTAGAATAGTGTCCAAGGCACCCTGGGTGGAGGTGAGGCTGGGTTCCCAGTCACAGCAGCTCTCCCCTTCAAGATGGTGCAGCCTCTGTGGCTGCCCTGGGAGAGATTGCAGCAATAGCAGAGGCTACCCTTAAAAGTCCTGCGGAATCTGTCTCTCACTCACACACACAACCCCCACACATCCATGTACTCCCCTTGTGCTTCCTCACTTACTCACACTCTCTCCCTCACTGCCATCCTGCTGGCCGCCATTTCCTTCCATGAAATATTTTTAACTAAAAAGTTATGAGACAGATATATTTATCACAGTGGTTTTTAAATAGTAGAAAACTGGAAATAACAGAAATTCAATTATAGAAGAATAATATGTTAGCTATAATATATTCACTTGCTAGAACATTATGTGTCATCAAAAAGATGTTTTTAAATAATGTGTACCAATATAGAAAAATATTTGTTGACATGTGAGTAGACCCTCAAAGAAATACAGTTCAAATAACCAAAATAGGCCCTGGCTGGGTAGCTCCATTTGTTAGAGTGTGTGTCCCCATGTGCCAAGGTTGATGATTCAATTTCCAGTCAGGTCACATACAAGAAGCAACCAATGAATGCATAAATAAGTGGAGCAATAAGTAGGTTTCTCTCTCTCTCTCTCTCTCTCTCTCATTTCTTCTCTCTCTTAAAAAAAGAAAATATTAATAAACATAACCAAATATTTTTAAAATTATAATAATTTACTTGGCTCTCCTCTAAAATTGCTAATAAATTCCCATTCATATACCCTGTAATACTTCGCACATCTCTTTTTTCTGTCATTTTCAATTTTCTATAAGCCCACATTTTTGGGAGTCTCTTATTTGCACACCACAATCAATTTCCTCTTCCAGTTTTCTCAAATGCTTTCCTTTACTCCCTACCCCATTTTGTCAGTTGCAATATAAACAGCAGTGTTACTAGAAAGGTCTCCCAAACAGAAAGGCTAGGATTTTTCTACTGAGGGAGACCACAGTTTGCCACCTCAAAAGAAGCTTAATGGGACATAGCTTTTTTTAAGCAGGTTATATTTAAGAAACAAAAGACTCCGAAAGAATCTTTGATTATCCTTCTTTGCCTGCCTAATGGAATAGAGAAACCTGCTGAAAGTAAGGAAGCTATTCCCCTTAGCTATTCAACTTAGCATATGTGAGTTAAGTGCAAATCCAAACAGGCCTATTTGTTGGACTCCTTTGTGTCCCATTGTTAATGTGTGACTCAGCAAGAATTTGTTTACCACATGTTTGCTGTTTCTCACCTACCTGTGATTTGTCTCTTTCCCTTTGAAATCCTAAACCCCTGACTCCTTCTCCTTAGTCCAGAACAGAATATAAGCCTCAAAGGTCCACTGTATCCCCAGTGCTCACATTCTTATAACCCCCCACATATATATGTAATAAATTTGGTTGTTTCCTCCTATTAATCTCTCTCATGTTAATTTGATTATTATTCCAGCCAAGGAATTTACAAAGGTGGGAGAAAAATTAATTTTTCTGCCTCACACTATAAAAATGAAAACTTCTATTGGAACTGAGGGTGGGAGCAGAGTTTGCCACCCAAAAATATGCTTTTTGGGATATTATTTTAAGCTGGTTATTTCAAAGAAATGAAAGACCCAGGAAAAAATCTTTGATCTTCTAACTGCCTAAAAGAATTTAGATAAAGAAACTGCTCCAGAAAGCAAGCCATCATCATAGCAAATTATCTATAATAATAAAAGCAAACATGCTAATTAGACTGGACGTCATTCCAGAAGGAAGCCTGGGCCCCGGGTGCCAGAGGGAAGCCGGTGCTGGCAGCCAGGGTAAGGAAGGCCTACTCTTGCACGAATTTCGTGCATTGGGCCTCTAGTCTATATCATAAAAGGCCTGTGGTTGTGACCCTGTGATGGCATCACAACCAACTACCATACTCACCAGGAGGTGCATTGATGGGTCCCACAGTGGCCATAGTGGGTGGGACTTCAGGAGTGTCTCAGGGTGCCAGGAGCATCTGAGGAATGTCACAGGCCACCGGCAGCATCCATGGAGCATGCAACATGGCCCTGATGGCAGGTCATGCCTAGGGGACCCTATACATGCATGATTTAATCGTGTGCTGGGACTCTAGTAGTTTAATATGAACTAGTGTTCGCATAAGAAATGTTCAAACCTGTAAAGAATTTTTGTGAGTTTATTTGAATGAAACCGTCAACAATTGCTGGGAAGCAGATTCTCAATGTATTGAGATAATGCTTCAGAAAATGGCAGTTTTTCACCTTTATAAATTACAATCAAAGGAGACAAGTGGATTACATGAAATCCATTGCTGATAGATTAGGGGGGTGGGAGAAAGCAAAGGTTAAGGAGGAGCGGGGGGGGGGGGGCCTCTAGGATTGGATAAAAAGTAAATGATAGATACGTACTTCTTTTACTTATGTGAGTACAGGATAGTTAACAGTCAAGAATTAACAAGATAACAGTAACAATGAGGGAATTTGGGGTCTCCTCCCTGGCACCTTGGTGCAGTAGTTGTGCCCTGAGGGATCCAGAGAAAGGGAAGTTACAAGTTATCCTGACATTCCAAAGGTATGTTATAGTAAATGCAAAAAGACAATAGGCTTAGTTAAGGTAAAGATTGACTTTGTCAGGGAAGATACCAGCCTAGGATGTGACTACCCACCATAGACTGCTTTTTATTTAAAATGTCTAATTTCAGCCTGGCTGGAATGGCTCAGTGGTTGAGCATTGACCTATGAACCTGGTTCACTTCCAGTCAGGCACATGCCTGGATTGTGGGCTCTGTCTCCAGTGTGGGGCGTGCAGGGGACAGCCAATCATTGATTCTTTCCCATCATTGATGTTTCTATCTCTCTCTCTCTCCCTCTCCCTCCCTCTCTGAAATCATTTTATATATATATATATATATATATATATATATATATATATATATATATATTTTTTTTTTTTTTTTAAGTTTAATTTCAGACCATTCTTTGTGGTTACTTTAGGTCTCTGAGTTTGCAAGGCCGCCTTGCAGGCCCTTCCCTGACCTTGTCAGGTTAGCATGTGGCCCTTTTTCGTCCACACTACTGTGTGATAGGGAGGAACTTAGCAAGGCCAGTTTGATCAAAGTTCTCTCTGTGTCCCATGGTTAAAAGTGGCCCTGAAAACATTTGTTTACCAAACATATGCTTTGTCATATCCATGTGACTTGCCTTACTGCCTCTTGAAACCCCAAATTATAGAATCCACTTTTCCTTAGTTCAAGGTGACATATAAGTCTTGGGTCTCATCCTATATAATAAAAGGCTAATATGCAAATTGTCCCCTTGACCAGTTCAACCAGGGGGCAGGGCCAGCTGTCCAACCATCCCCGGTCCCTACCCCCAGCCAGCCTGGCCTGATTGGCCTAATCAGGGTAGGCCGGCTGGACCCCACCTATGCACAAATTCATGCACAGGGCCTCTAGTATTCTTGTGGAAAGCCCATATATATGTATTAAATTTGATCATTTTTCTCCTGATAATCCATTTCATGTCAATTTTACTATTAAAGCAGTCAAAAGAACTTAGAAAAATAGTAGAAAAATTCTTCTTTCACCTAGAACTATGTCCTAGGATCCTGCCAAGCCCTTCTTGAGTTACAGAAGTCTGATTTACATATGTCTTAGTTATCCTGAGGGGCCAGAACACTGACGTAGTTGTTAATAGGAAATATGTCAAGAGGAAAGAAAACAGAAATAAGGGCTTAAAGAAACTTTAAATTGCTTCCTTGTTTTTGATTTTTTTTTAAATTCCCATTTCTAAACATAATTGATATGACTAGAGCCCTGCTGCTCTCTTTGATTGAATGAGAAAAGATTAATTGCTTCTCTTTGCACCTCACTAGATACTTCCTATAATATCCTGTTTTCTGTTAACTACTTAATAATTCAATTAAAAGTCAGTAGAATTATAACTAGGTGGAAGGAGTCCCATGAGGTTTTGAAACTGGACAACCAATGGGTTTAAGCTGCCTGCCACTGCCTGCCACCGATTCAGCAGAGACTGGGTTGAATCATATGAGTGTTTATTCTAATAATCCTGGCAGTGTGGGAGAGCAGCAGATCATCCATAAAAATCTGCTCTACAGTCCCCCATAACCAGCTGCTTATATAAGATTGGAAAAGATTACATGGGGAAGTAGGGATTACAGGCATGGGAAGTAGGCAATGGGGCCTGGGGTAGTACTCCATTGTTTGGACAACAATCTTTCCATGATAATAGGTAGCTCTTGAATGAGAATGGCCCACATTCCCAGGTTGACTCCCAGGTCCTGGGGGTGCACAACTCCCAGCCAGGCTAGAATGTCCTTTCTTTAACCAGCACAAGGCAATTATGGTTAACAGAGCATGATTAATATTTCCTATAACCAGAGAACATATTTGGCAATGATATACCTGATAAAGGGTTAATATCCAAAATATATAAGGAACACATACAGCTTAGAAGGAAGACAAACAATCCAATCAAAAAATGGACAAAGGACCTAAATAGACACTTCTCCAAAGTGGACATACCGATGGCCAAGAGACATGAAAAAATGCTCAAAGTCACTGCTCATCAGAAAGATGCAAATTAAAATGACAATGAGGTATCACTTCACACCTGTCAGAATGGCTACCATCAACAAATCAAAAAATGACAAGTGCTGGTGAGGATGTGGAGAATTGGGAACCCTAGTACACTGCTGGTGGGAATGCAGACTGGTGCAACCATTATAAAAAAACTATATGGAGTTTCCTCAAAAAATTAAATATGGAACTGCCATTCGACTCAGTGATCCCACTTCTAGGAGTATATCCAAGAAACCCAAAACACCAATCAGAAAGAATGTATGTACCCCTATGTTTATAGCAGCACAATTTAAAATAGCTAAGATCTGGAAATAGCCCAAGTAGATAAGAGGATAAAAAATTGCATGGCACATTTAATCATGGAATACTATGCAGCAGTAAAAAAGAAGAATCTCTTACCCTTTGAGACAGCATGGAGGGACCTGGAGAATATCATGCTAAGTGAAATGTCAGAGAAAAACAAGTATCACATAATCTGAGGGCAGTACCGGCTCAAAGGGCATCTGCAGAGTGAGCGGGGTCCCTCAGGCAGGTGGGGTCCCTTGGCCTGGCATGTGGGGATTGGGCCAAAACTGGTAATATGACATCCCCCAAGGGATCCCGGAGTGTGAGAGGGCACTCTGCAAAGTTGCTGTCGCTTGGCAGCTCCTGCTTTGAGCATCTGCCTTCTGGCTGATGATGAGGACATTGTGTTCATGGCCCCCTGGTGCTGGTTGGTTCTGGGACAGCAGCTCCCCTCACCCTGGGGACATGGGGTAGAGGAGAGAGAGCGCAAATGTCGCTGATGTTTCCAGTTAAGCAGCGTTTTTCTGCTAACGTTATAGTTTTCCTCCTAAAGCTAGTCTTTTGGAGCCAGCCCAGGCCTGCCTGCTCCACCGGACATGGGAGGACACCCCCTGGTGGTCAGTGTGCATCATACTTATCGGCTGGTCAGCTGGTTGGCCAGTTGCTTAGGCTTTTCTATATATAGATATTTATACACTGAGTGGCCAGATTATTATGCATTCAGAGATCATAATAATATGGCCACTCAGTGTGTGCGTGCATGTGTGCGTGTGTGTGTGTGTGTGTGTGTGTGTGTGTGTGTGTGTGTGTTAGAGGCCCGGTGCATGGATTCATGCATGGGTGGGGTCCAGCCAGCCTGGCCAGGGGGAGGGGACATGGGCGGTTGGCCAGCCTGTCTGCTGGTTGAACTCCTGGTCGAGGGGACAATTTGCATATTAGCCCTTTATTATATAGGATTGTGGTCAGCAAACTGTGGCTTGCGAGCCACATGCAGCTCTTTGGCCCCTTGTGTGTGGCTCTTCCACAAAATACCACGGCCTGGGCGAGTCTATTTTGAAGAAGTAGCATTAGAAGAAGTTTAAGTGTAAAAAATTTGGTTCTCAAAAGAAATTTCAATCATTGTACTGTTGATATTTGGCTCTGTTGACTAATATTTGGCAACCACTGACATAGGATATACACTGAATGTTCAGATTATTATGCATTCAGAGTCATAATAATCTGACCACTCAGTGGATATATAATTTAAATTCTTTTTAATCATTTCAGAGAGGGAGGGAGAAGGAGAGATAGATAGAAACATCAATGATGAGAGAGAATCCTTGATTGGCTGCCTCCTGCATGTCCCTCACTGGGAATGGAGCCCAAAACCTGGGCATGTGCCCTGACTGGGAATCAAATTGTGACTTCCTGGTTCATAGGTAGACGCTCAACCACTGAGCCATGCAGGTTGGGATGGGAGGAAAGTATTAACCTTTTTTAGCACCCACAGTTTGGCGAGCCAGCCAGGAGAATTACTGGCTGGGACACTGCTACCTCCCTGGACTGCTGCAGTAGAGATTATGGACAGCTGGGATAAGTGGCAAGTATTTTACCCTGTCAGCCTCTATGATCTCTTGTCTGCAACGTCTGGTGGAAATTGGAAGTGGTGGGGCTCTTTCTTTCTTCCAAATTTAGATTGGCAGGAGAAAATATTTGTGAAGCTAGTTTCGTGGGCCTAGCAACTCTTGGGTTTTTATTTTATTTTTATTGACTCTTCTCCCCTAGAGATGATTATTTTATTCTTTTATGTCTATGTCTTTTATGTGGTTTTGCATTAAAAAGAAAATACCATACACATAGAACACAGGCATAGATTCCCACTAAGCCTGTTGTTAGAGCCAGCCTCACAGGATGGGGAGTTAAATGATTCTCTTTAGACCAAAGTCTGTCCAGACAAACGTTGCCATGAGTCTTTACATATAAACTGAATGAGGTTTTTCCTTCTGTCTTGTTCTATGTCCTAAAAGCTTGGCTTGTGACCAATGGAAATATTTTCTCTGTCTCCACCATCTGGAAGGTGCATTTACCAGGTACACCTGGTGGCCAGTCTAATATAGTGGGGTTCCAAGTGTCTCTGTCCAGCTGGGCTAGCTCTCAGGGGAGCTTGTCATCTACACTTTTGTTGTTAGTGCTGGAAACATCCCATTCCAGTAGCACCTGCCTGGTGCCACAAACTAGCAGGCTTGTGGATGGAGGCATCTCACATTTTGTGGGAGGCCAGAGACACCATATGCACACCACTATTCTGACTGCCTGTGTAATGAAGGACTGTGCATTCTTTGTTTTGGATCAATGAGGGCTGCTAAAATATTTACAACTAGCCTGGCTGGCATGGCTATGGGTTGATTATTGACCTATGAACCAGAAGGTCACAATTCAATTTCCTGTCAGGGCACATGCCTGGGTTGCAGGCTGGATCCCCAGTGTGGTGTGTGCAGGAGGCAGCCTATCAATGATTATTTCTCCTCATTGATGTTTCTATCTCCCTCTCCCTCTCCCTTCCTCTCTGAAATCAATAATGAAAATATATTTAAAAATAAAACATTAACGACTAATCTTTTGTCTGGCCAGTGTTGGCTCAGTGGCTGAGCATCAACCTATGAACCAGGAGGTCATGGGTCGATTCTCAGTCAGGGCATATGCCTGGGTTGTGGGCTTGATCCCCAGTGTGGGGCGTGCAGGAGGCAGCCCATCGATGATTCCTTCTCATCATTGATATTTCTATCTCTCCCTCTCCCTTCCTCTCTGAAATCAATAAAAACATATTTAAAAACAAACAAAAAAACAACAACTAATCTTTTGCACTCTTCGTGGAAGCCTTTTTGCTTCCTTGGTTAAGCTATAAAAGGTTTACTGGTTGAAATCCTGAAACTGGACACTAAATGGGTCCAAGACCACCTGCCCCTATTTGAGCCAAATTAAGCAGAGACAAGGTTGAATCATATGTGAGCCTTTACTCCAATAATGCCAGCAGTATGGAGAAAGCAGCAGGTCATCCTGTAAATTCTACTCTACCATCCCCTACTAGACAGCTGACTATACAGGGATAAGGAAGATGGTCTATATGCAAGGGTGAAGGGGGCAGGATAAGGACTTCAGGGTTCGTGGTTCATGTGACTCTTTCCAGGATCTTGAAGTCCGATAACAAGATAGTTAATTTTCTATGAGGTTAAAAACAGCTCAGCCTGTTCCTGGGACAGGAGAATGGTCAGCATTCCTGAGGCAAACCCCCAGAGGGGGTCAGGGTCCAAGCACAGTAATGAAGTCAAAGTGTGTCCTGTCCTTGGTCTGCTCTCAACATGTATTTTCTTTTCTGAGTAGTGGACCCAGTCGTGCTCCAAGACATCTTATCTCTTTACAGCCCTGTTTTTCTTCTTGCAGCGCATCCTCCAGTTTCCCAGGGTCTGTAACAAAATCTCTTATCTATAGTTAGTAAGGTGAATACTCATTAAACTATATACTCATTAAACAAATGTCCTATTCCTATTCCATGCCCTTCCTCTACCAATCCTACTGTCACTGGCCAGATGGGGGGATGTTTACAACAGAAAAAAACTTCTAAATTTAAAAATTTTAGAGAACTTACATTGGAATAATAACTAGCCATTAAGTCACCTTTAATAAGATGGAAGACAGAAATTAAAACAAAAACCGAAGTCCACTCAGACCCTTTCCGACTTACCTTCAGATATTTAAAAAATATCTGAAGATATTTTTTAAATATCTGATATTGTAAAAAAAAATTAGAGCACTGGAAGAACAATCGCCTGGCAATAAAGAAGAAAAAGGAGCCCAGCATGTCTCAGTGTTTGAGCATCAACCAGGAGGTCACCGTTCCATTCTTGGTCAAGGCACATGCCTGGGTTGCAGGCTCAGTCCCCACTCTGGGGCATGCAGGAGGCAGTCAAAAAATGATTCTCTATCATCATTGATGTTTCTATCTCTGCCTTCCTATCTGAAATCATATCCGATCTAATAAAAGAGTAATATGCAAATTAACCATCACCCCACTACACCCACAAGCCATGCCCACCAGCCAATCAGAAGCGAGTATGTAAATTAACCCCAGCCAAGATGGCTGCAGTCATGGAGCGAGCAGGAGGCTTGGGCTTCCCTGGCAATGGAGGAAGCCAAGCTTTCTGCCTGCCCTTGCAGGCCCAGGCCTCCACTCAAGGCTACAAAGTTTCAATTGTAGAAGATAAATAAATCCCGGATACCAGGGCCTCTGCTTGGTTCACGGGGGGCGGGGGGGGGGGGGTGGCCGGCCTGCAAACCACCACAGGCCCCTCTCTCAGGCTGCCCATGCCCCAAGGGAACCCCCACCCTGATCCGGGACACCCTTCAGGGCAAACTAGTAGGCCCCCACCTGTGTATCAGGCCTCTAGCCTATCTAATAAAAGAGTAATATGCAAATCGACTGTCACTCCAACACACAAGATGGCTGCGCCCATGTGGTCAAAGATCCTGCCCCCATGTGGACACAAGATGGCCGCCACAAGATGACCAGCAGGGCAGGTCATTTGGGAGGGACCAGGCCTGCAAGGGAGGGCAGCTGGGGGGTGATCAAGCCTGCAGGGGAAGGCAGTTAGGGGTGACGAGGCTGGCAGAGGAGGGAAGTTGGGGGTGACTGGGCCTGCAGGGAAGGGCAGTTGGGGGCAAATAGGCTGGCAGGGGAGCAGTTAGGCATCAATCAGGCTGGCAGGGGAGTGGTTAGGGGGTGATCAGGCTGGCAGGCAGAAGCAGTTAGGGGCAATCAGGAAGGCAGGCAGGTGAGCAGTTGGGAGCCAGCAGTCCTGGATTGTGAGAGGGATGTCCAATTGCCCGTTTAGGCCCGATCCTAGGAAAAAACAAATACACAGAATATAGCTAGTCTTAAGACTTTTGAGTTTGCCTTTAGTTTTCTGGGTTTTACAGATGCTAATTGGGTTAATTAACAAGAGAACTTTTTAAAAAGAGAAAATCATGCGATTTCCCAAAAAAGGTGGAAAAATTTTAAAGGTTATTGAGATAAAATATTATAATAACTGGTATACTTGAACAGGTTTTAAAGGATTTAACAACTGATCAGGAAGCTGATTGTTCTAAGTCTGAAAGGAATATTTTGAAAGTCTCCATGGGTCTTCCTGCTGAGTAATGAGAAATGTAAATGAGGCTGAGGTAATTGAAGGAAAAAAAACGCACTTCACAAACATAAGCAGCTCAAGTCGCCCATTCTTGATTCCTCCCTTCCCACTTCTTCAGCCTCCTTAAATATTGTAAAAGGCAAATGTGTCTTCTTTACAGTTATTAGTAATTCTGTTTATGTGTATGATCTGTTTGTGATATCTGTGTTTGTGTTTATACGTGGTGTGTTTTCTGCCTCAGGATGGTATAACTAGGTTGTAATATTTTGTTGGCATAAAGGAATTAAATACTTATATAAATTAAGAAAAGAGCCCTAACCGGTTTGGCTCAGTGAATAGACTGTTGACCTGTGGACTGGTTCCAGTCAGGGGCATGAACCTTGGTTGCAGGCACATCCCCAGTGGGGTGTGTGCAGGAGGCAGCTGATCAATGTTTCTCTCTAATTGATGTTTCTAACTCTCTATCCCTCTCCCTTCCTCTCTGAAAGAATCAATAAAAATATATTAAAAAAGAAAAGAAACTATCCCAAATGTTTTTCAGAACCATATGATCTGGGGAAATATTTGACATTAAACCTGGTTTAGGTTTGGTTTGATTAAATAAACATGTCTTTTAAGAGTTACTAATATTGAATATGGCATTTTGTTTTACCTGGCTTTAAAAAATAAGTTCCTGTTATCTCTGTTACATAATTTGTCAAGAAAATGGCTTATATAATTATATTCTATGTCATATATACCTAAATAATTTTCTAAAGTCTGTTGGTAACTTAAAATTTTAGAATTTTACTAAGTTAAGTTAAATGATAAAAATGGGGTATCTAGATATTTTGAAATAGCATGAAATACTGAAATATTGATTGTTAGATAAGTCTTAAGTTCATCTACTTTTGGCTTAGTATAAAGAAAGATGAATTTGAATCTGTTAATGAAAATGTCTTATACTTTATTAAACAGTTGTAAATAGATTTGCCAATAAAAGAGTCTATTATGCAAGTTATGAAATGTTTTCATAAATTTGCCAACTTAAATAATGCTACTTACTTTTTAGTTGTCATTAAAAATTGAAGTTTCTCAGGGTTAAGAATTCTAATTAAGTTGAAAAGAAACTGTATGTTTTTGGTAATAGAAGGTTTAAGATATGGAGATATATTTAAAGGAAATTAAAGGAAAATAGTTTTGTCTTAACTTGGTTATTTCTAAATAAGAAGAGGTAAAGTAAAAGGGACTAAGAAAGTTGTAAAATGCTTGTGAAGAGAAATCTTAAGTAAAGTTTATATGGTTAAGCTGAATAATACTGGAATAAGTTTAAGTAAATAAATTTAAATATCAAAAGCTAATAATTAAAATTTAGTTTTTTTAATTTCTCTAAAAAATATTTTTATTGATTTCAGAGAGGAAGGGAGAGGGAAAGAGAGATAGAAACATCACTGATGAGAGAGACTCATTGATCAGCTGCCCCCTGCATGCCTCCCACACACTCGGGCATGCTCCCTGACCAAGAATTGAACCATGACCTCCTGGTTCATAAGTTGATGCTCAAGCACTGAGCTATGCCAGCGGGGCAAAATTTGGTTCTTTTTCACTCTGTTAAATGAACAAGGGTTTTCCTGTATTTATTGTTTTTATTGTTCTATTTCTGATATTAGGAAAAATGTTCTACTTAGAAAACAAAGATTCTATGTTTTATTAAAATAGTTATATTGTGTTAATCAGTTCTTGATTACTTAAGAAAACCATCTTCTCAACCCTAAGAACTAAAGTTTTGATAGCCTATATTTATGTTTGCCACCTTTTATTGTCACTTTGGGTAAATTAATAATGTAATATTATTTCATAACGACATTATTTTTTGGTCAGGTATGTTTGACAACCTTCCCAGGGTTTAAATTTTAAAAATACTTTCTCTTAATCTAGAAATGGCTTTGGGTTATTCCAATGAACCTTTAGAATGCCTCAATTTGTTCTCTCTCTCTTTATAAAAGAGAAATTTAAAACTAATTAGGCCTATTTGATATGCTTCAATTACATGGGAAATAGAAATCTTGGGGCCATGGAGTGAGAGGACAGGTGATGGCAGTGATTCATTTCCCCCAACACGATTGTACACAGCTTTACCCCACACAAAAATATGCCTCAACACCAGAAAGACAAGCAATCCAATTAAAAAATGGGCAAGGGACCTGAATAGACACTTCTCTAAAGTGGACATACAGATGGCCAAGAGACACATGAAAAAATGCTCAAAGTCACTAATCATCAGAGAGATGTAAATTAAAACGACAATGAGGTATCACCTCACACCTGCCAGAATGGCTACCATCAATAAATCAACAAACAATAAGTGCTGGCAAGGTTGTGAAAAAAAGGGAACCCTAGTACACTGTTAGTGGCAATGCAGACTGTTGCAGACACTGTGGAAAACAGTATAGAAGTTCCTCAAAAATATTAAAATGGATTTGCTGTTTGACCCAGCAATCCCACTCCTGGAAATATATCCTAACAATCCTGAAACACCAATGAGGAAGAATATATGCACCCCTAATGTTCACAGCAGCATTATTTACAATATCTAAGCTCTGGAAACAGCCCTAGTGCCCATCAGTGGATGAAGGGATAAAATGCTGTGGTACATTTACACAATGGAATACTATGCAGCTAAAAAAGAAAAGAAGGATCTCTTGCCTTTTGAGACAGCATGGATGGACCTGGAATTATTATACTAAGTGAAATAAGCCAGTTAGAAAAAGACAAATATGAATATCACATGATCTCACTTATAAGTGGTATCTAAAGAACAAAATAAACTGATGAACAAAATAGGTCCAGAGGTATGAATGCATGGAACAGAAAAACAGACCTCATTGGGGTGGGAGGTCTGGGGACAGGGAAAAGGAAGAAATTAACCAAGAACATATCCAGAGAGGATGGACAGGGGTTAGCTGCGTCAGCAGTCATCCCACCAGCAACAGAAGCCAAGGACTACACTATCCCCTCCCTTCTACCCAGCACTCCCTTCTTGAGTGCTTACTTTCACTTTAATAAATTCACTGTGCTTTACTGAATCTTTCTGGCTCAGCCTTGAATTCTTTCTTGTGCAGTGACAAGACCTAGACCCCATTATTGGGTTGAGGCCTCCCTTGGATGCCCTGTGGCATCACCTTACTTACATGGTTCACAGTAGTCTTTCCAGGTATGGAACAAAGGTTGCTTTCCTGGGGGGTGGCAAAAAGAAGCTCAAGACAATTTAATGAACCTCAAACTTGAGGAATTCACCCAAATCTATGGGTATTGCAGGATGAGTCTGATGGTTTCTTAGCCTGAGAGTCTAATTAAAGTTCAATTTGGGGATTCCTTATGAAATTCCAGCAAAGCAAATTTAAAAGATCCTATATGATCAATTACTATTCTTGTTGTATTTATGGAAATAATTTAGCAAAATTTATTGAAATCAGTCTTATGTAGTAAATAGTCTAAATTTGACTATCCTTGAGAAAAATGGAGGTGATTTTAGGGAAATTGTATTTCCATAGAATCTATAATACATAGTTGTGGATATTAGATTCTAATTCAGTTAATTGTCTTTAAAGTTATTTTTCTCCTATAAACTGGACTGGATCCTGAATTTTTCTAGTTTTTTTAAAATATTTGGCTCTAAGCAAGCCTTTGAACTAATGTCTCATTTTTCTCCCATCCTTTGACTTGGAACTATTGAGAACTAAAACTTCTTTTTTTGAGCCTTATGATTGCAAATTGTAGCGAAAAGACGTGACATAACCTTGAGAAATTATTACAAAAGCTTAAACAATTTCAGTGATTGATGCTATATAAACTATGAAGAATTTACCTGAGCACCTGATGACATCACCAGAGACATTCAAACTGCACACCAGGAGGACCTATCAGATAGTCACTGCCTGCCTTCATTCCAGCAAAGTGAACTTTGAGCCTTACATCTAGATATCTGCTTGCCTAACAGCCTTACAGACTCCGAAACTGGTTTGTAATTTGTTCTCGTTAAATTTTTTTTTCCCGTCTTCATAGACATACTTTGTATTAAATTCCCGATTGCTTACTTACACAATAGAGGTCACACTTTGGGAGCCCATCAGCATCACCGCCGCCTGACATAAAACTCAACAATTTAACTGAATTGACTTATATTCAGGACTGAATGATTGAATCAGTGAAACATGAAGCAATCTATCAACTTAGCCTCAAAAGCAGGACTGAACAGACCAAAATTCAGCCACCCTAGAGCTGCTTTTTGGGATATTGATTTTAAGCTATTTATTAAGAAACAAAAGACTCAAAAAGAACCTTTTACCCTCCCCCAACGCCTGCCCTAGTGATTAAGACAGGGAAACCCACTTCAGGAAGGAGATCTTAGGGTATGGCCTTAGCCTAATTTGAATTAAGTATGGTAAACAAGAGGGTTTCAGGCAAGGGCCTGATGTATACCTGTGTCCCATTGTTTCTGAGTTGTTTAGCAAGGATTCACCTGCCATGTTAATTATCTGCACTGGTAGCTCTAACTCATGATGAACAGGTAGTGCAGAAATAAGAGTTTTATATATATATATATATATGTATATATATATATATATATACTTTTAATATGTTTTTTATTGGTCAGAGTGGAAGGGAGAGGGAGAGAGAGACAGAAACATCAATGAGGAGAGAGAATCTTTGATCTGCTGCCTCCTGATGTCCCCCACTGGGGATCAAGCACACAACCCAAGCATGTGTCCTGATCGGGAATTGAACCCTGACCTCCTGGTTCATGGGTCGATGCTCAACCACTGAGCCACACCAGCCTGGTGTAATATATATATATACTTTTCAACGAAGTGTTAACTGGTATTATATCTTTCCTCTGAACAAGACTGAATTTGTACTTCATGTTGTGTCTTCCCCTCCTTTACCTTCCACTGCATTGAAATGATCTGGAAATTTAGCTCTAAGTCAATTTTTTACACCATACCTCTTCTTTCTTAGGAAGATTACCTATGTATACTAATAAAATACTGTTGCTTGGTTTGACCAGCATGGCTCAGTGCTTGAGCATCGACCTAAAAACCAGGAGGTTAGGGTTCGAGTCCTGGTCAGGGCACATGCCCGGGTTGCAGCTCGATCCCCAGTGGGGAGCAAGCAGGAAGCAGCCGATCGATGACTCTCTCTCATCATTAATGTTTCTATTCTCTCTCCCTCTCCCTTCCTCTCTGAAATTAATAAAATACACTTTTTAAAAATTAAAGGGAAATAAAATAGAACCAGTTGTAGTGAACAAAGCAAGAGGTGTTCAAATTCATCTTATCAGCTCTATGACTGCAGACCTCCTCATTGTAATCCTTATTTACCCACCTTGTTTCCTTATCTGAATAGTTATCACCTTGATTTTTCCACCTCAGGTCCCATTTTCACCTTGAATTCTTACCAAGCATCCTATTTCACAGAGATACTTTTCTGCTTCTGAATTCCTATCATATTTACCATTCATTTTCATACTCTTGTTACATTTTAAGTATATAAACTAAAATGGAACTTATTTGCGAGCAGTGACTGCCTTCTAGCTCTCTATGCATTCTTCAGAGGCTTGCTTAGTGTGGTGTTTTATATCAAACATGAGAGTGTGGTCAGCAAACCTGAGACTAAAACTGTCATTTGATCAGCACACATGAATTCTTCCCCTACAACTCTTTGGTTCTTTTTAGCTTAGTAACTGTCAGGGACAACTGAATATGAATCTTAGAACTGTTATTGGTCTACCAAGCAACCAGGAGGGTTCTTAAGGACACACACTCTGAAGATATACCCTTTTGATATGGTAATGAATGAAACTATGGAGATAGCCCTAAACAGTACATTTCCATATAAACTAAAACCATATGTCAATATTAGAACTACTATATAATTAACTGTGGCTTTATGTCTCAGGAGGAGCTATTATCACACTCTCTATAATCAAACATTTTATTTTAGTCACATTAAGCAAACATCTCTAACTTTTTAAAAATGAAGTAATGAGGACATATAGAGGAGTACCAAGGACAATATTGCAACCAACCACGTACATATAAGGCAGATTTAATAAATATTAACATTCAGCCATTTTTCCTAAGAAATAAAACACTATAGAGGTGGAAGCTAAGAGAATAGTAATAAAAGACTATTTAAAAGAAGTTAATAACAGAAGATAATTTTTAGAAGTTAATAACAGAAGATAATAAATAACTGGATTAGGTTTAAAACCAACCGAAGGACTTGTACGCATGCATATAAGCACAACCAATGGATATAAGACACTGAGGTGGGGGGGAGGGCGGGCAGGTGAAGGCATGTACTGGGGGGTAGGGGAGGTCGGGGGGAGATCAATGGGGGGAAAAAAAAGGAGACATGTGTACTACTATTTGTAATACTTAAAACAATAAAAAAATGATTTAAAAAAAAGAGGGATAAATCCAAGATTTTCTATACACAGGCCTATGTGACTTCTTGCATAGTACAATTAACAAAAACAAGTAAGTTGTGAGGAGTGTGAGAAATAATCTCTCTGATTTATAATAAGGAACATATATTTGGTCTTCATCCCAACACACCAACAGCTATTGCTCCACTTTTCATAAGTATATAAGAAAACATTAAATAAAAAATAAAAAATTAATTGAAACAGTCATTTGATCTAATGAATCACAAAGAGATATATGCATGGGCTTTCTTCACCTGCATATGGTGAATTTTTGTCTTTGGACATAGTCTTTTTAAAATATGTTCACACCCTAGCTGGTTTGGCTCAGTGGATAGACCATCAGCCTGTAGAATGAAGGGTTCCAGGTTCGATTCCGGCCAAGGGCACATGACCGGGTTATGAGCATGATCCCCAGTAAGGGGCGTGCAGGAGGCAGCTGATCAGTGATTCTCTCTCATCATTGATGTTTCTATCTCTTGCTCCCTCTCCCTTCCTCTCTGAAATCAATAAAGAAATATATTTTTAAAAAATGTGTTCACTTTTGAAGTAGACACCAATGTTTCTTCAACTTCCTGTGTCTTTCAGATTTTCCATAGTCAGTGCTGTCCTTGTGACAAACGTGTTACACAAGTTATACTTCTATCATCAATGTTATTAAGAAATGGAAACAGCAGTTTTCACTAAACATGTAATTTATGAGTGGAACTGTGTTTCCCTCCAAAATTCATATATGGTTAAGTGCTGGCCCCAATACCTCAGAATGTGACATTATTTGGGAATAGGGTTGTTGAAGATTTACCTGGTCATACTGGAGTAAGGTGGGCCTCTAATGCAATGTGACTGGTGTCCTTATAAAAAAGGCACATTTGGATACAGACATGTACACTGAGAGAACACCATGTGAAGTTGAAAATGAAGATTGAGGTGATCCTTGTACAAGTCATGGTATGCCAAAGATTGCTAGCAAACAACCAGAAAATGGACAAAAAGCATGGAGAGTTAGAGTCTATCAGATGATATAAGAAGAAAGTAGGGGAATTTAGGATATTGGTACAAAAGTGACTGAATTAATGCACTCCTGCAGTATAACCTGTATAGAAATAGAAGTGAAGGTGGGAAGGGGCTGACAGACACCTAGGCCAGGAGGTCAAGGGTTATTGAATCTTGATGATCTCAAGGAACTGATAATAGGAGTGACAGAGGGAAGAGCTGGAAGGAAGGTTAAAGTCCTAGAGTGGTATGTTTGCATTTCAGATTTTAGAGTAAAAGAGTTCCAGGTAATAACAGGATGTATGTGGCTAATCCAGGGGTTAAAGTCTTTGATGAGAAAGAGGAAATGACCATGTTGTCAATAAGTGACAACACCAACAAAGGTTACAACCTGATACAATTGATGACATGAACCATAAAGGAACAGAGAGAGTAAAAGTGTAATAATCTGAAAATGGTCCAGGCAAAGGTAAGATCCATCAATTGCTCTAACACATGCCTGGTACTCCCTGGTTATCTCTCTCAAAAATGAGCTCCCAGCTTTTTACTCCTATATCCCAAGAAATTAAGTCCTTTAAAATCCTTCTGTTTGCTCCTAAAGAATTGGTCTGGCAGGGAAACAGTAGTGAAAAAACTTAAAGGTGAGGGAGCAGAAAAACTGGGATATTAATTTTTGCTTCATTATATTCATACTAGAGGCCTGGTACATAAAATTCGCGCATGGAGGGGGGGGTGGATTCCTCAGCCTAGCCTGCAACCTCTCGTAATCCGGGACCCCTTGGGGGATGTCCCACTGCGGGATCTCGCCTAAACCGGCAGTCAGACATCCCTCTCCCAGTCCAGGACCACTGGCTCCTAACCACTCACCTGCCTGCCTGATCACCCCTAACCACTCTGCCTGACTGCCTAATCACCCCTAACTGCTCACCTGCTGCCTGATCGCCCCTAACCGCCTCTGCCTTGGCCCCTGCCGTAGCAGCTTCATCCAGAAGGATGTCCAGAAGGTCATTTGGCTGTCCGGTCTAATTAGCATATTACGCTTTTATTATTATAGATATTTCAATTGCCTACTGGAATCTCAAGCTGGATGTATCACAGGCTTTTTAGTACAATATGTCCAAAACTGAACTTAATATTCTCCTTGACACACCCTACCATCTCCCCTATCTAAACTTTTGCCTCCCCTTGAGTATACTCTCTTAGAAAAAGATATCACCAACTCTTCAACATAGATCCATTCACAGGTTTCCTTAATCCATCCAACTGCCTTTATATCCAGTGCTGCTCCTCTGCTTCAGACTGTCATCCTCTCTCACCTAGATTATTATAACACCCTTTCAATGATCTCCCTAATAGCCCTGCCTTTATTTAAAAGTTTCATAAGTTGTTCATCATGAATTTTTGCATTAATTTTTATTTTAAAAAATATCACATTAATGTATCACTTATTTTATTTATTGAGTCTTTTGGTGCCTTCTCAAATTGTGCATACAAACCATGTGCTTCATTCACTTCAACCTTTTCCCAGCCCTATTTACTACCTTTATTTTTCTCACATTCTTTTTCAATCAGCAAGGACAGTCAACTAAAATACACCTATAATCATGCCACATTTCTGCTTAATTCTTCCATGGATTCCTCTCAGGTTAATTCAACAAGACCTCAAAGGGGCTTATTATTTTAGTCTCTCTTCTGAATGTCTCCCTCCTTTACTCATCATCACCCTGGCTAACATTATGTGTGAGCACAGAATGAACACATTGTTCTTAGAACTTTACATGTATTACATTGTCCTATCTAATGAGATGGAGTAAACACTATTATATTGTTATTTATATATTATTTTATAGCCATGACACACAGCTATGAAGCTTGATAACTCCCCTCCTTTAGGTCTCTCTTAGGCTTTTCCACATGTTTACACTGCCTGGAAATCTCCAGTCTCCTTCTGGGGTTACTTCCTGTGGTAGGCTGAATAATAGCTTCCCAAAGACATCCACATTATAAACCCTGGAACCTGTTACCTTACCTAGAGATTTTGCAGATGTGGTTCGGTTTAGATTTTTGAGGTGAATTATCCTGGATGAATTTGTCCTGAGTGAATGAAATGGATGAATTTATCCTGAGTTATCTGGGTGGGTCCAAAGTAATCACAAGCAGGAGGCAGAAGGATCAGAGTGAGGGAGATGTGACATGGAAGTAAAGGTCAAAGTGATGCCATTGCTGGAAGGGGGCCATAAGCCAAGGAGTGCAGATTGCCTACGGAAGTAGCAAAGGGCAAGGAACAGATTCTCCCTAGAGCATCAGAAGGAGTAAGCCCTGCTGATACCTTGATCTTGGACCTCTAGTGGCAGGAACCGCAAGATAACAAATTTCCGTTGTTACTGTTTTTACCTGAGTATCACAAGTCTGGCAAGGGGTAGCTAGGTTCTCTGCTTATGGTAGGTGTACAACAGAATGATTTGACATTTGATATATTGTGAAATGATCACCACTATAAGTCTAGTTAATATCCATCAAGATACATAACTACAATTCTTTTTCTGGTGATGAGAATGTTTAAGATTTACTCTCTTATCAACTTTCAACTATACAGTACAGTATTAGCTATAGTCACCAGGCTGTACCAATGTGTCCTGTGTTAAGCCACTAAGTTTGTGGCAATTTGTTGCGGCAGCCATAGGAAACACTTCCTCAAGGAAGCCTTTTTTGGTCCCCTGCAAACTGAATTAGCCATTTCTCCCCAATGTTCCCCCAACTCCCTGTCTTGCCTCCCTCATAGCATTTATCTTTCTGCATTGCTTTTCCTGTTTAGAAGCCCATCTCTGTCTCTAGACTGTAAGTTCCTGGCAGGAATCGCATTGTTCCTTGGTATCCCAGAGCCTAACTTAAAGATGCACAGCTGCAGCTCAAATGATATTTGTTGAGTGTAGGAATGAATGTGACTTCCCAATCAAAGAGGGCTGAGATTATATGTTTATACTAAAATCACATGCAGTGGCTATTAAGTTAAAATGCAGCTGAATTTGTCTTCCTGGCAAAAAAAAAAAAAATTAATTAAAAAGGCTTTTTATTTTATTTTATAGAGTAGGCATTTAGGAAAAAGCCTAGGACAGTGGTCGGCAAACCACGGCTCGCGAGCCACATGCAGCTCACAAGCCGCGGTTTGCCGCTCTGTTGACTAATGAGTTTGCCGATCACTGACCTAGACTCTGGATTCCAATAATTACAGGCTGTTGTTGTTCCTTGTGATTAAGCCCCTATCCCAGTGGTCGGCAAACTCATTAGTCAACAGAATGGCGAGCCGCGGTTTGCCGACCACTGCCCTAGGACCACAACACAGATAGAGGGAATGGTTACCTTGACCACAATGAGAAACCTGCTTTCCTTAGAGAAACAAATGAAGTAGCAAAGCAAAAGAAAGTGAAACATTAAGAAAATTTGAGATTTAACAGGGGCTTCTAAGTTTTTTACACATAAGATACATACTTAGACATAATATACTAGCATATGCTGGCTACCAGATGTTCTGATTCATGACAATGGTGAATTGAATGTGGCTGTGCTGGGCTTGCTACTATTAAATATGACTCCATGGTGAGTCAGCGAAACATGATACTTTATTTATTCCTATTTCCCTGTTGCAAATCTTTGTTATGCTCTAGTTTCATAATGTAACTGTAGTACGTGGATTCTCAGATGGAGAAGCCATGTCAGAATTGCCAGGGGTCATTACAAAGTCTCTCCTATCCTGTGCTTCACCAGCTCCTCAAAAGTCTGGCAAGGGGTAGCTGGGTTCTCTGCTCACGGCACCACAAGGCCAAAATCAAAGTGTTGGCTGGACTAAGTTTTTTTTTTTTAAATATACTTTTTATTGATTTCAGAGAGAAAGGGAGAGGGAGAGAGAGATAGAAACATCAATGATGAGAGAGAATCATTGATCGGCTGCCTCCTGCACACCCCACACTGGGGATTGAGCCCGCAACCTGGGCATGTGACCTGACCAAGAATTGAACCATGACCTCCTGGTTCATCGGTCAATGTGCAACCACTGAACCACACCGGCCAGGCGCTCTTGATTTTCTTCCCCCTCAACTTCTCATAATCTAAATCTTGCTCATTCAAAAACATCCAATTCAAATTCTACTTTCTATATGAAGCTTCTTCCATAGTTATTGCTAGATTTTTTAAAACTTTTATTATTTTGTTGTCCAAATCATTCCATTAACATCCACTATTTAGTCATGTACTATAGTTACATTTTTTATCCACGCACCTAACTGGCAACATTCTAGAGATCAAGGTCCCTAACTGTATAGAGCGAGAGCACAGCAGAATTTTTGGACACCTTTGACAATCCAATATGGAGTCACTATCAATTAAGACAGTTTTGTCAAGTGCTATGTTAAGACTGAGGTAATGGGGTATAATAGGAACACCCTTATGAGGGACCTGAAACACTACAAACCACAAGTCTGGATCCTTGGATAAAAACTCCATCTGGACACCAGTATGCATGGGACCTTAACCCCTTGTGGGCTCTGAACACCCGGTGCTGGAGCTTAGCTGTACCATGGGGTCAGTCTTAGAGCCCTGCCAGACTTCCACTCCACCAGATGTGTGCTGCCAATGCATTGAGACTGATGTCCACCTCTTCACCTGTGGATGCTGCCAGTGACTGGGACTTCATGCTGGATGCTCACTTCAATTGTATAAGCTCCCTCTGTGTAACCTGCCTGTGACTCTATTGGCTTATTGGGGAGGTCTCCTCAAATAAACCTGGCATTGTGGAAAGACACTAATTTGTGTGAGTGACTCTTTTCCATGATGCTCCCTTATGCCTATGTAAACATAAACTGTTGTCAGTAAATATTAATTGATGTTGAAGGAGGCAGTAAGATTTGGGTAGGTGGAGAGAGGATACTTTATTTATTCCTATTTCCCCTTGTCCCATTCTAGAGGAACAAGCACAACAAGTGAGAAAATGTACGGTTTGTTTTGCCTCAGGATTTTTACCCTTGTGGAAAATATGATCACTGAAAAAGAATTTTAATATTTCTTCGTTATTTGCAAGAACTGCATCGCAGGAAGGAAATAGGAGGTGTGTTCACTAACGTAGGCAAATTACCACCACACCCCAGTTCCTTAACATATAAAATTACAGGATCCAGTTTATATACCTAGGTTCTCACCCCCCTCCCCAGTTGCCTTGTGGTTAGCAGGGGAGGAAATGCATCATAATAGGGAGCAGGGTGGGGGAAGGGAGAGCCCTGTGTTCAAAAGTTTCTAAGAGTTCTTCAAAAGGGGTACTGTTAGCATATATTTGAAAAGGTTACACAGTTGGTCAAGTGAAGCACTGAGGAACTACCACTTACAAGCCATCTTAACTTTCTCCAACAACTGGCATAGTACAGTCTTCATTCAACAAATTCATTTGTTCAACAAATATTCTGAATGCGCACTCTGAGATGGGCCTTTTTCTAGGGGAAATTATATACACAAAAGTTGAAAAAAAGTAGGAAAAATATATAGCACAAGAATACTGACCAAAAGAAAGCTGGCCTACCTCTAACTGGTTTGGCTCAGTGGCTAGAGCGTTGGCCTATGGCCTGAAGGGTCCCAGGTTCGATTTCAGTCAAGGGCACATGCCCGTGTTGCGGGCTCGATCCCCAGTGGGGGGCATGTAAGAGGCAGCCTATCAATGATTCTCTCTCACCATTGATGTTTCTATCCCTCTCAATTCATCTCTGAAATCAATAAAAATATATTTAAAAAAAGAAAGAAAGCTGGTCTAGCTATATTGATATACACTTTAAGGCAAAAATATTTCTAGTAGGTCACTTCATAATGTTGAAAATGTTCAATTCATCAGGAAGATGTCACAATTTTATTTCTGTATGCTCTGAATAACAAAAAAATAATAGAACTATAATGAAAAATAAATCCACATAGTAGATTATTATGGAAAAGTTAAATTTTTTACCACCCCTTTTCTCCCTACATCTTTGCATTGCTCATTCCCTTCCTTTTTTCAGATATATCCTTAGAGAGTTATTTTCAAGTTATTTCATTTAAAATAGTTTCTCTATCATTCTTTATAGTATATATACATATATGTCCAATGTTATTCATTTGTTTATTCATTTCTCCCCTACTAAAAGTATTCCATGAGGACATTTCATTCACCAGGAAATCTTTGGTTCTCTGAACAGTTTATGAATAAATTAATAATGAATAACTAACAATTGTTAGATACTTCTGTGTATGTTAGCCCTCCCTTATCGGTGGGGGATATGTTCCTAGACCCCCAGTAGATGCTAGAAACCATGGGTAGTAACAACCCCATACATACTGCTTTCTCCTATTCATACATACATGTGATAAAATTTAATTTATGAATTAGGCATAGTAAGATGTTTGATAGATGAGACAGAGGGTCAGAGACCAGGACACAGGCTTTATTAGAGAAGACCCTGCCGGGCTATCTTCCAGATGGAAAAGAGCACATGTGCTGGGGTGAAGGCGCCTTTTGAGTGGAGGAAAGGGAAGGGATGGGGCTTAGGGTACTCGGCACATGCTGATTGGTGGTTTCATATAAGGCACATAATTAGGGACTTAGGAATCGGGGGCTTAGGGTATTTGGCAGGTGCTGATTGGTGGTTCAATGTACAGTCCATATAAGGTGCCTGGTTAGGTGTTCAGGAATGTTCGGGCTGCAGGTGGAGTTTACGTCATTCTCTGTCCATCAGTTGGGGGAAGGGAGGACCTATCAATGTTAACAACAATAACTCAATAAACAATTATACTCTAACAAGTGTTATTCAGATGTGGTTTTTCTCTCTCAAAATCTTGTACTGTACTCACCCTTCTTGTGATAATGTGAGGTGACACAGTGCCTATGTGATGGCATAAAGTAAGGTGAATGCAGTAGGCATTATGACATAGCATTAGGCTACTATAAAAGTTACTTGAATACAAGCACTGCAATACATGACAGTCAATCTGATAACCAAAACGGCTGCAAAGTGACAGGTAAAGGATGGCTCTCATCCCTGGATGACGTGGGACAGTGTGAGATTTTATCATGCTTATAATCAAAACTTATCAATTTTTTATTTCTGGAGTGTATTATTTAACATTTTTGGATTATGGTTAACTGAGTAACTAAAAGCACAAAAAGTGAAACTATAGATAAGAAACTTTAAATGTATTATCTTAATTCTCCCAACACTCCTTTATTTATTTTAAGGGTTAAGCCATTAACTCAATCAGGGATATTGCCTCCTTGTGAGTCCTTGGCATTCCACTGGACATCGGAATCCACCATAGTACTGTGGACGAAAGGGGCCACATGCTAACCTGACAAACTCAGGAGAGGCCTGCATGGCAGTCTTGCAAACTCAGAGACTTAAGTAACCACAAAGGATGGTCTGAAATTAAACTTGAACTAAACGCAGTTATGGTGGGTAGTTACCTCCGAGCCCGGTATCCTCACAGACAAGGTCAACCTTTACCTTAACTGAGCCTATGGGTCTTTTTGCATCTATGACAACATACCCTTTGAAATGTCTGGGTAACTTGTAACTTCCCTTTTTCTGGACCCCTTGGGGCACAACCTAATGTGCTGGGCGCCAGAACAAATACCACGAATTCCTTCATTATCATGTTAATTTTCCTGCACCCACCTAAGTATGTGTCTATCATTTTACTTTTTATTCAATCCCAGAGGTTTCCCCCCTTTGCTTTCTCCCGCCTCTCTAGTCTATCACCAATGGATTCCATGTAACCCACATACATCCCTTTCCTTTGATTGCAATGTATAAATACAGATGTAACCCGCCATTCTCTGGAGCATTATCTCAATTCTTTGACGATCTGCTTCCTGGCATATGTTGACAGTTTGGCTCAAAGAAACTTAAAGATTCTTTACAGATTTCAATGGTTTTTTTTACGATAACAGTAAAAGATATCAGTAAAGATATCCTGAAATGCCTACAGGGCATTATGAGTTAAAGATGCAATGGTGAGGTGGTAATGAAGTGGTTGATTTCATGATTTTATATATAATTAGGGCCGAAGACATTTAATAATTCTTGCATAATTAATTATTTAGTTACAATTATTTTAGTATCAGAAGGAATAACTTAAGGTACTTATGACACTACATAACTGGAGAAACTGACCGAGTCTGGGGATTCAGAGACGGTTAATTGGAGTAAGTGACATTTGGGTTGAAATTCATTCCTACTCCTCTCAGATTTCAAACCAAATGTTATGAGCACCCAGGCACAAAGTGAGTAAGATGCATCATGGTAAAAGATTAAAGAAAACTTTTATTAATGTATGTATCTCTTAAATGTAAAGAGATAAAATAATAATACTATGCCTAAGAGATGTAATTATAAATGTTATCAACTATCCAGTTAAAATCAAAATTTTCCTAATTGTTTCAGAATTGTTCTTACAAATGATTTGTTAAGATAAGGATCTACTGAGGATTCATGCACTACATTTGGTTGAATTTTTATTTTAAATCTTTAAAAATATGTAATATTTCACCACCTCTTTTTTTCCTGCTTGAATTTATTTCTTCAAAACAAGACAAACAAAAAAAAAAACCTGGGTAATTTGTTCTGTAGAATTGCCCTTATTTAGGATTCTCCTGGTTACATTCCCATGGTGTTATTTAACATGTTCCTCTGTCTCCTATATTTTCTGTAAAACTGGTAATTAGGTATAGATATTTGTTCAGATTCAGGTTCAATTTTGGGGGGGAGCAGGAAGATTTCATTGGTGTTGTATATGTCTTAAAAAATCAAATCAGGAGACATATAAGCCTATTTGTCTTTCCTTTTGTGATGTCAGCAGCTATTGAATACCAGGGTTTCATTAGGGATAGCAAATTGGCAATATTTTAATTTTACCATTTCTTCTTCATTTATTAACTGGAATATTTCTCTATAGAAAAACTTTCTCTGACCTATTACTCCCTCAGATTACCCTGAAGTGCAGTTCTTCCAGAGAAGGCAAGATAAATGCTTCATCCATTTTCTTCATTTAGTTTGTTTTCAGAATAATGTATTGGTATCCTAGCATTCTCCATAGGGATTAAAGAAATGTTTGTTTTCTGATGTTAATATCATATGGACTCTAGATTTTTATAAATTTGATGTATTCCAGTAAAAAATATATGTATACATATTTGATGTTTCCAATAATATATATTACGTAAAATTAAAAATTTAAATACATATATAATTCTGGATATACAAAACTAATATTATTGCTAATAATATGATTATAGAAAATACTAGTGGCATTAATTCTAGAAAATTCATGCATTTGAGGGGGAGTCCCTCAGCCCGGCCTGCCCCCTCACAATCCGGGTGCCCTCAGGGACAGGAGGCGACCTGGTGATCAGGGAAAGGCAACACCCCATTACACCTCTGCTGCTGCCACTGCTGGCAGTGTAAGCCTCGGCTGGCCCTCATTACCTGAGCCTCGGGCAGCCCTGGGTGGCTGGGCAGCTGACATCTGAGGCTTACCTGCGCCTCGGGTGTCAGTTGGGCAGCCACCATCCGAGGCTTGCTTGTACCTTGGGCCGGCCCTCGGCGGCTGGGGGGCTGTGGGGACTGGGGGACTCTGGAGGCAGGTGCATGGAGCGGCCAGACGGGCCTGGGGGCGAGCCTGGCCTTGCTGTGCGCCTGCCGCCCTGGCGGGGTTGAGGGGACTGGGTGCTGCCATCTTGTGGCTGTGGGTGCCAGATTCTTTGAGGGTTTGGTAGTCAATTAGCATATTACTGCCTTATTGGCTGTGGGTGCTGCCATCTTTGAGGGCGGGGCAGCAATTAGCATATTCCCTCCTTATTGGCTGTGGGCGCCGCCATCTTTGTGATGGCATGAGGGTCAAGTAACATATTCCCTCTTTATTAGATAGGATAATATTTATTTGTAATTATTTTTGTCCTTAGGATAATACCTATTCAGGACATATAGAGGTGATATTGTGATTTATAATAATAAATATATATTTGGTCCCCATCCCTGTTACTGGCACAGAGCTCCTAAAAGTCTTATAGTTTTTCAAGTGATAAGAGGACTAAAAATATCTTTTGTGATAATATTTGGACTTTGACCCTGGTTCCTGAAACTGAGCTCCTGAAACCCTTGTAATTTCCTGGGTGGTAGGAGTGTCGTCTGCTCTAATAAGGCAACTATGGTTGGACTTATGGATGGTTCCTGGATGACAGCTGGTCATTGGAACAACCAAGCCATGATGAAAAGCTTGGAATTTTTGGCCTTGCTTCCCATTCACTTGAGAGGGAGAAGGGCTAAAAATTGAGTTAGTGACCAATCATGCCAAAAGATAAAGCCTCCATAAAAATATCCCAATAGACCAGAGAGCTTCCAACTCTGGAACACATCCATGTACTGGGAGGATGACACACCCCAACTCCATGGAGACAGAAACTCCTGTACCTGGGACCCTCCTAGACCTCTCCCTATGTATCTCTTCATCTGCATCCTTTATCATATTCTTTAAATGCTTGACAAACATAAGTGTTTTCCTGAGATCTCACAGTCTTCGTTTTAAAATGATTCTCATGAAATGGGTATGATAATGTAAAAGAACATTTGGATTCAAACTGTTTTTGGCAGATGGAATAAATTAAGGTTACCTGCTAGATAGCTAATGCTTTTTCTTATTAATATTTATGGAGAAAACAATCTTACAGATGCTATAGCTAGATTTTGGGCAAGGGTACTCCTATAGCCATTTGTACTTAAAAAAACTTAACCTCCACCCCTTTTTCCTTCAGTCTTAGAAATTGAAGATGATAAAGATAGGTGGGCTTTGAACTATTTCTAGAACTGCATTTCTGTTTTCATAAAGATGTGTAAGATAAGAGAATTGGGTTGTAACTTAAGTGACATTAAAGGTTTATCTACCAGTCCAACTATATAATTCCTGATTTGACTCTTTCACTCTGGGCACATAGTGTTATTTTAGCTTAGGAGAGGAGGCCTTAAAAAATTCCTATTAGAAAAGAGAGAGAGAGAAAATTCCTATCAGATTCTGAATCATCAGCTTCAAATTTTGCCAAATTTCTGAGAAAAAGTAATTAAATTCTTTCAATTGTCTTGTCAGGTTCCAGCTTGGACAAACAGTAAATATTTCTGGGAGTACTAAATGATCAAATGGGCTCTAGATGGTGCAGTTTATTACCTTCCAGAGTCATTCTCTCCGATAGCTAAAAGAGCTGACCACCTGAAAGTCCCAGGCAGGCAGAAAGCCACATCCACCACTAGACAGTCAATAGAACTGGGAGAAAAATAACCAGTTGGTCTAGATTTGAAAAGAAAAGAATATGTGAAATTTTATTTCCCTTTCTATCTGGGCTCAGGAGATAATCCAGTTACAAAAACTTTGAGAATCTTCCTTGGTTTAAGAATCCCTCTCAACTTGGCCTTTAGACTGTCCTTAGACCAAGGAAAAAATATCTGAGGAAATCATTTTTAAGAAATAACATCAGTTTTATAGTCTTTGCTTTTAGGTACCTTTTATCTCTTTAACATTTCAAGCCTTTTGCAACAAATCTTTCAATAAAGCTATAGTTTTTTTCTGCTTAGCATATCTAAGTAATATTGCTTGAAGGGTGGATGTATATGCCTTCTGTTTTATAACACAGGGTATCACCAAAAAATATATACACACTTTAACAGCTGATAGTTCAATTTTGAAAATAAAATGTATTTTAATAAATACTGCCGCCCAAGCCGGTTTGGCTCAATGGATAGTGTCATGTCAGCCTGTGGATTAAAAGGTCCCGGGTTTGATTCTGGTCAAGGGCACATGCCTGGGTTTTGGCTGTGACCCCCAGTAGGGGGTGTGAAGGAGATAGCTGATCAATGATTCTCTCTCATCATTGATGTTTCTATTTCTCTCTCTCTCCCTCTCCCTTTCTCTATGACACCATTAAAAGTATATTAAAAAAATAAACACTGCCTTTATAATTCTTCAAAGTGTGTGTATACATTTTTTGGGACACAGTATGTTAGGCAGGGGAATGTTCCCCCAGTAAGACACAACGTCTATTTCCACAATACAATCATGTAAAAGAGACACTTCATATAAAACCTTTTCAAAATTTACCAATTCACCTATAAACTTTGACCTTAATTTCATCAACTCTCACATTCTTAACTGTAGTTTCCATTAGAACTTTATCAATAAGTTTGGTTTTACAATACTGGGTAGGAGATGTGTTTCCAGCCAGCTATAATATAAGCATTCCCATAAAACAATCAAGTAAAGTTGACATAACTTCTTTACATAAGACTTGTTAAAATTCCAATTTTCATAATTTTATCAATCCTTACATTTTCATGTTCTTGTAATCTAATTAAAGCCTGAGTTGGGGCTTCATCAATGGGTTTTGGTACAACAGTTCTTGAATTGCCATATCAAAGGGTCCTGGAAATTTCTCTTTTCTATCCCCGATCATTCTACTCACCCTTGAGTAAAAAGACTTTGGGTTCTCAGCGAGGGATCACACCAAGAGACCTTGGCCCTGTTGTCAATCTTTAACTTGATTAACTTGCCTAATTGTTGCCCCAAGCTACTGCTGGTAAGGTTTTCTCATTGTAATCCATTTTTCAACTTTTTAATGTCTCCAAACTGGGATAACCAGAGTAGACTTGTTCAGGGCCCTTTAATGTTGGGGGACAAAGAAAGGGACTTTTTGGCTCACCCAATCTTAGGTAATGCTGTATTAAAACCTTTGTTTAAATCCCATTAGTGTCTTTTTCAAAAATTAAATCTTTATTATTGAAAGTTATCACATGACTCCCTTTTGCCCCCATTGATCCCTTGTCTAGAAAACCTATCCAGTGATGTGAGAGGGGTGTTAAAGTCCCCTACTATGATTGTATTTTTAATAAAATTGTTGTCAATCTCTTCCTTAAAATCCTCCAAAAGTTTCAAAAGTTTTTTTTTTTTAATATATTTGGGTGCTCCTGTATTGAGTACATATATATTTACCAGGGTTATATCCTCCTGTTGTATTGATCCCTTTGGTAATATGTAGTGGCCTCCATTTTGTAATATATGAATATTGCTACCCCAGCTTTATTTTCATTTCCATTGGTATGGAAAAGTTTTTCCATCCTTTTTTTATGCCTATGTTCCTTTGTTCTCCTTCTCCTTTCTTCTTCCTTCTTTCTCCTTCTACTTCTCCTTCTTCTAACAGTACCTTTAGCCTTTCTTATAGTGCTGGTTGGATGGTGATAAGCTGGTTTGATGGTGATAAACTTTTTCAGCCTTTTTTTGGTCTATGAATTTCTTTATTTCTCCTTCAATTTTGAATGATAGCTTTGCTGGATTCAGTCCCTTGCTTTTCATTACTTGGTATACTTCATGCCAGTTCCTTCTGGCTTGAAGTGTTTCTATTGAGAAATCAGCTGATAGTCTAATGGGAGCTCCCTTGTAGGTAACTTTCTGTCTGTCTCTTGCAGTCTTTAAGATTCTTTCTCTATCTTTAATGTTTGCCATTTTAATTATGATGTGTCTAGATGTGGGTCTTTTGGGGTTCATCTTGATTGGGAGTCTCTGTGTTTCTTAATTTGAATGGCTTTTTCCTTCACCAGGTTAGGGAACTTTTCTGTCATCATTTCTTCAAACAGGTTCTCTATTCCTTGCTCAGATTCTTATCCTTAAGGAATCACTGTCATGCGATGTTACATTTCATATAGTCCCAAAGCTCCCTTAAACTCTCCTGCTTTTTAATTTTTTTTCCAATTGCTGCTCTAAAATTGATGTTCTTATTCACTGATTCCATCCTCTGCTTCTTCTAGTCTACTGTTGATTCCTTCCAGAGTATTTTTTATTTTATCTGTCATTCTTCATTTCCACTTGATTCTTATGTAAGGTTTCTACCTTTTTTAAAAATCCTCACCTATAGTGAGGATATTTTTTCCATTGATTTTGAGAGAGAGTGGAAAGGAGGGGGGCAGAGAGAGAGGAGAGAAAGAAAAACACTGATGTGAGAGATACACATCAATTGGTTGCCTCCTGCACCCCAACCAGAGCCGGGGATCAAACCTGCAACCCAGGTATCCTGTATCAGAAATTGAACCCATGACCCTCAAGTGTACAGGCTAATTGCCTAATCACTGAGCCAAGCCTGGCCAGGGTTCTATCTCTTTATGCTGGTGTAGTTCTCATTAAGTTCCATAATGTTCTTATTAAGTTCCTTATAGTTCTTGCTAAGTTTGAGCACCCTAATAACCATTACTTTGAATTTTTTATCTAACAAATTGTTTGCCCCCATTTCATTTAGTTCCTTTTCTGGCAATTCCTCTTTTTCTTTCATTTGTGGGTTCTTTGTCCCCCATTTCTTAAAAATGTATTATTGATTTTATAGAGGGAGAGATAGAAACATCAAAGATGAGAATTATTGATCAGCTGCCTCCTGCACACCCCACACCAGGGATCAAGCCTGAAACCTAAGCATGTACCCTGATCTGGAAACGAACTGTGACCTTCTGGTTCATAGGTCAAAGCTCAACCACTGAGTCATAACCACTGGGCTGTTTCCCCATTTTTACTGTTCCTTTTATTTGTTTCTATGTATTAGATCAAACTGCTTATCCTCCCAGTCTTTTTGAGGTGGTCTTATGTAGTATGTGTTTTGTGGGGCCCAATGGTGCAGTCTCTTAGATCTCCTAAGCTGGGTGCTCTGGGAGTGCCCCTTGTTTGAGTTATTTGGGTTTTCCTATTGTAATTGGATCTTGAGTACTGCTGTCCCATGTGGATGGGATCTCCTCTCAGATTGGCTGACTGTGAGGCTCACCCCTGACCACATTGTTCGAGTTGTGTAGATGTTGACAGAACAAAATACAATAAAACAAGAAACAAAACAAAAACATATACAAGATCCCTGCAACACCACCAAAAGCAATCATAAAATAAGAGAATCAGGAAAGAGAAGAGAGTGAGAATGATAGGAAAAAAAAGAAAGAAAATAAAAGGAGAAAAGAAAAAGGGGAAGAAAAAGGAATATGAAGGGGCAGATATGTAATAAAGAAAATAAGAATAAACAATATGGGAAGGAAAATGGTATAAAAGCAAAGAAGACATAATTTTGAAAAGGAAAAGAGAGGAGAAAGCAGATAGACACAAAATATGAAAAGGAAAAAAAGATGAGAAAGCAGGAGAAAAAGAAAAAAAATAGAGTAGGAAAAGGAAAGAGAAAAATTAGATATGTGAAAGAAACAAAGAGACTAAAATAATAACAAATTAATAAAGCAGATAAAGAAGATAAATTAAAAAAGAAAAAAGGGAAAGAAAAAAAGATGAAGTGGCATTCATCTCAGCAGTTTCATGCCTTCTGGGAGCTCTCTTTGGATCCAGCTCTTCTGATGACTGCAGCTGACTGTTCTATCCACCAATTCTGGACTCCCGGGAGATAATTAGGTACTAACCACTGTCAGAAACTGTCCTCATTGGCTTTCAGCAGCCTGTTTGAAGCTCCAAGCAATGCACAGTTTGTGTCTGTCTCCACAGGACTTGGCTAAGTGCAAGAGGGGGCCAGCTGCACTTTAAGGCTGGGTCAGCAAACTTACCCAGGTTCCCCAAGCACCGCTTCTGCCAGCCTTCGTCTGCCAGCCAGCTGTCAATCTTAATAACTCAAAAGTCTGTTTCTGAAAGGGCTATAGGAGGAACTGGGTGTATAGAACTCTGGGTCTCCCCTGTTGAGGGAGATGCTGTTCAGATCTCAGGGAAAGTGGTGTGTTTCCCCATCCCAGAGCTACTCCTCTGAGAGAGTCCCAGAATATTACTCTGCTATCAGCTGGGCGGAGATCCTCACATGCTGTCCAATGGGAGCAGCTGGGTACTTGGAGTTTCCATCAGCTCTCCCGTGCTGCGGGGGAAGCACCAGTCAGGTTCCTGGGACAGTGGGGCCTCACCCTTATCCAGTCACTGAAGCTTCCTGGAACTGTTCAAACCCTTGAGGGCTTGGCCTCTGTAGCTGTCTCTCCTCTGCAAAGGTCAAGATGCAGAGTGTGGTAGGCAGGGCTCCTGAGGGTGGGGCAGGCTGTATCACCTAGGGCGGGTTTTCTTCCTTTTCTTGAACTGTGGTTTCTGGAAGAATCCAATGCCTCTCAGGAAAAATGGCTGTTTTGGTTTGTGGGTACAACCAAATGCAAGACTCTTAGCTGCTGTTTTCCCTTTTTCCACACCCCCCCCCCCCCCGGGCCCCCGGGTCCCCCCCCCCCGCCCCCATTCCCCATGCTTTCCACCCTAGCACTTCGAGTCCTCACGACCCTCCTTCCACCAAAGCCTTGGACGAGTAGCTGTGTTCTGAGTTTTAAAAAAAGAAAACTGAGGCTTTCTCTCTGACAGGCTCTGGTCTACCACCAATGACCTCCCAGGCAGGCGGAAGCCCTGCTGCCTTTCACAGCTGGATGTGACATGGGCCACTGGTCTCATCTATGGTGTTCTGGGCTGTGGAGCCCAGCCTGGGTTCCATGCCTTGATCTTCTCAGGGAAAAGAGCTTTCTGGCCATGGAAGCTGGGTCAGCCCCTCTTTCGATCTTGCCCTTCCTACTATTCTCTAGGTGTTTTCTGTCCTTCCTTTATATAAATCTCCTCCTCAGCTGGACCTCAGTTGGTAATTCTGGGTGAATGTTCCCCAATTTAGTTGTATTTCCAGCCTGGCCCTGGGAGGAGGTGCAAGAAAGGTCTGCCTATTCAGCTGCCATATTCTCTTGATAATGTCCTTCCATCTTATTAAGGAACTCTGATGATTAGCCATTATAATAATTTAAAAGCTCTCTAAAAATTTTTCTTTCTTTTCAATTTAGAAGATTTTTCAATTCAAAAGACCCATCATGTGGTCTTGACAAGTAGGATTTTTTTTAAAGCCAAATCTATTTTTAAAATTATTTATTAAATGTTTTATTGATTTCAGAGAGAGAGGAGAGGAGAACCATTGATTGGCTGATTCCTGCACGCCCTCTACTGGGGATCAAGCCTGCAACTGGGCTTTATCCTAATGGGGAATTAAACCATGATCTCCTGATTCATGGGACAATACTCAATCAAATGAGCCAAATCAGTGGGGGCTGATAAGTAGGATCTTAATAGCAACTCAAACCAATAACTATGGATGCAAGATGTATCCCCCAAACAGAGTGCTAAATGATGCAACCCTCACAAGATAAAGTTCATTTCCAGAGTTAAAAACAGCTATTCCAAAACACATGTCCCCTCTCCATTTTTGAACGGGGTGTTTAGATTCATTACACTCAGATCCACAGTCTGCTAGCCTGGCTGCCAGAAGCATATGCATCCTCTGACTGGTGAAAAACAAGGATGAGAAGCCCTGTTTTTACCATCTCTAAGAGGAAATGGATAGACACAAAAAACTGCTTTGAGAGCTTGGCATGGCAGGACAGAGAGCTAGGCAAGTACACCCTCTGGATGGTGGGGGCCAGAGAAGAAATATTTCCATTGGTTATAAAGGCCATGCTCTTAAGGACATATGACAAGATGAAAGAAGAGAAACCAGACAGTGAAGTACAGAATTAACAAAACCCATGAAAACTCATACCAGTGACCTCTTGGTTCATGTGTTGATGCTCAAGTACTGGGCCACAAAGGCTGAACAAAACTTTTAAGGATCAGGCATATAACTTGGATCCTATCAACAGAGGTGAATTGGGACCTACTTCAGTTTGTAGATACTGAAACGGAAAAATTCATTTGAACAATAATCAATTGAAATGAAACAATCAAGGTCTAGGTGATAGTGTAACACAAAGTAGAGAAGTCCTAGTTTGACTTTAATCTCAACAAAGCAAAAATAAAATAATCCACTTCTTACCCATCTCTCTCTCTCGAATTTCTGAACGTTTTTACTTTCTTATAAAGAAAATGGTCTGATAGTAAGGGAGTGTCCCCTGATCTTTGATGAAAAGTTCCCCCAAACAGAGTGATAAACATATTTATTATTAAAAAGGTCACTCCATCCTAGCCTGTGTTGCTCAGTGGTTGAGCATGGACCCAAGAACCAAGAGATTGGGGTTCAATTCCTGATCAGGGCACATGCCTGGGTTTCAAGTTCAATCCCCAGGGCCTGCAGGAGGCAGCCAATCAGTGATCTTTCTCTATCATTGATGTTTCTGTCTATATCCCTATTCCTTCCTCTCTCTCTAAAAAGTCAATAAAAACATATTAAGCCCTGACGGGTTTGGCTCAGTGGATAGAGCATCGGCCTGCAGACTGAAGGGTCCCAGGTTCAATTCCAATCAAGGGCATGTACCTTGGTTTTGGGCACATCCCCAGTAGGGGGTGTGCAGGAGGCAGCTGATCGATGTTACTCTCTATCCCTCTCCCTTCCTCTCTGTAAAAAAAATCAATATATTAAAAAAACAAATTAAAAAGAAAAAAGATCATTCGGGCTACTTTATGGTGAATTGATTAGAGGAAAGCAAGAGTAGAATTGGGAAATTCCAGTTTTTCAGGTGATAATGGTGAAAATTAGGAGTTAAAAACAACAGGACTTAGTGATTAATTGGGTGTCAAGGGTAAGGAACAGGGAGAGTCAAAGATAATTGCTAAATGTGGCTAGAATTTTCCACAAAGGCCTTAACAGATATACGTAGAAAACCTCTCAGGCTTTGCAGTACAAGCAAGTTTGTTTTAGTGTTGGCACAATAAAAAGTCAAGGCCTATAACCTGCCCATTACACCTGGGTGTAATTACATCATGTGGCTCAATGAGTGCATTTAATGGGTTCTGAGACAATGTGGTGTGTGCCACTTCAATTCTAACCCGGAGAACATTTTACTCAATCTGGCCATTATACTCAATCTGTACATTAGACACACCTTTATGAGGTATAAGGGAACCAATAAGAAAATGCTCAACTGTCTATTTAGCCCATGTTTTACCCTTTTCTCAGCTGACTTGTGGTTTTAGAAGTAAATTGAGGCAAAAATAGCTGAACTAAGTTTAAGTTGTCATTTGCATACAACCTCAACTTAAACCAGTGTTTCTGCCTTGAACACTTGACTATGTAGCGGAGGCTGCTGTTTGAGATAGGGAACACAGTGGAGGAGGACTAGGCTTTTTGTATATTGTTCTTGTTGTAATTGCAATTACTGCAGCTGTGGGAGAGGTAACGTTCAGTCTTGGATATGATGACTTTCATACGCCAAGTGGAAATAGAAACTAGACAACTGCATGTATGGGTCCAGATCACAGAAGAAAGTTGTGGGCTAAAGATGAAAATGTCAGAAACCTTAGCTAACCAGATAGAAAACTGAACTTATGGGCATGAATGAGATCACCTAGGGAGATAGTATAGTTAGAAGATAAGAGGGCTAAGAACTGAACCCTGAGAAAACCATATTTGTTAAGGACAGTGAGCAAGCTTAGGAGAAAGATATATATAGCAGAGTAGGTAAGAGAAGCATGGTGTCTGAATACGAAGAGAAAGAGTATTTCAAGGAAAGCGTGATCAATAGTGTCAGATGCTACTGACACTAAATGTAAAATGAAAACCAGTGGTAAAATGAAACCACTAGATTTATCAATCAAAGGTTATTGATGGCCTTAGTGAAAGTAGTTTTGGTAAGCCAAATAGAAATAGTTTTAGGGCTTGCCTGTGAAGGAAGGAGAGGGCACCAAATTTAGACAACCTTGAGAAGTTTAACCCGGAAGGGGTGAAGAGATATTAAAAGGAACATTTCAGGAAGTCAGGAAAGAGAAAGCAAAGTAGTAAATGTGTAAGTGTTAATTGTCCCTCATATTTAATCCTATAAGCATTTATTGATCACATGAAGGGCACATGGCAAGGAACTGAGAATTGAGAATAGGAAATAGTCCCTCCCTTCAAGGTGCTCAAAGTTTAATAGTAAGAGAGAGAAACAGATAAATAATTATGTATAAGGACAGTGCAATAATAGAAGTGTTAGACTTAGTGGTAGTATAGTGGTGGTAGTGAAGAGTAGATTTATTAAGGAGATCAGGGAAGACTTTAAAGTAACATTTAAATTGAGTTATGAATTCTTAAGTGTTTGCTAGGATGACTATGAGAAAGACATCTCAGATGGAGAGAAAAGCATAGCTTATTGGAAAACTACATGTAGCCTTTAAAGATCATAGGTTCTTGGAATCACAATGTTTAGATATAAATCCTGCCTCCATTACCAGCTCCTCACCTATAAAATGAAGACTGATAATTCCTATCACATAGGATTTTAGGGAGGCTTAAAAGCTGTGAAGCACTGAATTCAGTGGCTTATACTTAGCAAATAATCAATACGCGTTAATTCTTGTTATTATTGTAGGATCTAAAATGCAAATAGAGTGGCAAGATATAAGGCTAAGAAAGATAATCAGGATGATCTGTTATGAGAGATTTATCACAAAAGTCAGCATTGCCCCCAGCATTAATTAAAACAAACTAGTACAATTATTGAAAAACAAACTGAAGTTAGGCTTAATTCAACTAAAAAAAAAAAGTCTTCAGGAAGCATCTTAATTATAATCTCCTGTTGATGATGACTAAGGCAACAGGTAAATAAGTACCTTACAGGCCACTAATTAGAAAGCGGAGATTGCTAACCTCTAATTGTTCAATTTGCAATTTTTTAAAACATTACATGATGTTATACAATGTGTTATTTCCCATTAAGATTATTGCTAAACGTAAGTTTTCTAATATTTTTTCTTTATGCATTTTGGTATTTTTTAAAAATGAACTGGTAGTATGGCAATTCTTTGATTTTAGTAAAAGGGCTATTTTGGCTCTACCACTAAAACACACCAGAGTTAACCTGTCACTTAGGGTAGCTGACCTTGGGAGCAGGGCAAGGGCATTTTAAGGGTAGAGTTAGACTCCACAAAAAGCTGCAGGTGGACCTAAGGAAATTTGCATGAGGCCTCTATCCTTTTGTTAGTTTGAATGGGTAAAGGTTTTTCTAGCCCCAAAAGTCAGCGATTTATCTGTTAGATTTTTATTTTCAGGAAGACTTACTCTTTTCTTTTTGCAATAGTTCAACTTCTCAGTTATGTGAACAATACTCTCTCTGCAGAAGGATTTTTTTGCCTTGAAAAGATAAGTCTGTCACCTGGAGTACTGAATTTAACCTGTTGAGTGTTTTTCAAGTTAAGATAATCATCCTGATACCTTCATTTAGCAATTTTCCATTCCTGATGAATCCGAGTATAATCTTTTCAATGGAATTGTTAATGATTTTGTATATGATATAGCATGTATTGTTAAGGCTGTTTTTGTATTTGGTATGCTTTGTGTTCCCTCCCTGTGCGTGTTCCTCAGTTTCCCTACTCTTCTGATGGTCTGAGCCTACATATTATTCATTTTAATATATATACCTACGGAGGTCCTGAACGCCTGCCAGCCATGTCTGATCTTTAGGCTTGTCAACAATAAGCACACTGAGATGATCTGTGAGGGCAGAGTAAACTCCTTCAAGCAGTGGCTTGGGATTTTTCAAAGTTGTTGCGTGTTTTGTTTGTTTTTTTTGATTTTTTGTGAGTTAATTTGAGCTAAACTGTCAACAATTTGCCAGGAAGCAGAATCTCAACGTAGTGTGTGTGTGTGTGTTTGCCCCAGACCTATTGTAGCACCCGTAACCCAGTGAATAAAAACTCTAAGTCAACTATCCGACATTTCCCGACATTTTGTACTCTATTCCTATAAAAACGTCACCTCGTCCAGGTAGAAACCAACTAAATGGATGTTACGAACCACTAACGGGTAAAGACATAACGAAATCGCTCCTGTAGCAGTCCTGTCACAGCCCCTGGGAAATGCGGCGCTCGCAGCCGGGAAGGCAGCGGCCCCCAGACCTGGCGCCAAGCTGCACCCACACTCGGCCCAGGATGGAGCGAGTGTTCCTCCGGGGAAAGCTGCAGCGCACAGTCCGGTGGATGATGCAGGGCTCACCTCTTTCCCTGCCCTCCCGTCGCCTCCGAGTCCGCCCCGCCTCCTCTACCTCCCCTGCGAAGCGGGCCGAGCGCCGAACGATCGATGCTCCCTCCACGCCCCGAAGGCCGCCATTTTGGGGGGAGGAGAAACCCTAGGAGCGGCGGCCGGGGTTCACGGGATGTTGACAGGCTTCTCCTTCTCTTGCCAGCGTTGTGGGAACGGGACAGAAGAACCCACCACGGGCACTCCTCCGGCGGCCTCTCCGGAATGAGGCCTCAGCTCTCGTGCGGGATCGCCACCCTCGGCCGAGAGTGAGTGACAGCCGGCGGCGTCCCGCCCCTGCGCGCCCAGCTGTCAGTTACCCCGCGCGCTCCCGCCGCTCCCCGCGCGCGCGCGCTCCCGCCGCTCCTCGCGCGTTCCCGCCCCTCCCCGCGGGGCTTGGCGCCCGGCGCAGACTCGCTTGTTTGTTTCTGCAGGAGCTTAAGGAGAGGCCCAAGCCGAGACCATGCCTGGGAAGCTGAAGGTGAAAATCGTGGCCGGGCGCCATTTGCCAGTGATGGACCGAGCTAGTGACCTGACTGATGCCTTCGTGGAGGTTGGTGCAAGGTCCTGCTGCTCAAAACACAGGGAACGCCAAGCCCTCGAAAGGATCCTATCCATCTCGGGCCCAGCCCCTCAGCCCATTTCCCTGCCGACAGTTCCGTGTGCCTTGCTAGTCCAGCCCCCCCCTGGAGGGCTGTCTGCCGAGACTGCAGCCCATGTGAAGGGTGTGCGGCTCGCAGGCGTCCGCGGCACACTGCGCCGCGCGGGGTGGCTCTTACTGCTCTGCATGATGGGGTGACCCCGATGTCAGGGCTCATAACAGGCCACCTGCTGGTCAGGAGATCCCAAGGCGTGGCCGCGTGGCCACCGAGATACACGCGCACGCATGCTTACCCACACCCTTCTGTGGGGGTGGGGGTGGGGTGGGAGAGAGCGGGGGTCTTCACGCTGGAGTGATGGAGATGATGTTCAAGAATGTAGATAAACAGTCCGAATAGGCACTTTGGAGACGTACAAGGCTAGGCGATCCACTCTTTACCATAGTCTTTTCTGAATTGTCATTGTAAATTCTAAAACCCTTCCTGCTCTTGTCTGGACTGGTAGGTCTGAAAAGCTGTTTTAGGGTAATACAGTGCCTTGGGGTAGGAAGTCAATTAAGTGCTATGGATATTTAAATTGCAAAATTGCCTTTTAAATTTAATGACTGGTTTATAACTCATGCAAATTATCACAGGCCTAGGGCCCGGGAAAGTAATATGCCAGTGTATAAAAGAAGCCAAGTAAAAATCGTAATAAAAATTGACATGATGAGCCAGAGGATTAGAACAGTAATCATTTGACCTATTAATGCAGGGAGTTAATAGATACATGATAATATATAGCTTGATTTTATCTCTATAAAATATTCTTTTATATATTTTTATTGATTTCATAGAGGAAGGGAGAGGGAGAGAGAGATAGAAATATCAATGATGAGAGAGTCCTAGCCAGTTTGGCTCTGTGGATAGAGCGTCAGCATGCATACTGAAAGGTCCCAGGTTCATTCTGGTTAAGAGCACATCCCCCGTAGGGGGCGTGCAGAAGGCAGCCGATTAATGATTTTCTCTAATCATTGATGTTTCTGTTTCTCCTCTCCCATTCCTCTCTGAAATCAATAAAAATATTTTAAAAAAATGATATGAGAGACTCATTGATTGGCTGCCTCCTGCCCACTCCCCCAATGGGGATTGAGCCCAATACCTGGGCATGTCCAACCCACACACCCACGCAGGTCGGGCAGTAAAATATTCTTGATGTTCCATGAAGTTTCTCTAACCTAATAACTGCGATGTTGCCCCCAAACAATGCTGTGGTAATTCTCAACCTCAGCTTCGTTTGGGAAATAGTTACTGAGTGTGTTCTTGGGCCAGATGTTAGGTAATGGGGATACACAGATTTCCAAGGCATAGTCTTTGCTTTCAGGTAGCTCAGAGATTTAGGTTAATACAGGTACTTAGTCTTTTTTATTGACAGGTCTGTGCTAAGTACTTCTTAAAATCACCACCATTTTTATTTTTTATTGATTTCAGAGAGGAAGAGAGGGAGAGAGATAGAAACATCAGTGATGAGGGAGAATCATTGATCGGCTGCCTCCTGCACACCCACTACTGGGGATGAGCCCGCAACCCAGGCATGTGCCCTTGACCGGAATTGAACCTGGGACCCTTCAGTCCGAAGGCCAACACTATCCACTAAGGCCCCGTTGTCGGCAAACTGTGACTCTCGAGCCACATGTGGCTCTTTGGCCCCTTGAGTGTGGCTCTTCCACAAAATACTACGGCCTAGGCGAGTCTATTTTGAAGAAGTGGCGTTAGAAGAAGTTTAAGTTTAAAAAATTTGGCTCTCAAAAGAAATTTCAGTCGTTGTACTGTTGATATTTGGCTCTGTTGACTAATGAGTTTGCCAACCACTGCTCTAGTGAGTTAAAGAGGGTTAAAGAATATGGAAGATGAGGAAGTAGGAGTGATATGAATAGGCAACTGTTACAGGAAATATGAAGGGGAGAGGAAAAATAGTGTGGTATTTGGGGGCAGTACAAAGTTTTTAGTACTAAAAAAAGTAAGAAGATAATAGAATATAATTGTGTGCTAATAGGAATAATCCAGCAGGAAGGGAAAGATTAATGCAGGAAAAAGAGAATAATGAAGGATTATAATTTAATAAAGGGATAAATTGTATGATGTAGACTACTTTATAAGCTCAGTGGAGAGGGACATAATGAAGCCTGGGCTGGTGATGAGAAATCTTTGTGCTGGGTTTGAAGAAGGGTAAAATTTCCACAGGCAGAATGGAAAAGGGGGCATTTTTTAGATGAATAGGACCAACTTGGTAAAAGCAAAGCCAAATAGAGCATATGTAACTGAAGGCTGGGTTCTTGTTAAATAGAAGTGGGAAATAAAATTTGGCTAGGTAGGTTGGCATGCAGCCCACCGAGTGGTCTGAAAGCTGGAAGGAATAGTCTTCAGTAGAAGTTCTCTTAACCAACTTCCATTAACTGACTCGTTACAGTCCCCAGTGCTCTGCATTCCTTCCACAAACACATTCTTCAATACCCCATGCAGTTACGTTATTCTCCAGTGGACCTGCTTCGCCCATCGGTTGGCTGATGTACTTTACCAAGAGGCAGTTGTTTATGCCAACTCTATAATTGTAATTTATTTAAATCTATAAATTAGTGAAATAAGTGTGAAGTATGCTGATAAATGCTACATAGACATATGGATACAGTCACTAAAAATTACTCTGAACTAAATGATGATGGTAAAAAATCTAGGATTCTATGTTCATGGTTTTTTTAAAAGCAATTTTAAGTTCTACCACTACATTTTAAAGTAATTTAGACTAACAGTTATAGATGATACATTATGGGTGCAGAAGATGATGTACAACTCTAAAGAATGGACCCTTGTCCTAACCGGTTTGGCTGCAGACTGAAGGGTCCCAGGTTCGATTCCGGTCAAGGACATGTACCTTGGTTGCCGGCACATCTCCAGTAGGTGTGCAGGAGGCACCTGATCGATGTTTTTCTCTCATTGATGTTTCTAACTCTCTATCCCTCTCCCTCTCTTTAAAAAATCAATAAAATATATTAAAAAAAAAAAAAAAGAATGGACCATTACTCAGTTTTACACTAAAAGATAGAGGAATGGCCCTAGCCAGTTTGGGTCAGTGGCGAGATCATCAATGCATGGGCTGAAAGGTCCCAGATTCAATTCTGGTTGCAGGCTAAATCCTGTGTGGGAGGCAAACAATGGATGTGTCTCTCTCACATCTGTGTTTTTCTCTCTGTCTCTACCCCTCCAGTCTCTCTAAAAATCAATGGGAAAATATCCTCTAGTGAGGATTAACAACAACAAAAAAGATAGAGGAATTAATATTTATGTTTTATCTTAATGTTTACTGTTTGTATCCTTTTTAAACGATTCTCTGATTTAAGTTATTTGATTTATCAATCGAGAATTTCTACAATATGATGTGAAGTCAATACCAAGTAATAGTTAAAGATGATTATTCTTGCAGGAATTTCATGGATGAATGGGATGGATTTCTGTATAAGGAAAGTATTAATGAAAATATATTTCAGTGTTAATGTGCATGTTACAAACTGTTCTGCTGAACTACTCGATCATTTTGTGTTTATTCAGGAGCCGTAAGGGAATAGGGAGAGGAAAAGAAATTATTGTTAAATGAATATTTTCTTTGTATCCGACATTTTGCTAGATCTCTCCATGCATTACCTCAGGTAATGCTCACAACAACCCCCTTTTTCAGAGGAGGAAGCAGCCTTAAATAACCTTCTCAAAGTAATTTAGCTAATGAGTGGGGAAAGAGAACACTTGTACTTTACTAGGTAATCTCATTAAAATCCCTGATGTTCTTTAACAAAGTTGTAAGGCATTCACTTAATTGCTGAGTAATTAAATCTCCTTTTGAATTAAATAAGACCTAATGGACTGTGATTCTTCCTTAGTAGAAGGAGAATCATCACAATGTTGGCAAAATACACACTCTAGCCTTTTCCTTTTTCTAAAATCTTGGTTTTTGTTTGTTTAATGCAGTGTGGGGACTGTCACATCTTTACTATATCCAGAATGGACAGTTGACCAAAAAAAGTGCAATATAGTACTACAATATAGTGGGATAAAACTGAAGGGGATTTTAAATTAGAATCTAAAAAAATAATATGCTATTTTTGGCAATGGAACCACAACCCTTAAGTACATTTGGCTTTTGAATGGTTTTATAAATCCTAACTACATTTTACTTCAAATAAAGCAGTTTTTAGGTAAATTAGATATTTAGAATATCAAAATGTAATGAAAATTAAATTAATAAATGAGCAGTAACCTCTATTTTTCTTTTCCTGCAGGAAGTTTCTTTTTTCTTTTAATTGAATTTTTTTGGGTAACATTGGTTCACAAAACCATATTAAGTTTCAAGTGTACAACTCAACAAAACATCTGTATACTGCATCGTGCACCCATTGCCCAAAGCAAAGTCTCTTTCTGTCGCCATTTATCCCCCTTGGCCTACCTTTACCTATCCCACCCTCTCTTTCCTCCTGTCTATACCTACACTGTTGTCTGTGTCTATGTGTGATATATATGTGTGTTTTTTTGCTTAATCCCTTCACCTGCTTGCATCCAGCTCTCCAACCCTGCCTCCCCTCTGACAGCTGTCAGTCTGTTCCATGCCTCCTTGCCTCTGTTTCTATAATGTTTGTCAGTTTTTTTTGTTCATTAAATTCCACATATGAGATCACATGGTATTCTTTCTCTGACTGGCTTATTTCACTTAGCATAATGCTCTCCAGGTCCATCCATGCTGTTGCAAAAGGTACGATTTCTTTCTTTTTTACGGCCAAGTAGTATTCCATTGTGTAAATGTATTACAACTTTTTTTTTATCCACTCATCAACTGATGGGCTTTTCCAGATCTTGGCTATTGTAAATAATGCTGTTGTGAACATAAAGTGCATATATTCTTTCAAAATGCTGTTTTGGGAATCTTTGGATATATCCAGTTCCATTTTTTCCTCATTTTTTAAATTAAGGTATTATATGTGTACATATCTTACCATTGTCCCGCCCTCCCCACTCCCATACATGCCCTCACCCCCCAATGTTTTGCATCCGTTGGTTATTCTTATATGCATGCATATAAACCAGTTCCATTTTTAGTTTTTTGAGGAAACTCCATACTGTTCTCCACAGTGGCTGCATCAGTCTGCATTCCCACCAGCAGTGCACGAGGGTTCCTTTTTCTCCACATCCTTGCCAGCACTTGTGTTTGTTGATTTATTGATGATAGCCATTCTGACAAGCAAGAGGTGATTACCTCATTGTAGTTTTAATTTGCCTCTCTCTGATGATTAGTGACGTTGGGCATTTTTTCATATGTCTGTTTGGTCATCTGTCCTTTTCGGAGAAGTGTCTATGTCCTTTGCCCATTTCTTAATTGGGTTGTTTGTTCCCCCATTAAGTTTCATTTCTTTAACATTTGTGATTTAAAATTAAAAAAAAATTACACAAGAAATACTCGAATAGCTCCCATTACAAAAAATTTTAATACTCAAAAATAAAACTTGATTATTACACTGTACTGTGTTGCCGACACCCTGTCAGTCCCTTCTTCAGAGGTAATTGCTGTTAGTTACATATTCTACTGCTCGGTTTTTTCAGTTAGTATGTCATTCACATTTTCCTATGACAGTATGTATGATCAACTCCATTTTTTAGTAGGATTCTTTAGTTATTTATTCATTCACTTCCCAGTTGAATGACTATGTAGCTTTTTGTATATTTGTAGGGGAGGAAAAGTACTTCTTTGGGTTAAAATCCTGGAAGTGGATCTAGAATTCTATAATTCAAATCAAAATAAAGGTTTTGTCATGTGATTTAATTTTAATTTTTTTCATTTAAAATGATACATTTCAAAAATAGGTAATATATGTTCATGGTTCATAATCCAAAAGGTAACAAAGTTAGCCTCTCATTGCCTTTCCTTTAACAAAGCAGTCTGTTCTGTTCTTTGTAGTGGCCACTATTAACATTTCTTATATATCCTTCTAGAAATAATCTGTACATATGAAGGCGTATGTTATTTGCCATAACTTTTGTCGTATTTCTCTATGCAAATTATGCCATACATACTGTTCCACAATAGTAAGGTATATCTTGGACATTGTTCCATACTGGTGCTTGGAGAACTGCTTCATTTCTTCTATTTAGGACTGCCTTGTATGGCTTTACCATATTTAATTCAACCAGTTCCAAACTGATGGATATCTATGTTGTTTCCAATCTTTTGCTATTATAATGCTGCTTATATGCATTGTATATCCTTTGTACATCTGAACTTAAAGGATATAGGCATTTAAAGTTTTGATATGTATTTTCAAACTGTAGTCCATTGAGATTGTTCTAATTTACACTCATTGATCATCTCTTGACATATTTAAGGCATTTCTTTTTTCATTTCTTTTAATTGTTTGTTCATGTCCCTTGTCCATTTTTCTGTTGGTTTATTGATATTTTTCTTATTGGTTTGTAGGAACTCATTAGATATTGAGTAAATTATTTTTTTGTGATGTATTTAGTAAATACTTTTTCTCAGTTTCTTATTTACCTTTGATTCTTGTCAAATTCTTTATCATGCAGGAAGGTATTTTTAAAACTTTTTTATCTTCTAACCAAACTGCCTAGGTACCACATGGTTGCTATCATTCCCAATCATTCCAATTGAATGATATAATAAATAGAAAAATGTACAGAAGATAAAAAAATAGTTTTGGATAGTTTGCTTTTAGAAAATTTCTTGGATTGATTAAACATTAATATCTATAAGTATTATAATACCAAAAGTAGGATTGTAGTAAAAAAGGAAAGGAGATTTTATCCATTATTTGATTGAACTAGCATTTCCTACATACTTGCAGTGTGCAAAAAACTCTGTGCTGGGTATTGTGATAAAGGGGTTATAACCTTCAGTGAATTCTGAGATTACAAAAGGTGATAACTGATAGAATTAGGGAAGAGCTGAAGAGACTAAATTTAGGAAAAGTGAAGTAGTTACCTAGCTGTTTTGCTCCTAAGTTCCCTGACCACTTCTTAAGTCATCTGAGGTTTCACAATTTCCATTTTTTGCTGGAAACAAGTTCCAAAGATTTAGCCTGCTTCATGCCACCTTTGTTTCTTTTTATTTATTTCCTAGAGGCCCGGTGCATGAATTCGTGCACGGGTGGAGGTCCCTCGGCCTGGCTGGCAATCAGGGACATCGGGCCGTGGGAGGTTGGCTGGCGGGGGAGGAGCCAAGGGAGGTTGACCGCCCTGATTGGGGCCATCAGGGCTGGCCGGCCTGGGGAGGGGCCGTGGGAGGTTGGCTGTGGGAGCGCACTGACCACCAGGGGGCAGCTACTGTGTTGAGCATCTGCCCCCTGGTGGACAGTGCGCATCATTGCAACCTATCGACTGGTTGTTTGGTCACTTAGGCTTTTATATATAAACACTAAATCACAAAGATCCCCCCCCCCCCAAAAAAAAAATATATATATATATTTTTTTTGGGGGGGGGGATCTTTGTGATTTAGTGTTTGCAAGTCTTTCCAACCTCTTTCGTTGTCCCTAAAGATGAGAACGTATAATAAAAGCCTAATATGCAAATTGTCCCCTTGACCAGGAGTTTGTCTGGGAGTTCGACCAGGGGGTGGGGCTGGCCAGCCACTGCCTGCAGCACCTCCCCCTGGCCGCCTCTGCCCCGGCTGGCAGTGGCAGTAGGCAACTGGGGGAAGGGAGGCCCCGGCTGGCAGCCAGCAGCCGCTAGGGACCCTACCCATGCATGAATTTCGTGCACTGGGCCTCTAGTGAGAACATAAAACCCTTACTGGCCATAGTTTATTGTTGATCCCTCTGTGTGCACAAATAAGAAATTTAAAAATATGTATGGGGAAGTCAGAAGATACAACAGGGATCTATTACTGAGTTCTTGTAATAATGAGCTGTAGTTCTGGATTCACTTGCTGATATGGCCAGAGAAAGCTATCCTTTCACCTTCTGATTTTATTTTTGCTTATCCGCCACCCTTAAAACTCTCTTTTGTCTGAGCTCTTGTTTAGTGAAGGGCATCCTGATTCCTTTTTCTATAATGACATAATGGTCTATGTTTTAATATTCTTATAAAGCTAGTCAAGCAGAACAGTGGGTAATCCCTTGTACCAGGTGTAGTCTATAAGCTTACCAGTAACTCTCCACACTTTCTTCTTTTTGGCTCAGAGGATAGTTGTCTTTTTTCCTCTCCAATGTTAATCCTCCCATTGCTTGGCTCACATTAAACTTTATTTATATTCACATTTGATATCTGTATTTGATTATTTTTTACTTGTTTTTAGGTAAAATTTGGTAATACCACCTTTAAAACAGATGTGTATCTCAAGTCCCTCAACCCTCAGTGGAACTCAGAATGGTTTAAATTTGAGGTAAGTTTTTAAATGTTTAAGTTTTTAAATTTTAGTGTGTGTTTTTTGAGGTGACGCTTTCCCTAGGAATGATAAGAACACCTTTTATTTCAGGTATAGTAGTTTTCCTGTGACATAAAAATATTTCTTAGGAATATTGCACTTAAGAAATTATGTTACAGTTAAGAAAATATAAATATATGTAGGAAAACCCAGATTAAAAAGGTATTATATTATTATATAGTAATTTCTCTGAATTTTAGCATATATCAGAAATCACTTAAGAACAATTGTAGTTCCTCTCTGGCACAGTGTTTGGCACATTATAAGTACTTTATAATGAGTAAACATAAGGAGAGAGAGAGGGTAGACATTTATTTTATGAACTTAATTCAAGAACTTAAGTTGTTTTTTCTTACAAATAATGTTAGTTTTGCTTACGGTTTTATTCTCTGAAATTGTCCTTAGAAATTATGCTGTCATTGTGCTCATTAGCATCCTTACTCTAGTTAATATATGGACTTTGTTATGATATTCCTAAAGCATTTTTGCTGGAAACCATTGGTAGAGTAGTAAAACACAGGATAATATGCAGAAAAGGAATTATAACCTTTTTTTTTTTTGGTTAAGTATCCTAACTCTGTGCTTGAGGCAGACTATACATTCCCCCCCTCCCCTAGAAACTTGGCATCTTGTGTAGAAAATTGATTTACAATTTTTGTTTGTATATTAATTGTATTTTCCTCCCCATAAGTAAGTAATCTTTTACATTTGCTATACAAATTTACATTTACATTTATGATAACAAAGATTTTTTAAATTGTAAGATTTAATTTAAAGTATGCTTTTAGGTGGATGATGAAGATTTGCAAGATGAACCTCTACAGATCACAGTTCTTGACCATGATACTTACAGTGCAAATGATGCCATTGGTAAAGTGTACATTGATATTGATCCTTTACTCTACAGTGAAGCCGCAACAGTTATCTCAGGATGGTTTCCCATTTATGATACCATACATGGTAAGGAGTATATTTTAAGAAAATAAATCATATTCTTTTAAATTTATTCTTGAAGACTATTATGTACACTTTGTGGTTTTAAAACTTACATCTTTAAAAGATATCTCCTTTTTAGACTTAGTAGTAAAGTATTTTTGGTAGAATTGTTTATTTTCTGAACATAACTTGAAACAATTTTCTGAGTTAAATTTGTACAGTATAGCAAGTAAATGCATTATTTAAAAATCATCTCATATTTGTATTCTGTGTTCCTAAAACATACTTTCAAACTATATTCCATTAAGCTAGACATTATAGAGATTTGCAAAAATGTAACACAGTGCCACTCTTATTACTTTTTTCCCAAATATAGTTATTTTTATAAAAAATATTGCTTGTATTAACAGAGTCATTATTACTTTCAATGGAGTAATAAGCAAATACTTTTAAAATTCTCAATTTTAACTTATAATAAATATTGATAGATATAAGTAACATATATAAAAATTCCTTGAGGATTTCAGTAATTTTTAAGTTTGAATGGGTCCTGCAATTGAAAAGTTTGAATAACAGCTAGCCATTTTTAGAATGGTAAATGGACCTAAAAGGCACAGGCAGATGATTCTATCTAGTCATATCTTTCTTACTAGTTTATATTATTGACCTGACAATTCCACTGATAGTCATTTATTGTAAGAAACCAAGATGTTTGCTGAGATTTATGTATATTTATTGTGGTGTTAACTTATATTCTATTATCATTTACTAATGTTTAAATTGGTAAAAATAAGTTGCAAAGTAGGATTTATTTAAATAATGTAGAATATAAGTTACACAGCTGGAACTAGAAGCATCTTTTCATAATACAATGGCATAAGGAAATGTGCATGATGTATTATGAATTGAAAAATTCAGATTATAAATCATTATAGGATAATCCCAAGTTGGTTTTGAAACAAGAGAATTGTATATATATAATGCTCTTACGAAATTGGCAAAATATGTGATAAAATGTTTACTTTTGGATAGTTTTATTTGTGGACTATAGTCCTATTACTCTGTCCTGTTTTGCTTTTTTCTATACTTTTTATAATGTATACAGGGTTGGACAAAAGTAGATTTACAGTTGTTTGTATGACAAGTAATACAATAATTAAAACAAAACAATACAAGAATGAACTCTGTGTTTCACACACTTATAACTGTAAACCTTTTTCCCCACCCTGTATATATTATCTTTGTAATAAAAAAATAAAATCTCATTTTATGTTATATTACCAATAAGAAAGCCACTGGAGAGTGAATCTGGACTTGGATTAAAAGCAGTAGCTATCAGAATGAATGAACTTTCTAAACCTATTAAAAATTGCTTATAGTTGGTTTAATAGGTTAAATGGGCCCTTTGTTAGGAATATAATCTGTTATTTCCGTAGGTAAACGAGCAAGTCACTCTTCTTAGAAGGGTTCCTCCATAAGTATGAATTTGACAGGAAGTCAGGACAGCCAAAAAAAAATGTTTAGGGGTAGAGGCTGGGTCATTTTTATTTGTTAGGGCATCTTCTAAAAACCTGTTATCTTAAAATTTCTTAGTTAGCTTATTTTAATTTATTACTGTGTATTCGTTGACAAGAATAAAAGTTCTTTTGTGCTAAATCAGATTCTTGCATTAGTTGTTAAGAGCATTTACTCTGGGATAATACAGATCTGACTTTTAATCCTAGCTTCACCACTTACTAACTATTGACTCTATAAAAATTATTGAACTTTTATTAAACTGTAGCTTTTTTCCTCTGTAAAATGGGAATATTAATACTAAAGAAACTACCTTACTGGGTTGGCATGAGCACTGTGAGATACTACTTGTAAAGCATTTAGAACATTATCAATGCTAATTATCATCATCAAATTAAATGGTACTCCTTTCCAGTTAGATTGGTTCAAATAAGTGAAGACTTGTGGTAAAATGAATATTATTCATTCTTTAATGTATACATGTTCTTCAGAAAATGTAATAAACTACTTAGAATGAAAATAATTAGGGAAACAAAGTTAGCATTGCTGTTATGATTGATACATTATTTTAAAATCATGAATTGGCATTGCTTGATTATTTAATTATACTTTATTATTTAAGGTAGAAACTTGATTTTCCTTTTGAAATTATAGGTATTCGTGGGGAAATCAATGTAATTGTCAAAGTAGACCTCTTCAATGATTTAAATCGATTTAGACAGTCCTCATGTGGAGTCAAATTCTTTTGCAGTAAGTAAATACATTTTATGATTCATTTAACAGGAAATTTAATAATTCACAAACATGGGAAATAAAATTAATATTTTAGAAGGCTAATGGAAAATCTTTTATACTTTGGTTTTAATAGCAAAGAGAAAGTTGTTAATTTTTCAGAAACTGCTGTAGTTCTAGAGACTACTTATCTGATTTTAAAATAAATTATATGTAATTTTTTACAAGTTCATCAAAATTTTTATTAGAAACATTCAGTGGGGCACATGTGTACACGTGGTCGTCATGACAATGCTTGCCCCACCTCTATCCCCTTCTCCAGCTCCTACCTCATTCTCTACCCCCAGCCTGTGAGCATGATTAGCAGGAATAACATTAAACATTGCTGGTAATAGCCACTTAATGCCAGTAGAAAGAGTACCAGGTGAAGGTTATTGGAATTTTCCCAGATTTTTAAAGAATCCGTATATTAACAAAACAATTTAACGTCATTTACTTAAAAAAAATTTTTTTTTTATTGACTTGTAGAGAGAGGAAGGGAAAGGGAGAGAGAGAAACGTTGGTGTAAGAGTGAAACATTGATTGGCTGTCTCCTGCAGACCCCTACCAGGGATCAGGTTCACAATCCAGGTATATGCGTGCCCTGACTGGGAATCAAATGTTCAACCTTTCTGTGCACAAGATGATGCCCAACCAACTGAGCCACACCAGACAGGGCAACCTGATTTACTTTTTTTTTTTTTAAATATTTCTTAAAAAAATAAATTTATTGGGACAATATTGGTCAGCATGATCATACAGGTTTCAGGTGTGGGTTTCTATGTTACAAGATCTGTATATTGCATGGTGTACCAACCACCCAAAGTCAAATCTTCTCCTGTCACTATATATTAGGACCTTCTTTTCTCCCCCCACCTCCTTCCCTCTGGTAACCACCACACTGCTATTTTTGTTCACAAGCTTCAGTTTTACTAGTATATCCCACATATGAGTGAAATCAAATGGTTCTTAGCTTTTTCTTTCTGACTTATTTCACTGAGCTTAATAGTCTCAAGGTCGATCCCTGTTGTTGCACATGGCAGTATTTCATCCTTTCTTACGGCTGAGTAGTATTCCATTGTGTACATGTACCACATCTTCTTTAGCCAGTCCTCTATTGCAAGACACTTTGGTTGTTTCCATGCCTTGGTCACCGAGAACAATGCTGCAGTGAACATAGGAGTGCATATATCTTTGTGAATATATGTTTTCGAGTTTTGGGGGTATATATTCAGGAGAGGGATTGTTGGGTCATATGATTCATTTACTTTTAAACCTTATGTTTCATGGTAATGGGACCAAAGGTGAAGAATTGATTTCTAAAGCACTATATAAGAATAAAATCCTCAGATAACTAAGAATGACTGGAAAAAAGATTGAAAACAGGTAGAATGTGTTTTTGCTACAATGCTACAAATTAATTTATCCTTAGAGAAATTAGATGTGGTGCCTGTCATTTGAGAAGGTAAAGTGTGATAATATTTGCTATAGCCCTAACTCAAAACCAAATAACGAAGGAAATGAAATGAAACCTACCTATATGGCACAGGAGACTCTACAGCTCAACTAAGCTACATGTTAAAAAGAAAATCACTGCCTATTGAATTACATGTGTGTAAGAATATTAAAAATTGGGCTATAAAACAGATGATGCACTGTATCTGAAGAGTAGCCTATGCTACCTTGATGTCTGCTGGTTGTCATTAGTCAGCAACAGCATAGAGGGTGAAGGACTTGTTGCACTTTCTCAATCAATGAAAACAAATCCCACACTCTCTAATATTTGCATTTGGGGAAAAAAATTTGATGAGGCTACATGTGTGACATGTTCAGACTTCATTCAAATGGGCCGTTTAAAACTAAACAATACAGATGTGGAGCCTTTTGTGATAGATATATGTATGTATCTTATAGAAGTCTCCAGTGACCTTAACCATAATTATTAGACACCAGCTTATGGAGAAGCTTGTGGCCACTCATCTAATGCAGGTTTTACTCTTGTACCAGTAGGTCAACATTTATGAAAAACAAGGTTTAAAAATAACTGTCACATATTTATTTTATTACTTTGCACAGAGGTTAATATTTTATTGCCCAGTAAATTTGTTTGAGCAAGTTACTTTTGCCAAATGTGTAGAAGATATGACTGTATTAAACTTTGTATAACTGTCAAAAAGAAAAAAAAAATCCAGTGGGATTTTACTTTAGTATGGAGCACTGAAAGATAGGAGGAGCAGAGTAGTATTGCTAAGCTATGGTGCTATCTAAAATTACATAGGCGTGCACAGGTATGGAGCCCCATGAATACCATGCAATATGTGTCAGAATTGGGCAGATCTGGGCAATTTATAGCCAGTTTGGATTAATAGGCTTGAAAAATCCTAAGTAGTTGAGTTAGCTTCAAGGACTGAATGTCTATTTTAAGAAACTGGTTTGGTGTAGATATTCTGAGGTTGTTCTCTTTTTGAATCTGACCAGATTTTAGTTAAATCCAATGACATTTGGTGTTTTACATATTAAAAGAGTCTGTTAAGTAGAGTGACTACTGAACCACTGGCCATATGGCCATACATTATTAGAAACTTCAGAGCTTTGTTTTTCCTCCAATTATGTCAGAAAGGTTTGATTTTTGAGTCTGGTGTACAGAACTTTTTCATAGGGCTTTGAGTAAGTAAAGTTTTTTGTATACTTTATCTGTTTTTCGCCTTTTTAGATAATCAGCTAGCCGACTTTAATTTTACACTTTGTATTGAATGCTATTTAAGAGATCTTAGCTGTTTTCTAAGTTATAAAAGTACAATGTATATTCATTATGCTTACATGGGTAAGATGAGAGGTCTCATGAAAGAAAATGATTATTTGTAAGAGTAAAATGGAACTTAGAAGACTGATTGCAAGTATTATATAATTACATTTAGATTATCACAGTAGATGTTATTGCACTATTTATCCAAAAGATAAGAACTTAGTTGTACATTTAAAAAAAATTGATTTAACCTTGTGATAAATAGAAGCATAATAGATCATTTCTTTTAACAGCAACATCTATTCCAAAGTGCTATAGAGCTGTAATAATTCATGGATTTGTAGAAGAACTTGTGGTCAATGAAGACCCAGAATATCAGTGGATTGATCGAATTCGCACACCAAGGGCATCAAATGAGGCCAGACAGAGACTCATTTCTTTGATGTCAGGTATTTTAAAAAACCACCCTTATTACTGATTGACTTAATACTCCAAAATTTTTCACTTCCTTTTGACATGTTATCTCAAATTTTATAAAGAAGACTGACTTATAAGTGACTGATTCTCTACCCCCATCCTCCTGAACACATGAATTTCCATCTTATAGCAAGGATAAATCTAATCAGAAGCTTATAATTCCTTCTTAACTAGGCAGTAAAAAAAAATTGTGTTCATGAAGTGGTATAATAGAAAGTGCCCTGGCAAGGAGGTAGGAAAGTGGGTTCTAATTTTTTTCCCTCTAGCAATTATTTGTAGTCAGATTTAGGTAATCTCTCTAATGCTTTCTGTACAAATGCTGCCTTTTCATGGTTCTTCTCTGATAATTTATAGCTCTTTCTACCCCTACCTGCCACTCTTACCCAGTTACTTTTATTTTTCTTTGAAGAACTTATTACCTAAAATTTATGTTTATATGTATATACAGGCCGTCGTCGGGTTACATCGGACTCGACGTACATCGTTTCGTGGTTACGTCGCCATCTCCCATTTATTAATAAAAAAAAAAAAGTTCCGTCATTTCGACGTATGTACATATATGCTTTATGTTTTCTTATTATTTACTGTATTTACTACAAGTAAAGGTCAGGAATTGTTATCTTTCTTTTACATATTTTTTACTGTTTCACTTCATTACTGCTGTGTATGTGCTCCATGTTAGTGATGTAGGTACTTAATGTAGGTGGGGTCTGTCTTACGGTGAAAATCGCATTACGTTGCACTGTAGGAATGGATCTCCGACGTAACCCGAGGACCTACTGTATGTGTGAGTGACTGTATACACACATATTCATACATATATTCTAGAAAATAAGTATAAATATTTATATTTAATACATTTATGTATTTTAAATAGATATTTACACTTATATTTATTAAAAAAAAAAATGAAACAATAGAGGAGAACAACCAAGATGGCAGCATAGGTAAACACCTGAACTTACTGCTGAGCACAACCATATCAAAACTACAACTAAAAGTCAAAATGATTATCATCCGGAACCATGGAAAGGCTGGCTGAGTGGAAAATCTACGGCTAGAAGGAAAGAGAAAAGCGCATTGAGTCCAGTAGGAGGTGCAGAAGTGAAGTGCGGAGGTACGGAGGCGCATGCGAAAGGGGCTGGCAACTGAGTACGCTGTTCTCTTTTTCAATCGGGAGGGAGATACAAGCTTCTGACTGCTCTGAACTCCAGTTCTGGGTGAAACTCTGGGGATCCAGACTCATACAGGGAGAAACTAGAGTGTCTGGCATCGGGCCGGAATGCGAGGGCGGCTTTCTCTCAGAGGTGCTTGCAGCGATCATTGTTCTAGCATGGTGCTGCAGGACACAGAGACCCGGGGACCTCTTTGGGGCAGGCCTGACTGGCAACCATTGCTGTTTGCTCTGCCCTGGTGATTCCCTGAGACCCCACCCCACCCAATTTACAACCCTACCCAAGGTGTGCACAGGGGCTTTTGCATATGAATGGCCTGGCCTTTTGCAATCTAAACCTAACAAACTGCAGCGGGGTCAGAGAGCTGCCAAAAGAAGGCCCAAGGCTCCACAGCAGCTTGCATTGCTTCACAGCTGGGCCTAATCTGGGCACCTACAAACCCCAAACAAAGAGGAGGAATCTGCAGATCTCTCTGTAGTTCCTGCTGGGTGGCTTCAGGCAGAGGCTGACTTTGCACCTCCAGTGGTCAGAGGGAAACCATCCAGATTACAACTCTTTACATCTGTAAGAGACACACTCGGGGTGACTCAGTGAGTGCCAAAGCCCCACTGAAGCAAGTTCTGCCCCATAAGGGTGTCTCCAGCACAGAAGTTCTCCCATAGTAGACACAATTGATCCTCACAGCCAATTTGCCTGGACGTCAATTCCTCCCAGTGATACCAACAGCAATCAAGGCTTAACTACAGCAAGACTGTGCACACAACCCACAAAGGGGTACACAAAGAGTGTTTGTTCACCTCAGGTAATTAGGGAGGCTGAGCCACTGGGCTCTATAGGATACCTAGCACACAAAGCCACTCTATCAACACAGGGAAGCAGCCAAAATGCAAAAATAAAGAAACAGGTAACAAATGAAAGAAATGGAGGAAAGCAAACTACAAGATATAGAATTCAAAACCACGGTTATAAGGTTACTCAAGAATCTTCTAGAAACCTCCAAGAAATATAGTGAGACCCTCAAGGATATGAAAAAGGACCGATTAGAAATTAAGCATACACTAACTGAAATAAAGAATAATATACAGAGATCCAACAGCAGACTAGAGGATCCCAAGAATCAAGTCAAAGATTTGAAATATGAAGAAGCAAAAAACACACAACCGGAAAAGCAAAAAGAATCCAAAAATATGAAGATAGTGTAAGGAGCCTCTGAGACAACTTCAAGCATACCAACATCCAAATTATAGGGATACCAGAAGAAGAGAGAACAAGATACTGAAAACCTATTTGAAGAAATAATGACTGAAAACTTCCCCTACCTGGTGAAAGAAATAGACTTACAAGTCCAAGAAGCACAGAGAACCCCAAACAAAAGGAAACCAAAAAGGACCACACTAAGACACATCATAATTAAAATGCCAAGGGCAAAAAACAAAGAGAATATTAAAAGCAGCAAGAGAAAAACAGTTAGTTACCTACAAGGGAGTACCCATAAGACTGTCAGCTGATTTCTCAGCAGAAACTATGCAGGCCAGACGGGAGTAGCAAGAAATATTCAAAGTGATGAATAGTGATGAATAACCTACAACCAAGATTACTCTACCCAGCAAAGCTAACATTTAGAATTGAAGGGCAGATAAAGAGCTTCACAGATAAGAAAAAGCTAAAGGAGTTCATCACTGCCAAACCAGTATTATATGAAATGCTGAAGGGTATTCTTTAAGAAGAGGAAGAAAAAGAAAAAAGTAAAAATAAAAATTATGAACAACAAATTGACAACAAATACATATCTATCAACAAGTGAATCTAAAAATCAAATGAATAAAAAATCTGATGAACAGAATAAACTGGTGAATATAATAGAATCAGGGGCATAGAAAGGGAATGGACTGACAATTCTCGGGGGGAAGGGGGTTTGGGGGAATGGGAAGAGACTGGACAAAAGTCATACACATATGGATGAGAACAGTGGGGGGCGGGTAAGGACAAGGGTGGGGTGGGAACTGGGTGGAGGGGAGCTATGGGAGGGAAAAAGAGGAACAACTGTAATAATCTGAACAATAAAGATTTATTTAAAAAAATAAATAAAACAGAACCAGAGATAGAGAAACATCGATCAGATGCTCAAACCTCAGAGGGAAGGTAGGGGAGGGAGGGGTAAGGGGGAGAGGTCAACCAAAGGTCTTGCATGCATGCACATAAGCCTAACCAATGGACACAGACACCAGGGAGGTGAGGGCATGAATGGGAGTGGGGTGGAGAGGCAATGGGGGGATAAGGACACATATGTAATACCTTAATCAATAAAGAAAAAATTATATTTAATACATTTTTGCATTTTAAATAGATATTCACACTTATATTACTATTAAATTAATTATATTTATACTTATATTACTTATAAGTATTTATATTTATGTTACTTTTAAATTATAAATATATACTTATTGTAATATTAGATTAATTATATTTATTTAATATTTATAAATATTTATGAATGTTAATTCATTGTTAATATGCATTAGATTTAATATATTAAATAATACATTTAATTAAGTGTTACTTTGTATTATATTCTACATATTTGTATTATATGATATGTAATATATAAGGCATAAATTATATGTAATTATATTAGACTATATTTTATGCTGTGTATTCTATATGTTATATGTAATGTTTATATTTGTTGTTTTTTGTCTGTTTCTCTCACATCATGTAAACTCCACTAGATTTGGGGCTTTATCTTTCTTGGTTATCTCTATATATCTAGCACTTAGAACAAGGAGGAAGGCCAGGCACATAGCACACAACTAAAAATTATTTGGTAAATAAATGCTACCTGCCACATCTGTAAAATGTAGCTAATAATATCTTACATCCATGAAAGTTGGTTCCCTTCAATTTCTAAAAATTCATGATTTTTTAGACTCTTTTATTACTACTATATCCAGTTTTATTTTATATAACGTGGAAATATAAAGCAGAATGAGTTTCCTTCCTTTTTTGTAGGTGAACTGCAGAGGAAGATTGGCTTGAAAGTGCTTGAAATGAGAGGAAATGCGGTTGTTGGGTACTTACAGTGTTTTGATCTGGAAGGCGAATCTGGTTTAGTGGTACGAGCCATAGGAACAGCGTGTACACTGGATAAATTAAGTAGCCCAGCAGCATTCCTTCCTGCATGTAATTCCCCATCCAAAGACATGAAGGAGTAAGTATGAATCACTGAATTGTTCTTAAGGAACTTTTTATCTTTTACCTATACATTTTCATTTGGCTCGAAAATTTTAGTAGTGTTGTTCGACATACATTTTTTCCTAATGATGACTGTCAACATTTAAAGCTTAAAACTATTTAGATATTTCTAATATTTTATATATAGTCTTAATATGAAATTTAAATAAAGTAAGATACAATTAAACTTATCCAGATCTTTAAACACTGTATATCTGAAGCATAAAATGAATATTTATGAATTGTGTGGAATTTTACTTATTCTCTGGGGAATGTTTAAAACCCTATACCTGGTAATTCAGTTATGCTTATTATTAGCAACATATAATAGAAAGCAGGGAAGATTGACTTGTGCAGGGGTCTCAAACTTGAATGTCTACAGAGGCCAAGCAGTTTATATAAATAATTGGGTATAATTAAATAGGTAATACCGGGGACTGTTTAAAGCAGACATTAAAAAACTTTTTCTATAAAAGGCCAGGTACTGCCGGGCTGGCATAGCTCAGTGGTTGAGCATCAACCTATGAACCAGGAGGTCATAGTTCGATTCCCATCAGAGCACATGTCTGGGTTGTGGGCTTGATTCCCAGTGTGGGGCGTGCAACAGGTAGCCAATCAATGATTCTCTCTCATCATTGATGTTTCTATCTATCTCTCCCTCTCCTTTCTGAAATCAATAATATATATATAAATACTAGAAGCACGATGCACGAAGATTTGTGCAAGAATGGGCCTTCCTTCCCCTGGCTGCCAGCACTGCCTTCGCTCTGCCCGGAGCCGCCTTTCCGCTTCGGTCCAAAGCCGCCTTTCTGCCTTCCCACGCTGCCCAGAGGCCTGGAGCGGCTAGGGTGGTGTGGAACGCCTGCATTATCTCCATCTTTGTTGGGTTAATTTGCACACTCACTCCTGATTGGCTGATGGGTGTTGCGAAGGTACAGTCAATTAGCATGTTGCTTTTTTATTAGTGTATATAAATATAAATATAAATATAAGCCGAAGTGACTGTTACGACCGGTTACAGTCACTTGGTCAATTGGTTGCTATGATGCGCACTGCCCACCAGGGGGCAGACACTCAACACAGGAGCTGCCCCCTTGTGGTCAGTGCGCTCCCACAGCGGGAGTGCCACTTAGCCAGAAGCTGGGCTCATGGCTGGCGAATGCAGCTGTGGCAGTGGGAGCCTCTCCTGCCTCCGCGGCAGTACTACTGAGTGGTGGCGGCAGGCGCAGTGGGCCCAGGATGAGCTGGAGAGGCATGATGCCTGGCCCCAGCTTAGGCTCCTCCTGGCCACTTGCCACTTGGCACACTGCTACATCCCTAAGGGGATTACAGACGGCCAGTTTAGGTTCGGCCTGCGGGGATCGGGCCTAAACTGGCCATTTGACATCCCCCAAGGGGGTCCCAGATTGCGAGAGGGCGCATGCCAGGCTGAGGGACCCTACCGGTGCACGAATCTGTGCCACGGGCCTCTAGTATATAAATAAAAGGCCAGGTATTCCAGGCACTAGCGATATAGTTTCTATCTTTACTTACTAAAAAAAGGAGTTTGTTGATCCTGTAAAGGCATTTAGGCTCACACATTTTAAAAAAATATGTGTAATCCAAGAAAAAAACTTTGTTCGCTGGATTCAGCCTGTGTCATGGTTCAACATGGTGGTGCTGGTGCTGTGAAAAGGGAATTTTTGTAATAGACTTTATGTCATAATGATTGGGATGAGAGAGATGATCATGTTAGAGACTAGAAATGCTGACTATTCTGTACAGCAAGGGACAACTCTTCATTATGAAAACTTTTTCCATCCTAAATGCCAATAATACTTCCAACAACAATCACTGATCTAGAGAGTCTTCTAGATCAAGGGTCAACAAACCATTTGTAAATAACCAGAAGGTACAGGTAAATAATTTACTCTTTACCAACAGTAGCTTCTCAACTCAGCTACTGTCCTGGGAAAGCAGCCATCAACAGTATGCAAAAATAATGAGTATGGTTGTGTTCAATAAAACTTACTTCCTCACAAAACAGATGGCAGGATGGATTTGGCCTGTGTTTGGTTTGCTGACCCCTTTTCTGAATCATCAGAGAGTCAGAATTCTGTAGTCAGAAACCTGAAATGTTTTCTAGTTCAGCAGTAGTCAAGAGAGGTTGACTAGAAAACAATTACAATCTTTTTAAAAACAATCCTTTTATTTTTAAATTTTTAAATTTTTTTATTGATTTCAGAGGAAGAGAGACAGAAATATCAATGATGAGAGAGAATCATTGATTGGCTGACTCCTGCATGCCCCCTACTGGGGATAAAACCCCCAATGCATGGGCGTGTGCCTGGCTAAAACACAATCTTCTTCTTTTTTTTTGAATTTTTAAAAAAATATATATTTTATTGATTTTTTTAGAGAGGAAGGAAGAGGGATAGAGAGAAATATCGATGAGAGAGAAACATCAATCAGCTGCCTCCTGCACACCGCCCACTGGGGATGTGCCTGCAACCAAGGTACATGCCCTTGATTGGAATCGAACCTGGGACCTTTCAGTCCGCAGGCCGATGCTCTATCCACTGAGCCAAACCAGTCAGGGCTTTTTTTTTGAATTTTTAAAAATATATTTTTATTGATTTCTGAGAGGAAGAGAGAGGGAGGGAGAGTTAGACACATCAGTGATGAAAGAGAATCATTGATCGGCTGCCTCCTGCACACCCTATACTGGGGACCGAGCTGCAACCCAGGTATGTGCCCTTAGCAGGAATTGAACCTGGGACCCTTCAGTCCGCAGGCCAACGCTTTATCCACTGAGCCAAACCAGCCAGGGCCTAAAACACAATCTTTTAAAAAAAGATTTCCCCCTTTATCTTAAGTTTATTCTTTTTATTTATTTCTTTCTGCTAGCCTTTAGTTATTTGGATTAAATTTTATCACAAGAGAGGGAGCACATATATTGCCTTATTTTGTTTTGAAATACATTGCAAATGAAATAACTTTGAAATAAAATGGAAGAATGAATTTGCTTTATATTCTACTTAAAATGTGTCTTAAGAATATATTAACTGCCTGCTGCTACAGGGGAAGTCAGATTGCAGGGGTAGATTTTGGGGGGAATTTGGAATTCAGGTGTTTTTTTCTTCTCCTCTTTCCATAGCAAATTTAAGTAAGGACTTGGGTCCCTCCTCCTCCTGCCACCCTCCCTCTTTATCTATACTGCTTTAAGGGGTCTGTCTGGCTTTTGCATTTGTGATTTCTGACGTTTTCCTCTTTTCACTAACTTAATGGAAAGAGAAAGCTATAGTACCTGTTGGTGTCTTAAAATGATCTATGGGTACTAGGGGAATATATTTTATTTGCATTCAGGAAGTGTTTCAATAATGTAAATCTCCTGGGATTATGTAAGTTTTCTCCTTTTCTAATTTTGTTGTAGCCATTTGCCTTAAATTGTCAAATATTCATGAAGAATTTAAGTTGCTTCATTAAGATTTTTCTGCAAGACATCTTACTACCTAAGTCATGTTATTTTACCCCCCCCTCCCCCCAAAAAACCCTCAATACTCAGGATGCTTTATTTCAACTAGCTTCTTTTGTATTTTTGATAATGAATCAATTTTGAGTGCTAGCTTAAAATTGTTTTATGATTACAATTATTCTGGTATTTAATTATAACATTGTTGATTCTAGATGGGAATTTAATAAAAGATAGTTTGGATTATGTTTCTGCCTGAATGGATTTGACATTAGAAGTGCCACTAGGGTATTATTGAAAGGCAACCTTTCATGTAAAGAGATTGTTACGAATTAGAACTCCAAGAATATATTATGATGATGCTCCAGTGCAGTGGTCGGCAAACCGCGGCTTGCGAGCCACATGTGGCTCTTTGGCCCCTTGAGTGTGGCTCTTCCACAAAATATCACGTGTGGGCACGCATGTACAGTGCGATTGAAACTTTGTGGCCCATGCACAGAAGTCAGTTTTCGGCTCTTAAAAGAAATTTCAATCGTTGTACTGTTGATATTTGGCTCTGTTGACTAATGAGTTTGCTGACCACTGCTCCAGTGTATTTGAGTTTTAATGTGATACCATAATTTGAACATTTACAATGCTCATTTTATTTTATTTTATTTTATTTTACCTTTATTAATGTGTGTTCTACTCCATAATTTTTTTTCTTTTGGATATTTAATGTAATGTACAATATAAATCTTTTTTGTTTCCTAGCTGAATTATCTTGATGGTACAAAGTGTAATTAAAATATGATTTATAACTTTTCTACTTCAGAAAAAAAAGTACTTTCTAAGAGATTTTAGCCATAATTCCTCCTCTCTATGACACTGGTTCTTAGACTTTCTTGTTTTGTTTTGTTAATCATCACCCGAGAATATTTTTTCCATTGTTTCTTTTTTTTTAGAGAGTGGAAGGGAAGGAAGGCGAGAGGGCAGAGAGAGAGAAAGAGAAAGAGAGCGAGAGAGAGAAATATTGATGTGAGAGAGATATATCAATTGGCTGCCTCCCACACAGGACCTGACCGGGGCTGGATCCAGCCTACAACCCAGGCACATGCCTTTGACTGGGAATTGAACTCAAGACCTTTCTGTGCATGGGCTGACTCTGTCATGACTGAACCACACCACCCAGGGCTTAATTCTTAGACTTTTTAACTTTATTAGTCACTTCAACAGAGAAAGAAAAAACAAAAATGAAACCTCACTCAGTTTGTATACAAATAAATCATCAGTGAGATGTTTGATTTTTATTAGTTATATTAAACATATTTTAAATTTAAACCAGCAACAAAAACAAACAATTGTCCCATTGTAAAATCAGTGATATTTCCAAAAGTAGTCTGTAGACCATTATTGTCAGTTAATGATAGCTCATGTTTCAACCTTGACAAATTGTGATTGTTGGGAGTGTCTGTTGGGCAATGGAAAAGAAAAAGAGATGCCAGGAAAAGTTGGGCTCTTGGCCTGCTTTTAATTTGAATTCTAAAAAAATTGTGATATGATTGCCTTAGCTGGTTTGGCTCAGTGGATAGAGCGCTGGCCTACAGACGGAAGGGTCCCAGGTTTGATTTAGGTCAAGGGCACGTACTTTGGTTGTAGGCTTGATCCCTGGCCCTGGTCAGGGTGTGTGCAGGAGGCAACCAATTGATGTGTTTCTTTCACATCAGTGTTTTTCTCTGTCTCTCCCCCTCCGTTCCACACTCTCTAAAAAAATCAGTGGAAAAATATCATTGGGTGAGGAGTAACAACAACAGAAAATTAAAATAAAAAAATGGAGATATGATAATTTTTCAGAGTATATATAAGAATTATTTTCACCTTATTATACATAAGCAAAGGCATTGCATAGTGAAATAATTGTTAATATGAAGTTAGGAATTTTAGTTCTGTAATATACTTTATTTTGAAATGTTGTACATGAATATATACCTGTGTATCTGATCTAAATATATTCATACATGTGCATGATGTAGTCTATTGCAAGATATAAGTTATAATATTTCAATTCAGAATGTAGTTTAATCTATTTTAAGTTTAAATAATATATTTTGTTTGAGAGAGCTAGACAAAAATAATTTACATTGCTTTATCAATGTGTTTTTAAAAGCAGTGTTTCCTTGTTTTGTTTGGTTCCCAGTATAACTTGAGTTTAAGCTATATATTTGATGTGCTAAAATAGGCAATGTTTATATCAGCTTATATCCATTCAGTTAAGTCATTCTCTTTATGCTGTCATTTTTCTTATTCTTAAGTATCCCTATCTCAAAATTCTAGACAGAAGTAGGTTTGTTAGTTAAATTTTCTTTATGGAAAATATAGTTAATTATATCAGCAATTATTTATATATCAGTTTAAAAATAATATAAGAACTTTATATTTATAGACTTTCCACTTTTATGGGTATTTTCTTCCTAAAATTCTGTGGTGACCAAAATAATAACAAACATTTTAGAGCAGCTTAAATCTAAATCTTAGTCTTTTTCAGAAATTTAATTCCACTGACAATTCTACCTGCTATCTTTCGTATTCATAGTCCTAATTTATTAATCTGATCCTTTAAAACTATAATTATATCCTAATGAATGAATGAATATTTAGCTATTTTTAAAACTTTTCAACTTGTTTTTTTATATGCTAGGGGTTAAAAAAATAATTCCTCTCCCCTAACTAAAGCTCCTTTCAAATTATTTTAACAAAACTTTGCTATCTGTTGTATGTATTGTTTTCTTTTCTTCCACTTTGACCACAAATTCCCCCAGGTCTCCGCTGGTTCATCCTCCAAGCCATGGATGCCGCTCGACTCACAACAGCCCAATTCACACTGCTACTGGCTCACGACTTACTCAGAACTTCTCTGTGTCTGTTCCCACTCTCATCTATACTGGTACGAGACTGCTCAGACTCCAGAGCTGGGGAAGGCAGGCCACAGGCAGAGTGGCTGCAGAGGGCAGGCAGGCAGGTAGTGTAGGCAGGTACCACAAGTCTTGGCTTCTTCCTTTTCTCACTCAAAGTCCAGTTGCAGTGAAGAAATCCTGTCTTTAGCCTCCATAGAGGCTCTAACTACATGGAATTTAAAGTGTTCTTCCAGTTTCCAAAGTCTCTTCCATAGGTCTTCCAACAGCCCTGGGTTCTGTATGCACTCTGTGTATTTTTATTTTGGAGAATCCTCCAGTATGTATTTTTGCCATTACAACTACATTTGGTTAGAATAAAAATTGATGATTGGATTCTAAACAAAATAGCTACCAAAGCTTCTGATTTGCTTATGTTCTTTATGTACAAAACTTGTTACAGTAGGCTGTTTTATTCTGTGGAAGAGAGCTTTTGGAAGAGGTAAGCAACTATGCTGCATAAATGCAATGATTTTTTGTAGCTATATTCATTTTCCTCTCTGCTCTGTTTTTAGCTGTGGCACTCTTGATGCTATAGGATAAGGAAACATTTTTCTTTGGATGGTATCTGTGTGTGCAAATATAAAAACAGTTGTGAATATTTACACACACCATTTGCAGTCATCATTGTTTCTTTGGTAACTTAAAAAAGAGCATTGTTTATTTGGAAGTATTTTTCAGTCATGTATTTATTCTTTTTGTTTATTTCTCCTTTTAATATTTTTTACCCCCCTTAGTATGTCATTTCATGCTTTTTTGCTTTTTTACTTGGCTTATTAACTGTTTCAATGCAGATAATTATTTATTTGAAGAATGATGAATGGTTAAACAGCAGTTGATTGACTTTGGCTCATACCCAGCTCTACTCTTAAGAAATGACTGCTGGCCCTGCCCCAATATTTCCTGGTGTTTGGATCATGCTGCCTTCCATCAAATCCTTTGGCACATGATTATTTAATATTTCTCCACCTTCTTCTGGCAGGATTCCCTTCAATGAAGATCCCAACCCCAATACTCACTCATCAGGACCCTCCACCCCTCTGAAAAACCAAACTTATTCCTTTTCACCTTCCAAGTCCTACAGCCGACAGTCCTCTTCTTCTGACACAGATTTGAGTTTGACACCCAAAACGGGTAAGGCGCTTCCACCCACCTTTTATTTTTTTTCTATTTTTTCTTTTTCAAATTTGGTTCTGTTTCTTGTTAGCTTTCCATCCAAGCCTTTTCTCCTGTTTTTTTTTTTTGGCATTTAAGGTTAAAGGTAATGTGAACAGTGATCATTTTCAGTACTACAATTAAAATACGAAGATTTTGTATAGTTCAGAAATCAACATTTTATTGATTTAATCACAGTGTAGATATGAAGTCCAGGACTTACTTTTGCAGTATATATTTTTCATTTCATGCTCAAGTTAAGAGGAATAACATCTGAAAGCATTTGAATAAAAAGGAACACCATTAGTTGCAGTTGAATTCCTCATGTAGTATAAGCATCTTGAATTCATTGTTTCTGTCTATTTCTGAATATATTTGTAAAGATTTTATTATGAAAAAAATCTTAAGAACAACTAATATGGTTATTTTGGAATACATACATCTATTAACTTTTTGTTATTTAAAAGGTTTGTTTTTTTCTTGTCTTAATTTCTAGATTAGAAAATAGCAATTTTTCTTTACTTATTCTTGCATATATCTCAATGTATGAAATTTATAATTTTTCTGTCTCCTATGTGTGTTTTGATGATTTGATATTTTCTGAATATATTTTATGACAAAAATTGATTAAAAATTAAATTCGTTCTTTACTACATAAAATAGAATTAACTTAATCATTAAATTATTATTCTTGAGAAAAAAATAAAACATTTAAAAATTAATAGTTTGCAATTTTTGTAAATATTTTTGTCTGGCAATTTCTTGCCAGATTAATGAAAACATTTTGCATAGTTCTTATTTGTGTTATTTTTAATTTATCTTGAATATTACCTTATTTTCATGTTAGCCAAGAAATTTATAAAATGACCTGATTTTATGAAGGTAATATAAAGAAATCTAATTCCAGAACCAGTACTACATCCAAAGTAAAAAAGGATATTAAAAAAAGCCTATAGTTTTAATATCTACTTTTTATAAATGTAGTCATTTATATGAGCACCTAATTCTTTGAAAAGAATATCTGTATTTTTATATATACACTAGAGGCCCGGTGCACAGATTCATGCACCGGTGGTGTCCCTCGGCCTGGCCTGCGGGGATCAGACCAAAACCAGCTCTCCAACATCCCCCGAGGGGTACCAGATTATGAGAGGGTGCAGGCCAGGCCGAGGGACCCCACCGGTGCACGATCGGGGCCAGGGAGGGAACTTAGGAGGGCTCCAGGGCATGTCCGGCCCATCTCGCCCAGTTCCAATCAGCTGGACCCCAGCAGCAAGCTAACCTACCAGTCAGAGCATCTGGCCCCTGGTGGTCAGTGCGTGTCAGAGCGACTGGTTGAATGGTTGAATGAACGGTCGGACACTTAGCATATTAGGCTTTTATTATATAGGATAATTGTGACTGACATCTAAAAATAATTGATATTTGATAGTAATCTTAACCATATTCATGTTAAGCAGCTTAACATGATTTGTTGCATCTTAATCATATTCATGGAACCATTCAAATAATGCTTTTTAAAAAAAAAAACATATTTATTTATTAAATTGATTGGGGTGACATTGGTCAACATGAACATACATGTTTCAAGCATGGGTTTCTATGATATAGTATCTTCAAATAATGGTTTACTTTATTTTTTACTGAAGAATGAGATTCTGGCCTTGAATTCATGACCATCATAACAAGAAAGACTGCCCTAGCCAGTTCGGCTCAGTGGATAGAGTTGTCGGCCTATGGACTGAAGAGTCCTGGGTTCAATTCCAGTCAAGGGCACATGCCCAGGTTGTGGGCTCGATTCCCAATAGGGGTTGTGCAGGAGGCAGCCAATCAATGATTCTCTCTCATCATTGATGTTTTTATTTCTCTCTCCCTCTCCCTTCCTCTCTCAAATCAATAAAAATATATTTAAAAGACAAACAAATAAAAAAACAAGGAAGACTTAGGATAGTATTTGAAGAATAAGTTTTCTTAAAAATATTTAAATAACTGTCCACTTGCTATTTATTTGTGTATTCCACTTTTTAATATTATCTTTAAATTTTTAAAGTATTTCCTTGATCTTTCTGTTTCTTTTTCTTAAGTTCACCATGAAGTCCAAGACTAAGAAGATTGTCAAGTAATACATTAACTGAACTAGTCTATTCTCTTAGCTTTCTAGTTTGCAGTCAGTTTTATTATCAAATGAAAATGTTTTTGTATTTTATTTTTTAGCTCCAACCTTTTAGTTTTTAAAAATTTATTTATAACAGAAGTATTCTCATATATTTCTATATTTATAAGCTACCTCTAAATAAATTATTTTATTCTGCCTATAATTATTCACTACCTCAGTAGCATATTTATAAGATATTAGTCATTTTTAGTCCTTTGGCTTTATCATGATTCCCTGAATATGTTCAAATACTCCTGAGGAGCATTCTCATTTCTTGTGGAGATTTAAAATGGCAAATATGATTGTTGTAAAATTTCTAAAACTGTAATTCAGTATCTATTTCATAATTTTCTTTCTTCCAGTTTACCTATATTCAAAATCAGTCTCCTGAGAAATAGGATAGATAAGCTGATTATTATTGATTTATTATATGTAAACTGGGGAGCCAAAAATAGAATGAAGTTAATAAACCTTAGACTGCGAAATTCCCCCCCCCCATTCATATAGTTAAAGCTATCACTTGTTTTTTTAGGTAGGTCTTATTTTAAAAAAATTCATATTGATTTATTTCACTTGATTCAAATTTGCGACATTTTATAAGGTTTTATTTTCATACTTTTCCCAAATACTCAACTAGTCACAGTGGAATTTTAGAATGCTAGTGTTAGAATACTGACTTGACACCTAACTCAAGCTCAGTTTTACTTTTTTTTAGTCAGGCTTTTAACCATGTAAAGAAATGGTATTTGACCCCTAGGTACCCAAATCTTTGTAAATTCAAATAGTACTATGGTCAAATTTGAGTATTTAAAATTTTATAGGAGAAAGAAAAGTATTAACATCTTGAAGGTGGATAGAAATAACTTAATATTTATTTATTTAAGATGAATAATGGCAACTACTTAATGGGGTACTGTTTGATTTTTCCATTTAAATACTCATAGGGATATGTTTGTCTTTTTTAAGTAACATTTGAAGAGCTGTACTTGACCACTTTAAGTGTTTCTATTTGAGGCAACAAGTTTCTGGCTTTAAAAATTTGTTAGATGCAGTACATTTTAATCTTACACATTCTTACGCAAAGAAGGCAAGTAATTTAAGTGTTTTAAAGAAATCAACTAAAAGTTATTAGAATGACATAAAATCTTACGTTAGTGATTTAAAAATTTTAAAGAATGCAAAGTTTGTAAAGGTTTTGTTAAGTTTTAGACTATGCCTTCTATTTATATTATGTTGGGTATATGTCTTGCTAATGACTTCATAAGCTTAGTGTAATTTGTGTATGCATTTTAAAATTCATTTTTACTGTTATGTTTTGGTTCATCATTGCTTTCCTTATCCTGCATTTTCTGATCATCTTCTGAATCTACATCTTTTTCTCTGCTACTTTCCTCCACAGCACCTTACCCACAGGGTTCTAGGATTTTCCTGTATCCCAGCTCCCCCTCTCTCTCTTGTGGTTCCCTTCATCTTAAAAAGTCCTGTCTCCTCCTCTCGGAATCTAGCCTTCCCCCTCATCATTCTAGCCTTGTCAGCCCAGTTCTGAGGAAAAGTGTTTCTTTCAGTGACGAGCTGTTCCTGGCTGCTTCTGGTAGGATCACCTTAATGTCAGCTTTTTAAATCCCTTTATTTTGAATCATTTTTGATACTACAAAGAAGTAGTGGGTATTTTATGCAGGATGTACTTTTTATTTTCTTATTGTTAGACAGATTTAAGTGATTAGAATTATCATGAGGACATGATTAAGGATTACTTGATAGATAATTGTGAATATTCTGCTAAAATTATTTTTATATTAAAAAGTATTATATTCTAAGGACATAGATAGACATATTTCCAATTATTACTAGGTTCTTATTACTGGAGTGTCTGTTTTACTTTCTTTTCCTTCATACCAACTCTATTCACATTGGACCTGTACCATCATGTTGCTAAACCATATAGTTACATTAGTAAATTATTCTGTTTGAATCAGTTTAAGTCTCGTTTTGGTAATATTATTTCATTATCCATTTTTTTCCGTCCATTGCTTTAATTTTTAAGTTATTCTGCTGTATTTTTTTTATATTTCATTTACCTCTACAAACTTACATTTTCTTTTATGGTTTTCAATATGCTTCATGTAAAGAGCTTAGTTTAATTTCTATGTTTAGTATTGTATAGTCTCTAAGAATCATGTTTAGGTTACTACAAGGACAATAAATTTCTTTTTTTTAAAAAAAAAAGAACAGAATGGGACTATACATATGCTAACCTTTGTTTCCTTATCCAAGAACAGCTAAAAATGTAAAAGTCATTATAGTGACTATGACTATATGTTTCTTCAGTTTAAACGGTGGGATTGAACTAGTGACTCTAGTTTGTAGAGAACTGGCTTCTCACCTGTCCCCTGCTTTCTGAAATTCTTTTACCATAGTTGACTTTTTGGTATTATCAAAAGAATAAAATAAGGTAGGGAAAGAAATTTAAAATTAAGCCTTTAAAAATACATCCAAGAAATTGTGAAATATAATTCTTTCATGCATAACGACATACATTTGTGATGTGTCTATTACATGTTTGTGATTTTTAGTTTTTTAAAAACTTTATGTTGATTTTTGCAAACGAGTGTGGAAAACTATGGATATTAATACTGTTTTGACATTAATGTTATGTTTAGAAATGGGAATTTATCAGAAAACACATTTGACTATATTTCAAAATTACCCTGAAATTCATACTCTTTAGAGAATTTTAGAATATTTTAAGTAAGGACAATTAGTGCTTTCCCTTTTGTACTTAATTTTAGACAAACATTTAATATTTCTCATATTTAGTAGTCTTAAATTGTTAGCATAAGTAGTTGGTATTATCATGATTGTATTTTATTGGAAGATTCATTAAAAAATTGAATATTATGCAAAAATTCAATACCTTTAATTTAAAAATAACTTATAGAACAAATTAAGTCTAAAACTAGTGATCTGTAGAACGTTGACATATTGCTTCTAAAATGAACTTGCTGAATAAAATATGTGTTTACTTGCCTCAAATACTTTGAAATTTTTGGATCATGTAAATAGATTTTGACTCATGATATTTATGAAGATGAATGGATTAATCTTAATGCTTCTATAGTTGTTTTTTTTGTTATTTATGTACTGATGTTCTGTAGGAATGGGAAGTGGTAGTGCTGGAAAAGAAGGGGGGCCATTTAAAGCTCTTTTAAGACAACAGACGCAGTCAGCATTGGAACAGAGGGTAAGATTCACTCAGCATTCTTTATTTTTATGCTATTAATGTGATTGTATTATCAATCTTCCATGTACTTATAACTTATTTCCATACTGATTTTGGTTACGTATCTATAATATTGTAATTTCAAAGTCTAAACTGTATTTAAGGTATCATAGTGATTTGTTTATGTATAATAACTTTTAATTTGGAATAATTGTATAATTATTTTTGTTTTATCCTCCACTCTCCTACTAGAAATAGTCTATTTGCAAATATTCATTGAAGGTGAAATTATTTCTAATTTTACATTAAAATTATAATATATAAAAAGAAATAATAGATATTTTTCCTGGAAATAAAAAGTTAATTTTAAACATTAAAAGTATATTTTTAGTATATCAATATTTTTATTTGCTGAGATTATTTTTATTACTGGCCAATCTCTTTAGCGTAAGAAATGCACAGATTTCATATTTCTATAGATTAACATAAATAATGTGGTTGTTCAGTATTTTAGTACATTTCTTTAAAATATTATAGTTAACATTTTATTGAATATGTTAAATGGAAAAATGAGTAGTTAAGTTATTGGATGATTTTTCTCTTTTCATTTTTATTTTTTTATAAACTTCAATGCTAAGGGAGGATCGCCTCATAGGTTCTGTAGAAGGCGGGTATGTTCCTAAAACGTGTGAGAGCCTATTTCTTGTATGGTAGTTTTTCTAGTTTTAATATTGATCATTTAAGTTTTATTTATGCTTTAACACATGTTGCCAGCTTTTTTTTTCTTTTCATAATGCAAAGTTTGTGTTGTTTTTTTTTAAATTTAATAGCACTATGAGGCTGTTTTTGTTTTCTTTTTCCTACTTAATTAATACTGTGCATGATTTTATGTCCTGTCAGTTATTTTAAAGCACAGTTCCATAGCTCTCATTATGTCTGATTTACAGAATGTCTTTCACAGGTTCTATTTTACACTGGCATTAAAAAAAAAAGCTGCAATATAGCAAAAACCTATAAAAGGATGCACTTTATAAAACAGAGGTGTGTTTTTTCCTCCTAGAGGTTGGCCTTTTGAGAATACTTGTGTTTTTCAGATTCCATTATTATAAACAAGAAAAAAAATTTTTTTAGACTTTCTTTGCTTGTGCTGAGAGTATCTGTGTATGCACTGTTTGCCTTTTATTTATTTTTTATTTTTTTAAAAATCTATTTTATTGATTTTTATAGAGAGGAAGGGAGAGGGATAGAGAGTTAGAAACATCGGTCAGCATGCCCCCTACTGGGGATGTGCCCGCAACCAAGGTACATGCCCCTGACCAGAATCGAACGTGGGACCCTTCACTCCGCAGGCTGACGCTCTGTCCACTGAGCCACACCGGTTAGGGCACTGTTTGCCTTTTAGACAGGCTGGAGAGAATAGACCTGAACTAAGCAGAGTGATGAGACTTTAGCTGTACCCAGTTCTTGGCTTTATACCCTAGTAAGCAGCAATTGCCTTTCAGCCATTCTCACAGCTTGCAGGCACAAAAAGCCCACCTAAATATTCAAATCATCCATTGAAAGAAATCTAGAAAATGACTAAAAAGGGGGAGAAGAAGGCCAGAGTGAAGGTGTGTGTGTCCCCTTATCATTTTTTAGTGCAGAATGCTCTTACTTCCACCCCTCCCAGTTTTGTATTTTCTACAGAGTCCCTTTCACTAGGATTATGTCCTGTAATCTAATTATTATTCTAGAATTCACAGGAACAGAAAAACTTGGGTTGCCTTGATGTTTGATATAACGAGATTTTGCCTGTATGTTGTACCTGTGACTTTACTCTCTGTACTAAGAATTTTTAAAAGCATCCTATACAATAAAGAGGTAATATGCAAATTGACCACCACACCCTCACAAAATGGCTGCCTACAATCAGGCCAGCAGGGGGGTTAGTGAGGGACGACCAAACGACTGAACAAGCAGGGTGCGTGGGGCAACCAGTCTGGCATAGGGGTTAGTGGGGGACGACCAAACAACTGAACTAGCAGGCTGTGTGGGGCAACCAGGCTGGCAGGGAGGTTAGTGAGGTACAGCCAAACAACTGAACAGCAGGCTGCGTGGGGCGACCAGCCGGTGGGGGTCTGCGAGGGGCGACCAGGTTGGCGGGGGCACAGTTGGGGGTGACCAGGCCAGCAGGGGGGCAATTGGGGGCAACCAGGCTGGCAGGAGGGGTAGTTAGTGGGTACCAGGCTGGCAGGAGGTGGCAGTTGGGAGCGACCAGCCCAGCAGGGCATGCAGTAAGGGGCAACCAGGCGGTGGGGGGGCAGTTAGGGGTGACCAGGCTGGCGGAGGGGTGCAGTTGGGGGCGACCAGGCCAGCAGGGGGGGCAGTTAGGGACAATCAGGCCGACACACAAAGGCAGTGAGGGGCGATCAGGCTGGCGAGGGGTGGCAGTTAGGGGCGACCAGGCAGGCAGGCAGGTGAGCAATTAGGAGCCAGTGGTCCCGAATTGTGAGAGGGACGTCCAACTGCCAGTTTAGGCCCGATCCCCGGGATTGGGCCTGAACTGGCAGTTGGACATCCCCCGAGGAATCCCAGATTGGAGAGTGTGCAGGCTGGGCTGAGGGCACTCCCCCTCCCCATGCATGAATTTCATGCACCAGGCCTCTAGTCTAGCTTTATAGGAAAAATAATTCTAATCACTGAAAATGGTTTTGGATTTGGTTTCGATAAAATATGGTTTCAAATATGTTTTTGGATTTGGTTTCGATAAAATATGGTTTCAAATATGTTTTTAAACATTCTTAAAATTTTGGACACATTAACACATTGGGCATACATTACTAGATAATCTTTATGGAATTAACAGGAGAAGTGTGGAGAACTTTTAAGTTTTCCTTTACAATTTGGTAAAACCTGTGTTAGCAATATATTTACATAATCTTAACCTTGCAGTATCAGTTACTTGAGTTTATGAGACCACTTCTCTACCCTGTGTACAAAATAAATAGAAAGCATTATCATCTTTGACTTTCCCATTCATCTGTGACTGTCAGTAGTGTGGCTTTTTTTTGGGGAAATATTTGTACAGAAGTATGAAGAATTCTCTCTATATGTGTTCAGATGTGCCTTAACTCTGCCAAGTTGAACACTGAATAAAGTTGAACCTAGGCTACTTGTATCATTTTTTATATCCACTTTAAACATTGTATTTCTACCTCTTGCCACCCTTAATAAATTATATTGATTTTTTTTTCTTGAGGAAAAGAGAAACTTTGAACATCTTTTATTTAATGGATTATTCAAGTAGAGTTCTCAAAAATAAAAGTATTATTTTCACCCTCACAAAAATATTTTATTTATTTATTTTTTAAATAAATCTTTATTCAGATTATTACAATTATTTCTCCTTTTTCCCCCCATAGCTCCCCTCCACCCGGTTCCCACCCCACCTTCTGCCCTTACCTCCCCCCCCCCACTGTCCTCATCCATAGGTGTACGATTTTTGTCCAGTCTCTTCCTGCACCCCCCCATACCCTTATCCCCCTGACAATTATCAGTCTACTCCCTTTCTATGCCCCTGATTCTATTATATTCACCAGTTTATTCTGTTCCTCAGGTTTTTAATTCACTTGACTTTTAGGTTCACTTGTTGATAGATATGTATTTGTTGTTCATAATTTTTACCTTTACTTTTTTCTTCTTCCTCTTCTTAAAGAATACCTTTCAGCCTTTCATATAATACTGGTTTGGTGGTAATGAACTCCTTTAGCTTTTTCTTATCTGTGAAGCTCTTTATCTGCCCTTCAATTCTGAATGATAGCTTTGCTGGATAGAGTAATCTTGGTTGTAGGTTCGTGCTATTCATCACTTTGTAGATTTCTTGCCACTCCCATCTGGCCTGCATAGTTTCTCTTGAGAAATCAGCTGACAGTTGTATGGGTGCTCCCTTGTAGGTAACTAACTGTTTTTCTCTTGCTACTTTTAATATTCTCTCTTTGTCTTTTGCTCTTGGCATTTTAATTATGATGTGTCTTGGTGTGGTCCTCTTTGGATTCTTTTTGTTTGGGGTTTGTGTGCTTCCTGGACTTCTAAGTCTATTTCTTTCACCAGGTGGGGGAAGATTTCAGTCATTATTTCTTCAAATAGGTTTTCAGTATCTTGCTCTCTCTCTTCTTCTGGCACCCCCATAATTCCGATGTTGGTACGCCTGAAGTTGTCCCAGAGGCTCCTTACACTATCTTCAACTTTTTAGATTTTTTTTTCTTTTTGCTTTTTCAGTTGAGTGTTTTTTGCTTCTTTGACTTGATTCTTGCGTTCCTCTAGTCTGTTGTTGGGTCTCTGTATAATATTTTTTATTTCGGTCAGTGTATGTTTAATTTCTAGTTGGTCCTTTTTCATATCTTCAAGGGTCTTGTTATATTTATCAGCCTTGTCTAAGATATTCTTGAAAAGCCTTATAACCGTGGTTTTGAATTCTATATCCAGTCATTTTTTTCCCTCCATTTCTTTCGTTTGTGATCTGTTTCTTTGTCGACGCATTTTCACTGCTTCCCTGAGTGGTAGGGTAGCTTTGTGTGCTAGGTTTCCTATATGGCCCAGTGGGTCGGCCTCTCAGTTACCTGAGGTGGACACTCTTGGTGCATCCCTTTGTGGACTGTGTGTACAGCCTTGTTGTAGTTAAGTCTTGATTGTTGTTGGTATCACTGGGAGGAATTGACCTCAGGCCAGTTGGCTGTGAGGATCAGCTGTGTCTACACTCGGAGAAGTTTGGTGCTGGAGACAGCCTTATAGGATTAGACTTGCCAATTGCAAAAGCCTCTGTGTTCACCTTGGATGGGGCGGAGTCTCAGGGCGGAGCAGACAGTCTTGGCTTCCCGTCAGCCCTGCCCTTGTGTGCACGCAGCCTTCCCAGGCTCCCGAGCCTCTGCCCGCCCGCCCGAGAGTCTCGATCCCCCCCGCAAGAGCATGGGTCCCCAGGGGCTCGCCTGGAACTGGGGTTCAGTGCAGTCAGAACTGGGGTTCAGTGCAGTCAGGAGCTTCCGACTCCCTTCTGCTAGGGAAAGCCTGTGGCAACCTCGGCAGTCTTTGTGCACACTCGCACGTGCCCTTCCAGACCCCTGCTTGCTGGGGCTCCCCCGGCTCTCCCCCGAGTCTCTGAGTGCCTTTTTCTCTACCTGGCAGTCCAGACTCCCCCTGTATGAGCCTGGGTCCACGGGGTTTCACCCGGAACTGGGGTTCAGTGCAGTCGGAACTGGGGTTCAGCGCAATTGGGGGCTTCCTCCCCTCTCCCGCCAGAGAAAGTCAGCCATGCTCTCAGCCACCCTTCCTTTCTGCGCACACAAAGACCCTTTGCCGTACCTCAAACCTTTGCCGTTCCTCCAGTTCTCTGTGAGCTTTTCTCTTTCCTTCTAGTTGTAGAATTTCCACTCAGCCAGCTTTCCTGTGGTTCTGGATGGTGCCCGTTCTGTCTTTTAGTTGTAGTTTTGAAATTGTTGTGCGAGGCAGCGGTTTAGGTGCTTACCTATGCCGCCATCTTGGTTTTTTCCCTCCTCACAAAAATATTAAAATACTAGAGGCCCAGTGCACGAAATTCGTGCCCGGGTGCAATCCCTAGGCCTGACCTGTGATCAAAGTGTGAGTGTCTGGATGGAAGGGTAGGTCCCAGCTGACCTCTGGGCCCTGGGTAGCACCTGGGCCCCAGGCCCTCATGCGCCCCCCTCCACCTGAGTCACGGCACCCAATTCCCCACGCGGAGATGCGGTGAGCGTGGCGCCGCACCAGGAGCTGGGCGGGCAGTGTGCTCTCTCCCAGCTGCCCTCACAGACTGGCTCCTGTGCAAACTCACAGGGAGATCAACTGCCCCTGTGGTCCTGGCAGTTGCGACCTGGCTCACCTGAATAAGCCTGCGCGGGTGCGGGGCGGGCTCCTCACAGGTGCCCAGCACCTGAGCACGGGGGCTTCCCCAGCATAAGAGCCCTGGTGTCCCAGGGGAGGTTAGCAGGGGGAGTGAGAACGAGCTTGGCGGACATCCCGCATTCTCACTGCACCTCCATTCCCATCACCCCCACCTCCAGGTAGCTGGCGAGAGGTCGCAGCATGTTGCTGATACCCGCCGTGTTCCACGCCGCCCCCTGGTGGTCAGCGCATATCATAGCTAGCGGTTGAACTCCTGGTTGAACGACCACCCAAGGGGACAATTTGCATATTAGGCTTTTATTATATAAGACTAGAGGCCCAGTGCATGAAATTCGTGCACGGGAGGGTGTCCCTCAGCCCAGCCTACACCCTCTCCAATCTGGGACATCCCTCTCACAATCCAGGACTGCTGGCTCCCAACTATTCGCCTGCCTGCCTACCTGATTGCCCCTAACCACTCCTGCCTGCCAGCCTGATTACCCCCCTAACCACTCCCCTGCCAGCCTGATCGACGCCTAACTGCTCCCCTGCTGGCCCGATTGTCCCTAACTGCCCTCCCCTGCTGGCCTGGTCGCCCCCAACTGCCCTTGCTGGCCTGGTTGCCCCCAATTGACTTCCCCTGCAGGCCTGGTTGCTCCCAACTGTCCTCCTTTGCCAGCCTGGTCACCCCAACTGCCCTCCCCTTGTAGGCCTGGTCGCCCCCAACTGCCCTCCCCTGCAGGCCATCTTGTGGCGGCCATCTTGTGTCCACTTGGGGGCAGCCATTTTGTGTGTTGGAGTGATGGTCAATTTGCATATTACCTCTTTATTATATAGGATAAGTTGACAAGATCTTGGAAACAGGTGTCAGATTACTAGGAGATGAGAAATAGAATTAAAAGTTTTATTTAGATTTAGGTTTTGCCTATGAACTATTTGATGTAAGGCAAATAGATATATATTTCAATATGACTCTTCTTTCACCTGTAAGAAAAATAAAATTACTGTGTCGATTCTGGGATGTTTATTTTTCTTTAGTAAAGAAACCTAGTTAACTTAGTTTGACCTAGTGTTTTTTAAATATATTTTACCATGGAATCTTTCATTTAAATATGTTTTAGTGAGGAACACATTTTGGGGAAAGTTTGATAAGAGCAAACTTATTTGATAAATTATGATTTTTTTTAGAAGTGGAGGTAAAATTATATAATAAATCATAGGAATATGGCATGGAGTTTTATGTCTAGAAAGTTTACTCTGGTCTCTTGGGATAATAAAAAGAACATATGATTTTAAAATAAGCTATTTAAACATCTAAGAAAAATCTTATTTAAATCTTAAAAGAGATACTCCCTTGTATTCTCAAGATTTTTCAACTAGCCTGTCTTGAGTATATGCTATTAATAGATTTATGCTGCACCCACTTGGCTTATGTTAAAGCAGCAACATATGAAGTCTTATCTCGGTACCAAAGGGCAAGATGTTTTAAATATAAGGACTTTCCAGAGAAAACGTCTCCTACTGTCCCTGGACGTTTCATCTGGCAATGAAAGCAGTGTGTGCTTGGGCTGATCTTAAGGAAGCTGTCCTTATGGACTAGAGAACCCATACATTCATCAGGTATAATAATAGACTAGAGATTAAAATCAACTCTTTAACTTCATGTTTTAAACAGAAATAACAAGCAGACAGATGATGAGGTTTGTTGTTCAGTAAAGAGTCTAGGCCCTCTTGAGCTCAGTTTTTTTTACCTAAAACGTGGAGATAATAGTACCTCCTTCTTAGGGCATGGGAACAATTATAAAGGACAGTTTTAGAATACTTCGCACAGGGCTGGCACATTCTGAGTATTTTATAGCAGCCACTGGTGTTTGTGGTGGAGACAATAGGTGCTGAACCTCATAGCTACAGGTAGGCTGTAGACATGAGCAGTAATTCTTCTGAGAAGGTTGAATAAAATGCCATTTTCTATACTGTAGGTTAAAGTATGTGTGTTAAAGTGAGTGGGTGTGCTGTGTGCATGAACTGGGGACATGCAGGACAGAGGTGAAGTTGGCCTCTGCCTCTTTGGGCAGCTGTTCCCCTACTTTTTCTGCTTTCCTCTCATCCGTTTATCCTATCTTCTGAAATTTGGATAAAAGAGTCAAAGAATCCGAAATAGGGAAAGCATTTAGCTTCATTTTTTCATACCTCAAATCTTATATGCAGATTTAAAAATATATATGTTTTTGTTGATTTCAGAGAGGAAGGGAGAGAGAGAAAAAGAGAGAGGTAGGGAGGGAAGGAGAGCGGGAGAAACATCAATGATGTGAGAAAATCATCGATCGGCTGCCTCCTGTATGTCCCCCCATCCCCCACCTCAGGATGGAGCCTGCAACTTGGGCATGTGCCCTTGGCCAGAATCAAACCTGGGACCCTTCAGTCCACACGCTAACACTCTCTCCACTAAGCCAGACTGGCTAGGGTTGCAGAAGTTTTTAATATGTGAATTTACCCAATTTATTTCTGTGTTTTAGAAGGAAGTAGTATTTTCCATTTGCTTAAAAAAATTATTTTGTCTCTTGTCCAGAATATTTATAATACAGGATGTCCCAAAAAATGTATACACACTTTGAATAATTATTAATTCCAGAGGGTTAAATTGGAAAAGAAAGAAATATCAATTGAGCTATCAAAAATATGTATGTGCATATATTTTTGGGACACCCTATATTTAAGTGTAAAGAGTAAATTTAAAGGGCTTTTTTTTTTTTAATATCATGCCTCAGTATTTTGAGGAAATTAAAAACTTGTGGTCTTAAAAATGAAAAAAATTTTTTTTCTAAGAGTTAGCTTATTAGATAAAATACTCAAGTTGGTAGTAACACAAGCTTACCTGGACATTTTTCACTTAAAACATATATTAAAAAGTTCAGGGGGCAATAAGAAGGCATTTTGACTAAATATTTTATAATACATTTAAGTGAAATTCCCCTTCTGTCTTCTCCCTTGCCTTCTCTTTCCTCTGCTTTCATTTGGGCCAAACCTACCCACTTCCATAGACTATTTTTTTACTCTTCTTTACATAGCCTAGGCTTTCTTGCCCTTATTAATTTAAAGATTAATTATGCATTCTAACTGAATTACCTTCTAATTATATATACATACACATGCACATATACATACACACACATATATACACATATGTACACACACATACTAGTATATATATTTATCCTGTATCTTCCTGGGTTACTGAGATGTACCAAACTGTTTGTCTTTTGCTGAATGACTCCAATTGCTATGCTTTGTTATGTTTTGGTGAGTTCATATTCTCTATCCTTTAAGTTTGTATTCTCCAGTCAGTGTTCTTGCTGCTTTTAATGTACCTGCTTCTAGTAGTATTCTGTATCTCTTCCAGCTTTTGTTTGCTGCATTTAGTCTACTGTGGTCTGGGAAAAGGATACTGAGATTTTAGAATATGTCCCTAAATATTTAAAATTATTATATGCCATACTGTGAATATGATCAGTGGAGATCTCTTATGAATAAAGTACATAAACTTTAGTACTTGGAACTGTAACAGTTCTTCTTCCTGTTGAGAGCACTGTTTTGCTTATTTTCCAGTTCTCAGTTAGGTTCTGAATAGCTGAGGCTACTTGTAAGTGATTTCTGGTTAAGTGAGCTACATTAATCTTGGAGCCAGACAAGTCAGATATTTAGTTCCCTGACCCAAATGCAATTTGTATAATGTGACCTTTATATTTGGGCAGCTACAGGGGCTTCCTTTTCTTCCTGGGTACTATTTCAATGACTTTCCTTTCTCTACTGTTTTCTTCTTGCATGCTTCTCTTTGTCTCTAAATTGATGAGATTGATGTCCTTGAGAGAGAAAGGAAGAATATAGCTTCAACAAACGTGTGGAATTGTATTGCCTCCCTTGCTGTCATCTACTTAAAATACCTCTCTCCTTTCCTTCAGATACATTTATGAACTTACATTTTCTCCTGCCCTGGTCTTGATAGAGTAAATAATCACACATAGCGATTCTCTACACACCTCAACTTGAAATTTGCCCTATCTTCACCGTTCTATGTATTTCTTAACCCACACGGCTCATCCTCTCCCTACATCTCCCTCATTCCCACATTCTTTTAGATCTCTAGCTCCAGGCCTTTGAGTCTTATCAGTAGCCTGGACTTGGGGAAAAGCATTAAAGTGAGGGGAGTCAGTCCCAATAAGAAGTAGGTAAGGATGGAGGGGAATCCCCTCATCTCAATTCGAAGTCCGTCAGAATAGGAGATTGAGAGGAAGGAACTCCAAGAACATTTTTCTTACTGGGAACTGATGAAAAGAGTGCTTGGATTCTGCATATACAAGAAAATGGATTAAAAACTCTAAACATCAAGGAAACTTACATACAAAGCATATATAATATGTGGAATTTAAGGGATGGAATTTATTTCCTTATGCCAGGTTTTTAACAAGCACATTTTTTGTACTTTCCACACTCAGTTATATTTTTCCGTCTTCTTTCTACTAGGAATTTCCATTTTTCACCTTGACGGCATTTCCTCCTGGATTTCTTGTGCATGTTGGGGGCGTTGTTAGTGCACGCTCTGTGAAGCTGTTGGATCGTATCCACAATCCTGGTATGTTCTTTAAAAGTTTGTTTTCGATGTTTCATTTATTTAGACTATGATTATTAAAGTTGATTTTTATAATGCTGTTTTTAAGCCAAATTTATCTGCATGAGAGATGAAAAAGAGTATAAACTGACACATGTAGCTTTACAATATTTGCACTGACTTTAATTAAAAATAAACTTAAGAAGTATAATTTAGATACTTTTTTATACAAAATACAAATACAAATCTTGAATCACTTTTGTCCAAGGGAATCATTAAGTATGTTTTAAGTCCTCTATTTTCTTTGAGCCAGGCAGATACAGTTGACCCATTGTGACCATTAAATTATGGTGTTAATTCTTTTGACAGGCAATAACTCTTTTTTATTTTTTCTGACAATAACTCTTTATAGATTGAGTTATTTCCTTATTCCTAAAAGAAGTGTTCTTTTAAAATGTAACTGTAAACATTGTGTAGAGTACTTAAGAATTAAAAACAAAACTGTCTGGTTCCTTGGATTCTCTTGAGTAGCTATTCTGTGTACTGAACAAGTAAGGATGAAAGCTCACTTCTTTAAGACATGGGCCATCATTATAAAAGGAGAAAAGCATTAAAGGCCCAGTAATTTATTTTAAAACCACTACCACCTTGCGTTAGAAATGGTTTAGTGACTTTTCTAAATCCAAAATAAGCATGACAAATGTGGTAGGAACTTTTCATATGGAATGTGTTCTTGCATCTTTCTGACAAGATGCCCAATCATTGTCCAAGGCATTTATTATTTTAATGTCATACCTTAAACCTGAAGTTATATTAATATTCTTATTTGGCATATATACATATATACTTTTGAAAAATTTAAATTATCACTTCCAATGACCTCCTCCTGAAGCCTGTACTGACAACTATAAAAAGAGTGAAATGCTTTGAAATTATTAATGCCAAACATTGCAGATAACAATTTTGAGGATACATAAAATTACTATTCTTTTAAATTAAATACAATAATCTGTGCCCTGTGGTTTGATGTCAATTATTTTGAGTTACTAATTACACAGAAACAATGGAATTTTTAGACTCTGAACAAGATTTCAGAGAAGCAGTACTAGTTGGGATTATTTATAAAAACTCTAAAGCTGAGCAAATACATCTTTTAAGCATCAGTCTTCTTTTTCTTCTATGATTTATTATTTTCCCCCGTTTCTTATTTTTCTGATCAATTCTATATTTTCCCCCCTCATATAGTATTTGTATATTCTGCAGTAATTAAAGGCAAATTTAGACTGATGCCAGTTTGATGTATTGAGACCTTGAAGACTATGCAAAGTTTATATTTTTGTGTTTAGGAACTTGGATTATTTGGAAAGTGCAAGGAAATACTGGATTTAGATACCTGACATTAACTATATATAACCAGGGCTAGTTGCCTCTGTTTCTATGGGCCACTGACTCAAAATATTTTGTTAGATTGCACACCTGATATAATAACTTCCAAAATGATATTAGGAATATATTTAATTATTGATAATGTATTTTTATTTACATTTAAAATTTATTTATTTATTTTTAATTCTCACCCAAGGATATTTTTTCCCATTGATTTTTAGAGAGAGTGGAAGAGAGAGGGAAAGACAGAAGTATCAATGGGAGAGAAACACATCGATTGGTTGCCTCCTGCAGGAACCCCGACCAGGGCCTGGGCTGGGGAGGACCGTGCAACCAAAGTACATGCCCTTGTCCAGAATCCAACTGAGACCCTTCAGTCCTCAGGCTGACGCTCTATCCACTGAGTCAAACTGGCTAGGGCTTATGTACATTTTTATTGTTGCTTCCATGTACTCTGAGTAAGTGGTATGCGAGTCTGGGAGAACAAGTGAAGGTTATTTAAATAAGTTTAAGTAGAGAGCTGTATTTAAAATCATATTATTTTATACAAAAAACTGCTTTGTGGGATCTGTTATACTTGTCAGTATGTTCTAGCTGTGCAAGAAATGTAAGAATCCAGGTGCAGGGAAGAAAATATGAACCCTTATTAAGAACACATTTCGTATATTGTAAATACTAACTCATTCATTCTTTGCCTTTCTTTTCAGAGTAGTTTTTCAATTTACATATAGAAATTCTTAGTTAATAATGAGCTATTTCCCAAATGATTATGAACATAAACATATAAATGCTTTAATGGTATATAAGTTATATTTTAATTTTGTTTTATCTTCAGTTAAATACAAATCAGTTGTATATTCTAATGGTTCCAATGTTAGTTTGATACAGATATCACATTCTGTTGATTGCTGAATACATCTTTTACACTTTAAAAAGGAACATTTTCTTAATCTTTAGGCCATTAAATGTTTATGAAAACATTTCAATTTACTGAAAGTAGCTGAATGTTAAAACAAAACTCTAGATTAGCATCTACCATAATGATATTAATTTTATGACACCGAGTTCATCTGCAGAACTTAGGGTGAATTGAGATACATGTACTAATGTTAAAAGTGCTGTATTTGCACTCTCAAATGAATGCTGCAGCTATTTTTTTTGACTAGTGAGTATGGGAAATTTGCATTTCAAACTGAGTGTAGAAGGAAAAAATCTTATTTTAAAACCACTACCACCTGCTAATTCTATGGGTTATTATTTTGTAGTTATTTCTTTTGAACTTTTTCCTTTGTTAAGGATTTAGCAAACCAAGTCATACAACAAAGGAACAAATGGGGTGGTTTTAAAAATCAAGGTAATTATCTTAAATAATTAAACTTAGTTAATGTTAGATTATGATAGCATGCTCCTTCTTCTCTTTCTATTTCAACTTCTTATTAACTCTGCTGTCTGTGTTTTTCCAGTTCCTGTCGAGTGGTGTTGTCAATTGTGTTCTTATAGTTTTTTTCCCCCCCTACTATTCTGCACCTAAAACTGATCTTCTAATTTGCTGTTTTGAACTCAGCCTTTGTCGGAATTATGGGTAACACAAGATCTTACAAACTGCTAGACTGGAATAGTTTCAATTCAGGTATTTTAATGGTCATTCAGTACTACATATGCTGACAAAAATTATGGCAGCTCAGTGAAGTTTTTAGAAATGTTCTAGATTAAATAGGTTTCATATCAATTCAGTTATATAGATATATTCTTCAGTACATATATTCTAACTCTTATAATTTCCATGGAAATGCAAATATAAAAATGTGTGAACTAAAATGAATTAATCAAAACCATAGAAATACCATAAATTATAAATGATTTTTGTTAGGTGACTGACCTTCAGAATAATGTTATGTTTTGAACATTTTTTTCATATCAGATAAATGACACAAGCATTAGCTTTATGATTAAGGAAATATTATTAAATATAAATTAAATGACTAGCTTGATAATCTTAAAGTATATTTAAACGTCAATCTAGATTTGAATATAATGTACTTCGTGTTCTACAAATATGATAATAATGTAACTGTTAGCATTTTTATTTATAATTCTAAAAGTGTTCCAAAATTTGGTAACAGCATACATAAGCTTTCCTCATTCCTCTTTTACATGAGAATATACTTTTTCTTTTTAATTATTTTTACATACAGATATTGTTTGTAGCTTTTAAAGAAACTAAACTAAGATAACTTTACAGCTGATGATGTGGTTTAAAGGCAAAGTCAGTTAATTTTTCTTTCTTTTCTTTTTTAAAATTAAATTTATTGGGGTGACATTGGTTAGTAGGATCATATAAATTTCAAGTGTACACTTATATGATACACGGTCTGTGTATTGCACTGCCCACTACCCAAAGTCAAACCATCTTCCGTCCTATATATTAGGCCTCCTCCACTCCCCACTCCCACCCCTTCCCTCTGGCAACCACCACACTGTTGTCTGTGTCCACAACTTTCAGTTTTATATCTCACATATGAGTGAAATCATATGGTTCTTAGCTTCTTTTGACTTTCTTATTTTACTTAGAATAATGTTTTCGATTTTCCTTTTTGATAAAAGAATATTCTTTTAATAATACCGATATCTTAATTTTTATGTCATTTACATGTTAGAATTAAACAGTAGAATCGTCTTGATTCAATATCAGAAGCTGTTATTTTGCCTAAAGAATCTTTTCAGTTCCTTGTGTCAGATAAACAAAAACCCAGAAGCTCACCTTTTTAGATAATATCCTATAATCTTTTCAATATTGTAAACTTTCTTTGTTCTTAGGAGTCCAGGATGTAAGTTCTGATGTAAGTAATGCATGTTTGACTATGAAGTAACTTATGTTCATCATGCAGATTTACCTAAATTCAGTCTAGTAAACAATCTGATCAGGTCCAACCTTTGCAGATTTAGACTGACATCACTTGGTAAATCTTTAGGGTAATTACCTCTATTGGCTATCCAAGTTTTGGCCAGCATGTTCTCACATTGATTAGAATTAAAATACTCATTTTTAATGTAATGCTGTATACTTAGTTTTTAGTAAGGAATTAAAAATACCCTGTTTGATTACTTTAACAAATAAGAATATATATTTAAAACATTAGGCAGATTAGTATAGTGGGAAGAAAAAAGCTTATTACATATGAAAAGGACACTGAGAGCAGATTAATCATTAATTTAAAGAGTTGAATCCTTGTTAGGGCAAAGATGTTGAGGGTGAGATGTGTGTGTTAGATGATAGAACAGTCCTGAAAAGTAGAAAGGGCAAAAGATAAATCATATAGACATAATAAAGACTTTGTCCCATGTAAGCAAAATTACAGAATTTGGCAAGGAGAAACATGGTTGAGGAAGCAGTATATTTTGCCATCATTTAAAAATAAAGTCCAGTCTTAAGTGTACGGGGAAAAAAGATGGATATAAGTTATAGACTATTAAAAGAACATAAAAGATGACTGTCAGTTTAATGTTCCCATAGTTGTATGCTTTTGACTCAGGTATTAGAATCATTATGGTAACAGTTGCTACATATTCAGACATCAGGCCAATTTTGACATTAGTTTAGGAAAAATAACTTGACATTTCTGAAAAAAAAAGTGATATATTTTGGTAAATATATTAAAATTATTTATATATTTTTCTGTGTAATTAGGGAATATTGCTGTCCCATATTACTATATGAATCAAGAATTGACCAAGTCAATAAGAAAACTATTTGTTGATGTAATTTCTGCTAATGTTAAAAATTGTTCATCCATACTGTGTATTCTCTGGATTCTCTGATACCATGTATTATATGATGTATCATCAATGTAATAATAGCCTACTTATTAATTATAGACAATCTTATTTCACAAACATTAAAATGTGGAATGGTATAAGAAAACATTTTATGTTACATAATAATACTGCATGAAATATGATATATCATGCAATCATTTACTATAATTTATTTTCTGCCATGCAGTTTGTTAGATAGTAAGTGTGCAAAGATGCCAGGGCCTGAAAAATATGTAGTGGTTTACTGTGTGGTCTGATGTGATACAACATACAGTGTTAGAGAGGAAGGCATGATTAACTTTCTGTGGCAAGGAAGTTTGTAGAAGTAATTCTTGAGCTCAGTTTTTAAAGGATATATAGGCAATTCATGTATATTTATATTTTAGACTGTTTTTGGAGCCATGTTAATGTACATTCTTTGAATGTAGTTCTGACACTTTCAGCATTTGCAAAATTATATTCTAGCTAGTACTCATTTGATTGTTACTTACTTCATTCTTAAGTTTTCCCCATTGAGTACAAAATGTTTTTGTTAGTTTAGCTCCCCTGCCCCCATTCTCTTTTCTCCTGCTTCGCTATCTTAGTTTGTGTTACTTCAGTGGTAGAAAATATTTTATAGAGCAGGAAGGAGTAACTTAATATCTGAGAATTTATTTTATAAGTATCACCTTTTATTATCTTGCTTTTTATGTTTCTGGCCTGGTACCAGATTATGTTTAAGGAAATATTTATAGAATATACATATCAGTCTGATCATCCAAAACTTTTTTAAAAAAATCATTTTAAAGAAGAGCCTTTTATTTAGTGGATATTCATGGAGTGCCTGCCATGTCTTAAGCACAGTGTTGGAGATTGGGAACACCATTCTTCAGCCAGGCAGAGATCCTATGTACACATCTAATCTTGGTTACTTTTTATACTGTTTTGCTGTGTGTGTGTGTGTGTGTGTGTGTGTGTGTGTGTGTATTAAATGGAGATAGGCTTTCTTGGAACTTGAATTCTACTGATGATCTCAGCAGTTATTTCTTTTACTATATCTGAGAGGGAGGTACACATAGGAAATGTGCACACGAAGCCTTAAGTAGGTAAGCAGTTTTTAGGTTTTAGTATTTTAATAACGTTTTTAGGAAATAGATATGTACAGGTTGGGGTAAAAGTAGGCTTATAGTTATTTGTATGGAAAATAATACAATAGTTAATAGATAACACAAGAATAAATGGTGTTTTGCATTCTCACAACTGTAAACCTACTTTTGCTCTACCCTGTAGAATTCAAGAAGGCATAAATATAGCATGTATGCTATGTGAACTTTTCTTCATATATAAGGTAACATATAAATGTATATTATAATTTTCTCTATATAATGTGACTCTATATTCATTACTATCCATTTTTTTACTGTCTATGAAATTACATATATAATCTTTATTGTGAAATTTCACTATATGTATAATAGTGCAATTGGATATTCATTACATTATTATAATGTAACATGTAAATATAATATATAATTTTTTAATTTCTATATATACTGTGACTGGTCTTTATATATGAAGAGTTTAAGTTCAAAATTAGGGAGAAGTTTACATATAACTTTTTTTTCACAAATAGTAAAGAACTCCAGTTTTCTCTAACATGGATTATATCTCAGCTACCTCCTAACATTCCAAATTACTGCATCATGATGTTTGTTTGAATTTGTACATCATTCCCTGTATAATAAGACTCTTCCTGGTCTGGTTCTGAATCCTCACCCAATTTGGGGTTGTTATATTCCCTTGAACCTAAACTCTCTACTTTCTATTTCATTAAGGGAAAAGATATCTTCTTCAAAGTTTGTTTTAGGTTAGAATAATTCTTTCAGGTATTTGAGAATATAGCTTTTTATGTTTCCAATAACAAGATAGAATATAATTGTATTATAAACTTTTGATTCTACCTAACAGTTTATCTCCTCTTGTTCATTTAAAAAGTTGGTTGAATACTATTTTCTTTATTCTTTCAATTAGATGAAAAGATCCTTAAGGACAGAGTTTTTCTCTTCCAGAGTTATGTAAAAATAGAGCTAAGTTTAACATTTCAGATAGTCAGTGATTCTTAATTGCAAGTGTATGATTGCCTAAAAACTCAAAGGGATTGAGTTTTATAAAGGCATGTTGTATTGAGTTGTTTACTTTTCTTCCTTTCTGAGATGTAAACCATTACTGTTATTTTAGGAACTTTTACCAGTTTCACCTGCACTTCAGAAACAAGATAGAATGCTAAAAAGATGGCAAGATATCAAGCTATGGCTATGCTCTAGAAAAGTAACAGCCGCAAAATGGATTCATTATGATATCAACCCAAGTGTGCAGACATTACTTTTAAAAAAGGTATCAGTGAGCTACTATTCTAGAGCTTAGTTCATGCCTACAATTAAAAGAATATATTAAAAATATGAAAAGAGTCATATTACCTATGAAATTTTGACTCATAGAAGAAAAACATAAAATAGTATGAAACATAATTTGTATAATAAATATATGTTATTACCTCCTAAAATGATATCTTTATAATTATAAATAAATCTACACAGATTATTGGGAGGTGCATGGTATTTCAAGTGAAGGTATGTTTTTCCTAACATCTTTGAAATGTTATCAATTGTAACCCTCACATCTCAGCTGTATATCCTCCAAGTGACTAAATTGTATTCAGTTTTATGTATGGCATGTATGGTTGCCATAAATTTTTATTGATTTTTTTTTTTCATGTGCCCTGACCAGGAATTGAACTGTGACTTCCTGGTTTATGGACCAACAGTCAACCACTGAACCACACCGTCCAGTCACCATATTTTTAAGCCAGATTCTTTGTTTTGCCATTTATATAAGTATGGGAGATCCTCCAATTTTTGACTTATGTAGGATAAATAAAACAATTTAAATTCACTAGTGTGTTTCCTATAAGAATGTTAGCAGTTTTTAAGCATTTAAGATTCCATTGTAGCAGTTAAAAACTATGATATTTCTGAATTTTCAGTTGTATTAAGTTAAACTGGATTATAATTAATACTTCAAGATTCTCTGGCTTATCTGGCATAAGTATGAATAGGTATCTAAGATAAATTTAATTTATCTTTAATATTAAATAAATTGATTAACCTTCATGTTAAACCTCTAAATTTAATAGCCAAAAAATTCATCCTTTGGCTTTCTGCTTACAGTTGTAGATAGTTATTGTTAATCCAATTACTAGTTTGTGATGAAGTGCTCCCTACTTACTGTATGCTTGCCTTGCTTTCACCTAGAATCTAGGGCCATTACTTTCTGTAACCATTTCAGTGAGCTGCCATAGTTTTCGGTCTGTACTGTCACCTGATCCAAGCATGCGCCCAAAATATCCACTGTTTCTGGCTCCTGTCTGCTGAATCTGCTTTGCAAAATCTTTCGTTCTTTGAGCTTTTGCTTTAGCCAAAAACCAAATTTAAGACATTCTTTGGAGTGTGGACATATGCCATTTGCTTCCTTAGCTCCCATGTTATGTAACTTGTTAGCTTTTATTAAACTTGTAAATAATTACAACAGTGGCATCCTCATGTGCAACTGCGTGGCTCGTGTGTCAAAATAAAGGCTGCTTGTGAGCTTGTCAGAAGAATATGAATGCTCCACTTGTGCTGCATTCAGCTTTTTATTTTTAATTTTTTTAAAATCAGCCACCTATTCTTTCATAGTGTTTGGTTTAATTATCTGATTATTTTGTGTGTTATACCAAGGTAAGTTTGATGCAATAAACTTTGTATTCTATGTGATTACATGTATCTCATAGTAATTATTATTACATACTTTTCCATTTAGACATGCTAGTCGTTTCTAAATATATCTTGAACATAAACTAAGTGGCTCCCTCCATCTTTCATTAATTTGAAAAACAGTGTTATGTATTACTTCTTTTAAAATTCATTCTTAAAATAGAAAAGCTACCATGTATTACTTGTGGCAAAAATGTAGGCACACCTAACGTGAGAAGATATATTTTTATAAAAGTATAGTATATAATTATTTGTCTTAGCAAAAAATAGTTTAAACTTGCAGAAAGATAGAAGAAGTAAATAGCAGGCCCTACTAGTGCATTTAGGAAAAGTTAGACTTTCTATTTTAGACAGTTTTTTACAAAAATAATTATTTTCTAAACAAATCTTTCTATTATTATTTATGGTATCTATTTTCAAAGAATAAATAATTTGCTAGATTAAGTAACTATGTTCTAAAAATTCCCTGTTAGGAAAGGATGATATTAAATTGATGTCTTTTATACATGTCTTAAAAGAAAGAGTATGGATTTGAAATTGTATTTGTGCTGTTAATGTCTGCATTTCAGTTAAACTATGAAGAAATTCTTTAGCATAATAATGTATGTGCCAGATAGGACCACCTAATTCTCTCACACATGTCTTAATTCATAATATTAATTGCTATCACCGTATTGTAGTCTTTTCTATTCTCTTCCTTTATTTTTCTCCTACTTTGACATTTTTCTTAGTTTCCTGGAGTCTGCATTTTTTCTTTTCTTCTGAAAGAAAGTTTTAGGGTAGCTCTGTCTTGGATCCAAAGCTTTAATTCAAGAAGTGGCTGGCATCATTTGTAGTTCTGGCCTTTATCTCCTCATTTCTCCCTTTTGCTGATCTTCCTCCCGTGGAGGAAACAAAATTACATCATAGGAATGTGAGTCATAGTAAGCCTTTTAACTTTCGTTACTTTGCTGTCTTCAATATTTCACTAGTGAGTATAATTCTACTTATTTTTCTTATTTTGCAAAACGTATTTTGAAAATGGATATATACTGAAATTCAAAAATGGAGTGTGGAGATTGTTTCATTTGCGGTTTTAATAGTGCCTTATATGCGGAAAATTTACAATAAGAGCTTAACATACTATTTAGAGTTGGTTAAGTTATTTTCTATCTCAACAATTTGCCACAAAAAGAAATAAATTAGGATGTGCTGATTATAGACCGTTTCTGTTTTTAACATCTTTGTACATAAAAAGCTACTATAATTTGCAGCTGCTGTTCACCAGTAGTTTGCAGCTATATGCAAGTGATTAGGAAGTATGTATGAACAGATGCTCCATTTATAATGCTCCATTACAAAACAATATTGGATTTCTCTATGGTAATGAAATCTAATTCTGGGATTCTAAGGCATTTACTTAATTACAGAGCCATATGTGGAATTACAGTGTTCTATCTGAAATTTGTCCCTATATATAATGACCAAATTATTTGTATTAATCTTTTAAATATATATATATTTTTTATTTTGAATTGGCTAGTCCCTTTATATTTTGTCATTTTGTCTTAGGACTCATATCTTCTTAGAAGGATGGCTACAGATGGCTTTCTCTCTCTTTTTTAAAAATATATTTTTTATTTATTTTAGAGAGGAAGGGAGAGGGAGAGATAGAAACATCAATGATGAGAGAGAATCTTTGATCGGCTGCCTCCTGCATGCCTGCTACTGGGGAGTCGAGCCTGCAACTCAGGCATGTGCCTGCCCTTGATCAGAATTGAACCCTGGACTCTTCAGTCTGTAGGCTAATGCTCTATCCACTGAGCCAAACCAGCCAGGGCTTTCTCTTTTTTTAACATCGTTAAATCTTTACCTTAGAAAGAACTCAGAATATAGTGGGTTATAAAAGATAGGTACCAGGAAATGAAATCTGAATCTAAATTAAATTTATAGATATGATTCATAGTGAGTTCTCTCAGTGAGGTGAGATATAAGATACCCTCTCAATTTAAGATTAGAATCTGGAAAGTCTGGGTCTACATTTTAAGTTGTATCTAATTAAATACATCTCTATAGATGTTCTTTAAAGTAATAAAGCAAATAGAACTAGGTGTTTTTCCCCCCCAGAAATCAGGTTTAAAATGTTATACTTTTTGAGAAGTAGCATTACATTAAAATGTTAAGCTTTTGAGAAGTAGTATTTTAAAGATGTGACGTTATAAAATCTGTTACAGAACAGTACTTTTTTTTGCCTTCCAGAGTATGTTTATTTTAAACATTTCTTGTTCATATAGACAATGTACTATTGTGTAGTAAACTGATTTAAAATTTATTTTTCAGATGAACCAGAAACTCGAGATGCGTGGTGGGCAGAAATCAGACAAGAAATAAAGTCACATGCTAAAGCATTAGGCTGTCATGCTGTAGTGGGCTACAGTGAATCGACTAGCATCTGGTAAATGATAATACAACATGCTTTTCTAGATGTTGTAACTGACAGATTGCCCTCTGAAAGGGGAAGAGCTTTATGCAAATATAGAGAGAAGAATAGCAGCAGGTGATCCAGGCCCATGGCCTTTAGAGTACCTCAGACTGAGGTGTATGTGCCATTTTTGCCCCTGAGTTGCTGTGAAATTTTGAGAAAGTTACTCTACTCCTCTGAGCCTCAGCGTACACATTGGATGAGAATATAATACTGGCACATAGCAAATATTAACTCTAGGCTGATTTTATTCCAGGTTGTGATTCCATTGACTTCTTCCCCTGGGATCTTTGGAATCCTTGATCTGTGTAAATAAACTGTCTTGTGTCTTTAATGCTCATCTGTAAACTCTACCTTCTTTTACTAACTGTTACTTGACTTTCTCCTACTAACCAAATCATCATTTCTAACTCTGCCAAGCAATGAAGGGACTTCCATTCTGTTAGTTCTCAAAACCTTTTTTCCTGTTTTTCATTTGAACAACCTCTTCTCCTTTAAAGTCCAGGCCGTTCCACAGTTCAGACTTTTCTGCCTCCCTCCAAAACCATCTTCTGTCTGCCTTAATTTCTTTTCTGCCATCTCCTCCAGTTAGATTATCTCACTTCTGTCACGCTGGCATTGTATTTCTCATTCTTAAGTCCTCTATCTCCACTTGTCTTTCAACCATACTTCGGACCTCATTTTCACTCAAAACTATTGCCTCCTAAAAATATGAAACTCTTAAGGTTTCATTCCTGGATCACAGTAATTCTCCATCCACACCATTTGCTCATGCAACACCTGGTTTGTTTGGGCCTTTATCTTAACCAAGAGTGTTTCTAGGTCCTTACTCAGGTTCTGACTTTACTTATTTCTGCCATCCTTGTGCCCTACTATCATTTCCCTCAAAAGTTTATAATAGATATCATCTAGAAACTAACCTTCTGCTATCCTATTTTCCATCTTCTGTTCTTAGATAATTCTTACTGGAATTATTACATGGATAATTCTCTTGCATTTGTGGTGATCATTACTGGAGAAGAAGGATTAGACTGTAGTAAATGTGGATATTACAGAGCCATGCCTGTTGCATCTCTATCTTTACAGTCCATGTATTACCTTCTTGAACTGTTCTATTCCCATTGTAGTTGTTCTACTTTTGTTAAACTACTAACTCTGTTATGCTTATCCTGCTGTATTCTCCAATAGATAGTCTTGCTTCATTCACAGATTTAGGGGCACACACTTTCAAGTCCTAGGGATATGGTTTTAAAATACATAGTTCTCGTTATCAGATTCACATTATACTGGAGAATTATGATGAATATACATTTTATGATAGAGATATCCCAGGATGCTTTGGGATCCCAGAGGGTTGGAGGTTAAGGGTAGGATTGGAAGAAAGTGTTAATGTAGTAACTGAAGCTTGGATGGAATCTTGGAGGATGAGTATGAATTACATAAATGAAGTGAAGAGGCATAAGGAGAGTGTTCAAAGCTAAAAACATAACACTGGAGAAGTTTTAGATTCAGTGAGGCTGGAAATAGGTCACAGCTGTGAGGTCTACAGACATGAGTTCAATTAATTTACTTAGAAGTTTGAATTCATCTGACACAAACTCCTTTTTTTCTCTAGACCTCAAAAAGTCTTTGTATTGAATCCCATCTTTACTAATGTGTTCTGTTCTAACCCATCCAACTTACTATTACTGGATTAAACTCCTTGAAGTACACCTGCTCCTATAGCTCCTTGATTCAGTGTCTTCTAGTGACCCTGTGTTATTCCTTCTGACATTCTCAGTATCCACTTGAACATTTTAAGCCTGGCTTTTCTCTAATCAAGTAATCATTACTTTCTTGTCCTCTTAGGCTTCCCATCCATTTACACTTTGTTTCCAGCCCCTCGTCCCTAGGCTGCTACTTTTCTGATTTGCTTTGTGATCTCTTTCAATAATTATGTTGTCTAATTTTTTTTTTGGCTTTCAAATTGGGTAATATATAGTAAAGACTTTCAAAGAATTCTTTTGAGTATAAATTTTTAATATGTACATAAAACGATATAGTTTAAGCTCCATTTAGTATATTTTGATATTATTTGTTTCAGATACTTTTCATTATTAAGTTTATATTAAGCTTTAGTGATATAGATATATATATAGTTTGCTTTAGAATAATTTAAATACATTTTAATGTGCACTTAGAAGATTGTAATATATTTTAATGAGTTTATTGCCTGATTCAACAATATAGTTACTACTTTTATTTTGAAATATTTCTATCTTACTCAGCTTTACCATATTTTAAAGTACTTTATTGTCATTAATATTATACTTGATCTTTTATAATTTTTAATAAAGAATTCTTGCCCTCCATTTTAATAACATTACATTTCTTCTATTTTCTTTCCTAGGTTTAGGAGGTAATCCTGTGATATTATTAATATTTAGTAGAGTCTAACCTGAATTTAAATTGTCACCCTTGTAATCACTCTGATAGTTAACATTTTCCAAACTTAGATTACCTGTGAAAATGTTAACTTGTTTTATTTTTTTTTCTTTTATAGTGAAGAGGTCTGTATTTTATCTGCATCTGGCACAGCAGCTGTACTGAACCCTAGATTTCTGCAGGATGGCACCGTGGAGAGCTATTTGGAACAGAGGTTGTCATGGCAGCCTGGCTTGTTTTCCATAAGGGCAGAGAAGGGAGAGGTTGATTTCTTTTGTCAGAGCTGGGATAAGTCTTCTCTGTGAGGGTGGGTTGCAGTGGTACAGTGTAGGAATCAGGACCAGGCACTTTACTGATTTTTACCTAATGCACAGCAACAGAGCAGTATTGAGATCTGCACTATATGACACATATAATTTCTAGTATCTTGATAAGTGATATGTATGACTACCAGTTACAGAATTTGAAGGAGACATTTTTTTGTTTGTTATATTATAGAAATAATTTCTTTGATTTGATTTTTTCTTTCTTTTAACTTACCTCTAAAATGGAAAAAGACCATAAAACAATTTTCATAAAGAGAATTCGTCATTTATCAAACCATCAAAACACTATATTATACCACAATTATATATTAAGCTTCATGGAAAGTGAAGTATAACTTTAATATATATAAGAGTGAAAGTGAGCCCAGCTGGTGTGGATCAGTGGTTGAGAGTTGATCCATGAACCAAGAGGTGACTGGTTCACTTCCCAGTCAGGGTACATGCCCGGGTTGCGGGCTCAATCCCCAGTAGGGAGTGTACAGGAGGCAGCTGATTGATGATGTTTCTCTCTCATTCATATTTCTATTTCTCTATCCTTCTCCCTTCCCCTCTCTCTATAAAATAAATAAATATTTTAAAAAAAGAAAGTGAAAGCATTAGGTAAAATAAGATTACTTTCTGGTTTATTTGATTATCAGTCCTTTTAATCTGTTAGCATCCATAAATGTAAAAAATGCTTTCTATAAACAGATGAAATTATCAAATATGTATGCAAGAAAACTGTTAGTATGGTATCAGACTCTACTTGGATAATAAAAATTTTAATTAGCCCCTACCAAACAGTATGCATATTTGCTTTTCAAAAAATTTTTTTCAGTATTAATATACAGGGCAGGGCAAAAGTAAGTTTACAGTTATTCTTGTGTTATTTATTAATTACTGTATTTTCCACGAACAACTGTATACCTACTTTTGCCCCAGGGGCTGCTTTAGATTGTTGAGAACCCACATATTTCCAGAGCCCTAAAAGATAGGGCTAGGTGAAAGTCTGGGGTTCTCTATGGAGCTTTCTCTGTTTCCATTTCCATGATCCTGATTTCCTCAGACTTAATGAGTGACAAAATACTTAATCATTCTAAAATGAAATCATAAACAGCATATATAACAAACATTTTACAATGAATGGGAAGGTTGTGGGTTATTCGTTTGTAGTTTATGTATGATATGTATGTTGTTTATGAAACCGGTATTTTGGTTTCTCAAGTGTTAAAAACAGTCACTGGAAATTATAAATTTTGAAATATTTTTGGCTTACTTTTTTTTCTTCTTAATAAATTTCTTTTTAACCCTAATTTTTTCCTGTTGTTAGGTTTTCTCGTTAAAAAAATGTTTTTATTAGAAATTCTTAAGTTACATTTGCATTATATCTGTTATACAACAAGAAAATATCATCTTTTTTGTCTAACCGTTTGTTTTTATGTTGTATCCCAAAGAAAAAACTTTGAATTAATAGTGTATGTTGTCAGGTAGTAAGTCATCACACATAAGAATTGATAAAAAGTAATTTTCTATTTGTTTAAGCCTTTTCTCTCACATGGTTCTCATTTCATGGTCATTTGTAATTCTTACCAGTCATAGTGGTACTCTCTGTGGTAGAAATTGTGGTGTAGTTTGTACACAAGTACTATGTATGTAATATGTTGTTGTTGTTTTTTAAAGAAGCACAGAATTTTCAAGCGTGCCTTATTTTCTTCTTAATGTATTCATATAGGCTAGAAGAAAATTTGCCTGCAGGCTGTGGATTTTGCCATATACCATATGATGAACTGAATATGCCATTTCCAGCTCATCTCACATACTGCTATAACTGCAGGAAACAAAAAGTTCCTGATGTTCTCTTTACAACTATAGACCTCCCAACAGATGCAACAGTTATTGGAAAAGGTTGTCTCATTCAAGCAAGGTATGTTTGTGAAATCAGTATTTGGAGTCCCTCAAAGAGTATGGGGTATGAAGCCAAATAGACCTATTTTTAAATATCTGCTCTGTTTCCTACCTGGGATCCTGGACAGGCTGGGAAGTGTCTGAACCTTGTATATTATCATAGGGAAAACTGGGAGGAAAAATACGCTCATTATAAAACTTAAGTAAGTTTATACTAGTTTTAAACATTTAAATTCTGTATATATTTTTATTATAATAATTATTAATTAACCTGTCGAAGGACTGTGATGTGACTCAGTATGCTTTAATGACTTTAAGTATATAATACATTTTGGAAACTGACATTTTTCTTTTAAAGAACAGTGCCATTTAGTATTTCTTTTATTACTTCACTTAGTTGGTAAGAGTTCCTTTTAAACTGACAGTAGTAGGAAATGCTAAATTGTGGTAGGCATATGGGAAACAGCTCTGATTGTCTAGGTCACTAACAGCTGCTGGGTTACCAAGTCCAGTAAGCATTTCTATCCTCATTTTCCTTGACATTTCAGCATAGTCATACAGTTGATCATTTTCTCTTTTTTGAAACTTCTTTGACTTCACAGCTCCACATCTTCTGCTTTTTCCTACCTTTTTTTAAAATTTAATAAATCTTTATTGTTCAGATTATTACATTTGTTCCTCTTTTTCCCCCCATAGCTCCCCTCCACCCAGTTCCCACCTCACCCTCTGCCCTATACCCCCCCCCCCCCCCGCACTGTCTTCATCCATAGGTGTACGATTTTTGTCCAGTCTCTTCCCGCACCCCCCACGCCCCTTTACCCCTAAGAATTGTCAGTCCACTCCCTTTTTATGCCCCTGATTCTATTATATTCACCAGTTTATTCTGTTCATCAGATTTTTTTATTCACTTGATTTTTAGATTCACTTGTTGATAGATATGTATTTGTTGTTCATAATTTTTATCTTTACCTTTTTCTTCTTCTTCCTCTTCTTAAAGAACACCTTTCAGCCTTTCATATAATACTGGTTTGGTGGTGATGAACTCCTTTAGCTTTTTCTTATCTGTGAAGCTCTTTATTTGACCTTCAATTCTGAATGATAGCCTTGCTGGGTAGAGTAATCTTGGTTGTAGGTTCTTGCTATTCATCACTTTGAATATTTCTTGCCACTCCCGTCAGGCCTGCATAGTTTCGGTTGAGAAATCAACTGACTGTCGTATGGGTGCTCCCTTGTAGGTAACTAACTGTTTTTCTCTTGCTGCTTTTAATATTCTCTCTTTGTCTTTTGCTCTTGGCATTTTAATTATGATGTGTCTTGGTGTGGTTCTCTTTGGATTCCTTTTGTTTGAGGTTCTCTGCGCTTCCTGGACTTCTAAGTCTATTTCTTTCACCAGGTGGGGGAAGTTTTCAGTCATTATTTCTTCAAATAAGTTTTCAGTATCTTGCTCTCTCTCTTCTTCTGGCACCCCCATAATTCTGATGTTGGTACGCTTGAAGTTGTCCCAGAGGCTTCTTACACTATCTTCATATTTTTGGATTCTTTTTTCTTTTTGCTTTTTCGGTTGAGTGTTTTTTGCTTCTTTGTATTTCAAATCTTTGACTTGGTTCTTGCGATCCTCTAGTCTGCTGTTAGATCTCTGTATAATATTTTTTGTTTCAGTCAGTGTATCCTTAATTTCTAGTTGGTCCTTTTTCATATCCTTGAGGGTCTCGCTAAATTTATCAGCCTTTTCTAGAAAATTCTTGAGTAACCTTATAACAGTGGTTTTGAACTCTATATCCAGTTGTTTGCTTTCCTCCATTTCTTTCATTTGTGACCTGTTTCGTTGTCTCTGCATTTTGGCTGCTTCCCTGAGTTGATAAAGTGACTGTGTGCTAGGTGTCCTATAGGGCCCAGTCGCTCAGCCTCCCCAGTTACCTGAGGAGGACACTCTTGGTGCACCCCTTTGTGGGCTGTGTGCACAGTCTTATTGTAGTTAAGCCTTGATTGTTGTTGGTATCACTGGGAGGAATTGACCTCCAGGCCAATTGGCTGTGAGGATCAACTGTGTCTACACTGGGAGAACTTCTGTGCTGGAGACACCCTTAGGAGACAAGACTTGCAAAAGCCTCTTTGCTCAGCTTGGATAGGGCAGAGTCCCAGGGCAGAGCAGACAGCCTTGGTTTCCTGTCAGCCCTGCCCTAAGAGGCCCCTGGGTCTCAGTGTCCCTTGGTAATCTCTGCCAGCACCTCTGAGAGAAAGCCGCCCTCGAGTTCCGCCCGCTGCCAGACAGTCCAGTTTCCCCCCCAATGAGTCTGGGTCCCCAGAGTCTTGCCCGGAACTGGTGTTCAGCGCAGTCTGGAGCTTTTGTCTCCCTCCCACTTGAGAAAGCCAGCCACATACTCAAATTGCCCGCCCTCTCTGCACGCGTGCCTCAGTACCTCTGCCTCCTGCAGCTCCTCTTAGTCTCAGTGTGCTTTTCTCTTTCCTTCTAGTTGTAGAATTTCCACTCAGCCAGTCTTCCTGTGGTTCTGGATGGTGTCCGTTTGTCTTTTAGTTGTAGTTTTGAAATTGTTGTGTGAGGCAGCAGTTTAGGTGTTTACCTATGCCGCCATCTTGGTTTCTCTCCTGCTTTTTCCTACCTTTATGAATGGTGTCCTTGTTAATTCCTCTTCATTTCTTGATTCTTGAGAGCCATGGGTCTGGATCCTCTTTTCAAAACTCTCCATAGTTGAACCCATGTTATCTGTATCTGTGTCTCCCATATTTATAACTTCAGTCCAGAACTTTCTTCTGAGCTTCAGACCCATATACTAACCTGCTACTTCACATCCCATTTTTAAAATTATTTTTAAAAAATTTATCTTTATTGTTGAAAGTATTACAGATGTCCCTCTTTTTTCCCATTGACCTCCTCCCCCGTGTTCCCCAACCCGTCCCCAAGTCTTCACCATACTATTGATGTGTCATAGATGTCTCATACTTGTTACAAATTAAACTGCTGATTTTCTCTACTTCTTTTATATTAGCCTTTTCTACTTTAATAAATTATGCCTTGCTCTATCCTGCTCTTCAATATAAATATGGTATTTTTTGACATTTTTCTTTTCCTAATTTCCCCACTTGTTATTACAAAATCATGTTGCGTTTTCTTTGAAATATATTTTTAATCTACTTACTTTTGTTTTATTCCCTCCTGCATTTTAGGCCTTTATTTTGAGTTGTTTTACTTTAGCATGAGGTATATACTTTAGTATTTCTTTGGGTGGGTCTACTGGTGGTGTACTTCCTGTTTTTGCTTATCTGAATGTGTTTATCTTTAAAAGATATTTTGGGGTGGCAATTACTTTATTTCAGCTCACTAAAGATACTCTTCCACTGCCTCTTTGCTTTTATTGCTACTTTTGAAAAATAATCTGTTAGACTCTTTCTTTGAAGGTATCATTGATTTTTTTCCTCAGGCTCTGTGTAAGCTATTCTATTTGTCTTTGGTTTTCTGCAGTTTCCCTATGAAGTGTTAGGTTGGAGTTATCTTTATCTTAATTATTATATATTGGGCTTCTTGAATCTGTAGAATAATGTCTTCCATGTGTTTTAGAAAATTTTTATGCTTTAATTCTCCTGTGATTCCTTCTCTCCTCCTCCTCCTCCTCCCCCCTTCCTCCTCCTCCTCCTCACCCCCTCTTCCTCCTCCTCACCCCCTCTTCCTCCTCCTCCTCCTTCTCCTCACCCGAGGATATTTTCCCATTGATTTTTAGAGAGAGGGAAAGACAGAAATATCGATGTGAGAGAAACACATCGATTGGTTGCTTCCTGCATGAGCCCTGACCAAGGCCTGGACTGGGGTGGAACCTGCAACCAAGGTATGTGCCCTTGACCAGAATTGAACCCGGACCCAGACCCTTTGGTCCACAGGCCAATGTTCTACCCATTGAACCAAACCGGCTAGGGTTCTTCTCTCTTCTTGATACTCCAGTTAAAATATGTTAGACTTTCCACTGCCTCCTCTATGTCTGTTACTGTCTCTTCTGTATTTTCCATCTTTTTGTTTCTCTTTGCTATATTTTAGATACTTTCTTATCTATATTTCAATTATTTTTCTCTTTGGCTGTCCCTAATATGCTAAGAAACCTAATTTGAGTTTAAATTTTTGGTAATTTATTTTTTACTTATAGAAGTCTTATTTCACTCTTTTTCAAATCTAATATCACATGTTATAGACTGATTCTGTTATTAATAATTTTAATACCTGAAATATTTTTGTTTTCTGTTGTTTCTGCTGGTTATTGTTCATAGTGTTTTGTTTCCTTTGACTGTGATAGGCACATAGGAAGTTACAAAATGGTACAAGGAGTTCCATCACTTGTCCTCATTGGTGACATCTTATACAGCTGTCATAGAGTATCATTGAGGAAATTGACATTGGTATAATTCTGTTAACTCTACTGCAGACCTTGTTCAGTTTTTACAACCATCACCACAATCAAGACACAGAATTGTTCCAGGGCAAAAAAGAAACTTTTTTGTGCTACCTCCTTATGTTTATGCCCCACACTGCCCCTTACCTTGGTCCTGTGATGCTTTTCAGAATATTTAAAAATATATATGTATATATCTTAACCATTTTTTTGTTTGTTTTAGGTAGAAGGGGGTTGGTATCTGTCAACAGTTCTGAGTGTGGTCCCAGACTAAGAAATGGCATTACCATCCTAGGGGGTACTTAACAGAAATGCAAATTCTCAGGTCTCACCCCAGATTTATTGAATCTAAAACTCTGGTGATGGGGGCCCACTGAATGTTTCTTAACTAGTCCTCCAGGTGGGTCTGATGTAACTAAAGTTTGAGAACTACTAGGATAAATAGCCTGGCTTCCAGTTTGGGGGAGGGTAGCCTTTTGTCTACCATCCCTACATCAATTCTGTCATCTTTGCTCCATTCTCTGTGTAGCAATATAAATGATGTTCTAAAATATAAATTGGCTCATGTTACTACTCAAAACCTATTTGGGGTTTCCCATTGCTGGCAGAATAAAATCAAACTTCTTCCCATGACCCATAAGCTCCTAATATGATCATGCCCCTGCTTACCTGTACACTTCTAAATACTACTGTCACCCTTGCTCACTTCACTATAGCTACAGCAGTCACCGTTTGTTTTGGTTCTTCTAATATGCCAGCTAGCTCTGTTCTATGATTGTCTTTCTCCTGCTCTCCCAGTTCCATCATGTCTCTTAAGATCTCAACTCAGGCCTCATCTCTCCTGTGAGGCCTCTCTAGTTATTCCCACTATTTTTAACTGGTTAACTGGTTTATTTTCTTCAGCTATTTGATTCTTAAACATCTGAGGTTGCCTTGTTTATGTCCCCTGCCCCTCCCTCTCTCTCTCTCTTTCTTTCTCTCTCTCTCACTGGTTTTTATTCGTGAGAACAAGGGTCTTTGTGAATATAACTGTTAGGGTCGTCAAAGGAGGGATGCACGAGGCCAAAAGGGATAAAGAATTATAATTTATTATTACATCTGCTAGCAGAAGGGCTGAGGCCAAACCAGCGTCAGCGGGGTAGAGGAAGGGGAACAGGATATTTATGTCTCTTGTAAAGGTCAGTCAGAGCAATGGGTTGGATCAGGTGCAGGTGGACACCAGGTGGAGGCGGTCACTGGAAACTGGGTGAGGCGGTTTGCTGGAAGTCGAAGGCCATTAATCATGAAACCTATAATGAGAATAATAGGACAATTGCTGGGAGGGGTGAGAGCCCCAAGCAGAGCATAATGGAGCTTCCAGGGAGGGGTGAGAGCCCCAAGCAGAGCATAATGGAGTGCAAGAATGTGCCTAACAATAATCACGAGAAAGAGGACTTGGTATTTTTTTCATTAATTAGTGCTTGCCACCTAAAAGAGTGCCTGGCACATTATAGATATTCAAGTTTTATATTTTTTATAAACTACATTTTTATAAGTTTATGTTCTTTCAATGAGTAAATTAACTTTTTCCTTTGCTGTATATTCATCATACAATCACATGGAGTTATGAAATCTAAGATTTAAATTATATTCTCTAGTGATTTTGATCAGTATTTCATATTTCTCTAAATTTTTTGTTTAAAAATTTTTAAAAGAGATTTTTTGTTTTTGTTTGTTGAAATAGATTTTCAGCAAAAATGTATACAGTGAAAAAAATAGCAAAAAGATTATCGATATAACTTAATTATGCCTATTTGAAATGAGTAAATGTTTTCTCAAGCACACTCTTAGAAAGTTTTAAAAATTGGACATTTCTTTCTTTTTAAAAAAATATATTTTTAATTTCAGAGAGGAAGGGAGAGGGAGAAAGAGAAACTTCAATGATGACAGAGAATCATTGATTGGTTACCTTCCTGCACACCCAGATAGCAGAGCCCACAATCCAGGCATATGCCCTGATCAGAAATCAAACCATGGCCTCCTGGTTCATAGGTTGACGTTCAACCACTGAACTGCAGCGGCCAGGCCTGACTGCATTATTTTTTAACAGGTTATGTCGCTTAAAAAAGAAAGCACAGGCAGAAGCAAATGCCACAGCAATCAGTAATCTGTTGCCATTTATGGAATACGAAGTCCATACTCAGCTAATGAATAAACTAAAACTCAAAGGAATGAATGCTTTATTTGGACTGAGAATTCAGATCACAGTGGGTGAAAATATGTTGATGGGCTTAGCGGTAAGTTTGCATGTTTTGTTTTTGTTTTTCAATTCCTGTAGTTGTAGTGAATTCTGTTGTAAGTGATTCAAAGAGTCTTTTTAAAAGACTTACCTAAAGAAACTGGCATCAAGACTTTTAAGGGTTGGAGACATAAGAATGAACAGATCTGGTGATAGGCTTTCAAATATTTTATTTTTAATTATAAAATTATTATTTAAAATTAAATTAATAAATTATCACATAAAATATTGATTGATTGATATTTATGTTATCATTATATATTTATATTCTGCCCATAACCTCAGCAGTCAGATTTCTAAAAATTATCATGTGCAGCTTGTTTAGTAAGTTGAGCACCATTGTACTGGGCTTTACTATTGTTTGTACGTTGCTAAAACAGGGCTTTTCCTGCTTGGAATTGTTGAGATTTGGGGCTGGATAACTCTTTGTTGTAGTGGATTGTCACTTTCATTGTAGGATAGTTAGCAGCATCCCTGGCCTCTGCTGACTAGAAGCTAATAACTTTCCTCCACTGTGACAACAAAAAATGTGTCCAGACATTACCAGATGTCCTTTAGGGGGCAAAATCACTCCTGAAAGGAGGGTGGTGAGGAGGCCGGTGGCGGAGCGGGGGGGGGGGGGGAGAACTAAAAGAATTGTTAGTTTTAATGGAGAAAGTAAAGCAATACCCATGAGACACTGCCTACTATTGGACAGAAAATTATATTCTACTAGAGGCCTGGTGCACAAAATTAGTTAATGGGGGCGGGTGGTAGTGGAGGTCCCCTCAGCCCAGCCTGTACCCTCTCCAATCTGGGACCCCTTGGGGGATGTCCAACTGCCGGTTTAGGCCCGATCCCCTAAACCGGCAGTCAGACATCCCTCTCACAATCTGGGACAGCTGGCTCCTAACTGCTCACCTGCCTGCCTACCTGATCGCCCCTAACTGCCCCCCCCCCGCCAGCCTGATCACCCCTAACCACCTCTGCCTGCCGGCCTTGTCACCCCTAACTGCCCCTCCCACCAACCTGGTCGCCCCTTACTGCCCCCCCCCATTGGCCTGGTCACCCCCAACTGACCCCCCTACTGGCCTGGTCATCCCTTACTGCCCCCCCTGCCAGCCTGGTCACCCCCAACTGCCCCCCCTGCAGGCCTGGTTGCCCCATGCAGCCTGCTGTTCAGTCGTTTGGTCGTCCTTCACTAACCCCCCTGCTGGCCTGGTCGCCCCACACAGTCTGCTGTTTAGTTGTTTGGTCATCCCTCACCAATCCCCCTGCCGGCTTTGTCGCCCCACGCAGCCTGCTGTTCGGTCATCCATCCAGTTGTTTAGGTTGTGACAGCCCCTGGCTTTTTATATATTAGGATTATAAATGTAACATTTGTGGTCAGAAGACAGTAGAATATGCAATAAGATGTGTTTCTTAAGTACTGATAAATTGTGAGGCAGTGGAAAGCTCTTTATCTCAACTTCATGTTTATCTTTGCTTGTTAGAAAACAAGTTCTGTCTAGAAAAGCTGTAATGAGCATAGCTGCCTTTATAAATATCCTGAGATCCAGAGAACTAGTTACCTGTGAAATACATATTGATTAGATGGAATCTGAGCAATAATGCTTATGGAAATGCTCTCATACGCAAGATATTTTGATAGCCAGAATTTTATGTCATTGGTACTTTTAAATTTGGAATTCTCTACCATCTTTTTGAGACATGCATAGAAATTTTACTTAAGAAATTGATGGAACTTGGATTCCTTTTTTCAGTATGCATTTGTGCATAAAATGATAAGTTGTTTCTTCATCCACTTTTCTATAAGAGCAAATATGGAAATTTCTGTATGTAGGATACAATTTTGTAATGATTAATTATGTAATCACAAATTTTAACAATAGGAATTTGTAGTGATTAATGAAAATAATCTGATTTATATTCAAATACTTGATAGCTTAACTTGGGGGGAAAAGTATCCATTATAATCCATTCATCTAAAAACTCACACACTTAGCCAGGACTTAACAAACAAAACTGTAGTTACTGGTGGGCATCTATAGGAACTAAGAACTTGATTTGTATTCAAAGGTTTAAGAAATACTATGCCAAATGTATCAAATACTTCCTGTGGTTGAACCCCAGGAAACTATTATGTGATCCTGGTATAATTCTTCAATACCGGCCTCAAATACTGCCTTTTCTAATTTTTACTAATCTTTTCTTTCTTGGGCACATTTAGTGATATCATAGCTGTTTGAGATTTGGATCTTTGTATTTTTAGCTTGTGCACTCAAGGTCCCAAGAGTAGCTTCCATGGTAGTGAACCTCTGATGAGTGTTATTGGGTGTCTGGCACCGTGTTATTCCAGAAGAAATGTAATATTATCTTTACTTTGCATGAGGAGAAATGTATGCTGTGATAGGTTGAAACTTGTCCAAAGTGATATGGTTACATGTACTGGAACTGGGTTTCAAACCTGGGACTGTCTAGTTCTAGAGTCTTTGTCTTCTCAACTATTCTAGGCCATTGCCTCATTAGCCATTGCAGTTAATATTAGAAGTGGTACAGTAAAGCTTCATGTGGCACAGAGAATATTCTGAGATTGAGCATCAGAAACTGGATCATAGGTGCAGTCATGGACACTAATGAACAAACCATGAGGGAGAGCTTCTGAGGATCAGTTTCATCTACTGCCCGGGTTGCAGGCTCGGTCCCCAGTGGGGGGCCTGCAGGAGACAGCTGGTCATGATTCTCTCTCATCATTTTGATGTTTCTATTTCTCTCTCCCTCTCCCTTCCTCTCTGAAATCAATAAAAATATATATTAAAAAAAAAAAAAAGAAAAACGACTTTAAATATAATACTAGAGGCCCGGTGCATGAAATTCGTGCACTGGGGGGGGCGTGTCCCTCAACCTGGCCTGTGCCCTCTCTCAGTCCGGGAGCCCTTGGGGGATGTCTGACTGCTGGCTTTGGGGGGACGGGCCTAAGCTGGCAGTTGGACATCCTTAGTGCTGCTGCGGAGGCAGGAGAGGCTCCTGCCACTGCTGCTGTGCTCACCAGCCATAAGCCCAGCTTCTGGCTAAGTGGCGCTCCCACTGCGGGATCAGGCTGAAACCGGCTCTCGACATTCCCCAAGGGGTTCCAGATTGCGAGAGGGTGCAGGCCAGGCCAAGGGACCCCACTGGTGCATGATTGGGAACAGGGAGAGATGTGGGAGGTTGGCCATCCAGGGAGGGACCACAGTAGGGCTCCAGGGCGTGTTCAGCCTGTCTTACTCAGTCCCAATCGGCTGGACCCCAGCAGCAATCTAAACTACTAGTCAGAGCATCTTCCCCTTCGTGCACATCAGAATGACTGGTTGACAGGTCGACTGTCTGCCCCCAGTGGTCAGTGCATGTCCTAGTGAGCAGTTGAGTGGCCCTAGCATATCATTAGCATATTATGCTTTGACTGGTTGAATGGCTGACCGGTTGACCAGACACTTAGCATATCAGGCTTTCATTATATAGGATTACATGCACTAAACATTAATATTTCAAGGAAAAAAGATTTTAAATCCTATATAATAAAAGGGTAATATGAAAATTTACCCTAATGGCAGAACTACTGGGAATAACCGGTCGCTGTGATGCACACTGACCACCAGGGGGCAGGCCCGGTTGAGGGACCGCCACCTGAGTGCATGAATTTTCATGCACCGGGCCTCTAGTATAATAATATTACCAAAACTGTACTAACATAGTATAATATCACAAAAGTTGTAGGCAATATTAAAAATCAGCAAATAACAGGATTACTTCTGTTATATTCTAAAATATTTTTTTCTCTTGACTCTATTTTTGTTCATCAGTTTATGTTGTTCATTATATTCCACAAATGAGTGAGATCATGTGATATTTATCTTTCTCTGACTAGCTTATTTTGCTTAGCATAATGCTCTCCAGGTCCATCCATGCTTTTCCTTCTTGATAATTATGGAGGTAGCATGGTTTAGTGAAAAGTTCTTGGGTTTGGAGAAACAGATTCAAGTCTCTTTTTCACATTTATTGACAGTGTGATCTTGAGTAAGTTCCCTATTCTTTCTGCACTTTAGTATCTTTACTTTCTTTGCAAAGTTTCCCTTTTTTGCCACAGAAAAGGTCAATTATCTACTTATTGATGAAAAACTTACTTTTAACAACTTTTATATCCTATATAATAAAAGGGTAATATGCAAATTGACCCTAACAGCAGAAGGACCAGAATAACTGCTTGACCAGTCACTATGAGGCGCACTGACCACTTCTCTGTCCCTTTCCCTGGCCAGCAGGCTCTGATTGCCCAATGGCAAACAGAGAACTGGGGTGGATGGCGGCAGGGGGCAGGGCCAGGAAGCAGGCGGAATGGCAGACCTCTTGGTCCCTCCCCCTGGCTGGCAGGATCCTACAGCCTGACGGCAAACAGGGAACCGGGGTGGTTTTTGGGGGACATGGTGGCACCAGACCAAGGCTCCCGCCCTGCTGGTCACTGCACACACAGAGGGCTACCAGTGGTGGGGGCAGGTCTAGAAAGTGGGTGGGAATGGCCAACCTCTCAGTCCCTTCCCCCGGCCGTCATGCTCCGATGGCTAATGGGGAACCAGGGGTGGGTGGCGGGGCTGGCTGTGGGCAGCTGGGGAAGGGCAGGCCTAGGGACCGTACCTGTGCAGGAATGTCGTGCTCCAGGCCTCCAGTGTGTGTGTGTGTGTGTGTGTGTGTGTGTGTGTGTGTGTGTATGTATTTTAGAGAGAGAGATAAATATTCATGTGAGAGAAAAGCATCGATTGGTTGCCTCCTGTAGGCCCTTTGACCAGAGGTTGAAACTGCAGCCTGGGTATGTGCCCTGACAGGGAATTGAACCTGTGACCTTTAGGTGCACTGGACGATGCTCAACCAACTGAGCCACACTAGCCAGGGCTACTTTTAACAACTTTTTATCTTTTTTTCCTAAACTTTTTCAAAGCAATTAATTTCTTGCAACCATAGGTAAAAGTTTTATAGTACAGTTGGGGTATACAGTGAAAAGTAAGTCCTCCTAAACCATCTACCCCAGGTTCTCAACAGAAGCAGCCAACCCCTGTTCCCAGTTATGTTTTGCTGTGCTTGTCTACCTATGTCCTGTGCATCCATTGGTGCTAATTATCTTTCTCCTACTGGGCAAAGACCACATTCCTAAATATGAAAACTTAAGGGCTGTTGTCCTACAGATATTTTTAAAGATTATTTCCCCATTATTTTTACAAGTCGGCCACAGGTGTATATTTAGCAGCATTACCAACGCCTGGTGGAATTCAGATCGCTGGGAAGACTCCTAATGATGGCTCCTACGAACAGCATGTATCTCATATGCAAAAGAAGATAAATGACACGATCGCTAAGAATAAAGAGTTATATGAAATAAATCCTCCAGTAAGTAAACTAAGTCTACATTGTGGATATATAAGTTATTGTTTAGCTGTTAGTATATTTTTAGGTTATCTTACTTTGGACATTAAAGACTTTTTTTTTGACTGTTTAGATATGTTCTCCTCATTACTCATTCTTTTCCCTCCCTTTACACCTATGCTTAAATGTCTTCTTTTTAGGGAGGCTCACTCTGACCACCCTATTTAAGAATTGTAACTCTCTTATTAATTTTTGGTACTTCCTATCCCCCTTTCTTATCTATTGTTTGTTACTGCCAGTAGAATCAAGCTCTATCAGGACTGTATCCCTAATGCCTAGAACAGTTCCTTCTGGTATTTTTTTTATAAATACTTATTGAATAGTTAAATAGCTTAAAATCTTCTTTTTTTTAAATAAAAATTACTTACCGATGGTAAAGTGTGAAAGAATAGAGATTTTTTTTAGTTTGGTGTTTTTCTTACATTTTTTCTACCAGTCATTTCCATAGTCAGTCTTTTCACCAACTTTGCAGTCAGTATCACAATGCCTCCTACTCTACAGATGTCTTATAGATTTAATCTGAATTGAAAGATGTGTTGAAGTAGGAGTGAAACTTTGTTTTTATAAGTCTCTGATGATGAAGTATTTCTGTAAAAGGTAAATGTTTAGATAACATTATTTTTATTATATTTTATATATGCTATTGAATTTTGGTTAGTCTACTGGAACAGTACATCTGAATTCCAGCTTCAAACTTAAAGCTTTCTAGCAAGGTTATTAAACTGGGAGGAATTTTAAGGACATGACTAGAGTTACACAGTTCAGTGTGGTAGACACTGTTCACATGTGGCTATTAAGCACTTGATATGTGGCTAGTCTGAATTGAGATGTGCTGTTGGTATAAAATATACCAGTACATTGGATTTTGAAGATTTAGTAAATGAAAAAGAATATAAAATATCTTATGGATTCTTTTGATATTGGTTACATGTTTCATTTGTATCTTTTTATATTGTTACCTATGAAGCTTGCTTTATATTTCTATTGAGCAGTGTTGATAGAGTTTCTTTAAATTCATTGAAAATGTTACCGTGTTAATATATTTACTTACATAGCCTTTGTAAAAACTTTCTGCAAAATGCTTTATTGACTGCTTGTTTTCTGTAATTAGTTTTTTTATAATTATATTTTGATATTTAAACATCTACTAGTAGTATTTATTCCTGTTGGGAAGAATGATTTGCAAAGACATATGTGATGATTCCATATATGAATTGTAATGATATGAGCTGAACTTTCACGTAACAGTATTTATCAACTCTACTTCCATCCTCACCTCCCATAGGACCTCTTCCATTGTGTTTCTACTGTATCTGTATTTGCTTCTGTCATGGTGCCTGTTACATTTTAGTGCACTTAGTTTTACATGTCTCTTTTCCTTTACTGTAATAAAAGCCCCTTGAAGACAGAGACATATTTAGAGAATGTGAATTAAGTTACTTTATCTATTCAATAAATATTTATGAGCTACCGTTTAGTATTGCATTTTAGAGGAGGGAGAAAGTCTTTCTTTTTAAAATATGTTTTTATTGATTTTTTTTAGAGAGAGAGGGAGGGAGAGGGAGAGGGATAGACAGAAACATCGATGAAAGACAAACATGGATCGGCTGCCTCATGCACGCCCCCTACTGGGGATCAAGCCTGCAACTTGAGCATATACTCTGACCAGGAATCAACCGGGGACTTCTTGCTTCATGGGCTGATGCTCAACAACTGAGCCACACTGGCTGGGTGGGAATAAATCTTTTATGAATTTAAAAATTTCAGCATATATGGATTTCATATGTTGAATATGACTATTTCTACAAAAGGACTAATCAATTTATGAGTATTCTACTATGACTTTCCTTATTTCAATACTTGGTACATTCTGGTCGTTTTGCTTAACCTCTCAGAATTTTGAAAAAGTCAGTGTACAAGGCCATTACTCATATTACAGTTTTGTGTTTTCAATTTTCTAAAACAATGTATGCCCACCCTGAAAATGTGTTCCGCATCTTAGAAAGGTAGCTCCAGCTGAAGTTGTAGGGAGCAGTTATAGGGTTAAGCCTCGGACTGACTTGCTGGCAAAGCCGCAAACAAGTCCCAGCTTAGAGGGCACAGCCCTTTTGGCATAATTAAGTTGATCTTGTGACTGCTCCCTAGATCTTTCCTGGGTAGCTAATGGGCGGTGGGAGGTGCAGCAAGTGCTGCCAAAACAAGTGAAATTCACAAGAACATTGTAAATTACCTTGTTTGTCTCTGACTATAAAATAAAGGCTCAGCTTGCAGTCTGGATCTGTTCTGTGGTCTCAGTCACGCACAGAAGATCCACCTACACCCAGCTTATTCTCTTTGTCTGTCTTTTCTTCATCCTTTGCCGGCCCTCTCTCAGGCTCTCCGAACCCTTGGCTGTGCTGGCGTGGCACAGAAGTGAGTGCTGTTGTTTAATTTTTTTCTCAATACCTTGAGAAACTTTAAAAAATTTTATTAAATTGATTGGGGTGACATTGGTCAGCATGAACAAATATAGGTTTCATGTGTGGATTTCTATATTACAAGATCTGTGTATTGTACCGTGTGCTCACCACCCAAGTCAAATCTCCTGTCACCTCATATCAGGACCACCTTCTGCCCCCAACCCCTTCCCTCTGGTTGTTTGTGTTCACAAGTTTCAGTTTTATATCCCACGTCTTACTGAAATTATATGGTTCTTAGTTTTTTCTGTCTTATTTCACTTAGCATAATGTTCTCAAGATCCATCCATGTTGCTAAGAAAAACATTTTTAATGCAAAGGTGTAGTACCACTTAACTGGAGATAACTCAGTCAACCAGAGTATCAAAATGAGGTGCCAAACTTTTATTTGGAATTAACAGCACCAGTGGTGAAACCTCATTATGAATCTAAGATATATTCAATTTCAGATAGTTACATTTATTTCATCCATACAATAAAGAGAGGCATAACTAAATTTTAAACTACTATAAAATTATAAAATGAAGGATAGTTTCAATATTGCATTCAGGGTCAAAAGAACTGATCTAGACAAGTTCATCACTTACTAGTTTGCAAAAGCCCAGGCAAACTACTCTACTTCTGAACTGCACCTCTTTCTCATTTTGTATTCATTGTAATAGGCACCCTGTCAAATTTATATAGGGCAGGTTAATTTGGAGTGCAAGCAAAATAAATGGATGTGAAAGTACTCCATAGATAGCTGTGTTATGAAACTGTGGTGGTAATCTTATGTAACTTATGCGCTAGTGATGAACATTTAAAATTAGCCTTTTGAAAAGCTTTTTGTTATCCCTTTTTTCTTTTTTAAAAAAAGATGCGTCTGTTGCACTAATAATAAGCTATGTCTTTTGCATTTGTGCTCACATATCCACGTTCTCCTGATAATACTTGTTGCCAACAGATATTTAGAACCTCTGGTTAGCTCTGATATTTGGCTATGTAATAGGAAAAAGCTGATTAAATCATACAGGATTGCATCTTACACTGACCTCAAAAAGATCATTTTTGTAACTACCAAAGTTTATTTAGCTTAATAAGTAGTAAATCAAATACATGTGCAATATGTGCACTACGTATACATACATACATCTGTGATATTCCTCATTTTACTGTGTGGAGCTATGAAAAATTACCACTGGATAAGAAAAGATATAAAGAGTAGAATCATATTTAGAGGCACAAATCTTTAATTCTTTGTGGACTGTTAGGACTTTTAAATGCTGTGCAGAAAATACCTTCTAAGCTGGAAGGACGGCCAGTTCCCTACTCATTGTAGTTTTCTCTCTCTGCAGTAGATGTCAGTAATGCCTTGCCATGTCTGTCTTTGAATTAGCCTGTTGTTACCAATTAAAGAAAATATCCGTATGCATCCCTATAAAAAGTTAGTCATGAAGTTTATAATTAAATATACACTTTAAATATTTTTTGTAGACTTCCCCCAAAGGTAGTTGTCTATAATTATAAAAATTTAAAACCAAACTAAATTATGCAAATATCAAATCATTGTGTTATACACTTGAAACTAACATAATGTTATACGTCAATTATACTTCAATTAAAAAAAAAAGGAAAAAACTGAAAATTATGGTCTTGTGTAATATAAAGCAATTATATATATATATTTTAGGAGATATCTGAAGAGATTATAGGATCACCCATCCCAGAACCTCGACAACGCTCAAGACTCTTAAGATCTCAATCAGAAAGTTCTGATGAAGTTGCAGAACTGGACCTTTCACATGGGAAAAAAGATGCTTTTGTTTTGGAGGTATTATTGCATTGGAGTAATTTCTTCAAGTTTTTAGATGTGTAATTTTACAATCATACTTGATGTGATTCTTTTGTATCATTACAACTGTTACAAATATAAAAAGTATAATATGTAAATATTACAATAAACCTGAGAATTTCAGAACTTAGTAATATATTTTTGTTCAATATCAGAAGACCAATAACAATAATGCAGGTGGTTCTAGAAAAATTTATGTATGGGTTGAAATAAAATTAAAATAATATTAACTCTTGGAGCTATTTATTGTAAACTTGAGTGAATTTAAATAAGAAATTAATGTGCTATTTTTCCACTTACTAGAATTCCCTGCTTTATATGTTGTAACATTTTACTATAGTTACAACATTTTTACATGTAATAATATGGGCACTGTGAATTCTGAATGTAGTGTTTTCTTGTTGAATTCAGAAGATATCACTGAACTTTCATTATTAAAAATATACTCAGAACTAGCTTTTCTGGAGGATAAAAGTGGTACAAAAGGTTCAGGGAGCCTCGTCTCTCACAAATTTGCTCCCCCTGCCCTCTCTAGAATGGTTAGCTTTGAAAGAGATGGAGTCCTTTGAAATCGAAGGAAAGGAAAATAAATGAGGAGGTTCAGAAATGTCCTGGTAAGGTGCCTGTTGAAAGAAAAAGTCAGGTGCCTTGATCTCAGTGAAGCAGGAAGGTGATGGTAGAATTGTATTGGAATGGGATTGGAGTTCTGAAGAGTCTAGAACAGTGCCTGAGAGTGTGATCAGGATGTCAGCTGTGGGAGATGCACAAGGCTTAACCTGAGGTAAGAGAGTTAATTTGTAGAAAACTCAATCTATGGATTTGTGCTTTTTTCTCATCTTTTTTTTACTGTCTGAGAATGGAAAAATCATGGGAGTTGGTAAAGAATATGTCAGGTTAAGGAGGTAAAGGGATCCAGGGTACTGTTTAGAGCAGTGCTACTCAAAGTGGGCTGTGACTACCTGTGATGTTAGCACTCTCTGGAAGTTTGTAAGAAATACAAATTCTGGGGATCTTAATTCAGACTTTGTAAATGAAAATTTCATGGTGGGGCCAAGGAATCTGTTTAACAAACTCTCCAGGTGAGTCTTAGCATTACCTGAAGTTTGATCTGGAGCATCATTGATACTTCTCATCCTGGGATCCTGACTAAACAATGAACAGAAGTGCTTCAAATGTGAGCAGAAGATGGGGGGACAAGGTATAGATTCAGTGAGAGAAAGGGCAAAAGGATAGGGGATTGTAGTTGGAGAATGCTTGAATCTGGGTGTGGAATGGTTTGGGGAACAGTGTTGAGGTATAGCCATGACCGAGGTAGCTAAGGTCAAGTGGGAGTGAAAGTGGTTCTGGAAGTCACAGGGGAGATGTGAGTGGAAGCATAGAGTGTGTGAGGCAGGACTTAGACCCCTGATGTACAGATGAATTCAGTATATGTCTAGTTGCACAGTTTCACTCTTTATTATTCACAATGGAAAATAGTGATATAAGAAAAATAGGATTATACTTAATTTGTTAGGCATGCCTTTAAATTTATCCCTACATAATTTTATTTTAAAGCAATTGTGTCTTTAGTAAAAAAAAATTTTTTAATTGCACTATATTTATTTAAACAATTAGAGATAATTTTTGCTTATGGTACCTTCTTTTGAAACATGCCCTCTGAAAGGATTGAGAAAAGGCTTGTTAAAAGAAAAAACTAATTATACTTACAAATTATTTCACTTGGAAGTATTTATAATTATTACTGTAGAGAAATATACCAATATTTAAAAAGAATTTCAAGTTTTATATTTTAATTTAGGGAAAAGGTTCTTTTTTGACTCTTATGTTTTTTATTTAGTAAAATAAAATTTAAATTGAAATGATTATATATTTATTACTTATGTAATAGTTTAAGTCTTTCTATTTTCAGATTGATGACACAGATGCTATGGAAGATGTACATTCTCTCCTTACTGATGTTCCTCCTCCTTCAGGTAAACAAAAAATTACCTTTGAGATGAGACTGTCTTTTTTTTGCACATTAGTATTTTAGTTCATAATTATTAAGGTGCTAACTTTATTTTAGAGGCTTTATCAGTGTCACACCTTGTCATGTGCTTTGCTGCTCCAAGGTGGAAAACAGGTTTAAAATATTTATGTTAGAACTTAGATGAACTGATTTTTAATCCTTTTAAGATTACACATTTTTTAAAAAGTGGTAATTAGTTAAGATGGTCTAACATTTTAGAAAAGAATGAATGGTTCTTATAGTTAGAATGACATATAATAATTGAAACAGGTTATTCTTAACACAAAAATAAATGAAATATCATATTTTAACTATAATTTATTTTGACAGGCTTTTATAGTTGCAATACAGAAATTATGCCCGGCATAAATAATTGGACATCTGAAATACAGGTGAATCTTGCATTTTTAATTTTAAATAAATACAACAGAAGTGATTTTAGCAAGTCCCTTCTTAATATATGTTTTCTTTTGCACCTCCTTACTGCAATTAAAATGTTACCCTTTTTTCATACCACATTAGTTATTATTGTTCATTATTGGCAGTTTTATTGTTATAGTGATTAGTTAAAGTAATAAAATGCCTCACAATCATATCTCCCCATATTTAGATGTTCACATCAGTAAGAGTAATCCGATTAAGCAGCCTTAACCTGACTAATCAAGCCCTCAATAAGAACTTTAATGATCTCTGTGAAAATTTGCTCAAGGTAGGTACCTTCTGACTAACTATATTTTAGTTAAAACTCTTAAGAATCATGAAATTGAAAATGTGTACATATTGTCTGGAATACCTTACACAGTTATGGGCTGAATTATTTTTATCTATATATCAACTTAGCTCTGCCATCAGATAAAATGCTGAAGTCCTGTTTATCTTAATATACCATATTATAAAAGAAATATATTTTAAGTTATCTCATAGCTTTAAACTTCATAAAAATCTATTGTGTGTATGTAAATTTAAAATACCTTTTTCTTATATTATTTTTTATGACATTGATAGATATGATTAAACCTTATTGTCTGCCATAATATTAAAAACTAGAGGCCCAGTGCACAAAATTAGTGCACTGGAGTGTGGGGGAGTCCCTCAGCCCAGCCTGTGCCCTCTCACAGTCTTGGAGCCCCGACATCGATTGCCTTCAGAGGGAGGCCCCACCCACCTGGCCAAGACTCCACTATGGATCACCCCCACAGAAGAGGCCCAGGCTACCTGCCGCAGCACTGCTGGCCAGGTAGCCTGGGTCTCCCTCTTTGGGGAAATCGATCGCGGGGCTCTGGGATGGATAGCCCCAAAGTGGTAGGCCCTGCTTACTCAGCCGGGGCTCTGCGATGGATCGTCCCCCCAGAGGGAGGCCCCACCCACCTACCACAGCCCGCCAGTTGGTGGCCTGGGTCTCCCTCTTTGGGGCATTCGTGGAGCCTCCCTGATTGATTACCCCACTGGCTGGTGGTCTGGGCCTGCCTCTGCGGGGCAATCATGGGGCAAGGGCCGGGCCCCCAACCAATCACATCACACCTGCCTTGGCTGGCCTGGCGCTAGTGGGTGTCATAGCGTGGTCATCCGGACGGTTGTTCCACTGATCGGCTGTTTGGTCAATTTGCATATTATGCTTTTATTATTATAGACTAGAGGCCCAATGCATGAAATTTGTGCAAGGGCCTTGGCCCTGGCCCCCTCCCACTGTGACTTTGTCGGGAAGGAAGGATGTCCAGAAAGACATCTGGTCTAATTAGCATATTACGCTTTTATTATTTTAGATGGATTCTTAATGTGAGGATAAACAAAACAGAATTGGACCAGCTTTGTTTTAATCCTTTAAACTTTCCATTTGCCATAATGTGCATTAAAATGTCAGTTTTTGTAAATTTTTAAATGAAAAGAAATGACATTGCTAATATTTTCTATTGTATAGAGCCTGTATTTTAAACTACGGTCTATGATCCCCTGCTGCCTTTGTCATGTAAATTTTACAGTATCTCTTCCTGAAGATGAATTAATTCAGGTAATTAAGATTCAGTCTATTATTAAAGATTTCTAGCTTTTATCTGATCTGTTAATAATGCAATTTCTCCAGTCCCCATCCGTTAGACAAAGTTCTTGAACTCTTTCTGGAATATCTGTTTAGGTGTACATTTTGGGCTTAGTTATAGTTTGAATATCTGAGCTGATATATAATTCTCTGAGAATTTTAACCAGAATTAGAAGTGAGAATCTTAACCAGGAAAGGCAAATTAGCCGATTAGTGTAAGTAGTTCATGGTACTGAGTAATAAGTGTAAGAAACTTATATTGACAATGATTATTTTGCTAATCTTACTGTTTCTGTGATTTTAGGTTACAGTCACAGCCGTTGCAATAACTTTTGACAAAAATCAGGCTTTACAGACGACAAAAACACAGGTTGAAAAGTCATTGCAAAGAGGTAAATCTGTGATGAGTGGGATCATAGTTCATGTTTGTCTACATGATAGTTTAGTGATAAAATATAGAGGATAGTAGAATAAATAAATGAATTGTTTCTTGAAGAGAATCTGCCACTTTTTGCTTATCAAAGTAACGGTGTAGATAAGCATATGGCTGATTTGATACTTTTATACATGAAAAGGTGGTGGACTGGTATTTACATAGAGATACTGTTGTTTTATAGATTTAAATTGTAGCATATTAATTCTGCAGTAACTTAGAGGCTCCTATCCTAGTAGCTCTAAGGAGGTCCTCAAGGCATTTGGAAACTACTGATGTAGTAAGCATCACATGTTTTTCTTAGGAAAAGTCCCATAGTAGTCAACAGATTCTCAGAGTTGTCATTTTACCCAGTAAAATTTAGAAAGTATCATTCTTTTTTGTTTTGTTAGGTGTTAAAAGTACGGTTTTGTTTTCTTATTTATTTTTTATTGTATTTTTTTAAAAAAAATACGTTTTTATTGCTTTTACAGAGGAAAGCAGAGGGAGAGAGAAATAGAAACAGCAATGATGAGAGAATAATTGATTGGCTGCCTCCTGCATGCCCCCTACTAGAGATCTAGAGATCAAGCCCACAACCAGGGCAGGTGCCCTGACCAGAAATCGAACTATGGTATCCTGCTTCCATGGGTTGACGCTCAACCACTGAGCCACACTGGCCCACCATATTTTGACAGTATTGCAGATGTCTCCCATTTTCTCCCTTTTTGCCCCTCTCCACCCAAGGCCCACCCTATGTCAGGCCGTCCCCATACTATTATCTATGTTCATTTGGTTAATCTCTTCCTGTCTCACCTCCCAACCCCTGCTGAGGTCTGTTATTCTGTTCCATGCATCTGTACCTCTGGACCTATTTCGTTCATTAGATTCCACATGTAAGTGAGATCATGTGATATTTGTCTTTCTCTACCTGGCTTATATAGCTTAGCATAGTAGTCTCCAGGTCCAACCATGCTATCTCAAAGGGTAAGAGATCCTTCTTTTTACTGCTGCATAGTATTCCATGGTGTAAATATACCACAGCTTTTTTTTATCCCTTCATCTACTAATGGGCACTTGGGCTATTTCCAGATAACACTGCTATGAACCTAAGGATACTTACATTCTTTCCGATTGGTGTTTCAGGATTCTTAGAATATATTCCCAGAAGTGGATCGCTGTGTCAAAAGGCAGTTTGACCTTTAATTTTTTGAGGAAACTCCACACTGTTTTCCATAGTGGCTACACCAGTTTGCATTTGCACCAGCAGTGCACTAGGGTTCCCTTTTCTCATTATCCTTGCCAGCACTTGTTTGTTGATTTATTGATGGTAGCCATTCTGGCAGGTGTGAGGTGATACCTCACTGTAGTTCTAATTTACATCTCTCTGATGATTAGTAGTGGTGAACATTTTTTTATGTGTTTATTGGCCATCTGTATGTCCTCTTCGTAGAAGTGTCTATTCAGGTCTTTTGTCCATTTTTAATTGAATTATCCTGGTGTTGAGTTGTATGAGTTCTTTGTTTTTTTTTTTTTTTTAAATATATTTTATTGATTTTTTTACAGAGAGGAAGGAAGAGGGATAGAGAGTTAGAAACATCGATGAGAGAGAAACATCGATCAGCTGCCTCCTGCACACCCCCTTCTGGGGATGTGCCCGCAACCCAGGTACATGCCCTTGACCGGAATCGAACCCAGGACCCTTCAGTCCGCAGGCCGACGCTCTATCCACTGAGCCAAACCGGTTTCGGCGAGTTCTTTGTATAATTTGGAAATTAACCCTCTATCAGATGTATCATTGGTGAATATGTTTTCTCATACAGTAGTTTCCCTTTTCATTTTGTTGATGGTTCCTTTTGCTGTGCAGATGCTTTTTAGTTTGATGTAGTCCCCTTTGTTAATTTTTTCCTTTGTTTCCCTTACCCTGAGCAAAGTCTCAGTGAAAATACTGCTAAGTGAGATGTCTGAGATTTTACTGCCTATATTTTCTACTAGGATTTTTATGGTTTTGTGACTTACATTTAAGTCTGTTATCTATTTTAAGTTTATTCTTGTGTATGGTGTAAGTTGGTGGTCTAGTTTCATTTTTTGCATGTACCTGTTCAATTTTCCCAATATCATTTATTGAAGAGACTATCATTACTCTATTGTATGTTCTTGCCTCCTTTGTCAAAACCAATTGACCATATTGGCGTGGGTCAATTTCTGGGGTCTCTGTTCTGTTCCATTGGTCTATTTGCCTGTTTTTGTTCCAGTACCAGGCTGGGTTTTTTTTTTTTTTTTTTTAATCTTTATTATTGAAAGTATTACATATGTCCTCCTTTTCCCTGTCTCCCATTGACCTCCTCCAGGCTGCCTCCATCCCCCGCCTCAGGCCTTCACCACCCTATTGTCTGGGTCCATGGGTTATGCATATATGTATACAAGTTCTTTGGTTGATCTCCTACCCACCCACCCTCCCCTGCCTTCCCTCTGAGATCCCACAGTCTGTTCCATGCTTCTAGGACTCTGAATCTATTTTGTTCATTAGTTTATTTTAACCCCTTATCAGACATATCACTAGAATCCACATATGAGATCATAGTACTAGGTGTTTTGATTACAGTGGTTTTGTAGTATAGTTTGATATCAAGTATTGTGAGTCCTCCTACGTTATTCTTCTTTCTCAACATTGCTGTGGCTATTCGAGGTTTTTTTGTTTTTTTGTTTTTGTTCCATATAAATTTTGGAATATTCTTGATCTGTGAAATATGTCATTGATATTTTAATTGGGATTTCATTGAATCTATAAATGGCTTTGGATAGTGTGGACATTTTAATTATGTAATTCTTCAGTTCATGAACATGGTATATGCTTTCACTTGTTTGCATCTTCCTCTCTTTCCTTTTTCAGTGTTCTATAGTTTTCCATGTATAGGACTTTTACCTCATTGGTTAAGTTTATTCCTAGATACCTTATTTTTTATTGCAATGGTAAATGGGATTTTTTTTCTCTTTCTGAGAGTTCATTATTGGCGTATAAAAATGCCATCTATTTCCAGGTATTAATTTTGTATACTGCTACTTTGCCAAATTTACTTACTAAATCTAGCAATCTTTTGGTAGAGTCTTTTAGGGTTTTCTATGTGCAATATATGTCATCTGCGAATAATGATAGTTTTACTTCCTCTTTTCTAATTTGGATACATTTTATTTCTTCTTCCTGTCTGATCTCTGTGGATAGGACCTCCAGTATTATCTTGAATAAGAGTGGTGAAAACAGACATCCCTGTCTTGCTCCTGACCTTAAGGAAAATGCTTTTAGTTTTTGACCATTGAGTATGATATTATCTGTAGGTTTGTCATATATGGCCTTTATTATGTTAAGTTATGATCCCTCTATTCCCACTTTCCCGAGAGTTTTTATCAAAAATGAGTGCTGGATTTTGTCTAATGCTTTTTCTGTGTCTATTGATATGATCATATGATTTTTATTCTTCATTTTGTTTATGTGGCATATTACATTTATTGATTTGTGAATATTGAGCCATCTTTGCATTCCTGAAATAGACCCCACTTGGTCATGGTGTATGATTTTTTTAATGTATTGCTGGATCCTATTTGCTCATATTTTGTTGAGGATTTTAGCATCCACATTCATCAGGGATTTTGGCCTATAATTTTCTTTGTTTGTAGTATCTTTATCTGGTTTTGGAATTAGGATAATGCTAGCCTCATAAAAAGAGCTTGGAAGTCTTCCCTCCTCTTAAGTTTTTTAGAAGAGTTTGAGGAGGATAGGTGTTAATTCGTCTTTGAATGTTTGGTAAAACTCACCTGTGAAGCTACCAGGTCCAGGGCTATTGTTTGCTGGGAGTTTTTTGATTACTGCTTCAATTTCATTAGTTGCTATTGGCCTATTCAGGTTTTCTGATTCTTCCTGATTACATTTTAGCAGATTGTACATAGGGTTTGTCTATTTCTCCCTGGTTGCCCACTTTGTTGGCATATAGATGTTCAAAGTATTTTCTTACTATCTGTTATACCAGATTCTTAATTTTAAAAAATTAATAATAGGTTATTACTAAATAATTAGTGTTTTTCTTGCTTCCTAAGCCTCTACAGATAATGAAGAACTTCTGCAGTTTCCACTGGAACTCTGTTCAGATTCACTTCCTTCTCATCCTTTTCCACCAGCTAAAGGTTGGTTAAATAAGGGAAATGCAAACCCAAATCCTAGTTTCTAGTGTTTTTTACTTGCTTCATTATTGTAGATAATCTTAGAATCTTGAGATAAAGATTTACTCTTCATTCTTTCATTGTTATGTTCATATTCATAAAGGGGGGGAGTAATATTCTTATTTTAATTTCTCAGGTAATGTCAGCACATATTATTAAGGTAATTTTTCATATGAGACTCCATTTTTATATATCAAATGTGTTAAAGTTTTATTTTCAGAGATTTGGATTTCCCATAGTGATTTATTTGATATATTTGAAATTTATATTATGTTTGGTAATTTTTTTCAGCAACAATTAAACCTTAAAAAAATATTCATTTTGAAAATGACAACAAACTACTTATTTTCTCCAGAGGTATTTGGAGAGGTTTTGGGTGGCAGCAGTAATATGAGAAAGGAATGTGTTTTTGTCTCTTTTAGGTATCTTGGGTACAATTGAGGAACATTTTTAGGTACTTACAAGATGCTGCCATTTTTTCAAATACAAAATGATCATCTCTTAATAACAGTACATCTACTTAGATCTAACACTCTTTGGAGAAAATGGTAGTTTTTTTCATTTTTCTTCTGATTTCAGTGCAATTTTTATTATAAAATTTATAGAATTACTATACTTTACTTCATAGCATTACATAATAATAAATGTAGTTTGTGTTTTTCCTAAATGTTTTATTCTGAAAAATGGTACATCTGTTATTTAAAAAACCATTTTGACTTTTCTGATTTTTATATTTTATAATACAAGTGAAATTATTTCATGATTTCTACTTGTCAGGTATATTATCTGATATACTCACATTGCATGTATATTAATAATCTTTACTAAATCAGTGCAAAGCCTATCCATATAGATAAGTAGATCCCATCTCTTATTTTAAAGTTGGAAAAATGAGGTACTTTCAAATTCTGAACTTTCTGACATGGTAACTGTGGTCCTTTTTCCTTTTTGTCTAAATTAAAATTCTAATTTAGAACTCCATGGAGAATTTTTGCATACTTCAATTTCCTTGAAAGAATAGAGAGGAAAAATCAAATCCAAAGATAATCTGAGTTCAGCTTTATAAAATAAATATAGCTCCCAGAATAAAAAGTAGAACTGTTAAGAATCTCCCTTGAACTGACTAGACAGGATTTTTTTTAATACCTACTTTATACAGAAATGTGTATTTAATGCAGGGTTAGTTCCAAACTACTTTTAGGTATCATTTTTATTCATCCTTACCCTGAAATGTGGGGGGCTAGGGAGAAACAAAACAAAAAACGAATTAACAAAAAAGATTTCATCAATTGCTAATCTATTGGAATATATATGTGTTCTTGGGGTTCCTGTTAGCTGTATTTTACCATGTTAATAGCTACTGAGTTCTGTAAATCAAATTTAAACTCTTAAGTTTGCTTTATCTATGTTGATAACACAGTATCTGCAGTCCTTTCAAAGGTCATTATAACTAGTATTTCTTGTCATTAGTATATTTTATGTAAATTATACTGTGCGAACTGAAGAATAAGGAAAGAAGAATTTGAGTGGAATAAGTAATATCTGAACAATACCTAAAGTATTTGCAATTCAATTTAAGGAGTGTAGAGAAGGGCCATGGGTGGAGTAATAAAGCAACAGACCTGGGATCTCTTCTCAGTTCTGTTACTCAGAAGTGTGAGACTTGAGGCCAACTTAAACCTCAATTCCTCATCTGTAAAACGTGAAAGGATTAAGGTTCCCTCTAGCCTTTTAAGTTCCCTAATTCCCTGGGTTTCTGCAGTTTGTGGTCCTTCAATTAACATATTCCCATTACTAAAAACAAATCAAAAGCTAAATTATGCCTATGGTCACACTGAACTCAAAATTTTCCAAATAGCTTCTAATTAGTTAAACCAATAATTTTTAAACCGTAGTGTTTTTTCAGAGGTGCCTCATGACTTCCCAGGAGGTAGGGTGGAAAGGGAGGGAGCTGAAAAGGGTTGGGGATGTGAGGGGATAGGGCTCTGGACCCCCTACCCTGCCTCTGAACTAGAGCTGCTCCGATTCAGTGTGTTTTTGCATATCTGTTTTCTACATGTGATTTTGTTTGAAGAAAGGGTTTCAAAGTTGGGAAATAATGGAATCAGATAATTTCACCTTTATTATCATTGTCATCACCATCATCTTGTTCATAATGATCAACATCATCACAACCAGTACTAATGTGTATAAAACTTTTTATACTAAGTGCTTAACTGAAAAACCCGTGTGCTTTTCCATGAATATTGCATTTTCAAAATCATCAGTAAGCACTAAAAAGTTTATCTGTATCTGTTGTAAACAGTTTTGTAAATTGTGGTTTATGTTGCATGCTTATTTATTGTCTTTGTTCCCTCAAAGTCTTTTTAGGAGGACATGGGCTATACCAAATATATTTGAAAAAGTTATTTTAAAGAAAGTATTTTCAAATATTAGAGAATAGGATGAGTTTTGTTAAGATCCTAAAAATGTTATAATAGAGTGTTATAACAGGAATGTAGCAACTGGGCATTATAACATGAAGAGAAGGCTTTGAGTAGAGAATAAAAATATCTGGAAAAAATTAAGCATAACAATTCAGAGGAAACAGGCAGGAGAGGGCAAGGTAAGAGTGGTAGGAATAAATATTCAAAAATGTCTCTACTTTTAAAAAATATTTTTATTGATTTCAGAGAGGAAGGGAGAGATAGAAACATCAGTGATTATAGAGAATTAGTCATTGATCGGCTGCCTCCTGTACGCCCCACATTGGGGACCGAGCTCCTAACCTGGGCATGTGCCCTGACTACGAATCAGGAATTGAACCGTGACCTCCTGGTTCATGGGTCGATGCTCAACCACTGAGCTACATGAGCTGGGCTCTTCTCTCCTTTTCTGTATGCAACTCACAGAGGCTTAAAAGTCAACTACTAATACTAAGAAGTATAAGCCTCTGTGGTTTTGTTAGTTCAGTTAGCTAAGCTGATGGAGGCTTTCTTTTTTTAATTCTGAAAATTTTGGATTCTGTCACAAATAGGATAATTTGTTAAAATGTTCATTTTCTTTTATGTTGACAGAGTAGTTTTAAAAGCTAAGTTAAGCACAGTATGTTTATTAATACTTCCATCTTTTCACTTGTAGATAAACCTTTTCTTATCCTTTCATGTTATTGGAAATGAGTGCATATTATGTGAAGAAAAGATGCTGCAATTATATGTATCCTATTTCTGTGTATAGAGTAAGCCTGGGCCTGAATTGTCCATCCATGTTCAATTTTTTTCTTCCATCTTTTGTTATATTTGGTTTTGTTTCTCAAGGTAACAAAATAGTTTGAAGTATGTCTCAAATTTATGGTGGGTTCGGTGTTACCTTGCTAGTTATCTTGATTTTTCAGATTTGAAATATTAAAAGGTGCTGAGCTGAAATAATTTCTTAAAGGACACTGTCATATGAAGGTCATCCAAATATTTTGATGAATACTATGAGGATCATAGATGATGTGGCGTTGACATAAATTATTTTCATGTGAAGCTGTGTTATGAGAAAAAAGATGGCTTTAGTGAATTTTTATGCCACTTTCATAGTGTTTTTCCTAACTTAATATCTAGACTTCAGTTTTCTCAAAATAGTTTCAAGAGACTTATAAAATGATATATATAGGAAAAAAGGGATCAAATATAGTAAAAATGAGAAATCTGAGTGAATATAATTAGCGTGGAAAGTAAAAAATAAGGAACATTTTTCTCATAAACTGCATTTGATCTCAAGAATTTTAAACATGTAATTTTCATAAAAGATTAGCATATTACATTAGATGCATTTCTAAAGATATAAATCTTGAGATATTAGATACCATATTGTAGGGTTTAAGGACTTACATTAATGACAAAAGTGTATGAATTTTATCCTATTATAAATAAATTTCAAATACCTTACAAATCTAATATATAATAGGATAGTATTTTCATTAAAATTTTGAAAGTTTTAAGACTTTGAAAGGTTTGATTAAATCGATCCTAGTTTTTATATACTCTTGGATAAAACTGTATAGAGGAAAAGTTTTTATAATATCCACCTTGTTCCTGCTTTCATTTTGCTTTATGCTGGCGTGATTTCCTCACGCTCAGTGGCATAAGCTATATGCTGCCAAGATTACTCTTTTCATTAAGCAGCTGCTGATTGATGTGACAAGCATAGGCCAAAATCTGGCTTTCAATATAAAAGAAAACAAGTTGGCTTATTCCTTTAATATGTTGTACTCCATAATTAGGTATCCACATCAGAAGTTTTCTTTTTTAATCTTTACTTTTATTGTAGGTTTATAAGAATTAGTTTTTCTTTTTGTTAAATCAAATTTGATTTTAAAAGATATCTTAACTTTTTAAATTTAATGACTTCCCTCACATTATTTTAAACTAGCTATTAGAAATATGAATCTATGAAACCTTTAAAGTTAGCTTTCATTTTTTTTTCTGCCAACTATCGGTTCTGAATTCTTACAAGTCTAAATAATTCATTATACTAACTAAGTAACTTTATATATTAACAACTCATTGCATGCCTGTTTTTTCCTCTCTCTCTCTTTAAAATATATTTTGTCCCAATGACCAAATGGTATCAGCAATAGAAAGTTCTCCATTTTATTGATGACCAGGACAACCCACAGGAGATTTTTGAAAGGGAGAGATACTGAGGGGACAGGAGAATGAGAAGAAAATAGAAACTAAAGAGAGGAAAGTGTGTGGAAAACATAGCCACAAAATGGGAAAGAAGGAAGAAAAGAATTGACGGAGAAGTAGGGTTAAGGAATTTTAGCTTCTTTAAGGTAGCTTGAGGACAGTTGAAGCTGGAGTAGGGAGTAAAAAAAAGCAAAGAAAAATTGAATTGAGTTACTGATGGAAAACAGGGATTATTTGGAAGAGACGATATGAGGAGGAGTGAGTACCTGGTAGTGGAGGCAGGAAAACAATAAAGGGTGATTGAAGGAAAAGCACAAGTGGTTTAGGATGTTGTACACGTTTAGCTGGAAGCTTTAATGACCCAGATAGAGAAGCTACTTAATTGTCTTTGTCCTCTAGCATATGTATTACCTTTATAATTGAAATTTTTTCCTTATGGACTGTCCAAATTGAAGTTCTATCTTTTTCTATGCCTTAATAACTTTCAACTGTAATATGGTCATTTTATTACCAATCCACTAGTATTTGAATATAATTATGGACAAAGTTTATGCTGAATGTTCATATACATCCTTTATCTACTTGGTTATTAATCCAGATTTTATAGGAATATGACTTAGCTAATCAGTTCATTATAAATTGATGGACATGCCTAATCTGCCAGAGAACTTTTTCATAATTTGCAGGAATTTTTTCAGTCTTAGTAATTTTCTTAGGTTCACCATATAAGATTGTCTCAAATATTTTTTAATTATTAAGAGCAAAAATGTTCTGTGAATTCTAATGATACAAAGTGAGTAAGTGGTCAGAAGAGTTAGTGGTCAGTATAGAACTTTATCATAGTTAATCAACACCTTTGTCATTGGTATGACAGATTAATTAAGAAAATAAGGAAGCCTCAACCTTTAGAGGCATTGGAACATGTATAATTGAGGGAGGAAGAATTCTTGCCACATTTTTTTCTTTGTCATCATTTTGCTCATTTTCACTAAACTGCTTTTAACTTAGGTTAGTCCCCCTCCCCACACCATTAGGGCTTGTTAAATATTGCTAGAATGTACTAAGAGAATAAGAAAGCCATATGTGCTGTGTGCCAGGCTAACTTTCTAGGGTTGTTTATTTGGGGATAATTGGGTTATCACTTACTTGTGCTTTTTAAAACAAAATAATCTTTTTCTTGTATTCAGTGGGAAAGGAAATCGTAAGAGAAGTAGGCTGCCATGTGGCTTGATTGAGACTCTCTTTACAGCTAGAATGGGGACCTAACATAGTGTTTGTCTCAAACTCTTTCACAGATACACAAATGGCCCACACTAAGCTTTAGCCCTCAACAAAGTCCAAATGACTTTAATAAGATTTCTTTTTAATCAAAATTACTAGTTTGTCAATGAGCCAGACAGCTTATATATGTAGTACCCTCTCTTCTGAAAAGCCTGTTGCCTGGGAACGCAGGTTGTAATCAGAAGGAGCAGTGTGACAGAGAGCCCGATATTTGAAGTAGTCAAACCATGCAAGGTGCTGCCAGGACCAGCTCACCTTGGGTCTTTTCTCGGAGAGAAAAAATTAAGGTCATAGCTAGCATATTAATAGATGAACCTGCTCTTCTTAAGTGAGATAAATCTTTTCTCTCGCCTTTTCCCTTAAGAATGTCTCCAATTTTAAAACTGATTTTTCTTTCAGATTTTAATTCAAACACATTCATATTTGAGGGCCAGGAATAAATATTTTCCTTTGCTTTTATTTTCCCTCTTCCCTATCCTTTGTAAAATTTGATGGGAAAAGTAGTAAATGCACATGGTGGAAAGTTCAAATCCTACCCAAAAATCATATAGTCCAATAAAGCATTCATCTCCCTTCATTTCCCTTCCCAAGAGGCAACTACTACTCTTTAAATATATTTTTATTGATTTCAGAGAGAGGAAGGGAGAGGGGAAAGAGGAATAGCAACATTGATGAGAGAGAAACATTATGGACTGGTTGCCTCCTGCATGCCCCCTTCTGGGGATTGAGCTCAGAAACCCGGGCATGTGCCCTAACTGGGAATTGAACTGTGTTCTGGTTCATGGGTCGATGCTCAACCAGTGAACCACACAGCACAGACGAGACAACTACTCTTTTTTTTAAAAAAAATATTTTTATTGATTTTAGAGAGCAAGAGGGAGAAACATCCATGAGAGAGTTTGATGCTCTGCTCTGGTCTTGTTCTCTAATTGTTTGTTTCTTTCTTTTTTATTTCAGAGAGGAAGGGAGAGGGAGAGAGAGACAGAAACATAAGTGATGAGAGAGAATCATTGATCAGCTGTCTTCTGCACGCCCCCTACCAGGGATTGAGCCCACAACCTGAGCATGTGCCCCTGACCGGAATTGAACCTGGGACCCTTCACTCTGCAGGCCAACACTCTATCCACTGGGCCAAACCGGCGAGGGCTGAGACAACTGCTCTTAATAGCTTATTATCTGTCTTTGCAAATGTATTTTATATTTTTCTTTTTAAAAACACAAATATTATGCACATCATTGTATACCTTTGTGTTTTCTTTAAACTTAGAGATGGGAACAGATACTTTTTTTTTTCTTTTTAAGACAAAGTTCTTTTTTAAAAAAAAAGTGTTTTTATTGATTTTTAGAGAGAGCGGAAGGGAGAGGGATAGATAGAAACATAGATGACAGAGAAACACCATCGACTGCTTGCCTCCTGCACACCTGTACTGGGGATCGAGCCTGCAACCCGGGCATATACCCTGTCTGTGAATCAAACCGTGACCTCTTGATTCCTGGGATAGATGCTCAACTACTGAGCCACACTGGCTGGGAGGGAACAGACACTTTTTACATTTAAACTCTTTTTGTGGACATTTGCTTTTAACATATATAGTTGATACTGGGGAATCCCATATTACCCAGATAATATTGAAGTACAGAAGATAATTTCACTTCAGTGATTTTCACTTTTTTTTTTAGCTTCCTCTCCTGCGCCTACACTTTAAAAACTTTCACAGAATTCCTAATTTTCTATAACTCTATGCTCACCAAGGACATATGAGAACCCTGGGACACTCTTGGGACATGGAAGCCTGGGGTAGGTCTCCGGTTTTCCCAGCACTGGGTCTTGCTGTGCTGAGCTGTCCCCTAGAGATCTGATCAGCCTCAAGATGTCAGCTCTGGCCTTCTTCCTGTAGATTTCATCTCCTCCTGGGCTTCCAGTGCCCCTCTGTATCAGGAATCCAGAGGATTCTTCCTGTCTGGATCTCCAGTCTGAGGCCATGATTATCAGGGCATGTCCACAGCATAACACCCTCACAGGCATTTTGTGGACCCCACCTAGTGACCCTGTTTATTTATCAGCTCTCTAGTGTAAGAGGAATGTCCAACCATTGTATACTCTCAGTATTAGCTAATGGTCACTTGACCTATAAAAATGGGGAGGTGGGCGGCATGGAAGATACTTCCATTGTACCCAATTATCAGAAACATTCTGTACAAATCTTACTTTTGGAAAGAGTAAATTTTATTAAGAATAGTACCAAAAGATCAACCCATTAGACAGAGACAAAAATATGTATTTAATTAGTTTATAAATTAAAAAAAACAACTGGCTGACCCAAATAATTCTCCGTGTTTCTTATGGGTTATTTCTACATGACAACACTATTCCTTCAGTTATAAAATTCTTTGAAACAAAAATTCAAATGTGTTAGTTGGATAGATCCTGAACATTAGGAGTAGGTGATTTTTATAGTACTGTTTAAATTTGTACAATACCTTAAACATCTATAAAATTATAAAATATCAGAGAAAATTCTGGATGCTATTTGTATGAGGTACTGGAAAGGAAGTGATTAGGATTCCTGGCTATTTCTATGGAGAACAGTCACTTTTTCATTCCACAAAGTCTTGATACCACCAGAGGACTTCACTCTGACAGTAATGTCCTTGAATAAAGGGGTTGGTGGTAAGGGGGAGTGTTATAGCCAGTAAGGAGCTTGTGTTTGTCTGTGAGACATCAGTCATTGCCTTGTCTGTAATTTTTAATCTTACTGTCTCTTCCCCACACAAATAATTCCCTTCCATGTTTCATTTCAGATTTTCTTCCCAATCCATTGACCCTTTTCTCTGCTCAGTTTTCTCACATCCTGCTTTCATTCTATTTGTTACTGTGTTTATATTTTCTCATGCCTATAAAGTTTCCAAAACTCTTTTTGTGTTATACTAACAAGTAGTCTTCCTTGGCATGGTATTTATTAACTGAGCTAGTTTTCATATGTCAATAGAAATTGCATTAGGAATCTAAATACTTCTATTTGGTTTGCTTTTACAATGAAGCCATAAAGATTTCCTCCTATTCTTCTGGCTTATAGAGAGTACTTACAAACAGCAAAGAAGAGAAACTGGTTTATACTTAGCATCCAAGCTAATGTTGTTCATATTGTCTTATTAGAACACCTGGAGAGTGCAAGTTCTAACTCAGGTATACCAGCTGCACAGAGAGGTGAGTTCATCTAATCAAATAGTCACCAAGGTGTGAAATTCTAGTGTGGTGGTGCATAAACATACAGATATTGGAAAAATGCACTGGACAGTGGAATTCAGACACCAAAATGTGGCTTTATTGTAGTTAGAATGTGTCTCAAAAACATTAATAAAACTGATATTTTAAAATTTTAAAGCATTTTCATCGTTTTCCAGTTTCTAAAAATAAAATTTTAGCCTTTTAATATATATTTTTTAGTTAGTAAAAGGAGAATTTGTTAGGTTCACACCTGCTGCCCTCCTGTGTGTTATGAGAAGCTTTGTTGCCATAAACGTACATGGAAAAGAGATTATGGACAGAAGCGATCCTTTGGCTTTCCTGTTACTCTTGGTAGAAAGAAGGTATTTTAATAAAAGATAAATCAACTAGTGATTTTTTTCATATATTCTTCAACATTTAACTCATTATTTTTTGTTTTGATTTTAAAGTAGACATAGGAAGGCAATTATTCACAAAGTTTGGATTGCAAATTAAAGTCCTAAAGTGTAAACAGCTAAAACATTGTAAAGTAAAAAGAATGCGGAGAAAGTTAGTTAAAATGTGGTATATGGTCCTGATATTTCTGTTAAACCCTACTTCCGTTTTCCCTAAGAGACCACACAATTATGACATCACCAAAAACGCTCAGCCAGCTAACTGAGAAATTGGTTTTGGACAAATCAGTGTCTAAAGCTTGACTCTTTACTATCTCTCTTATCTGACTTGAAAGGGACCATTCTTTTTCTGTATTACAGTTAAATTACATCATCAGAAGGAGTGTTATGACGAGTAAGAGACGTCATACATATTTTTTCTTTTGTTTTCTGTCTGTGTTTCCAGCAACGTCAGTTGATTACAGTTCCTTTGCAGACAGATGCAGCAGCTGGATAGAGCTCATTAAACTGAAAGCTCAGACCATAAGGCGCGGATCAATTAAGACAAGTAGGCGGATGTTTCTACCACATTATGATCTGAGAAGCATATTCCTGATTTCCCAGTGGTGAAGGCTAGACTTTTCCACCCAGTAATAACATTGCGAATCAATCATGTGTTGGAGTGTGAAAGCTGCAGACTAATGGTCATTTAGCAGAAGTTATTGAAGGGCCTTTAGATTTCTTGATTTTAACTGTAGAATTTTTTTTTTAATTTCACTTTTTGTGAAGGTATTCTTAAAAGTATATAAATAGATATTATATTCTAGTGGAAGGAAATTGTCAGCTCTCTTATTGAAGAGATACTATTCTAGGACCCAAGGTACTATCTAGCATATGGCATGTGTCAGTTTATCAAGTGTGATATCCAGAGGGCTGAAAGAATGAGGTATTTTTAGAGAGAAAGTAAACTCTTATCTCACTGTTAGAATCAAGACCATCAGATGCTCTTTATCTATACTCCATGTGTTTTGGTAGATTCGGAGGTAAATGTATTTGAGTGTCAGAGTTTACAGTACATTAATAGGGAAGGAACTATGTTTTAGAGGAAAGATCACAGGATATGGAACCTGTTAGATCTGGTTTTGAATCTTAGAAGTGCCATTTTAATAGCTGTGTGACCTTGGGAAAGTTATTTAACTTCTCTGAGCCTCAGTTTCCTCATGTTGAAAATGGGGATAAAACCTAGGTTGCTGGGTTGTTGTAAGGATTAGATGTATATATGTGCCTGGTTTATAATAGTTATTTGATAAGTGGTAGCTATTATTATTTATATTTTATAACAATCAACTTTCAGATAGCCAAGGTTATTTCTGAGTTTTTAAAATTATGAGTTTGATCAAAATGGTTTAGAAAATAAACCTATTACAACTAGTTAACAAGGTTTATCTACAAGTTGACAATGATGAAGTCATCTGAAAAAATTGGAAAAAAAAAACTGGGAAATACAACAACTTTCACACTCTTTGTAATAATTTGTTCCCACAGCAGATAATTTTTAATTGCTCTGCCGCTTTTTCTTTTTCTTCACTTTATAACGATCATTGTATGTATAGCTACACCGCATCAACATTTTCTTTTGCAGGAATGCCATTTTTCTTCCAAAAGAATTCCATTCCAGCATTTTGTCTTATGTTTTTCTTTCTCTCTCTCTTTAAATTGCATGCAGTGCATGATAATTTCTTGACTTTCATGACATGGCTTAGCCTCACTGACAGCTGAATGTTGTCACCACTTACTCGGAAACCTTGGGGAGTAATTGAGTTGCTAGCATCTGATCTTGGTGGTTTCTCTTCTTTCTTCAATTTTTAGCTGTGACAGTTGAAAAAGCAAGTCCAATGAGTGAAGGAAATTTCCGGAATCGTTCTGCTCCACCTTGTGCAAATTCTACAGTTGGGGTTGTTAAGATGACACCTCTTTCTTTCATTCCTGGAGCAAAGATAACGAAATATCTTGGGATAATTAACATGTTTTTCATTCGGGAAACGACTTCTCTACGTGAGGTAATTTTATGGATGTTATTTCATTATTTTTGTGAATTTTCTCTGATTGAAGATATTAGTGACAAAATCAAAGAAGTTGCAATCATTATTATTATTATTATTACTTTTTTTTTTTTTTTTTGCCAAAAATAACACACACATCTTTTTCTTTTTTCCAATAACCTGTCTGGATTGATTCTCGATTAGACTTACCAAATTTCACGCAGTAGTTAGTATTATCATCAGACTTATGAACAAAACAGATAGAGTCCCTGATTACAGTCTATTAAAACTGGAGCATGGTGGACATTAAATAATTATGTAACCACTAGTGATAGTAAGTAATATAAAGAAATATAACAGAGGCCATTAGAAAATATAACGGGGGAACTTACTTTAGACTTAGGGAAAGTATCTCTGAGGAGTTCCATTTCAGCCAGAACCTAAAGAACTAGATCTGAGTTATCCTGGTAGAAAATTGGGTAATGATCCTTAGGACCTTCAGGAGCAGCATATGTAAAGACCTCGACGCAGAGAAAGTGCTTGACACTTTTGAGAAACTGATAAAAGGGAAACATGACTAGAACGTGGTTCAGAAGGGGAGATATGGATAGCAGGGAGGTTTTATTATTTATATTTATCATTAATTTACTTGAAGGAGGATGGGAACAATTTGATAGAGGGAGATGTTGAAGATGGAGGAACAGTTTGAATTCTTGCTCTGCCATTTATTTACTAGGCATGTGATTATGGCTGGTCATGGGCACATTACAAATGCTTTGAGCTTCATCATCTGTAAAATAAGGAGAGTAATCCCTTTCATAGATATGTGTTCAATAAAGGTTTGTTCATTCATGCAGCAAGTCCTCACAAAGGACATTAAAATAATCCATTATATTAAGGTCATTGAAGAAGTTTTAATATATCTTTTTTTGACTTTTTATATACATTTATTTCTACAAGTACATAATTTGATTTTCCTGTGCATTTATTGTGTAGGAAGGAGGAGTCAGTGGTTTTCTCCATGCTTTTGTCGCTGAGGTGTTTGCAATGGTGAGAGCGCATGTAGCTGCATTAGGAGGGAATGCTGTTGTCTCCTACATCATGAAGCAGTGTGTCTTCATGGAGAATCCAAATAAGAACCAGGTAAGAGGTAGTTAAAGACCTCTGACTGGGAACCTGGGAATGTCCCCCATGGCCTTCCCACCTGCCACCCTCCCCTGCAAAAGAGATTTGCTTTTTATAAAGCTCTTTGATTCTCGATGCTTAGAACATGTTCTAAAGAATCTTTATAATAAAAGCCTAAGTGACCGTTATGGGGGAGCACCTGTCAGCCAGAAGCCAGGCTCATGGCTGGCGAGCGCAGCATTGGTTGGCAGGAGCTTCTCCTGCCTCCGCGGCAGCGCTAAGGAGCAGCAAGCCGAGTAATAAGGAGCAGTGAGGAGCAGTGAGCAGGCGGGCAGTAAGGAGCAAGGGGTCCTGGACTGCAAGAGGGATCCTAGACTGCGAGAGGGCGCAGGCCGGGCTAAGGGAAATCCCTCCACCCCCAGTGCATGAATTTCGTGCACCAGGCCTGTAGTATATTGAGATCTATGGTCATACAGAGGTCAGATGCAGTTTTCTCATCCCAGGTAACCAGCTGTTCCTAAATACTTCTAGAAGTTTTGCTTCTAATTTACTACTTTTTTCATCATCATCTTCTTGGTGGGTCTTTGGAATACAGTGATGGCTCACCGAGGAGAGTTAAAAATGCCTCCCAACTGGCGTGGCTCAGTGGTTGAGCATCAACCTAGGAATCAGGAGGACACGGTTGGATTCCCAGTCAGGGCACATGCCTGGGTTGCGAGCTCGATCCCCATTGAAGGTTGTGCAGGAGGCAGCCAATCAATGATTATCTCATCACTATTGTTTCTGTCTTTTTCTCCCTCTCCCTTCCTGAAATCTATCTATCTATCGATATATATTATTATTATTTTTTAAAAAACCCTCCTCTAGTTTGGATTATGATGCCATCAGGTTCTCACTGTCATGCTGGTGAAAGTACATCATAATGGGGCCACACTGCTTTGTTTCGTTTTTAAACAAGTAACGTAATTCTGTTAATGGGGGCCAAAGTGTATTGCTTAGGTTAAATTTTAGAATAAATTTATTTTATCATTTTTGTTAAGATAACTCAAAATTGTTTAAGAGTCCTTTAAAAATTAAATGACTATAATGATTGTTTCTTTGAGTTTACTTTCTTATGAATTGCCTTCTTATTCTTTGCTCATTTTTCTAGGGGTTGTCTATCTTTCTCTAATGAATGTGGTACCCCTAATGTAACAGATGAATATGAGCATATTTTTGAATTTGTGACTGAACATGTCCCATTGTTCTTATAGGCACAGTGTCTTATAAATGTAAGTGGTGATGCAGTGGTTTTTGTCCGTGAATCTGAATTAGAAGTGGTATCATCTCAGCCACCTACTGCCAACTGCCAGTCATCATGTCCTGGAGGAGACGTTACAACCTGAAGTAAATCAGAAAGAAAGAGCTCAGCTATGTGAAATTTATCTGTCTCCATCATTTTGTCATTATCTTCCTAGACTTCTTAAAAAATTGAACTTGATCTGAGATAATTCAAAAAGAACTGATACATTATGAGTAGGTTTGATTTGTCTAGAATCTCTTGGAAGCATGAGAATTTTCTAATCTTGACATTTTGTTTGCCAAGCCTAGATAGACAGGCCCCATGGAATCTTGACCCTTGAGTAAGTTAAGTTTCTCAGAGAACTGTAGGTGGACGATATTTGCAATTTATGTTGATTTTATTAAAATCATAATTCACGAAATGAAATGGGAAGATCATCAGGAAACTAGAATAGCTGCCCTTGTGTAACTTAGAAAAGTTAAGCAACAGATTCACAAATTGTTAATGAAGTAATAGTCTGATTTGAGGAATGTGTGGGAAAATGGAGAAAAGTTTTCAGAAAACGATGTGGGTTTCTTAATGCGTTTTATTTTGATGAGGAGTTTGGTCACAACTGAAAGGGAGCAGTGCTTCGGCCATCTTTTAAAAGAAGGTCCACTTCCACTGCGTGTATCCATATGTCTTAGCTACTTTGAAAGAAGACAGATATCAGTGCCTGTGTCCTTTCATTGAAAGTTTTAATAATATCTCTAAGGAGGTAGGAAAATAAATTATTATTTAACTTTATAAGTGTCCCATTTCAGTTGGTGCTTAATTTGTCTAGAAGAGGTTTGGCTTCACCAGGGAAGAAAAGGTCATGAATTTTGTTGAAATAGTTAAAATATAATTGATATAATAGGAACATAAAATTATTTTCTAATAAAATAATAATGCACTTCTACCAAATAGAATTTTAGTAATGTATTAGGGACTTTTGGTGGTGTGTTAGACTGTATTTGGCATAGAATTTGGAAATGTAACTTGAATGTAAATATGCTGCAAAATGTTGAATGTATTCATAGGGATACTTTTTCTGTCAATGCCAAATACCTGTTTTAAAAGAACCTTAAAAAGTACACTCTTCCTTTGCACAATGAAATTTCTTTATAAAACTCATGATTTTGCTCTTCCAGGATAACAAACTGCCCTAAAGATTAGGAGTCATTTTCTTGTTATCACAGGTGTCAATATTTTTCTGTATTTTGTTTATAATTTTATTTTTAAATAAAATGTTTATAAAGATAAACTGGAATATTCCTTAATCTCTTTTTTGCCTCCTGGAAACACTACTGTCAGTAGTCTGGAGTCACTTGACATTTAATCATCTCCATTCATTCCTTCAATCAACAAACATCTGTTGTGCATCTCCTCTATGCAAAGCCCTGTTCTTAATTTGAGGGGGGGGGAGGGTTTGTATGTGTGTGTGTGTGTGTGTGTGTGTGTGTGTGTGTGTGTGTGTGTGTGTATAATTATGGCACTCTTTTTCTTTGGTAGGTAGGTATTCATTCAACAACTATTTATGAAGGCCTATAGATCCCAGGGTATAGTTTTAGACGGTGGAAAAAATACACACCTAAGTTACTGCTCTCATGAAGCTTATTTTCATGAACTACACAAGAAAATAATTTATAAAATGTGATTTTTAGCCCTGTAACGATTGCTAATGTTTATTGAATGCTTACTGCATGCCAGGTGATCTAATAAATACATTTTGGGGTAAGCCTTTACAGAAACCCGATGAGATAGATACTATTGGTAAGCCCCATTTTATAGTTGAGGCAGCTGAGAGTTCATGTGGTGCATCCAAGACACAATAAGTAGTGGAGCCAAGATTCAAGCACCAGCAACCTGACTCAGATACTACACTATTAGTGAGAAAATGTTTGGGATAGGGTAGCTAGGTAGCTTCCCAAAGGAAATAACAATAGTTAAGCTCAGTCTGGAAAAATAGGTAGCTCACTGAAATGGACTATTGTTCATAGTCTTATTCATCCACCCAACTATTTTATAATTGTCCAGTATGTTTAAGAGCCCTTTCTAGGCAGGGGGATAATGAGAGAACTGCCACTAATTGAGTACCTGCTTTGTATCATATCCTGTGCATACACATTATTCTAATTCTTAAAATATAAAACTAGCTGGGTGGCATTATCTCCATTTTGGTATGAACAATTGTATACTCTGCAGAGGCCCAGGCTGATTTCTAGGAAAGCTGGAGTTTCCTTAACCACTCAGGGTTTGCAATCGGCTCACACAAAGATTGGCTCCTTCCAGAAAAGCTACTGTTACCCGCGTCTCAGTAGCTGCTGTTGTTTCCTTATGTGTGGATTCTCTCGAGAGACATGATCATTTAAAACAGATGTGCTGGGAATACAAAGCAGCTTACAATATTTACAGCATACCTCATCTCATTCCTTCTTTTTTTTTTTTTTTTTCTAATTAAATCTTTATTGTTCAGATTATTACAGGTGTTCCACTTTTTTTCCCCCCATAGCTCCCCTCCACCTGATTCCCCACCCCACCCCATGCCCTTACCCCCTGCCACTGTCTTCATCCATAGGAGTAAGATTTTTGTCCAATCTCTTCCCGCAACCCTCACACTTGCTTCCCCTGAGAATCGTCAGTCCACTCCCTTTCTATGTCCCTGATTCTATTATATTCACCAGTCCATTCTGTTCTTCAGATTTTTTATTCACTTGATTTTTAGATTCACTTGTTGGTAGGTATGTATTTGATGTCATTTTGTTGTTCATAATTTTTATCTTTACCTTTTTCTTCTTCTTCTTAAAGAATACCCTTCAGCATTTCATGTAATCCTGGTTTGGTGGCGATGAACTCCTTTAGCTTTTTCTTGTCTGTGAAGCTCTTTATCTGACCTTCAACTCTGAATGATAGCTTTGCTGGGTAGAGTAATCTTGGTTGTAGGTTCTTGCTGTTCATCACTTTGAATATTTCTTGCCACTCCCCTTCTGGCCTGCATAGTTTCTGCCGAGAAATCAGCTGACAGTCGTATGGGTACTCCCTTGTAGGTAATTAACTGTTTTTCTCTTGCTGCTTTTAATATTCTCTCTTTGTCTTTTGCCCTTGGCATTTTAATTATGATGTGTCTTGGTGTGGTCCTCTTTGGGTTCCTCTTGTATGGGGTTCTGTGCGCTTCCTGAACTTGTAAGTCTATTTCTTTCACCAGGTAGGGAAAGTTTTCTGTCATTATTTCTTCTAATAGGTTTTCAATATTTTGCTCTCTCCCTTCTTCTGGCACCCCAAAAATTCGGATGTTGTTTCGCTTAAAGTTGTCCCAGAGGCTCCTTACATTATCTTCATATTTTTGGCTTCTTTTTTCTTTTTGTTTTTCTGGTTGGATGTTTTTTGTTTCCACATATTTCAGATCTTTGGTTTGATTCTTGGGGTATGTTGATCTACAGTTGAGTTTCTGTATATTCTTTATTTCAGACAGTGTATGCTTCATTTCTGACTGGTCCTTTTCCATTTTTTTGGCATTCTCATTAAGGTCCTTGAAGGTCTCACTAAGCTCCTCAGAAGTGTCATCAAGTTTCTCGGCAGTTTTTAGAAGATTCTTGAGTAACCTTATAAATGTGATTCTGAACTCTATGTCATCCAGTAGTTTGCTTTCCTCCGTTTCTTTCATTCGTGACATGTTTCTTTGTTTCTGCATTTTGGCTTCTTCCCTGTGTTGATGGAGTGGCTTTGTGTGGTAGGTGACCTATAGGGGGCAGTAGCTCAGCCTCCCCAATCACCTGATGTGGATGCTCTTGGTACACCCCTTTGTGGGCTGAGTGCAAAGTCTTGGTGTAGTTAAGCCTGAATTGCTGTTGGTACGCTGGGAAGAATTGACCTCCAGGCCAATTAGCTGTGAGCACTCCCTGTGTCTATAATGGAAGAAGTGCTGCGCTTATGGGGCAGGACTTGTTTCAGTGGGGCTTTGGTGCTCACTGAGTCTGCCTCTTGAATGTGTCACTTATGGATGTGAGGAGTTGAAATCTGGTGTCTCACACTGACCACTAGGTACACTGGCTTCTGGATCTCCAATGGGGTGCAGGTCAGCTACTGTCTGAGGCCACTCAGCAGGAGCTACAGTGAGAGCTGCAGTTTTCTCCTCTTTGCTTGGGGTTTGGAGGTTTTGGAGCTGTCTGACCCGGGCTGCAAGTTTTCTAGGTTAAGCTGCAATAGGGCAGGCTTTCTTATGCTAATTGAGCTGCTTGGAGCTTGGGTGGGTTTGTAGGTTGTGTGGGGCGGGGTCTCAGGGCGTCACTAGGTTAGGGCGTGGCAAACAGCAATGGCTGCTAGTAAGCCCGCTCTGTGTCCCGACTGTGTCCTGGAATCCTGTGCCCCAGTGCCATAAACAGTTATTCCTGCGCGCAGCTCTGCTAGCAAGCCACCCTCTCTGGCAGACAGTCCAGCTTCTCCCCGTAGGAGTTTCGGTCCCCCGCGTCTCCCCAGAGACTGGATTTCAGAGTAATCGGGGGCTTGTCTCCCTTCGGGTTGAAAAAAGCAACGCACCCAGTCGCCCGCCGCCAGCCCGGATCCCGCGCCTCCGTACCTCAGCTTTTCAGCGCTCGTGCACGTCTCAATGCTCTTTTCTCTTTCCTTCTAGTTGTAGAACTTCCACTCAGCCAGCTTTCCCGTGGTTCTGGGTGATAGACGTTTTATCTTTTAGTTGCAGTTTAAATTGTTGTCGGAGGCAGCAGTTTAGGTGTTTACCTATGCCGCCATCTTGGATCTCTCTACATATGCATCCTCATTCCTTCTTCATTGCTGCTCCAAAGGTAAACTACACAATCTCAAGACTTTGTTAGGTTTCTACACTCACTGTCCCACTTCCTCCACCTCCTATCCTATTCTTTCCTAATCCATGACCATCTGGCTTCCATCTCCTGAACTCCTAAATTTGAACATGCCAAGGGTACAAGTATTGGATTGCAGTATTGGATATCTGGCAAGATTTTTTATGTATATACATAATTATTTTATACTTTTTTTTACACAGTTTTTAAAAAAAAATCCTCAAAGACTTGTTTTTCATTGATTTTTAGAGAGAGTGGAATAGAGAGGGAGAGAGAGAGAGAAACACCAAAGTGAGAGAGACACATCAACTGGTTGCCTCTTGCATGGTCCCAACCAGGGCAGGGAGCCTAAAACCAAGGTACATGCCCTTAACTGGAATCGTACCTGGGACCCTTCAGTCCGCAGGCCAAACTGGCTAGGGCCATAATCATATCTAATGAAAGTAATATGCAAATTTTATTATTATCTAATAAAAGAGTAATATGCAAATTCCAAGACACAAGATGGCCACCCCCATGTAGTCAAAGATGTCTGTCCCCATGTGGACACAAAATGGCTGCTACAAGATGCCTGGCAGGGGAGGGCAGTTGGGGGGACCAGGCCTGCAGAGGAGGGCAGTTGTGGGCAATTAGGCCTGCAGGGGAGGACAGTTCGGGGGGGGGGGGGACCAGGCCTGCAGCAGAGGTCAGTTAGGGTTGACCAGGCCTGCAGGGGAGGGCAAATGGGGGGTGGGTAGGCCTGCAGGATAGGGCAGTTGGGGGCAACCAGGCCTGCAGAGGAGGACAGTTAGGGGCAACCAGACTGGCAGGGGAGGGCAGTTAGGGGCAATTGGGCTGGCACAGAAGCAACTTAGACGTCGATCAGGCTGGCAGTGGAGTAGTTAGGGAATGATCAGGCTGGCAGGCAGAAGCAGTTAGGGGCAATCATGCAGAAGCAAGTGAGCGGTTGGGAGCCAGCAGTCCTGGATTGTGAGAAGGATCCCTCAAGGGGTCTCAGATTGGAGAGGGTGCAGGCTGGGCTGAGGGACACCCCCTTCCCATGCACAAATTTCGTGCACTGGGCCTCTAGTTATTTTATAAATGCATAATTGGGATCATACATTTTTAAACAGTTTTACTTTATTACCCTTCCCCATTATATGCCTCCCAATCCAATGTTAATAACCTAGTATGTATTCTTGCATATAAAAAAATCTGCTAATGAGGTATAATGTTTATTCAATAAAAATCTATTTTAAGTGTATGCTTCAAGGAGTTTTGACAAACAGATTTGGTCATGTAACCAAGGTAACATTTCCATCTCCTCAAGAGAGTTCCCTTGTGTCCTTTGGTAGTCAGTTTACCTCCCCTACCATGTAAATGGGATCTCGTGCTTGTAATTTCACTTACTCTCAGTGGCTCCCCATCAAATATGCTACTCTTCATTATTTCTTATTAGATAAATTTCATCACTACTTAGCCAGTTTTAATTTAAGTCAGATACTGCAGGAGATCCAAAGCCTATATATACTCTTTCCACTACACCATCCAGTCTCACAGAACAAGATGCATAAAAATGAGGAAATAAGAAAATGTATGTTGTGTGAAAGCGACTATTTACAAACACTGTTGTAATTTTTTCTTTTCTTTTTTCCAGGGTGGGATCTTTTTACAGAGTACTTTGGGAATCTGATCTAAGCTCTGGAGCTTTCCTCCAGGAAAATAAGCAAACACATAAAATTTTGCTCACTGCTTCAGGAGGTTTATTGAAATCCTTCATTGACTTCAGGTTAAATCAAGTATAAGATAAAAGAAGGGGAATAAGGAACCAGGACAAAGGAAATGTTAGGAATGATTGGGTGGCTCTTTCAGTGACTGAACCTAACAGGCAGCCAGTAGGCAGAGGAGGATCTCTGGGTGCCTGGGACCTTTTGCTGACCTGCCCCTGGGCTTGGTGCTGGTGGAAGCCAGCCTTGGTGTACACCTTGGTCCTTCCCACACACATCCAGGCCCAGCAGAGGCAGCCAAAAACTGTGGATTTCTTTGTAGCTACAAACAGGTTATCCAGGACCAGGCACAGGCAGTGTGTGACATTGACTTGCACCAGACTGCTACCCAAAAGGCCCCAGAAGAGACACACCCAGTGGCCAGCTTCAAACAACATCAGAGTAGGATCCAATTAGTTTCACAAAGCAGCATATCCGAAGAAAGATCTAGTTAGGCAGAAGACCCTGCTGAGGCAAATTTCACTACATGTGGTCAGCACCTACACAGCAGCTTGTTTGTATATGTGGTCAGGGTCAACTCTCACCATCAACCAGCCTGAGGGTCAATCCCACACACAAACAGGCTAATAGCAATCAAGACTCAGTTATAACAGGAGGTCTCAAACCACACAAGGGACATTCCTGGAGCACCCAGCTCAGGTAATCAAGGAGACTGTACCACTGGGTTCCATAGGATGCTTACCACATAAGGCCACCCTACCAAGACTGGGAGATCTGCCTAATACATAGAAACAAACACAAAGAGGCAGCAAAAGTGGGGAGACAAAGAAACATGCCCCAAATGAAAAAAAAAGGAGAAATCTCATAAGAAAATAAATAAAAAGGAGCTAAATGAAATGGAGAAAAGCAATTTACCAGATATAGAGTTCAAAAATATGTTTATAAGAATGCTGAAGAAACTTAGAATTTCAACAGCATGAAAAAGCACACAGAAACCATAAAAAAGAACATGTCAGAAATGAAGAATTCAATCTCTGAAATGAATACACTAGAAGGAATAAACAGTAGGTTGGATGAAGCAGAGGATCAAATCAGTAATTTGGGAGACAAGTTAGCAGGAAAAACCCAATCAGGGAAGCAAACATTTTAAAATAAAAGGGATATGTGGGACAACATGAAGCATAACAACATCTGCATTGCAGGGGTACCAGAAGGAGAAGAGGGGGAGCAAGGGATCGAAAACCTAATTGAAATAATGGCTAAAAACTTCCTTAACCTGGTGAAGAAAAAAGACATGCAAATTCAGGAAGTGCAGAGAGTCCCAAATAAGATGAACCCAATGAAGTCCACACCAAGACACATAATAATTAAAATGGCAAAGGTCAAAGACAAAGAGAGAATCTTAAAGCTGCAAGAGAAAGACAGTTAATTACCAACAAGGGAGATCACATAAAACTGTCAGCTGATTTCTCAATAGAAACATTTCAGGCCAGATGGAATCAGCAAGAAATATTCAAAGTGATGAAAAGCAAGGACCTACAACCAAGACTGCTTTACCCAGCAAAGCTATCATTTATCATTGAAGGAGAAATAAAGACCTTTTCAGACAATAAAAATCTAAAGGAGTTCATTCCACAAAACCAGTATTATAAGAAATGTTAAAGGTCTTCTTGAAGAAGGAGAAGAAGAAAGAGGAAAAGGAGAAGAAAGAGGAGGAGGAGGAGGAAGTGGGGGAGAAGGAGAAAAAGAAGAAAACAACATAGTTATAAAGAATAACATGGCAATAAATACTTACCTATCAATAATCACTTTAGATTTAAATGGCTTCAATTGAAAGACATAGGGTTGCTGAATGGATAAGAAAACAAGGATACACACACACACACACACACACACACACACACACACACATATATGTATATATGCTCTCTACAAGAGACCCACCTCAGAATGAAAGATTACAGAGACTGAAAATAAAGGGATGTCCCTGGCTGGGTGTTTCAGTTGGTTTGAGTGTCATCCCATACACAAAAAGTAAGAGACAAAGAAGGACATTATATAAAACTAGAGGCCTGGTGCACAAAATTTGGGCATGGGGGGGTTTCTCTCAGCCCAGCCTGCACCCTCTCCAATCTGGGACCCCTGAGACAACCCTCTCACAATCTGGGACTGTGGGCTCCTAACTGCTCACCTGCCTACCTGCCTGGTTGCCCCTAACCACTCTGCCTGCCTGCCTGATTACCCCTAACTGCCTCTGCCTGCCAGCCTGATTGCCCCTAACATCCCCCCTTATCAGCCTGGTTCCCCCTAACTTCCCCCCCCTGCTGACCTGGTCACCCCTAACTGCCCCCCTGCCACTGGCCTGGTTGCCCCTAACTGTCCCCCTCCTCCCCTGCTGGCCTGGTTGCTGCTCACTGCCCCCCTGTCGGCCTAGTCACTCCCAACTTCCCCCCCAACTGCCCTCCCTGCTGGCCTGGTTGAACCCAACTGTCCCCTGCTGCTGGCTGGGTCGCCCCTAACTGCCCCCCCCACCCCCGCTGGCCTGGTCGCCCCTCACTGCACTGCCCCCCCGCTGGCCTGGTCATCCCCAACTGCCCCCTCCACTGGCCTGGTCACCCCTCACTGCTCCCCCTGCCAGCCTGGTTGTCCCCAACTGCCCCCCACTGCCGGCCTGGTTGCCCCTCACTGCCCTCCCTGCCGGCATGGTTGCCCCATGCAGCCTGCTGTTCAGTTGCATGAGAGCATCCCAACCAGTTTGCATATTCCTCTATTATTAGTATAGATTCTTATAAATTTAAATTCTAGAGATACATTGTTACAATATAGTTATGCTATTTATGATGCTATTGAATATGAAGTGTTTCCATAAACTCAGGATGCAAGTACAGTCTTATTTGTTTAATTTTTTAAATTTTTTAAATACCCACTTGACTGATTTAGCAGAAATCCAGAATCTCCTTCCTTTGAGGTTATCTACACTTAGAATTGTCCATGAATTCTAGGGGCTCAATGTAGTCCCCAGGAAGTTAAGTTTAGCTTCCTGGGGACTACCAAGCTGTGACAACACAGGAACTTCTTTGGTACACTATTGCATTTGCTTCCCACTGCCACATGGTGTCGCTGTTGGAATGGGTTCCACACAGTAGAACAGAAGATGCTGGTCTTCAGCAGTTATGACCCCACACTGACCATGACTCATACAGGTTTTTAGGATTTTTTAGCAGGTAGACTTATTTTCTCCCTGCCTACTCCATCCAACAAAGGCTGGCAAGTTCAGGTCCTAGTACTCAACCGTCGATTGAATTGTAATGAAAAGAAAATTCTAGTTTTTTCATATAAATTTTAGAATAGCTTATTCATTTTTATATGAAAACCTGCTGGTATATATACATTTTTTAAAATTGAGGTTGTGTTGAATCTGTAGACAAATTTAGGGAGCATTCACAGCTTAATACTGAGTCTTCCAATCCATGAATATGCTTCTCTATTTATGACTTGCTTGATTTGTCTCATGAATATTTTGTAGTTTTCAGTACACAAATCTTGAAAACATTTTTTGGAGGGTACTTTATCTTAAGTACTTCATGTTTTTGATCCTGTTATAAATGGGCACTGTTTTAATTTCCAATAGTTATTAATTTTTAGTGTATACAAATACAACTGATTTTTCACATTGGTCTTGTGTCATGTAGCCACATATTGATTCCAGTCAGTTTCCTTTGCTGATTTGGGAGGGGTTTTATGTAGACAATCATTGTCATGATTGTGCAGAGTTATGGTTTTATTTCTTCCTTTACAATCTGAATGACTTCTATTTTTTCTTATTAAATTGGCTTTATTAATGATTACCATATTGAACTATTAAATACAAAGTAGAGTAGTAGGAGTGGACTTCCTAGCTTTGTTCCAGATCTCAAGGGGAAGGCATTCAGCCAGCCTTTCATTATTAAATATGATGTTATCTGTGGGTTTTCCTAAGAAGCTCTAGGTGATTATATAATTCTTGACTTACCACTACATATATATGCATATATTTATACCTGGAAAATCCCTAAATATTTGAAAATTATACAACATTCTATTGAGTACATCATTATAAAAGAGGAGATGAAAGCCGAAGCATCAATTCATAATGGGTGAAAGGAGGTGGGAAGCAGCTGGGTTTAGCAGACTGATTATTGTTTGTCCTCTTGGGCATTTTCCAGAAAGGCCTTTCATATCTCTTCTCATGTTCCAGAGGCATGAACATAAGCAAGGGATTGCCACTTAATGGTCCCAAATAGAGACCAATTTTCTCTAATACTGAAGAGCATGGAATAGGTATTTCCTTACCCTCAAATTTTAGTTCTTACACTATTAATAACCTATTTACATTGCTTTTATATTGCTTCAGCTGATCTGGGCATGTTGAGAAGTGTTCTCTCACCACCAGCACAGTGATTGTACATTATAAGGGCACAGTAAATATTTATTACAGGTAAAATAAATAAATGCTTTTATTTCTTCCTTAAAAAACTCAAAATGCTATTGGTTAGGGTCCAAGATAAGCTTTTAAGTATAAATCTGTTTAAACTAAAAATCAGTTAATTCCTATTAGTGTTTATGTGTCCTCAATAGCTTATTACCACTTTAGTATCATACGTTTTAATCTCTTTCAGGAGTTATCTTGTATGTCTTTTTTATTAACATTTTATTATTCTTTGATTCCAACATTTTAGGATGTATTTGAACTTCATTACTTCTTTCACAGGCTTGTTTTTGGAATCTCAACCTGGTATCTTAAAATAGGTCACTGGCCAAGAACCTTTTAGATAATTCTAATAATATAAAAACCCAGGGTTCATAACCACCGACTGAAGGCTTGACTGAACACTGGAAGTCAGTCCTGCAACCCAGCACTGACTGTTGCTGGTGAGGGTGCAGCGACCCAGCACTGACTGCCGAGGGGGCTGTGGATCAGGCCTGGAGAGAGGCCTGGAGAGAGAGGCAGGGTCTGAGCCGCAGCCTCTGTGGCAGCTTTTGATCAGCCATTGCCTCTCTCTTTCTCTTCAGGCTTCACCAGCAGCCTTGCCTCTGTTTCTCTCTGGGCCTCAGACTCACCTCTCTGATCAGGCTTGGAGATAGGCCTGAAGATGCTGACTGGCATAGAAACTGTTCAATCAGAACCAAATCTGGGTGAACTGTGAGGAGCCAATGGCTGCCTAGGAGGCGGAGCTTTTGACTCTGACTGGCATAGAAATAGACCAATCAGAACCAAATTGGCCGGCAGGGGAGGGCAGTTGGGGGCGAGATCAGGTCGGCAGGGGAGGGAAGTTGGGGGCAACCAGGTCAGGTCGGCAGGGGAGGCAGTTGGGAGTGAGATAAGGCTGGCAGGGGAAGGCAGTTGGGGACGAGATCAGGCCGGCAGGGGAAGGCAGTTAGGGGCAATCAAGCAGGCAGGCAGAGAGGTTGGGGCGATTAGGCAGGCAGGTGAGTGGTTAGGAGCCAGCAGTCCCAGATTGGAGAGGGTGCAGGCTGGGTTGAGGCAACCCCCCTCCGTGCACAAATTTTGTGCACTGGGCCACTAGTCTATATTATAAAAGGCCTGTGACCCTAACACCATAATGACCAAAGACCAGTGCGGGTAGGCAGGACTGTGCGATTTCGCTTGATGGGCTTCTAGTTCTTATATAAACACCCTGTGTTTCTTTTTTAATGTTTTTTTTTTCAGACTTGATAATGTTTTTTAATGAAGTCAACCTAAAATTACCAGGGAAAACAGCACTTACATGCAAAACATGGAATGTACTACTGTCATATTAACAATGAGTGCTCTGTGAATCACCAGTAACATGCTTTATACACTTTGTGTGCTGTCAGAGTTAAAACAAATGAACTCTTCATTCCCATGCCTGTCTGCAGAGGCTGTATCTTTTTTTTTTTAATCAAAGTGGTTTTTTTTAATTTAATAAATCTTTATTGTTCAGATTATTACAATTGTTCCTCTTTTTCCCCCCATAGCTACTCTCCACTCGGTTCCCACCCCACCCTCTGCCCTTACCACCCCCCCCCCCCACTGTCCTCATTCATGGGTGTATGATTTTTGTCCAGTCTCTTCCCACACCCCCACACCCCTTGCCCCCCGAGAATTGTCAGTCCACACCCTTTCTATGCCCCTGATTCTTTTATATTCACCAGTTTATTTTGCTCATCAGACTTTTTTATTCACTTGATTTTTAGATTCACTTGTTGATAGATATGTATTTGTTGTTCATAATTTTTATCTTTACCTTTTTCTTCTTCTTCCTCTTCTTAAAGAATACCTTTCAGCATTTCATATAATACTGGTTTGGTGGTGATGAACTCCTTTAGCTTTTTCTTATCTGTGAAGCTCTTTATCTGCCCTTCAATTCTGAATGATAGCTTTGCTGGGTCGAGTAATCATGGTTGTAGGTTCTTGCTATTCATCACTTTGAATATTTCTTGCCACTCCCGTCAGGCCTGCATAGTTTCTGTTGAGAAATCAGCTGACTGTCGTATGGGTGCTCCCTTGTAGGTAACTAACTGTTTTTCTCTTGCTGCTTTTAATGTTCTCTCTTTGTCTTTTGCTCTTGGCATTTTAATTATGATGTGTCTTGGTGTGGTCCTCCTTGGATTCCTTTTGTTTGAGGTTCTCTGCGCTTCCTGGACTTGTAAGTCTATTTCTTTCACCAGGTAGGGGAAGTTTTCAGTCATTATTTCTTCAAATAGGTTTTCAGTATCTTGCTTTCTCTCTTCTTCTGGCACCCTCCTAATTCTGATATTGGTATTCTTGAAGTTGTCCCAGAGGCTCCTTACACTATCTTCAAATTTTTGGATTCTTTTTTCTTTTTGCTTTTTTGTTTGAGTGTTTTTTTCTTCTTTGTATTTCAAATCCTTGACTTGATTCTTGCGATCCTCTAGTCTGCTGTTAGATCTCTGTATAATATTTTTTATTTCAGTCGTGTATGCTTAATTTCTAGTTGGTCCTTTTTCATATCCTCGAGGGTCTCACTAAATTTATCGGCCTTTTCTAGAAAATTTTTGGAAAACCTTATAACTGTGGTTTTGAACTCTATATCCAGTCGTTTGCTTTTCTCCATTTCTTTCATTTGTGATCTCTTTGTCTCCGTATTTTGGCTGCTTCCCTGAATTGATAGAGTGGCTTTGTGTGCTAGGTGTCCTATAGGGCCCAGTCGCTCAGCCTCCCCAGTTACCTGAGGTGGACACTCTTGGTGCACCCCTTTGTGGACTGTGTGTACAGCCTTGTTGTAGTTAAGCCTTTATTGTTGTTGGTATCACTGGGAGGAATTGATGTCCAGGCCAATTGGCTGTGAGGATCAGCTGTGTCTACACTGGGAGAACTTCTGTGCTGGAGACAGACACCCTTATGAGACAAGACTTGCAAAAGCCTCTGTGCTCAACTTGGATGGGGCGGAGTCACAGAGCGGAGCAGACAGCATTGGTTTCCTGTCATTCCTGCCCTAATAGGCCCCTGTGTCTCAGTGTCCTGTGGTAATTGCTGCCAGCACCTCTGAGAGAAAGCTGCCCTCGAGTTTTGCCTGCTGCCAGACAGTCCAATTTTTTCCCGAATGAGTCTGGGTCACCAAAGTCTCACCTGGAACTGGAGCTCAGCGCAGTTGGGAGCTTTTGTCCCCCTCCCACTTGAGAAAGCCAGCCATGTACTCAAGTTGCCCACCCTCTCTGCGTGCATACCTCAGTACCTCTGCCTCCTGCAGCTCCTCTGAGTCTCAGTGTGCTTTTCTCTTTCCTTCTATTTGTAGAATTTCCACTCAGCCAGCCTTCCTGTGGTTCTGGATGATTTCCGTTTTGTCTTTTAGTTGTAGTTTTGAAATTGTTGTGCGAGGCAGCAGTTTAGGTGTTTACCTATGCTGCCATCTTGGTTTCTCCACACCCTGGTTTTAATACTTGCTATCTAAACAACAATCAATCAGGAAAATAATAAAAAACCAGTTAGATTATCTGTTTACTCAAACTCAAAATTGATACCTTCAGTTCTGATAGTGGTTTACTCTTATGTAAAGCTTTGGCCACAGTTTTGATGAGTAAAATTGTTGACCTTGTCTACCTTCTTTCTTTCTCATCCTTCCTTCTTTCTCTCCTCCTTGTCGTCCTCTTCCTCCTCCCCCTTCTCCGCCTCCTCCTTCTCCTGCTTCTGCTTCTGCTTGCATTTCACTAGCTTTTAAAGATTTATCCTCCCAATGTCACTTATTGCATCAAAAGTTGAATAAAATACCACCTAAGATAGTTATGTTTCCTCTTAAAATGACAGATAAAGGAGTAGTTTGCTCTAAAGTCCACATTCACTTTGAAATAAAAAACTGAGCCACCAGTGTGAAATGAAGAACTGTGAATAGGCTTTGGCACAATAATGGTATCACCAGGCTGCGGAGATGTGTTGGCCAGAGCTGGTATTCAGGAGACTCTTCTAGTCTTGGCTCTTGCACCCATCTAGTAATATTACTTTTTCAGCGTAAAGTCACTCCAGGAAGTGAGAAACCTGATCATCTAATGAAGCCACTCAGTCCTCACTGCCACCTTACCTAATTCTAATTCCCTACATAGCTCTTATCACTCACTACTTTACATTTTGTTTGTTTCTTTTGATTAACTCCCTAGAATTTAAGCTTTAGAGACTTTATCCATCATTTTTCATTGCTGAATATCCAGTATTTAGAAGAGAGCCAGGAATGTATCATATCACATGGAATCCAAGATGACATCAATGTAGGATACACCATCAATTTATGTACATATAAAAATTTTAAATGCCACCATTTACTCTGTGGGACAATGCTTTCTTGTCACTTTAGACTTTTTATTTATGGAAGAGCTCTTTTAGATTCCTTTAGAAAGGACATGGATTTATCATTTATCTCACTGTGCACTCTAAAAATGAGAATATAAGCAAAATAAAATGGTTAAGCAATTCATGAAACAACTTTTCACTCAGAGTCTAACTCTTCAGTATCAATTTTCAGTGAAAAGTTGCCAATAAACACCATTTTCCACACAGTGTCATTGTCTGTCCCATCAAGAGTGTTGGTGAAGCAATATTTCTTAAAAGATTGCTCCATTTTTGTCTTTGAGATTCCCCCCTTTTCCTCCCCCTCCCCCGCCAGATAGTGACATTTTCTCTGCAGGTTTTGATGTGCATGGGTGGTCAATGCCTGGCTGACAGCAATTCTAAGGCTCACCCTGATTTCAGAGATGTCAAAATGTGAAAAATTACACATCTTAAAGTCACAAAAACAGGGTTGTAGGGACTCAATAAATAAATAATTTTTGAATGCTTAAATAAATGGCTGTTGTCAACTCTGTGTGTCCTTAGGCAAGCCATTTTATTCATTGAGTGTTTTTTTTTTTCTCATTTAGAAAACTAAGATGTTAGACTAGAGCCCTCTAAAATCCTTTTTTGCTAAAAGAAAAACATCGTAGGTGTTTTGTAAGTGGCTGAAGTTGTATAAACGCCAGGCAATATACTTTTAGAGAACTATTACAAAATAATCTGTCCAATCTACTCTTCAAGGGTCCAGGGTTCCAAGTCAAACAGTAAGAATCCCCCCAGCTGTCCTTTCAGATAATTGAGGTGCAAGAGCTCAGCTTAGAAGATGTAAGTTATGTGACGTGTGGGGATTTTTGTCACATGGCTGGCCCCATTCTCTCTCTCCCGGGTTATCTCGGATTGGTATACATCCCATGCAGCACCGCCATTAGAGAGAGAAAAACTAATCAACGAGAGGGTTTACAAACAGGAAGGAATGTATGCTCAGCTTTACATTATGCTATATGACTCAGTTCCCAGGATGTAGGGAAGGGATCACCTCTGGACTCTTTTCCCAAGTGAGAAATTATTTGGAGGCACCATGCAGAGGTCAGACGACTGTTTGAAGGCATGGTGACCTCTCTAGCCAACATCTGGCCTGGCTGCAGGTGAGTCTGTGGGCAGAAGTTAAACATTCTTAGTTGGCAAGTAAGACCTGTCTATACACAGCCCTCAGGATCCTGTATCTATAGATGTGGCTGAATTTCCACTTTGTACATACAGAATTGTTTGTTTATAAGGCTGAAGTCAATGCCTACGAATTTGGGGAGCACTCCCATAATCCACCAGATGACGCGTGTAAGTGCACACCATTCAGCTAAAGATGGCTAAAGGCCCTGCCCAAGGTGGCTACCTACACCAGTTAATCTCTATGGCCTGAAACTTGTTATACATCTCACTGTGTTTCAAGAGGTCTGATCTTGGAGACCATGATTTCCCACACATGAGTGAAAAGACTGAACTAGAATAAAAAAAAATTGGGATTGGTTTTTACTGTTTCTTCTATTACTGAAAGTACGTGACTCTAGTATAGTTAATTGCTCCCTGCCTGTTTCTTTCCTTCAGTTATGAGATATTTCCCCAGGGAGCTGAGGAAGAACAATGGCGTATATTATTAACTAAAATCATCACATCCGTTTTTTAAAACCCATCTTCGATCACGTAAGTTATCATAGTTTGATGCCTCAGGAATCATCCCATTTGGTTACATGACACAGAGAGAACTGTCTTAAACTTCCCTCACAGACTCCTTCGGATACTTGGCATGATGCTAACATTTCACACTGGTGTGGGAATCTTCTTTCCCCAGCGTAATTTAAATTTCTACTTCTATGTCAGAGTCAAAGAAGAATCAGAAAGCAGTTCATTTCAAGATTTAACGACCACCATGTCCTGCCAATTATGAATGCATTACGTTTACTAAAAATTGCTAAGTACCCTGCCACTTTTTTGTTAATATGATAATCAAAGATCGTTATTGGTATTTTTGCAGCCACTGAAAATGCCATGCAATTATATAGAGAATATATTTTCTCCTTTGAAACAGCAAAGCCCAGAGGTTCAGACTAATGGCCGTGTTCTTCCAGATATATTTATTATTCATTATAAATTAGAACCCTGCATTATGGAAAACTAATCACCTGTCATAGTTCCAGAACCCTACATTATGGAAAACTAATCACTTGTCACATTTAAACCACATGAATGCTATTTTATGTTAGGAGCATTTGGAATAATCTTTCACTCCTGGTCAATGGTTGCTGTTTTTTTAATAGTAAAGGTACTGAACATTTTTTTTTTTGGTAAAGCTTAAAATATAAGAAAAATTAGTGAAATTTGACTAACAAAAGATTTGACACAACTCATTGTCAGATGCATGATAGACAAGTAAAATGGAAGATGGATACAAGATATGTTCTGCCCTGGTCAGTCTGGCTCAGTGGGTAGAGCGTTGCTCTGAGGATGGAAAGGTCCTCGATTCCAGTCAAGGGCACGTACCTCAGTTGCAGGCTTGATCCCTGGCCCTAGTCGGGGGTGCATGCAGGGGGCAACCAATTGATGCATCTTTCTCATCATTGATGTTTCTCTCTCTCTCTCTCTCTCTCTCTCTCTCTCTCTCTCTCTCTCTCTCTCTCTCTCCCCCCCCCCTTTCTCTCTGAAATTAATAAAAATATATTTAAAAGATAAAAAATTAAAAGATTTATGTTCTGGGAAAACTGTTAAAATGTGTTTTTATTGCTTATGATTCTGCGTAGATTAGGCTTGAAATGGAGGTGATGGGAGATGTGTCTCCTGAGAACATGAAAGACACCACTCACCAGTTGCAGGCGACACTTAGTGAGGATCGGTTGGGATGCTTTTGCCAGGTGCCCTGCATCCCATCTAAGGAAGTTTCCCAAAGGGTAATGGATGGAATTATATGCCTGGAGGAGGCTGTCAGGTCATCCAGACCAATCTTCTGTCCATTCCGTTTATCCTTTGCTACAGGTTTTAGGGAAAGATGGTTAAAACTAGTCTCGAATATAAATGTTCAAAACCCTGAGAAATCCTAAAACGTTATCATATACAGAACACATATAGCAAAAAGTTAAATAACAACAACAAAAAATGGGTACAATTATAATAGTGACATCTAGAACACAGAGCTGCTCCAGTCAAGCTCTCTTCATTAACCCCATCACTCTGCATTGATGTCTCATTATATTTAGGATGCAGTTAAAATCCTGCAATATTCCATAAGAATTGTCCCCTGACACCCTCTCTGACATCAGTTCCTACCTCTGATCTCCCGTATTTCCTGCTTCCTCTGCTTCAACTGTCAAAGGTCCCTCACAAAATAAGTATTTAATAAATATTTATACAACTTACAAAAAATGGAAAAGTTTTGTATATGTATACATAAAATATGTTTATATGCACATAGATGTATGTTATTATTTAAATAGAGATGCGTTATAGTTTTCAAAGTACCTTTACTTTTTTCCTTTGATTTCTATCTTCTTTCCAGAAACTTTCCACCAGTTTCTATTAGTTTTTTAAAAAACTCCCATATTCCTTTTTTTAAAATTAATCCTCACCGGAGGATATTTTTTCCATTGACTTTTAGAGAGAGTGGAAGGGAAAGGGAAAGAGAGGAAAACATTGATGTGAGACAGGCACATCAGTTGATTGCCTCCTGCACTAGCCCTGATGGAGGCCTGGGATCAAGCTTGCAATAGAGGTACGTGCCCTTGACCAGAACCTGGGAACCTTCAGTCCATGGGCCAATGCTCTATCCGCTGAGCCAAATCAGCTAGGACGCCCATATTCTTTTTTTTTTTCTTTTTAATACTCACCTGAGGGTATTTTTCCATTGATTTTTTAGAGAGAGTGGAAGAGAGAGGGAGAGATAGAGAGAAATACTGACGTGAGAGACACACATCGGTTGGTTGCCTCCTGCACATGTCCCGACCAGGGCCTGGGTCAGGGAGAAGCCTGCAACTTAGGTACGTGCCTTTGACCAGAATCAAAACCAGGACCCTTTGGTCTGCAGTCTGACGCTTTATCCACTGAGTCAAACTGGCTAGGCTAGGGTTCCCATATTCTTGATATTAGATTATTAGGACCTTAGTAGTTGGTAGAAGTAATTGATAAAATAAACAAGTCAAGCAATGTGGCTTGTTGGAGGCCTTGAAAAAAATTAATTGGTACAAAATTAGGTGGGGATGTGGAGGCCACGGGGGCATAGGCTACCAAGGAGACAGAACCGAACCTTACACCACCCTGCCTGGCCCCGGAGGATGGCTGGTTAGCCAGAGACGGATATTATTCCTCAAGGAAGGAACAACCTAAGACAGGAACAGTCGCAGAGGGGCCATCAGGAGAGAACTTGGGGGGGCAACAGAAGTGGGGCACAGACCCTCACCCCCCCAACATTGCAGGGGCTTGAACCCTCACCCCTTCTGAAGGAGGTCTCCTGCCCCCATGGCTGCTTCGCGCTTCCCACACCCAGCTCAGAACGGGACCCAAGCAACAGAAAGAGACCTGGCCCAGCACACATCGAGATACAGGTGACAGACAGAGACTTGGCCCAGCTCAGATCGGGACCCAGGTAACAGACAAGAGACTTGGCCGACAGCAGTTGCCCTGTATCTAAATTCAGCCTAGCATCTGGAATGCTCAGGGCCCACTCAAGAATGCAATTAATCCTTCCCACTAATATTTACAGGGTAAACTAAGATTGTTGGTAGAGTATTAAATTTGACAGTAAAATAGTAATCGAGTTTTCAGATTAATTTAAATAGGCTAATTGAAATAAGTAAATATTCAAGTAAAGTTAATTGTACTGGACAAAAAGCTGTTCTTAAAGTAATAACTAAAATTTCTATTGGTAGTTCATCTCATGGTAAAATTCCTGAATATGCAATGAACCTAAAGCAGTCATATGTGTGGGCAAAAAAAAAAAAAAAAAAAATTTAAATTGAAAGTTATCAAGACTGCATTATAAAATTTACAAAAACCTCCATTAATAAAAAAAAAGGGGGGGAGATAGTAGGGCAATATCATGTAAGGAAAAATATCCTATAAGTAAATTACATCTAGAAAATTTTTACTTTACCAAATTAAGTTTCATTTGCAATGCTAACAGCAAGACAGCCATTAAAAACACACATGGTGTCTAAATAAGACAAAGGAAAATCGTTTGAACAAAAATAAAAGGGATCCCAAATCAATTATATAGAAAAGATTCCTTTATTAACTTGTGGTCGAGAATATATTTGTATATTTTCAGAAAACAACCCCAAGACCAGATGGATTCCTGCAACAGAGAGGAATTGACAGGTCTGCTCCAACCACGAAGACAAGAGGAAAAAACAGTCCAGAGATGGAAGCCGCTGACAACACCTTGCCATGCGAGCAGTCAGCAGCTGTGCACCGCTGCAGGTTACCTAGGACCAAACCAGAGAGGGTCGGACCTGCATTGCCAACATGTACCCACCATCCAGATATCATTGCTGACATGTACACATAAGGAGCTTAGACATTGAAACGGGGACTCAGAACTGTTGGACATTGAAATTGGGACTCAAACATTTTTTTTTTTTGTTTCGTCTTGTTTTGTTATTATATGTTTATTTCTAGTCTGCAAAGGCAAAACTTTTTAAAGGAAAGAAACGGTGGGAAAAAGATACAGAGGCAAAGAAGCATTGAACAGACTGTCAAACTACATCGGGAAGACAGGGGAGGTTGGGCGAGGGGGGCTGTAAGAGACCAACCGAAGGACTTGTACGCATGCATATAAGCACAACCAATGGATACAAGACACTGGGGGTGGGGTGGGGTGGGGTGGGGTGGAGGGCGGGCAGGTGAAGGCATGTACTGGGGGGTAGGGGAAGTCAGGGGGAGGTCAATGGGGGGGAAAAAAAAGGAGACATATGTACTACTATTTGTAATACTTAAAACAATAAAAAAAAAAAAAAACCCACAAAATTAGGTGGGGAAAGTGTGTTTATTGCTGTCAGAAAAGATAAAAAGGTCAGTGGCTCCACTTCATCTGAAAGTGAGAATTTTAGCACCATCCTTCTGAAAGCAAGGTAACAGTGCACAGGGTGACTCAGTTAGCCAAGATTCAATTAGTACAGAGGCTGTGTTTAGGGGAACCTGGTGAATCCCTGATAACATCTTCAAACTAAGGCAAAATGTCACACATCCTTAGACTGGAAAATCTGTGATGTCTTTAAGTCTCACTTGCACGACGGTGGTGTGACAGCATATTCTATCACACACCGTTGAATGGGATTAGGAAACCCAGGCTTGTGTGCCGGTAACAGGAAGAATAATCAACCTGGGTGTTCAGATTTTGTTTGTGCTTCTCCCATGAGTGGAAATAACTTCTGAGGTCGAATGGAAACAACCATACCTGCCTCATCTTTGCTCCACTTCCAGCCTCTGTGGGAGCTGGGTATTGACCACATGGGCTGCGCTCTCATGCTCAGCATGAGCTTTCCCTTCTTCACAGGTGACATGGCAAAACACCAACAGAAAGCACTTCCGTGCATTTTACGTTTCTCTGATGTTGAGGTGTGAAAGTAAACGGTTTGGTTTAAAAGCCAGATCACTGTTTGAAGAATGTTCAGTGGAGGGACTATAAGTAAACAGGAGGGTGATACACCCTCCTCACTCTCCCACCAAGTTTAAAACAGGTATTTGCCTGGCTCATAATGGGACTAATCTGCCATGAGTTATTGTGTGACAGGTTTTATTTCCCAGCAGGGGCACTATAATATTTCTGGTTCCACATGCCCTTCAGAACATTACCTTTCCCCACCAAGAAGTAAAGTATTTCTTTTCCACTTAAAATTAGAAATAGAATCAAAGGAATAAAGAAAGCAGAGAAGATAACTTTAAAAAATACATTATAAAAAGGTGATATAGTCAGTTCCTACCCCCTCCCACACTCCCACACTTTCTCTCAATATTCATCCTTGGAATCAAGGCACCATGTTTTGAAGATGCTCAAATGGGCCATCTGAAGAGACCATAAAAAGAGGCCACCAACCCCAGACAACCAGCATAACTCCCAGATATAGGAGCTGATTTCAGACCTCATTTTGTTATGCAATAATTGATAACTAATAGAGATTTCATGTTCTCTGTTCATTTTGGAAGCTTGCCATAGCCAAATTCTACATCATTTGTTTTGGGCTTCTGAGTGTGTCATACACTCCACATGGACTGTTGTTTTCCTCTTATTCTAAGCAAATACACATTCTTCATTTTTATTCCCTAAAATAATTCAAAATCTCTCCTATAGGGACTAGTGCTATTCTCTTTACTCTGCATATCCCTATGCACAATGAGCTCCTTTATACTGTATTTATTTTCATTCATGTATGCTTTGTTTTTCTTTCTCTTTGTTTGTTTCCCACAGGGCCAGGTCTTGAATATTCAGTTTGACTGGAATTTACTTACAGGAGGGGCAGTGTGGGATGGTGGGTTAAGAGCATTGGTTTAAGGCCCAGACCACCCAGGTCAGAATAGTAACTCTACCACTTACCGGCAGTGTACCATTGAGGAAGCTACTTAATGTCTGTGTCAGCTAGATTCCTACCAGAGAAACCAAAACACTAGGATATATGTCTATGTTTATGTCTATATCTATGTCTATACACACACACACACACACACACACACACACTTATTTCAAGAAATTATCTAAGTGTGTGGTCTGGCTGGGCAAGTCTAAAATCTGTCTTCTTGCCATAGCAGCAGACAAGATCCCAATTCTGGACCATTCTGGCTCTCTACACTTTTCTTGCAAATTGCTGGAGCAGTGAGCAATTCATAGAAGACCTCATCCTGTCTCTGGTCTGCTCTCTTTCCCCTTCCTCCCAGTAGCAATTTCAAACCTTACCTGTCCCTCCTCTTTTCTCACCCTAGTTTCTGTGTTTCAACCCTGAATTTTAAGTCACATCCATGCAGTTTCCTGCTAAAACTCCTCTTAATTCTAGTCCATCTGTTTTATAGTCAAGATTTCCTATCTACTTCTTCTTAATCTCAACATACAAACATGCTCCCAGTCTTCCCCATGTCAGTCTTTAGCTACTGGGTTTCCCTTTGTCAAACAAACTTCTTCAGAAAGTGGTATATTTTGCTCTCTTTATTTCCTCACTTGCCATTCAGTCTTTCGTTCATTGAAATCTGACTTCTACCTCAACCTTCCCGCTAAAACTGTGCTCACAAGGTTGATGACCTAAACCATAGGTCCAAGAGATGGCTAAAAGGCATCTTTCACGATCTTGTTCAAATCTCAGTAACTCTGGACACTGTTGACCACGATGCTCTGCTTGAACCCCTCACTTCTCTTGGCTTCCATGGCACTGTCTTCTCATAATAATTATCTCCTTTAATCTTCATAGTAATTTCTCAGTTACGCATTTGCTCAAATTAGCAGGACTTCATGCATTTCTCTCCTATTCTCCCATCACATGTGTAAAAACTACGGCTTACTTAGTCCAACAGGGCTAGTCCTATGTCCAAGTGCTAGGCGAGGAAGGACCTGAAGACTCAGATGGATCCATTGCGAGACTCATTTTTCAGCTGCTATTACTTCTGTTGCTGCCACTCAGCATCATCGTGGAAAAACTGTGAGGTGTGGAGCCTTGAACAACAACAACAAAAATGCTGAACAAGTTGAAAGAGTGGATTCACCTAGAGAGAAAAGAAGTTGGAAATTTTAAATGGCCAGTTTTTTAAAAATCCTGCCTAACTGGGCAGCATCACATTTCACATAGAAATTACTTTTTAATTACGTGAAAATAGAAATATTTCTCAAAATATAGCCACTTCATGTAGTTTGGATATGTAATATATATATGTAATTTTATATTTTGGGGGTGTGGTCAAGCTAATTCTATTAGCATGAACTCCTTCAGTTATTATTTATTGACTGTGATTTGGGCGGTTCCTGGCTTATGCAGTGTTATTAGTGTTTAATTTGTGGGCTGTAACCGTAGGGTATAAATTTTATAATCCGCCATCTGCTATGAAAATATATGAGATGAGTTTTAGGGATGTGGACTTACCAAGTATAGAGTAGAGAAAGCTATAGGCTGCCTAATAATCACCTCATCTGGCTGATGGGTAGCTATAAAGAAAAGGCAATCAATGAAAAGGGGAATGAGGATGCCTTGAGGTGAACAGAGGGAGTCAGTAGTTTTTCTGAAGATCAAATAGGAAGAAATACACTTAAGTCATAATAGAAGGTAGGACCCCAGCTTCACATTTCTTGTCTTTTATTTCTACCTGAACAAACCACAGCAAAAATAGCTGACAGTTATAGCATACTTATTACATACAGACAATACTTTGAATTCTTTACATCTGTGAACTTTCTAATCCTCACAACAATTCTATGAGGGAGGAATTTTGCTCTCCTTGTTTTTTATTTCATGTGCTCCTTGAAACACAAAGAAATTAATAATGTTTCCTAAGGTATCACAACCAGTAATGGCAAAATTATCATTTCAATTTAAACTCTCTGAGTTCATCATTGCAATAAAGATTGAGCAAAGTTCTATGGCTCCATTTTACCAATGTGGGTGACCACAGCTACCTGTTTTTATTTTCATATCCTTTTTATATTGCTTTCTCTTGTGCTACAAGGAAAAGAAAAAGGCCAAGTGATACAATAGAACAAGCAAGCGCTTCTCCCCTGGGATACCAACTCGATACCCTAAAGGCAAAGAAGTTACTGATGCTACTCCAGGGGCATGAAGCAGTTGAGAGAGGAAGGAGATGGCACGCCTAGGGGGACGGGAGAAGGGGTGGAGGGGAGGTGGGGGGAGGGTGGACAGACGTGCAAGAGGGCTGGAGGGTTTCCAGGGCATCTGCAGTTCTCCTGAATCAGTGGCATTTCAGATATCTAGAATTCTTTTAAAACAAAGATGCACATTGGCGTCTATTCCACATTAGATCATCGGAAGCTAAAACAAATTACTGTGAATGCTCAGCAGATGTGGAAAAAAAATCTTCTGACAGCCTCTTACTGGCTACATATAAAATAACTTCTTATTGGTACTCTTTGTGGAGGCCAAAGTGCTTTGATGTTTGTGTTGTTGGGTTATAAAAATAAAGATGTGGGGAAATGTTATGAGGAACCAACAATAGCACTTTCTTTTTTTTTAACTTTTTAAAAAAATTTCTTTATTGGTTAAGGTATTACATATGTGTCCTTATTCCCCCCCATCCCCCCAATACATGCCCTCACCCCCATGTTGTCTGCATCCACTGATTAGGCTTATATGCATGCATATAAAAGCACTTTATAATTATTGAATAGTATCTTTCCATTCTTTAAAAAATATATATATTTTATTGATTTTTACGGAGAGGAAGGGAGAGGGAGAGAGAGTTAGAAACCTCAATGAGAGAGAAACATCAATCAGCTGCCTCCTGCACACTCCCCTACTGGGGATGTGCCCACAACCAAGATACATGCCCTTGACCGGAATCGAACCTGGGAACCTTGAGTATGCAGGCCGATGCTCTATCCAATGAGCCAAATCTGTTAGGGATATCTTTCCATTCTTAAGAGCAAAACTTTTTTTTGGAATGACATGATTTTTTTTTTTTTTAAATATCCCAAACACTTATTTTGTTCTTTTGCTCTTTTGGATTGAGATCCCACAGTACTATAGATCTTATATAATGTACATTAACAAGGAATCTATTTTCATATTTCAACAGCCTCTGTTTGAATACTTCCCATGACAAGAAATTTATTACTCAGAGGCAGCTAAAAATATAGCTTAAAGAATCAGAATGTTGGTATTAGGTAAGTGTCAGAAAAAGTTTTCATGATATGTAAGTACAAAATATTCCTCATGGTTCGTGGCTAAGCAAACGTCTATCTAGCAAGGGTGTAGTGAGGATGTTATTCGGATCTTTAACTACCAGTTTAGAGGACTCCTCATCTCCTCCCTCTCTCCTTACACCCACTGTTTGACCTCGTGGTTGCCCAAATAATTCTGTTCACTTGAGACTGGCACCTGGACACTGGACACTTCAGGGCAGTCAGTGACACCACCTTGCTGAGTTCCAGCATAGAGCAATCCTTCACAGTAGAATTTAGAATGGCAAACTGCTACAATTATATTTCCTAATTTTCTAGATGAGATTGCTTTTTTCTTTTTGAACTGTAGTAACATTGGTTAATGACATTATGTAAATTTCGGGTATATAAAAACAAACTCATAGATTCAGACAACAGATTGGTGGTTATCCGAGGGGAAGTGGGGTGAAATGAGGGAAAAATGGATTAAGAGGAGGAAGTTTTTAGTTTTTCTGACCTTAAGAGCCAGACTTCTAGCAAAAGAGCAGGCTCATTTCAGAAATCCCATTAAGAAATCATACTGGTAAACAAGAAAATGTGACCTCTTGATTGTAATAATGACATAAGTAAGTTAACATTCTAGTAAGACAAGGGCTCTCTTTTTCTACATCCTCCTGTCTAATAAAGATGGAATATGCAAATTGACCATAACTCTGTGACAAAGATGGTGGCACCCACAGCCAATAAGGAATATGCAAATTGACACGACAAGGCAAGAGGCAGAAGGTGGCTCTGGCTGGAGTGAAGGCAGTGCTGGGAGGAAGCCAGGGGAGGAAGGCCTATTCTTGCACGAATCTTCATGCATCGGGCCTCTAGTATATAGAAAATAACCAAAGTCATGCTCTCAGCGTGGCTCCAAGACAATGGACACTACTCACCACTTATCTGGGAAAAAGGGCCAGAGAAGTAATTACTGGATGTTGATTGTGTTATATTGGACTTGAAAGCCATCTAAGATGCTAGCCCTGTCCTAGAGAGGAAAGTTATGACATCCCCAAATACCACCGACAACATTTGTTACAAGTGGTACTGGGAGAATATGTGTGGGAATGAAACATCATCAATATTTTTAGCAGTTTTCCTTAAGAATGAAATAGATATGAATTTGACACAGTGAAATGATGTATCTTCCTTCCCTTTAGATCACAATGTCCTGGGGCTTTTCACCTAAGAACCAGGGTTTCAACGTTTCAGAGGAAGGACAGAACAGGCTATTCATTGCACAGACACCTTTAGGGCTCTTGTAAAAGCAAGCTCCTGAGAGGCAAGGTTTGTTGAGAGACAAAAGGATTTCTACATGTTCAAACTCCTTAAGATTGAAGCTCTGACATTTATTTCATACTAGGATTTCAGGAAGAGGGAGGATACAGGCTGTGAGGTCGGAAGGCTGCTGTTTGTGTAGGAAAGAATGAGAGATCTCCAGAGTAAGTGCCGAAGAGGAAAGAAAGAGAATGTGGTTGGATCTATGACTTCTTCCTCCCTGCTTCAGGGCAAGCCCTGGGGTGAGACACGTAAAAAACAAGAAAAGGTTCTGGTACAGAAGAGAACAGGGGATTTCTCCTCATTTCCCTGGCACAGGCTGGGATTTCAAGCCCTCTCAGAGGAACAACCAACAGGGTGCATCCCAGGTGGCAGCCTGCAATGGTTAAGGGAGGCTCCCAGCAGAAAAGAGAGTCAGTTCTTCTATCCAACCAACACCAAGTTCAGTTCAACACTGAACAACATTAGCTATCAGTGTTTTTATCCTGTGACAGTGTGGTATTACAGAGAAACTCTTCTGTCACTGTTCAGCTCAATCATCATATATTCTTAATCCTTAATTGTCATGTGTATTATTACATTTTCTTTTTTTCCAGTCCCTTTGAATTATAGTGTCTCTGTTAGTGCTTTCTAAGAGCTTGTTTATGACTAAAGGTGTTAAGCATTTCTCATCAACACCATGTTTTTTCGTTTGTTTGTTATTATTAGTTTCCCTTACTGTGGGTTTCAGCAGCAGCAGATACCAGAAAAATGCCCAGTGCCCAGACAGGAGGAGAAACAACTTCACATGCCTAGCCCACGTGGCTCCGTGGTTGAATGTTGACCTATGAACCAGGAGGTCACATGCCCAGGATGGGGGCTCAGTCCCCTCCGGGGCGGGGGGGGGGGCGGGGAGGAGCTGTGCAGGAAGCAGCCGATCAATGATTCAGAGAGAATCATTGAGGTTTCTCTCTCTCTCTCTCTCTCTCTTTCTTACTCTCTCTCTCTCTCTCTCCCCCCCTCTTCCTTCTGCTCTGAAATCAATAAAAACATATTTTAAAAAAAAGAAAGAAAGAAAAGAAAAGAAACAGCCTCACAGAGGTCAGGGAGGGTCAGGCACATAGGGCAGGACCCACGCCCAGAGCCCCACCCCAAGTTCCTTTTCAACTCCACACTCAGACACCTTCTGACAGGGGAGACCATCTGAATGACCGAGCAATTACGGAAATAAAGTTAAACCTAAATAGACTTAAAAGAAAAGGGAGCCTAAATTACCTTTCGTTGGTGAGTTTAGTTTCACTTTTGCTTCCAGCCTTTACAGAAGGACTTCTTTATTTTCTAGAGAAATAGAGAATGCTCCATTTTCTTTCTTATTATTTCCCTTGTCTGACAATCTTGTGGCAATGCTGCTTCCTTCACACAAAAACACACAAAACTCTAGAAGTATTTGCCAATCTTATTTGGTCCAGGCGCTAACTCCCATTGAGTCAGTTCTAGTTCTAAAAATGATTTTTTTATTTTACTTATCAGACCTGCATGATGAACATCACTACATCCTCTCCAAGACCTGTTTTCTTTTTCTCCGGCCACACAGTTAAGTTATATTTAAATTAAATTTCAGCCTCCCTAGTAGTTAGGTGGGGTAATATGACTGTATTTTAGTCAATGGAACGTGGATGGAGGAATAGATACTTCTCCTAGGCTTGGCCTCTAGAAACTTCTGTACAGTCCATGCTCGTCCTTCCCTCACCTGTCAACTAGGGGCCTGTAACTAATAAATTCTTTTTTTATCCATTTCCTGATGGCTGTAGCTGAAGGGCATCAGTTATGCTAATCAGAAACACAAGGCCAGTCCAGTTGTAACATTGGTTTAGAACAGCGGTCGGCAAACTGTGGTTCGTGAGCCGCATTTTGCTGTCCTGTTGACTAATGAGTTTGCCGACCACTGGTAGAAAGAAGAGAAGTTGGTAGGAAGCTAAACCCTCCCAGGTGAGTGCCTCCAGGCATTTCTAGCTGATAGCATTCCTCCTCATAACCCAAGACCCACCCAAAACAGTAATGCCTTGTGCCATGACTTTGGAACATAGCCATCATAGGATATTTTTCAGCTCTAGGATAATCTTATGGGACCACCGTGGTATCTGTGGTCCTTTGTTGACTGAAACATCGTTGTGTAGCACATGACTATATTATTACTATTAATTTACTTTAAAAGTTATTCCTTTTACTCACAATGGAAACGTCAAGTGCTAAAAATATTGTAATGACAAGTGTATGGAAAAGAACTAACAGTATGATGTTTTGTAATCTCCAGTACAAGCTAGCAAGATCATTAGAACATATTTCTTCTTCGTGAGCTACTATGGTGAGTTCTTTTAATGTTTAATGCTGAACTAGACAAATTCAAAAGAAGACAGTTCCCTTCCTTCCTTCCTTCCTTCCTTCCTTCCTTCCTTCCTTCCTTCCTTCCTTCCTTCTTTCTTTCCTTCCTTTTTTAAGTTAGCCTTGGTGGGATGGCTCAGTTGGAGTTGAGGTTATCTCTAGCGGCGAAACCAGAGCCAGATATTAAGCAGCCAGAATGCTACAGTAATTGAACACATGACTGTCTCTCTTTTAGCACATTCTTTGTTCTCCTCTTCTAGAAGTTGTAGACGTCGATTTAGTTTGATTATCTGTCGTTTTAATGAAGCTGCACGTACAATAGTCATGTCATCTAAAGTTCCTTCAATTGTGTCTGTATTTGAGATGCCATACCTGACACTCTCATCGTGAGGACTGGAAATGATGGCCACAGACCCATCACTCAACACAGGGCTTTGACAATGTATTTCACTTTGTCTTCTTACGGTGTGCCCTGGTGCAGAATTCAGTGCCTGGAACCTTGAAATCTTATTTCTTGGGACAAAATCTGACCTGTGACACATGGAGTCAGTTCTGACCAGCTGTCTGTTTGGGGAAGCCGCATTTTCACTCATAGAGCGCTCTCTTTTTAGCCTGCCAACTGCATAGATTTCTTCATTTTGAGGGTTTGGAGGAGGTCTTTCTGAATCCAGAATAGCTAGTGGTCTTCTACTTAGGTCAAGTGCAGGAGGTGGTGTTTGTAGTGCCAGAAGTTTAAAGATTTTCAGTGCTAGAGGTCAAGGCCTGCTGGTCTTGAAAATGGAATGTCTTCATTATTCCCTCTCTGGAACCTGCATAATCACAGTAGCATTTGGAACTCCTCTTTGGAATTCTTGTTCTAGATCAGCATTTGGTGGTGTCGCCTTTAATTTTAACGGATCCACATTAGCTGGCCAATACCTTACTAGTAGATGTATTCCATTTTATACTGAATTCCTCTAATTCCCACCATCTCAGCAGCAGTGTGAGAAGGAAATGCTGTCCCATTCACTCATCCTATTGGTGTGTTGCTTGGTTTTCTTTTACTCATTTTTTTCTCATTTATTTTTAAATCCTCACCTGAGAATATTTTCCCATTGATTTTCAGAGAGTGGAAGAGAGAGGGAAAGACAGAGAGAAACATTGATGTGAGAGAGACACATCGATTGGTTGCCTCTTGCACTTGCCCAACCAGGGCCAGGACCGATGAGGAGCCTGCAACTGAGGTACGTGCCCTTGACGGAAATCGAACTTGGGACCCTTCAATCCACAGGCCAACACTTTATCCACTGAGCCAAACCTGCTAGGGCTACTAATTTTTTAATATAGTAAATACATGTCTATAATAGCTATTAAAATACTGCTACCCTGCAGTTCACTTTACTCAACAATTCCCCTACAGATCTGAACTTTTGGGAAGGTGTACATAATAACACAGAAATTGCTTTTCCAGAAATGTGTACCATTACTACTTGCTATTTGGCACTATTTGCTTCGGTGTTTCATATGAAGTCCTTTAATTTGCTTCAATGTACACATACTGGATTTAGAGCTACTTTTGACCCCCTGGGACAATTGGAGGGTCCCTAGTGAGGGTCACTGCCCACAGGCTCCAGCAGGAGGAATTGGGGGCAAGGGAGCATCAGTAGGGAGCAGGGAGGGATGCAAGAATGGTGGTGGGGGGTGGTGGAGGAGTTCGTGGTCACATGATGAAAAGAGGGTAGACCAAGACAGTATTCTATGGAAAATAGTGAAAGGTAAGCTATTACTAGGTCCTACATGGTATCTCTAATTCATATAAAAAGCAAAACAACAGGTAAGATTCTTAAAATAATATTTAACATTTTTCCCCACTGATAGGAGTTATAGGTATCTTCTTTGTTCATAATGATTGGCTCTCTTTCATTTAAAAAATGATTCTACTGATCTGCCATCTGTAGAATAAGCCATTTGAGTAGCTTTCCAGCAATAAAGATAGATTTATTGTCATATTTGAGGGAAAATTTACAACGTAGGCTGAAAACAAACAGACAACAAAAATTGGCCTACCAAAAGATTCAACAGATAACTTTTGATCTCATTATTGGTACCTTAGTGCAGTATCATTTTCTGCTCAGAAGGGTAACTGTCACAGGTTCCGTGTACCTGCCACTGTAACAAGATGTTCTTCATCAATGTTCTGTTTTCACAGGGCTCCATGCAGCCTGCACTATGACTGCTGCACACTGAGCTATATTTCTGTTCAAATATAGAGGAAAATTTTATTTTTTCCCCTAAAATTGGTCATTCTGGGATCTTACAGTTTATAAAAATAGGAATTCACTATCTGGATTTCTGGATGACTTACTTAATTTATGGCTATTGTACCAACTTCAATGACTGATATCCACTGTGGCGAAACTAGTGACTGAATGATATATGGATGGATGCTATTTCCTGAAGTGATTTGTTGATGTTTGTTTCCCCAGCAGATTTATGTTGTCTATTAAGTCTTCCACCACCATCTGGTATAATTAATGACTTGTGATACTTGCCTCTTGTAGCACAAAATCCATCGCCTGGCAGAAAATGCAGATGGGCATTCTATGAGATGAGCCAAGATTTTGAACACAAAGGCTTCCTCTGCCAGCTGAAAGCAGATACATGAAAAGCCCTTGCCACCTGGAATTTATCTTCTCCTTCATTGTCCCAGAACATAGGACAGCAACTAGAATTTGAGTGGGACTGAAACTAAAGCTTCAGTTAGCAACACGGGGAGCCTAGCCCACTACATCATCATCCAGATGTTGACTTCGGATTTTGTTATTGGCCAGAGCCTTTGTTTTCTTCTTTATTCACAGCTCTTTCTTTTATTCAATTCTCTGTTCTCCCTTTTATCTCTTCCTTGACCTGAGAAATCACCATTTTCTTTTTTTCACCTCCTTTTTTTAAAATTTAAATTTTTTCTTGTTTAAAGTATTACATATGTCTCCTACCCCCCCTCCCCCATTGACCTTTTCCTGGCCACTCTCACTCCCCAGCATATGCCCTCACCTGCCCCTGCCCCTTTACTGTCTGTGTTCATTGGTTATGCTCATATGCATGCATATAAGTCCTTTGGCTGATCTCTTACCCTCTCCTCCCATCCTCCCCAGACTTCCCTCTGAGGTTTTTGATGTTTTGTTCTATGCTTCTATGTCTCTGGATCTATTTTTGTTCATCAGTCCACCTCTTTTTTTTCCAGAAGTAATACTTGCTCGTGATAAAAACATTCAAACATAGAAAAGTAATATAAAACAAAAGTTGGATATGCAAAACAGTAAACTTTGTTAATAAGTTATTTTTTCCTTGAATAAATTTTCTATGCATATTATAGTGTAATATACATATGTGTGTATATATCAAATTAAAAATCTTAAGAAAAAACTGGAGTAGAAAGAGTAATAATGTGTAGACAGATGGCCTTGTATTGGTATTTAATTGGTGCCTGCCCTTAAGTGTAAAAGCTGAGAAGGCAAATCATGCAAATCTAACATGCAGATAATAAAACAAAGTGGGACTCCAAACCCATTATGTTGCAATAGTTCTAGATGCACTGCTAAAAGAGGTTTATAGATAGTGGCATGAAATCACTAGGAGAAAGACCTCCATGGCCTCCAATGGTGTGGGGGGGGAAAGAAACATACAGAAGAAACCTTCAAGGATGGGATCTGAAGATGGGAGAGATCTGGAGTATAGGCATAGGAAGGGAGACACAACTTCAAATGAAGAGGCTTACATAAGTGGAGCAAGCAAAAGAAAGGTAGGGACATGAGTGGAATGACTTGGTTGGAGGCACTTGTTTGCATGGGGATGTACGACTGAGCGTAAGGATTGGTGAAATTGTGGTACATCCTGCTTGCTAAGCTATGGATTTTAGATACATATATGAGGGTAATTGGGAATCCTTATTTAAGTGCAGGATGGTATGATTAAAAGAGTTTCTTATAAAGAAATATATGTCAGGGGTACACAAGATGTATGAGTGAAAAGACTGTGGGCAAGGACTATATTAGGAATCAGAAGCAGAATTGAGATGGTAACAAAAAGGGAATATTAGATTCTAAAGACACGCAAAGAATTGGCAGAACGTAGCCAATTGGAATAAATGCTTCATTCTCTGTACCCCAAACCTAGGGACCTAGGATTTTTTAAATTTAAAGTAAAGATGAATATTTTCATAAAGCTAATCAATGATATATTCTTTTTAGTGTAAAAAGATTAACACACTTTTACAAATCCCTCTCTGAATATGTGGGAAGAACAATACCCAAAGCCCCTTCAATTATATTGCTTAGGGTTACTTTGTAAGGGACCTATCCATTTGTAAAAGATTTTTCTCAAGATATTTTTAGGCAGACCTTGATAAAGAATAAAATGATGTAAAGTGTTTAACCTCTATCTGCCTCAAATTGCTCCTTTGAAAAATTGGCATAACAACACGTGTTCCAGAGAGCTGCTGGGGGATTAGATGAGTTAAAAGATGCTAAGTGTTAGACTTAGTGTCTCAGTAAGTTTTAGCTTCCCTCCTCCTACTTTTCCTCCTTTTTATACTTCATGCATATGAAGTAGCCTTTTGGGAAGTCATGGAACTGTTGCTGTACTCCAAAGTACTCATTTCCTCCCCAACATACTTTGCTAAAACTATATATTTTCAAAATTATTAACTATCTATTCACAAATTTTGATATTCCAACCAGACCATGACCAGATTCCTTGGATCACCTCAAAAATACATATAACATGAAGGGGAATAATATTTCCTTTTTTTACACCATTGATTATGTCTTCCCCCATTCAGTATTTTATTCTCTTACTTTCTGTGGCACCATACTCTCTGGGTTTTTATTCCACCTCTGAGGCCTACCTTTTTTCAATTCTTCTGCACATGAATTTTCTTATATCTGGGCAACTGTATGCTGGATATTCATAGCTCAGTCCTGACCACTGTCCTCTCCTTCCTGTGTTTTCCTTCACTAAACAATTTCATCTACGTCACCCACCACCTACTGGCCCCTAATTTCCAAATACATACATGGTGTCTCAAAAATACATACACACTTTAACAGCTGATAGCTCCATCTTTGACAATGAAATGTATTTTAATAAACACTGCCTTTATAATTTTTCAAAGTGTGTGTATACATTTTTGGGGACACCCGATATTATGTCCAAACCTCTACTCTGAGTTCCAGATATAAATAGCTCCTTGCTGAGGTGATATTTCTACCTGAAAGCCTCAGAAGCCCCTTAGAATTGTGTGTGTCCCATTCACTTGGTCATCTTTCTGGTGTTCTCTCTCAACATTTCAATGAAAGGTGGTGTTTGTCCTTTCTTCTCCATGGCTTCAGTGCAGTGGGGGTTCTATCTCTTATACCGGCTTTCATTACAACTCTGATATCACAGATTCACTGCCCATCAAGTTTACTTATGTCATAAAGTACCTTTGCACATTATGTTTACCAGTTCAGTAAATAAACATTTATAGAGTTTTAAGTTATTTAGTCCCTAATACACTGCTGGTGGGAATGCAGGCTGGTGCAGCCATTATGGAAAACAGTAAAAAATTAAATATGGATCTGCCATTTGATCCAGTGATCCCACTTCTAGGAGTAGATCCAATCAGAAGGAATATATACACCCCTATGTTCATAGCAGTGCAATTTACAGTAGCTAAGATCAGGAAACAGCACAAGTGCCCATTAGTAGGTGAGTAAATAAAAAAGCTGTGGTACTTTTACACCATGGAATACTATGCAGCAGTGAAAATGAAGGATCTGTTACCCTTTGAGACAGCATGGAAGGACCTGGAGAGTATTCTGCTAAGCGAAATAGCCAGTTAGAGAAAGACAAGTATCACATGACCTCACTCATCTGTTGAATCTAATGAACAAAATAAACTGATGAAAAAAATAGATCCAGAGACATAGAAGCATGGAACAGACTGTGGGATCTCAGAAGGACAGCGGGATTGCGTGGGTGGGTGGAAAGTGATCAACCAAAGAGCTTGTATACATATAGGCATAACCCATGAACATAGACAATAGTGTGGGAAGGCCTGAGGGGGGGGCTGTTGTGGGCTAGAAAAGATAAAATGGGGGGGGGGAGGGAAAGGGGAACATCTGTAATACTTTCAATAATAAAGATCAAAAAAAATTTTTTTTGAAGTTGTTTAATGCCTGAGCAAACCCTGTATGTATACTCAGATGCAGAAGTATAAAACAATACATAAACGATCTACTAGAAGTTATAAAAACCAGATAGCTAAGTATCAGGTAAAATATTTTATTTAAAATATTAAACTGTGGGAGTGTATACTTTTTCTTACACAGTGCTGCCTTAGCAATAGCCTGCATAAATTTGAGGCTTTCAAATTTATCAAGCAAACAATCAAGCAAATATTATTTGTTGAATACATATGCGCACAAGTCCAAATTGGAACCTGGAGGAATATGAATAAAATGTAAAATATTGCTCCTGCTCTTCCCTTCCATTTGTGGGCATATCATGTGGAGTCCTCATTTAGATTAAAAAAGAAAGAAAGAAAGAAAGAAAGAAAGAAAGAAAAAAGCACAGGCTTGTCATTTGAAATAAGAGAGCAAATACTTTTCCTGCCCAGTTGATGAGACAAAGTTACATATGACAATGCTAGTAACATAACATACCTAAATGCTTTATCAATTGTTGGACCAGCAAATACTATTGACATTCAGAACAGAATGTCAAAGGGAATAGAAGCAGAATCCACAAACACTTACTGCATTCCTACCCCATAAAGCCTGTGTTTTACTTGGTTTGGGAACACATGGAGAGGGAAATGCCTAGCTAGTTGGGTTGGTTTTGAACGATGCGTTGGATTTGTCTGGAGGGAGAAAAATCATCCCATGGAAGAAAGAAGGTGTACCACAAAACAGTGACAAAAGTGATGCCTATGTGACTTTGAAGAGGGCAGGCAATGGCTTGACTAGATTCGGTGTTCGTGCTAAGGAAAAGCAGGAAGGAGGTTGGATTATAGGGTGGGGCAAGAGTCAACAAGAATAAGAGAATATTAGTTTTCAGAAGGCAAAACAGCACTTTCCATCACAGAAGTCTCTCGGTTTAAGACATGACTTTGATGTATTTTTATAAGGTTTAATGGGGAAACATTTACATAGCCCCTTTATAACTGCAATATGTCTTATTTTTGGTTGTGAGATTATTTATTTGTTACTTACAAGTATTCCTTGAACTTGGGGAAGAAAAGAAAAAAATTGGGGTGGTTTGTGTTTTATTTAAATTATAGGAACAAAGGAGGCAGATGGTTTATCCATAGCCCTGGCAACGATGCAAAAGGTTTCCCATGTCTCTGTCTCCCTTCTATTTCCAGAGAAGAAGAGGTTGGGTTGGTTACTAGTACTCTGCAGGACTTCAGGTGATCTTCATTTCAAAGAATCTTTATTAGGTTACACTGTGGTTAAGATATAATTTGGGCACTTCAGGATTTCCCTTCTCTACTGATTTACCTACATAAAAGAGATTTGTGGGTCATGTTTCAGGTGGAGAGCAGTGGGTTGTGTAGGAGGGGATAGTTCCCCCCTTCCTCTCTTGGTTCTTAAGACTGGCCCAACAATTAAAATGACATAAGGCAGATTAACAGGAGAAAAAAATCAAATTTAATACACACAGGAATTCACATAAGCATGAGAATACAAAGACAGTAAGGCAATATGAGGGATAGGTGTCATTCCGGACTAAGGAGAAGAAGGTAGGGGTCATAGGAAGGTGAACTACTGTCCGTGGTGGTAGTTCCTTCCCAAAACCTGGTATCGGGCTTCCATCTTAAATTCTTTTAGCAGTTAGAAGGAAAGTTAAAAGTTCTGCACAGAGCTTTCTGGGCCTTAAAAAATAACCAGTTTAAAAATAATCAATATCCCAAAAAAGGCATATATTATGGTTGCAAACTTCTGCTTTTCAGTGTCAGGGGTCAGGATATCAGCCCGTCTGAGAGAGCATGGTAGTGTTGGAAGAATAAAACGAAGGTGGTTGTTTTTTTTTTTTTTGGGTAACTTTCTTAAGTTTCACTTCTTAAATTTCACCACTTCTTTGTGGTGAAAGATGCTGGGGAAAGATAGCAGGCCACATAGCGGTCAGTGCAGGTTGCACTGGGCGCTGCAAACTGGTGGGCTGCGCAAAGGGACCTCCGGCCTTAGATTTTGGTTTCCCGATGGCTAAGCCAACCTGGTTAGTAGGCAGCCGCCTTTCTCCTTTGTCCTTGCACACTTGGCGCTTGACAAGATGCTTAACCAAATGACATAAACAACCGCTAGGAGGTATCCGAGCTGTGCGTCGGCCGCCTAGGCAAGCATAAATGGCTAACGTTGGGTCCCTCCGCTCCGCGGGTCCAGGCGGGTGGCACTTTTCCAAGGTGGCTGTGAACTAGTGCGTGGAGTGAGAAAGACATCTAAAAACAAGGGACCTTTTATGCAAAAGGTGGAGTTGACTGCCGCTCATCCAAAGCATTGTCACGTCGGGAGGTCTGCGTGCTTGGCCACCAGCTGCCTGCACATCTGGATGCAGCAGAGCTTTCCCCTGCAGGGCGGAGGCGAGGCGGAGGACCGCGATGTGCACGCACCTCCTCGTGCGCGCGCGTGCGGGCCCGTGAGCGTCGGTGTGTGTCTGTGTGCACGCGCGCGCGCGCGCACGGTTGCTGGTTGTAGCTGCGGCTCCCGGACCCGGTACCAGGGGTGGGAGCACAGGGGTGATAAATCTCCTCCGGCCTTCTCGCATCTCACTGCGGGTATATAACCAACCAGGTAGAGAGAGACTGGGGTGACAGTTCCTGCATACCGGCTGCGTGTCCAAGGGTCAGGATATCAGCCCGGCTCTGTCACACTGAGGGATGTTTATATATTTTTGGGAGGTAGTGGTGTTTTTTGTTTGTTTGTTGGTTTGTTTTTATTGTTTGCCTCTATCTCCAGAGAGCAAGGGCGGGAGAGGGGCGCGCGCTCCAGCCAAGCGTCGCGGATCTGAACGGGTCGGAGAAGGCAATTTTGCGAGTGGGGGAGGGAGGGGGACCTTGATTTCCACCAATCCCCGGGCGTTTGTCTGCGAAGTCCGGGGCGCAGCGGAAGGCTGCGGCGCGCTGCTGAATTAACTGATGAGAGCGAGTTCTTTTCTTCTCCGGGAGGGGCGGGGAGCGAGGGTCCTGGCTGGCGAGGCGGAAGAGCCCGGGGCAGGATAGCGGTCCCGGGCCGCCGTGGAAATTTCCAAGGACTTGGCGTGGCGCGGAGAGCGCGTCTGGGAGGGGGGGGGGTGACTGGCGGCGCAGCTGCGCGGGAGGCGGGGAGAGGCGGCGAAGGGCGCAGGAGCATCTCTCGGAAGGGGACGCCGCGGGCCAAATGTCTGGGAGGGAGCCGAGCCGCTCCCCCGACCCACGCCGCGGGCGACAGTGATGCTGCAGAACCCGCGGGAGCCACTGGTCGCCGCCGCTCTCCGCGCTGGCGGAAAACCCAGCGCCCGCCTTCTTCTGGGGAAGCAACCATGACCGTAACTCGTGATTTGCCCCCCGGCCACTTCCCCTAGAAAGAAATCATTGAGAAAGTTGCATTTAAAAAAAGAAAATCCTTACTCTGACCTTTGGGACCGTGGGGGCCGAAGAAGCGTTTGTGCGAGTGCGAGCAAGAAAGCGAATGGTGTGTTTGCATGGGGGGCCACTTCGCTTAGCGTTGTGCTGAGGTCTTCGCCCCCCCCCCCCACACACACCCCCAGCCCCCGGGACCCTGGGGCTGCGATGAGCCCCTGCGGGCGGACCCGGTGGCACACGTCCAGAGGGGCCATGGCTGTCCTGGCGTGGAAGTTCCCGCGGACCCGGCTGCCGGTCGGAGCCAGTGCCCTCTGCGTCGTGGTCCTCTGTTGGCTCTACATCTTCCCAGTCTACCGGCTACCCAACGAGAAGGAGATCGTGCAGGCGGTGCTGCAACAGGGCACGGCATGGAAGAGGAACCAGACGGCGGCCAGACTTTTCAGGTACTCCTGCCCTCGTGGCTCCTCCCCGCTCGTGTCCTTTCCTCCCAGTGCGTGGAGGACAGGGTCACTAGGGAGGACCACCTCGCGGAGGCATCCCTTTCATCCGGTCCTTCCTTCCCATTCCTAACCTGGACACTTGAGTCAGGAGCTCTGACCACTCTTTACCTCCAGAAATATGCAGACACCTGCCTTGCCCGTGTAAAAAGCCTGTACGCATTTCTGCCCAAATCTGCTTTGTAGTCTACGATTTGGTGATAACTGGCGGGAAGGGGGACCCAGGCGAACTTTGTGCCTTGCACTTAATGAGAATTTCTCTCTTGGGCTCTGCAGACATCTGAAGCTATAGAGAACTAGAAGCAGGTAGGCTATGAGGTGAGGTGAATGGTTGGCAACATAAATCACTGATGAGGGAATGGTGGCCAAGTCTTGGGCAGTGCAAACATGCACACTCAGCCAGGATCCAGTGGCTTTGTGCAGTGTGCCTATCACAAACACAGGGCACTCACTGAGGCCCTACTAAGAGCTGGTACTGTGTGATTTTTACGTTGAAATCTCAGCAACTTTCCAATAACAGCTATTAACCCCATTTTACCAACCACAAACTGAGTCTTGAGGAGGATCCTTCTCCAAGGTCAACTACCTTGGAAGTATCCCTGCTGGGAATCTCATCACAAAAGCTCTAAAGCTCCCAGATCTTGCTCTGGGCTTAGACTGGGGAAGCCTCCTGAAGGATGGGAGATTGCTTTAGGGAGGGACTTGACAACAGAAAACAGACAAAAAAACTGTAACCAGGTTGGATACCAGAACTCGGAGGATCCCTCAGAGGTTGTAGTTTTCCTTCCTTTCTGGGAATTTCAGCTTAAGTGTCTAAAAATAAGTTCTTGGCAGCAGGGGTTGCCTGTGGATTGGAGGGAAGACAGAACTGCTTCCCACTTCCTTTCCATTCCCAGGGCATGTTGGAGGACACACTGGTGCTTCCACCCCTGGCAGGTGCCCCTTTCACCTTCAGTCCCTGGTGCTGAGGATGCTGTAGCTGGTGCTTCCGGTGACTAGTGGTCTGGATGGGACGTGCTTTCCTCTGCTCTGCATAGGACTTTTCAGGCAGTTCATGGGCAGGTGAGAGCCAATTTAAACATTTTTCATGACTGTTCCAAATGTTCAGAAACATCTATAAATTTTTTAAAAAGCACTTTAAAAACATACGGTTTCCTCCCTCATCTCAGGCCTGCTTCTGGAAAGGTCAAAGAATTAGGCAATTCTTTCAGGGAAGGTTGCTAAATTCTCTTTTAAACCTGGAGGGAAGACTATTATTTTCTCTCTCTTTGTAGACTTCTGCTTTCAATAAGTTTAAAATCACTCCTCTCCCTTAAAAGGATATAAGGATTTATCTTCCCTCACCTCCACAGTATTGATTGTTGGACTCAAAAGCACTCAAAAGGCATAGCATCCAGCAATTCTTTTCTCTAAAGACGGAAAGCACTTTCATGTAATATAAGGAAATGAGTTAAGGGTGTCCCATTGGTTTGCAATGAAAGAGTCCTTTTTTTTTTTGTATAGGAGGAGGAATAATGAAGCTCCGTTAGAGAATAGATGTCTTTTGGAAAACATAATCAAGTGGAAAATACTTCATATTCTGAGACACCCAGGCTGATAGTTTTCTGAGACACATTTGCCCCTTGCTATCTGTAGCCTGGAGTAATCTTTGGTTGTTTGGCTGTCATTTGGTCTTGTCTCTTTGTGCAGAGAATTACTTACTGAAATGCATACACCATACAAACTGCTTAAACACGTATCCCTCCAAGTTAGTGCTGTAAAATAGTGTAAGAGGCACCGCTCCTTATTGAAACGTGTGTGTGCTTCAGAAGGAAGCCTGATTTTTAGGCTGATGATGCCATGATTAGATAAACAGCAGAGGACCTTTGTCAAGTTACTCTATCTCTTTGAGTCTCAGTTTCCTTATTTATAAATGAAATAATAACATACCTTGCAGAGTTGATATAAGGTTTAAATAAAAAAAAAAACCTGATGATAAATGTCTGGCATAATGCAGTCAATAGTGTTATAATTTTTATAAATGATATATGTTATATGTTACAGCTTAAATAAGAACAGCTTGCCAGCCTATATAAATTTGGAATATTTCACCTGCCAAATTTGTAGAGAAACTTTATTGGTCCATATTCTACCCACACTCCCTTGCATCCCTTACATTTAAGTGAATAAACAGGGACAAGGAGTTTTAAATGATAATAAAAGCATCATGGTTTGTTAAGTCAAATTGTTTTTTACTCCCATGTTTGCGAAAATCCATTGTGTGTGTGTATGTGTGTGTGTGTGTGTGTGTGTGTGTGTGTGTGTGTGTTTGTGCTTATTTTACTACCTGGATTTTTAGTATGCAAGTAGTAGTGTATGTTTTCTAAATATTAGACAGGTCAGACAGGTCAAACAGGTTAGAGGTGGTTTCTGTGCACCCAGTTCTTGTCTTGCTTGTAGGAAGGAATTCAAACAAGAGACAGTACCAAATAGCAGCAAAGCATGCAAGAGTTTACTTGCAAGAAAAGAAGTGCACTTAGACATAGAGTGGGCAGGTTAGCTGGTCTCCTTTGAACATTTTAAATTTTATACCCTGGAGTTGGGTTGTGGAAAAAAAAAAAAGAAAAATACCTCCTCAGGTTTCAATGTTACCCCACTTGGTTGTTACTCTATCTGTTAGACCACATCCTGGAGGAGGTTTTAAGTCTTCTGCTTCCTCACTCTTGGGTTTACTAACTCTTAATTCTTGTGTAAGCATCTCCCATGCCTTCCCCCCCGCCCCTCTTTAAATAAATCTTTATTCAGATTATTACAATTGTTTCTCCTTTTTCCCCCCATAGCTCCCCTCCACCCGGTTCCCACCCCTTCTGCCCTTACCTCCCCCTCACTGTCCTCATCCATAGGTGTACGATTTTTCTCCAGTCTCTTCCCACACCCCCCCCATACGTCTTTTCCCCTGAGAATTATCAGTCCACTCCCTTTCTATGCCCCTGATTCTATTATATTCACCAGTTTATTCTGTTCCTCAGGTTTTTAATTCACTTGATTTTTAGGTTCACTTGTTAATAGATATGTATTTGTTGTTCATAATTTTTATCTTTACTTTTTTCTTCTTCCTCTTCTTAAATAATACATTTCAGCATTTCATATAATACTGGTTTGGTGGTGATGAACTCCTTTAGCTTTTTCTTATCTGTGAAGCTCTTTATCTGCCCTTCAATTCTGAATGATAGCTTTGCTGGGTAGAGTAATCTTGGTTGTAGGTTCTTGCTATTCATCACTTTGAAAATTTCTTGCCACTCCTATCTGGCCTGCATAATTTCTGTTGAGAAATCAGCTGACAGTCGTATGGGTGCTCCCTTGTAGGTAATTAACTGTTTTTGTCTTGCTGCTTTTGATATTCTCTCTTTGTCTTTTGCTCTTGGGATTTTAATTATGATGTGTCTTGGTGTGGTCCTCTTTGGATTCCTTTTGTTTGGGGTTCTGTATGCTTCCTGGACTTGTAAGTCTATTTCTTTCACCAGGTGGGAGAAGTTTTCAGTCATTATTTCTTCAAATAGGTTTTCAATATCTTGCTTTCTCTCTTCTTCTGGCACCCCCATAATTCTGATGTTGGTACACTTGAAGTTGTCCCAGAGGCTTCTTACACTACCTTCATATTTTTGGATTCTTTTTTCTTTTTCGTTTGAGTGTTTTTTGCTTCTTTGTATTTCAATTCTTTGACTTGATTCCTGCATTCCTCTAGTCTGTTGTTGGGTCTCTGTATAATATTTTTTATTTCAGTCAGTGTATGTTTAATTTCTAGTTGGTCCTTTTTCATATCTTTGAGGGTCTCGTTATATTTATCAGCCTTTTCTAGGATATTCTTGAAAAGCCTTATAACCGTGGTTTTGAATTCTATATCCAGTCGTTTGTTTTCCTCCATTTCTTTCGTTTGTGAGCTATTTCTTTGTTGCCGCATTTTCACTGCTTCCCTGAGTTTGTAGGGTAGCTTTGTGTGCTAGGTGTCCTATAGGGCCCAGTGGGTTGGCCTCCCAGTTACCTGAGGTGGACACTCTTGGTGCACCCCTTTGTGGACTGTGTGTACAGCCTTGTTGTAGTTAAGTCTTGATTGTTGTTGGTATCACTGGGAGGAATTGATGTCCAGGCCAGTTGGCTGTGAGGATCAGCTGTGTCTATACTGGGAGAAGTTTGGTGCTGGAGACAGCCTTATAGGATTAGACTTGCCAAACTGCAAAAGCCTTTGTGTTCAGCTTGGATGGGGTAGAGTCTCAGGGCGGAGCAGACAGTCTTGGCTTCCTGTCAGCCCTGCCCTTGTGCGCACGCCTCCAGACCTCTGCCTTCCCCGGCTCCCGAGCCTCCGCCCAAGAGTCTAGATTCCTCCCGCAAGAGTGTGGGTCCCCAGGGGCTCGCCTGGAACTGGGGTTCAGTGCAGTCAGAACTGGGGTTCAGTGCAGTCAGGAGCTTCCGACTCCCTTCTGCTAGGGAAAGCCTGTGGCAACCTCTGCAGTCTTTGTGCACACTCGCGCGCTTCCAGACCCCTGCCTGCCGGGGCTCCCCCGACTCTCCCCCAGGTCTCCGAGTCTCCGAGTGCCTTTCTCTCTACCTGACAGTCCAGACTCCCCCTGTATGAGTCTGGGTCCACGGGGTTTCGCCCAGAACTGGGGTTCAGTGCAGTCGGAACTGGGGTTCAGTGCAGTCGGAACTGGGGTTCAGTGCAGTCGGGGGATTCCTTCCCCCTTTCGCCAGAGAAAGTCAGCCAGGCTCTTAGCCGCCCTTCCTCTCAGCGTGCGCAAAGACCCTTTGCCGTACCTCAACCCTTTGTCATTCCTCCAATTCTCTGTGAGCTTTTCTCTTTCCTTCTAGTTGTAGAATTTCCACTCAGCCAGCTTTCCTGTGGTTCTGGATGGTGCCCGTTCTGTCTTTTAGTTGTAGTTTTGAAATTGTTGTGCGAGGCAGCATTTTAGGTACTTACCTATGCCACCATCTTGGTTTCTCCTCCCATGCCTTCCCCTTGATCGCTAATTAGCCATCTATCCCCATTCATGTCTGTCTAGTTGCCTACTTAACATTCCTCCCTTCAAGTGATATTGGTCAGATTCGTTTGGGAAGTTGAGGGACGCTAGTCTGGCTTCTGACTCTACTTCTGCTGAGTTGGACATGGAGCTGTGTTGGCCCGCTATCCCTTGCTCTGTCTGGGGTGGCTAGATTGGGGTGGAGTGGAAGTGCCATGTTGCCCGGTCCAATGGATTTTGATGTATGAGCTGATAGCCTTGTTGAATCATCATTTGTAGATGTATTGCCTGTATCTGGGAGGAAAGAAAAGTTGTTAGTTTGTTTATTATGCAGGGACCTAAGGTGCAGAGAAGTATGAGAATTATTAGTCGATCTAACAAGGGTAAGAACCAAGGTAAATTGGGAAATGCCTGCTTCATTATATTCCAAATAGTATCTTTTATGCCTTCTAGATTAAAATTCCATAGCCAAGTGTCATGTTTTAAAATGGTTTGAACGTATGCTTCAATTTGGCCAGTTGTATTAATGTAAAAACAGCATGAGGCGTTTGCTAGGGTACATACCCCTCCTTGGCAAGTTAATAAGTAATCTAATGCTATGTGATTATCATTGACCATCTTGGCTATTGAATTTATTGATTGAAATAATTATCTTAAGTCTCTGCCATTAGTAGTAGCAATAGTGGTCATTGAAGCAGTGATATTTTTGACTGGAACAGCACTGTAGGTAATGCTCCCTGCTTGCCTAATTAGGCTTCCAATTAAGGCTGTTAGGCCTAGAACAAGTAAATCTATGGCCCCTTTGCACCTTTTGTGAGGACAATAAATCTGAACAGTTTGCTCTGGGGATGTGGTGCAGCCTATTGTCCCTGTTCCTGTGGTTGTAGATGGATTAATGTATTGTTGAGCTATTCCACTTTGGGGTGTTTGTCCTAGGAACATAAGTCCTTTGGGTAAGCAAAGATATCCATTAGCATCATTAGGTTTAGTGGGGTCTAGGGAGATATGATTTAATCAATTAGTGATTGATGGCAATGCCGATGTATTGCATCCAGGGTAGTGTCTTCTTGTTTTTCCCTTAGATAGGGAAAGAATGGTTCTGTTGCAGTTTCGTACAGTCTGTATCTGCACAGTTGTATTTCAGTAATAGAGCTATTTAGGAATTGGAGGGCACAGTTAGTAGCATTTGGTTCTGCTTTAACAAGGGATCCATTGCAAATACCTGCTGATTTGTGTGTGCCATTTTTATAACAGCAGGTAGCACTTCGGGTTGTGCTATAATTCTAGAAGGTTTTGTTCTCTGTCTGAGAATTTGAAAGTGAGGCTATCCTGGTCACAATGAAAAACACTTCTGTCTGCCCGATGGGAGAAATTCTTGTTAAGCTTTGTATAGAATATGGTGGTCAGGGGTTGAAAACACCAAGGTGTTACATTAAGTTTTGGAGTAATTAAAAAAGTTGGGTTGTGCTTAGACAAGTTAACCTGATAGGGTCCATGGGATAAGATAAGAATTGGCCAGGAGTTCCATTAGAGCATGATCAATCCTTGTTCTAGGCTGCTGATGGCAGATCCAACAGATTTCAGTTATATTGGGAACCTATAAAGTTAGCCCTTGAGTAAAATAAGAAATAGCTCTTGTTTCTCCAGCTTAGGCCTAGCACATGAGTAAAGGTTAGAGGTAAGAAAAGGAGTTTATTCATTGTGTATGTTTATAGAAAAGACCAAAACAAGCTTCTAATGGTGTGTCTGGAAGTGCACAGGCAAATGAGCAAATGACAAAAGTTATATAGAAAACTATTGACCTGTAAAAGAGTGATTCTGAAAAAGGAGGCATTCCAAGACAACAAAAGAGCAAAAGGCCAATCCAAAAGAACATTAAGAAATTTGTAAATAACAGTATAAATTGAGACATGGGTGTATGGGGAACTACTGCCTCATTGGTTATCGGTAGATCTTGAACAAGTCTATTCAGGCTAGTGTGTTTCCTGACAATGTTGGGAATATAGGTGTGTTTTTTTAAATTAATCTTTATTGTCGAGATTATTACAGAGGTCTCCCCCCCCCCCCCCACTCCGCCCCAGTTCCCATCCTGCCCTAGGCCCTCACAACCCTATTGTCTGTGTCCATAGGTAATGCATACATGCATATAAGATCTTTGTCTAATCTCTTCCCGACCTCCCACACCCCCTTCCCTCTGAGAATTGTCAGTCTGTTCCATTTCCATGCCCCTGATTGTATCCCATTTACCAGTTTATTCTGTTCATCAGATTTTTCATTCGTTTGATTTTTTTAGATTCAATTGTTGATAGATATGTATTTGTTCCACTTTATTGTTCATATTTTTTATCTTTACCTTTTTCTTCTTCTTCCTCTTCTTAAAGAATACGCTTCAACATTTCATATAATACCGGTTTGGTGGTGATGAACTCCTTTAGCTTTTTCTTGAAGCTCTTTATCTGACCTTCAATTCTGAATGATAGCTTTTCTGGGTAGAGTAATCTTGGTGGTAGGTTCTTGGTATTCATCACTTTGAATATTTCTTGCCACTCCCGTCAGGCCTGCATAGTTTCTGTTGAGAAATCAGCTGACAGTTTTATGGGATCTCCCTTGTTGGTAATTAACTGTCTTTCTCTTGCAGCTTTAAGATTCTCTCTTTGTCTTTTGCTCTTGGCATTTTAATTATGATGTGTCTTGGTGTGGTCCTCTTTGGGTTCCTCTTGTTTGGGGTTCTGTGCACTTCCTGGACTTGTAAGTCTATTTCTTTCACCAGGTGGGGGAAGTTTTCTGTAGTTATTTCTTCAAATAGGTTTTCAATATCTTGCTCTCTCTCTTCTTCTGGCAGTCCCATAATTTGGATGTTGGTACACTTGAAGTTGTCCCAGAGGCTCCTTATGCTATCTTCATATTTTGGATTCTTTTTGCTATTCTAGTTGGGTGTTTTTTGCTTCATCATATTTCAAATCATTGATTTCATTCTTGGAATCCTCTGGTCTACTGTTGAATCCCTGTAGATTATTTTTTATTTCAGTCAGTGTATGCTTAATTTCTGACTGGTCGGTCCTTTTCCAATTTTTTTTTGACATTCTCACTAAGATCCTTGAAAACCTTACTAAGTCCCTTGAAGGTTTCTAGAAGATTCTTGAGTAACCTTATAACTGTAGTTTTGAACTCTATATCCAGTAGTTTTCTTTCTTCTGTTTCTTTCATTTGTGACATGTTTCTTTGTCTCCACAATTTGGCTGCTTCCCTGTGTTTGTTTCTATGTATTGGGTAGAGCTGCTAAGTCTCCTTGAGTTGGTAGAGTGGCTTTGTGTAGTAGGTGTCCTATAGGGCCCAGTGGCTCTGTCTTCCCAATCATCTGAGTTGGACATTCTTGGTGCACCCCTTTGTGGGCTGTGTGCACAATCTTGTAGTTGAGCTTTGATTGCTGTTGGTGTCACTGGGAAGAATTGACCTCCAGGCCAATTGGCTGTGAGGACCAGCTGCAACTACAGTGAGAGAGCAACTGTGCAGGAGACACCCTTATGGAGCAGGACTTACTTCAGTGGGGCTTTGGTGCTTACTGAGTCTGCCCCTTGAGTGTGTCACTTATGAATGTAAAGAATTATAATCTGGTATGGTCTCACACTGACCACTGGGTACACTGGTTCTTGAGTCTCCAGGGAGGTGCAAAGTCAGCTACTGCCTGGGGCCACTCAGCAGGAACTACAGAGAGATATTCAGATTTCTCCTTTTTGTAAAGGTTTTGGAAGTACCCAGATGAGGCCCAGCTGTGAAGCAAGGCAGGCTGGTGCTGGGTCTTGGGCCTTTTATTGATAGGTTTGGGGCTTCCTGACCCAGCTGCAGCTTGTTTGACAGATTTTTAGCCTGAGAAAGGACAGACCATTCATATGCAAAAGCAACTACGCACAGCTTGGGTGGGGTTGTAAATTTGGTGGGGCGGGGTCTCAGTGAATCACCAGGGCGGAGCAAACAGAAATGGCTGCCAATCAGCCCTGCAACCAGGGAGGTCCCTGCATAGGAACAATGACAGCTGGGAGCACCTCCGTCTGAAAGAAAGCCACCCCCGAGTTCCTGCCCCAATGCCAGACAGTCCAGTTTCTCCTCCTATGTGTCTCTCTCCGCTCCCCCCCTCCCCCAGCCTCACCCAGCACTGGAGCTCAGAGGAAGCAGGAGCTTATAAGTTCAGTCCGTGGTGCCGGCCTTTAAAAGCAGCTGGGTCTCCAGCACTCAGCCCCAATCCGCACTGGTTTTTATAGCCTGTAGGGACTTCTTTTCCCAGCTCTGGGAGCCAGGACTGGGTGTCTGATGTAGGGCTGGGACCCCTTGCTCCTCTGGACAGCCTTTTCAGAGCCATTCTCCCTCGCGATTAAAAAAGCAGCACCCATGCACACGTGGGTCTACCAGTCTCAGTATGCTTTCTTCTTTAGTTCTCTAGTTGTAGCACTTCCATTCAGCCAGCTTTCCAGCTGTTCTGGATGATAGTTGTTCTGTATTTTAACTGTAATTTTGATGTGGTTGTGGGAGGCAAGTGAGTACAGGCATTTGCCTATGCCACCATCTTGGTTCTCTTAGAGAATACATGTCAGAAGTGGAACCTCATTAGTGTTCTCAGGGAAGAATCCTTTGAACATCTCTATCCTGTGATAGTTTCCTTCTAGCTCTTTGGCAACATAAACACATAACACAATTTCTACATGGAGGGACCCAAGAATGTAGATTCAGGAGCAGGTAGGACAGGCCAGGCACATCAATTCATGGCACTTCCTAAGGGCCAAAATAATATGCTGAGAATGTGGGCATGAGTAAGTCATAACTGCTAGCAGAGTTCTCAGGGCTCAATGTAATGGGTCAAAGTGTGCTGCTAGCGGAGGGGACTTCCAGAGGCCATGACACCATTGACCATCCCCACTCCTCTTATATGTCTCAAGTTTCTCTTGCAGGCTGTCTAGAACAACTATGAGGACCCTGAGCGCCAGCCTTTACGTGTGCCCCATGGGCAGGTTAAAGTTTAATTACAAATGTGTTCTGAAGTCCCTATGAGGCCCTTACTTGTTGCAAGGAAGACCCTCCAACACCTCCCCAGAAACCCTCAGTTGCCTGAGAGTGTCTGCTTTGCAGACCTGTGGGAAGATGTGTCTTTTATCTTTGTGCCGGTTCATCACCAGGCGCTCATAGTTACTTTTGTTTTCGTCTCACAGTCATTTCTCCCCGATTATCTGCAAGTGCTGCCTCACCCTCTCGATCCTGGATAAGAAGCAAAAGCAGCCTTAACCGGTTTGGCTCAGTGGATAAAGCGTCGGCCTGCGGACTCAAGGGTCCCAGGTTCGATTCTTGTCAAGGGCATGTACCTGGGTTGCAGGCACATCCCCAGTGGGGGGTGTGCAGGAGGCAGCTGATCAATGTTTCTCTCTCATCGATGTTTCTAACTCTCTATCCTCTCTCTTCCTCTCTGTAAAAAATCAATAAAATATATTAAAAAAAAAAAAGCAAAATAGCCCTCTTTCCAGCCTCCTGGCTAGAAGACTTACAATTTGCAAAATTCAAGTCATGGCACCAATATGTTAGAGGTGGTCTCTGTGCCCCTGGTTCTTGTCTTGCTTGTAGGAAGGAATTCAAACAAGAGACAGTACCAAATAGCAGCAAAGCATGCAAGAGTTTGTTTGCAAGAAAAAGAAACACACTCAGATATAGCTTAGCTGGCTGAAGCTAACAAAGTGCCCGCTTGTTTGGGCATTTGAAATTTTATACCCCAGCTCACAACTTGTTAAGTACAGACTTCTCAGAGGGTGACCTTGACAAATCTCATAGAAGAGGGCAGCAAGAAAGTAACAAAGCTGAAAACGTTTTGAACCAAATAGGGAATTTCCCTAACATCCTTAAAGAAAGTTTTGATGTAACTCTTGTTGTTTTTGATTGAGTAGTCAAGTAGTGGGGAAATGCCAAACCAAAGTGGCATTTGTCATTTCTGGTCCTTATCCATTTCATTTGCTTCTCAGAAGAAAACCTCAGTTCAGAATTTATGTGCAAGGCTTTATTCTTGGTACCTGACATAGTAACAACCACCACAACTAATTATTTGGCTCTTATTATTATGATGGCACTATGCTAAGTGCTTTAAATGTATTGACTCATTTAATTCTCCTAAGAATCTTGTATATGTGGATACATTATACCTTTATAGATGAATATGCCCTGGTCCTTGTCATCAACGGATTTACTGTAGTCTCATAGGACAGGCATATGTTTACAATTAACTCACCAACTGGAAATAAGGCCATCAAAGAGAGGCAGCAAAGCCCCGCTAAAGACGTAGGGATTAAGGAGCTGTGAGAATGGTTGGAATTCTGGATATATCCCTTTCTCGTGTGATCATTGGTAAGTTCAACTCAGAGCTTCAGTTTTCCCATGTGTCAAATGGGGTTTGTAATCATTTCATACAGGTTTATGAGATTACATGATAGCATACAGAAACAGTATGCTCACCACATACCCCTGTTTAAGGTAGTTGTAAGAATAGAAACACAAGCAAAGTGTTGGGCAAGTTTGTGGAACATGGCATTTCATCCTATCAGAAAGAGGGAAATCACAGGGGTGGTGGTGCTTGTACTAAGCCTTGAAGGCTGGTAAGATGGGGTAGCGGTAGGAGGGGAGGGCAGAAGGATGCTCCTGGCAGAGACAGTAACGGAGGCCAAAGCAGGACGGTGTGGAAGAGCCTGGTGTGCAGCCTGTATGCAAAGTTAGTAAGTGGCCCTCTGAGACTAGAGTAGGTAATGTAGACTGGTAGACTGGAAGGTAGGTGGAAGCCAGGTCAAAATCTCTGAATGGTCTTAAGGTATGGCTCAGGGCAAAGGAGGGTCAAATATGGTAACAGAAGAAGATTTGAATTTGGGTGGTAAACACATAGTGCAATATACATATGATACAGATTTGTGCACTTAAACCTATATAATTTTATTAACCAATGTCACCTCAATAAATTTAATAAAAAAACAAACCCCAAAAATTACCAGTCCCTTACTTTATACGAGGCACTATGATAACCCATTAAATACACGATTTCATTTAAAAAAAAAGAAAAGAAATGAACAAACATCAAGTATCCAAAGACACTGACTGTATGCCAGTTTTGTTGGTTGGTTTGGGACAAGGGTAACACACCAAAGTACTTTGAATATCCTGTCTATTTACTGGGTAGTAACCATTACACTGAGCAGCAGTGTTTTTCTTTCCTTACCCATATTCTGAGTGAAACACTAGTGCAAACAGTTCTAGATTTATGTGGCTTCTTTTCTGTCCCTATTTTTGAATCTATGGATAGCAGAAGCTTCAGGTATTTCCACAGTTGCCCTGGTGGGCACAGAGGCACTGTAAAAGGGATGAGATGTAGGTGCAGTGATATATATATATATATATTAGAGGCCAGGTGCATGAGATTCATGCACTTGTCGGGGGGGGTCCCTCAGTCTGGCCTGCACCCTCTCGCAGTCCGAGAGCCCTCAGGGGATGTCCAACTGACGGCTTAGGCCCACTCCCCACCAGCAGGCAGACATCCTTAGCGCGGACATTCTTAGCACTGCCGTGGAGGCAGGAGAGGCTCCCGCCACCACTACTGTGCTCGCCAGCTGTGAGCCTGGCTTCTGGGCTTCTGGCTGAGCAGTGCTCCCCCTATGGGAATGCACTGACTACCAGGGGGCAGCTCCTGTGTTGAGCGTCTGCCCCCTGGTGGTCAGTGAGCATCAAAGCGACTGGTTGTTCTGCCATTTGGTTGATTTGCATATAACCCTTTTATTATATAGGATAAATATATATATATATTTAAGTGATATAGGTTTTATAGTTGTGAAGTTGGGGGATTTGTGGAATTCACTTTAAAATTAGTTAAGGAAAAGGATGGTTTAATAAGTTGTGGTGCTTGAGAAAATAAGCTTCAATTATGTTGTGGATTTACAAATGTGAAAAACTTCATTAACAGCAACCACAATGACAAAAACAAGTCATTAATATTTATTGGACACAAAATGAACCAGGCCTGGTTCTTAGTTCTTATATTTGTTATTTTTTTGTTCCCACAGCTCATTAATAACATAGACATTTGTATGTTCTTTGTTTTACAGGTTAGGAAATTGAGGGTCTCTGAGATTCTTTAACAAAATGATGGGGTTGGCTTTCTAACCCAGAACTCTTTGATTCCAAGCCTATGCTCCTTCACTGATAATTTTGGTTAAAGGAAACATTGCTATATAGAATATATATATATTCTTTATGATCTGGCCATGATTACTTCTCCAGCATCATCTTTCAGCAGTTAAGGGTTATAGCTCCTGAAATAAGCCAGGTTGTGTTGGTTTTTCTCATGTCATTTCTTCTGCCTGGAATGTTTTCCTTCAAGGCCACATCTCCCGCTCTTCACCTAGGCCAGTGGTCGGCAAACTGAGGCTCGCGAGCCACATGCGGCTCTTTGGCTCCTTGAGTGTGGCTCTTCCACAAAATACCACGGCCTGGGCGAGTCTATTTTGAAGTGGCGTTAGAAGAAGTTTAAGTTTAAAAAATTTGGCTCTCAAAAGAAATTTCAATCGTGTACTGTTGATATTTGGCTCTGTTGACTAATGGGTTTGCCAGCCACTGACTGGTCCTAGGCAATTGTTAACTCGCTTTTTGACCATGCAGTGTAAAGGTTAAGAGCAAAGGTTCCGAAGTTAGCTGTCCTGAAATTCTGATTCCACCATGTGCTGTGTTCTTCAGCAAGTCAGCCTTTCGTTGTCCATTTTCTGGTCTGCAAAATGTGGCTTCTCTTAGTATTGCTGTGCACATTAGAATAGATAATGTGTTGAAAATGCTTAGAACTACTTCTGGCACATAATTAGAGCTTAACCCATGTTATCTCTCCTCCAGGCAGCATATCTTACTCCTTTGTGTCTATCACTTTTACCATAGAAGATATTGGAACTATCATAGTGAACTTAATTCTTACTTTCTTGACGTTTATTGGCTAATGAAGGGAGACATAATGAACAGAAAAAATACAAATTTGAATATCTGCTAGTGACAGGTGCATTTTTCATGCTGTATCAAAGTACTAGTTTGCCATCCTTTTCTGCTGATTCATTCAGATATGCATCCCCAGATTCATTCAGAACTGAGCATAGTTCCTAAATTTTTTAAAAATTACTGCGTAGTGAACGTTTTAGGAAAGTTTGGGATCAGATCGCTAGTCAGTCAGGCAACAAATACTTAGTGAGGTCCAACACTCTGCTTGGCCATGTGGGGAATCAAAGAAGTAAATGGCATCCTCTCTAAGAGTTTTTTTAAAAACATATTTTTATTGATTTCGGAGAGAAAGGGAGAGGGAGAGAGAGAGATAGAAACATCAATAATGAGAGAATCATTGATCGGCTGCCTGCTGTACACTCCACACTGGGGATCAAGCCTGCAACCCAGGCATGTGCCCTGACCAAGAATCAAACTATGATCTTCTGGTTCATAGGTCGACGCTCAACCACTGAGCCATGCTGTCTGGGCCCTAAGAGTTCTTTAGAGCAGCGCTTCCTAGTCTCTGCACTGTTAAGTCTCAGCACTACTAACATTTTAGGCTGGGTGATTCATTGTGAAGGGCTGTTCTGTACATTGGAAAATGTTTGGTAACATCCAAGCCTTCTGTCCACTAAGTTAAATAACCATAAATGTCTCCAGGATTAGCAAAATGTCTCCTGGGGGGCAAAATTGCCCCTGGCTGAGAACCACTGCTTTAGAGAAACAAAACCAACCCAGCTGAAAGGATTTTAAAAACCCAGAAAATATCATGCAATTAAAAGACAAAATTGGAGACTACAAACTGTAAATGCTTGGACTACTGTGAGGGGAGTGAATGAATTGTACTTTGATAGATGGCCAGGTCTTGGTTAGGGAGGGGTAGGAAGAGGGATGCATTTAGAGAGATTTACTCTAAGCAGCTGTCTCTATTGAAAGCTTGTGTGAAAGCTGGGGAGGGTTCTCATCAATGCCCTCCTCAAACCTTGGCAAGAGGAGCCCATGCTCTGTGCTCTAGTTTTGGGGGGCCTCACTCTGCTACTCCTGTGGTCTCATCACTTCTTAAGAGGGCAAGGCGTCAGGGAGGCCTTTGTTGACCCTGGAATTCCCTGCCCAAATGACCCAAGCCTGCCTGCCTGCATGGGGCATTTCCCCATCCTTCACCCTGAGTGTGGCTTGCCCGCTGCTGTGAGCACTCCTAGGCTCAAGGGATGGCCAAGGAATGGCTCCTCGTGGGAAATGAAGGCTGTGGAAGGAATTTCCATATGGGATTGGGGAGTCATATGCACACTTGGGGGTGTTATGTCTCTCTGTGCTACCATGTCTGGAACCAAACTTCCTGGAGTCTGAGAAGCCTAAATATGAATTTGGCATTCCAGGTTGTTATGCAGGTATATTTGGCCAGGGAAAAGCATAGGGGGATGGAATGCATTTTTTATTTGTTGATTTGATTGTAACTAAAATATTTAGATACATTTGTACTTTTGTCCTTTGCTTTACAAATGGGAGTGGTGTTTTGCAATTTGGGCACTTATTACTCTTCATTTTGGAGAGTAGGAGGGTTTAGGAAGCTAGTTGGATCAATTGAACAACCTATACTAATAAAAGGGTAATATGCTAATTAGACTTGGTCAACTGGACATCTTCCGGATGTCTGACTTCCTTCTGGACTAAACCATGGTGGCAGGGGATGAGGTAGAGGCGGTTAGGGATGATCAGGCCAGCAGGGGAGCAAGCAGTTAGGGGCAATCAGGCTGGCAGGGGAGCAAGCAATTAGGGGCAAGATTAGGCCAGCAATGGGGAGCACGTAGTTAGGGACGAGATCAGGCTGGCAGGGGAGCAAGCAGTTAGGGGTAAGATCAGGCCCGCAGGGGAGAGCAGTTAGGGGGCGATCAGGCCAGCACGGGGAACAAGCAGTTAGAGGGTGATCAGGCCAGAGGGGAAGAGCTGTGAGGGGGTGATCAGGCCAGCAGGGGAGGGCAGTTCAGAGTAATCAGGCTGGCAGGAGAGGGCAATTGGGGGCAATCAGGCTGTCAGGGGAGGGTAATTGGGGGCAATCAGGCCAGCAGGGGAGCTGTTAGGTGGCAATCAGGTCAGCAGGCAGAGGCAGTTAGGGGCAATCATGCAGGCAGGCAGAGGTGGTCGGACATCCCCTGAGGGGTCCCAGACTGGAGAGGGTACAGGCTGGGCTGAGGGACACTCCCCATCCCCGTGCACAAATTTCGTGCACCAGGCCTCTAGTTGTTTATGTTAGTGTAGAGTATGGCCAGTTTGTCTTCTGACAGAGTTGTAAGTCATCTTGGAAGTGATGCTGACTATTCCAGTATATCATGAATGCAATCCCTTATGATGGAGGTCATAGATATCCATTAAGAATTCTTTTCTGTTTGTCATTCCATTTTGGCTCTATTGGGAGCTATGTGGCCTTGGGCAAGCTGCTTAACCTCTCTATTTCATTTTATCACCTGAAAAATGATATACTATGCTAAGCCACTTCATAGGGTTATGATGAAAATTAAGTGAGATAATTAGCGTAGAATCCATAGCCATCTGCACCTGACTGGGTGAGATGACAGGATGCTTCTTCCCACCTAAGAAGAGTTTGGATTTTTGGGCCTCAGAGAATCAGGTTTTGATCCTGGTTCTGTCATTTGTTAACTTTGTGACCTTGAAAAATTTACTTGGCCTTTCTGAGCCTTAGCTGTGGGTAACATTAATTACCTCCAGAGGATTAGGTGCTGAATAATTGCCAATTATTAAGCCATAATTATGAGCAAAGCTGCTTCCTGGGACATATCCTATGCCTGTTATTTGCACCTTCAGTAATGGAACATATGACAGTGAAACGTGACCTTATGACACACCGTCTTTTTCCACAGTGGTAGCACTAAGGATGTTATAAAATGACCAGCAGAATTTTAAGGAAGAGAGCAGAGCCCAGCCATAAATCACTTATTCATTCATTCATTCGTCCAGATTTATTATGCCTATTATGTGCCAGCTAGGTGCTGGGATACAGTGATGAAAGTAGGACATGGTTCCTGATTTTATAAAATTTCCAGTCTGGTCTAGTGTCATTAATTAAGGCAGGAAGAAATGGAGTGATGTAGTGTACATTCCAAGGTTTATAGTTTGCCTGTTTCGGATGATTATGCTGAGTTTTGAAGCTATTGATTTTTTCCCTTTCTGTTGGACTGTCTTGTAGCTCTAGCATTGTGTCAGAGGAAAGTAGCCAAGACCATAAGAGCTGTGTCACTCCTTTAATTAGGTGTCAGGGAGAAGCTGAAATGAATTCAGAGCTACACGTTCTCCATTATTCAGGGCTTAAGTAACAGAGTGCACTACCAGAGATTTCCAAGTGAGTGTAATGAGAAAGCACTTTTTAAAAAAAGTGCCTGTTTCAGTTATTGACACAATAGATATATACATGATTTTGTGTTCCCTGTGCTTACTTAAAATTTTTATAGTGTTTATTATTTGTCTGATTTGGGAGGCAATAGATGCTAACTGTAGAAAAATTTTAAATGTAGTAAAAAGGGGAAAAAACCATCGGTAATTTCAGCCCTCAGGAGTATTCATTGTGAACACTTTCTTCAGTGCAGTTTTGTTTGCATATGCGTGTATTACTAAGTTGTGTGTATTTTGTATATTTAGTTTTATATCCTCTTTTAGCCATTCAGTGTTACATCTTTAACATTTTCTCATATAGTTGTCATTTTTAACTTTTAAGTTTGTGATAAAATAGCTTTATGGTTTTCATTTTTGGAAAACAAATATTTATAGTGAGTTTAAAAAATGTTACTATATTGGAACAAATAATGTTTTTCAAAAATCCTTTAAAAAGATACTGAAATTTGCATGTTAGATTTTTTTTTTTTAATTTGAAAAATTCTCCAATGTATTTGGTAAATACTGGATGTGGGAAATCAAATAGACTCTTAAAAGAGTTTTACTTTCTCAAAGTGGGCATTTAAATAAGTGCAATTCTATTTTCATTTGTAAAAAGGACTGAAATTTAATCACTTAGAGACAAACATTGCTAATATTTTGGTGTATATTCTTCCAGACCATTCCATGCCTCTGTGTGTATGTATAAAACAAAAGTATAATGAGTTCAACAGTACATTGTGAATATTTTTCTGGTAACAATATATGTATACCTACATCATACTTCTTTAATGGCTGCAAGATTTTCCTTTGTTGGGATAGTTAATTATTTATTTAACTAATCTGCTATTACTAGCTAGTCATATGTTGTAATATCTCACCTTTATAAATAACTAGAGGTCTGGTGCATGAAAATTCATGCACTGAAGGGAGGTCCCTCAGCCCTGCCTGTCCCCTCTTACAGTCTGGGAGCCCTCAGGGGTGGGAGGAGATCCAGCGATCAGGGGAAGGCGACACCTCATCACACCTCTAGCACACCCCATCACACTGCTGGCCGTGCAAGCCTTGGCTGGCCCTGGTTACCTGAGCCTCTGGTGGCCCTGAGTGGCTGGGCAGCCACCATCTGAGGCTTGCCTGTGCCTTGGGCCAGCCCTGGGCGGCTGGGGACTGAAGGGACTGGGGGACTCCAGAGGCAGGTGTGTGGAGCGACCGGACTCGCCTGGGGGGGGGGGAGGGGTGGCCGTGCCGCGTGCCTGTCACCCCGGCAGGGATGAGGGGACTGGGCGTTGCCATCTTGTGGTTGTGGGTGCTGCCACCTTTGAGGGCATGGCAGTCAATTAGCATATTCCCTCCTATTGGCTATGGGTGTCGCCATCTTTGTGAGGGTGTGGAGGTCAATTAGCATATTCCCTCTTTATTAGATAGGATGGTGTGACAAACATCTTTGTGTATACATCTTAAATGTTTACCTGTTTATTTTCTTAGTATAAATTTCTAAAATTAGTTTCTTTTTTAAAAAATATTTTTTTTTATTGATTTCAGAGAGGAAGGGAGATAGAAACATCAATGATGAGAGAGAATCATTGATCAGCTGCCTCCTGCACACCCCCTACTGGAGATAGAACCCACAACCCAGGACTGTTACCTGACTGGGAACCGAACTGTGACCTCCTGATTCATAGGTTGATGCTTAACCCCTGAACTAGGCTGGCCAGGCTAAAATTAGTTTCTTGACAGATTTTCCCCCCTACCATCAATGCTTAAATCTGGTTTCTTCGGTTGTCATAGAAAATCTTTGACTTTGGCTCAGGGCAGATTTGAGTTTTCCTCTATTTCATTGTGAACAGTGATTATTGCATAGAAAGCAGATATACAATGATTGTTAACATTATGTGGTAGAATTCCTCTTAGGGAATTTTCAAGAGGCCAAAACAACTGAGAAAGATTCCCATGCAGCTGGATATGTACAGTGGCAGCTGGCCTCACTGAGCATGGAGGAGACCTAGCTATGAGGAATTTACCTAGTGCACTGGGACATATGCCTTCATCTGTCACTGTTGTTATCCTCTCTATTAGCACAGTGTTTATTCTACATTTAAGAAGCAATGCCTTTATAGGACCATTTGCATTATTTTTCTAGGACTTCAGTAATTAAATAAAACTGTAATTTAAAAAGAAAACTGAACGTTTGCTTCATCATATGGTAGACATTTCAAGGAAAAAGAAAACTGTCTTAAATAAAACAATTGTATTTTCTGACTCTGTTATTTTAAGAGTTGTTTTCCTGCCCTAGCTGATTTGGCTCAGTGGATAGAGTGTCGGCCTGTGGACTGAAGAGTCCCGGGTTCCATTCCTGTCATGGGCACGTGCCCAGGTCATGGGCACCACCCCCAGTGGGGGGTGTGCAAGAGGCAGCCAATCAATGATTTTTTCTCATGATTGACGTTTCTATCTCTCTTTCCCTCTCCCTTCCTTTCTGAAATCAATAAAAACATATTTTTTAAAAAAGAGTTATTTTCCTATTTATTGTAATTAAAAGTCTTGGGCTTGAGTCTGGAGCAGATTGTAACCACCTAGGTCAGTGGTCGGCAAACTGCAGCTCGCGGGCCACGTTCAGCTCTTTGGCCCCTTGAGTGTGGCTCTTCCACAAAACACCACGGCCTGGGCGAGTCTATTTGGAAGAAGTGGCGTTAGAAGAAGTTTAAGTTTAAAAAATTTGGCTCTCAAAAGAAATTTCAATAGTTGTGCTATTGATATTTGGCTCTGTTGACTAATGAGTTTGCTGACCACTGACCTAGGTGGAGGGTGAGGGTGCAGTAAAGGCTCAAAAATCCCATGATGGTAGTTTGTTGGGTTGGTTTGTGTCCCTCTCCTCCCTTGCATCTGGTTTAGATCCCTCATCACAGTCTTATTAATGTCTAATAAGTGTTTGCTATATGAATACAAATGTTAGATTGTCTGAAAGGCCTGTAGACAGCTGTCTGAACACCTTTCAGGGGTAGTTTCATTTATTTCCTAATATTAAGACTCCATGCTATACATATTCACTCCCAAAATTCATTTATTTACCCCTCCATTCATTCTGTTAAGTGCCTTCTGTGTGCCAGGCACTGTTGCTAGGTGCTGTTGGCCAGGAGGACATGCCATTCCCTCATAGAAAATGTAAGCACACAGCACACATTATTTATAAGAGCTGCAATAGTCTCCAAAAAGTCTCTCAACTCCTTTTTATGGAGGAAAAACAAGCCAGAGTTTATCTTCAGTTTCAGGATTTAGCTGTGTATGTGTGCGTTTGGTGCAGTCCCGAGAGTCCCCAAGTGCCTCTGATCCTTTCAATGTTTGGCCTACATCATGACTGTGAGACGGAGGCCTTTGTGCAGTTTAGTGGGGTAATGTCTTTGGACTCGGGTTAACCTATGCAGCATGGGAAATGTTAGAGAGAAAAGCCCTTTAAAACACTGTTAAAAGTTACATGAGTCCATGGGGGAAAGCAAAGCTCAATTACCAGTAGAATAAAAGAGACCAAAGGCAGGCCAGCTTGGATGGGGATTGCTGACTTTGTAGGCCTCCACTCGACCAGCCCACCTGCCATAATACAGCAAAGAGAAGGAGCTGGAGCTCACCAGCAAGGGGAGGGGCGGGAAACAGGTCATGGGCATTGCAGATTGGGGTAAAAACACCAAGGCATGTTTTTGTTTCCTAGTTACTATTCCAACTATGCCTTGTCAGTTTACCTCCTATCCCCACCTCTACTCCAGTTTGCTGACTCTAAAGCAGTGGCTCTCACTGTGGGGCACACTCCCTACAGGGGGTCCAATTGATTGTTAAGGGGGGCAATTCAAGAATGAGTTATTAACAGTGAATTTTTTGCATTTCTTATGGTTCCAGGGGCCTTATATACAGTATATAAATATATATTGTGACATATTTATGCATTTCATTTCTCTATTATATCTTTTGAAACTTTATTTGCTGTTTTTTCATATCACTTCTCCTTTTTATTTTTTTTTCTAACAATTTCTTAGTGATTTCTTCCTCAGTACTTCACCTGTTCTTTCATTCTTTTATTTTTCTCTTTCATGGATGCCGTGTTCTTTGGAAGCTTGTTTAGCCCACGTTAATGGCTTTTTAGGCTTCCTCCATGTGAATAGGAGCTCACTTTTTAAATAGTGGAAATTGTGTGTCACAGGGGGCGTCAGGATTTTAGAGATGCTTAGGTGGGGCCCAGCCAAAAAAAGGTTGGGAACCACAGCTCTAAAGGATCTCTGATCAACTTCGCAAATGTTGTCAGTTTGCATCCACCTTCATTTGGGGACAGTCTTATTCTGGTGTTGAACTCAGTTTTCTTGATTTTAGAGCGCAATGAAAACTCTTGGGTCTGTTGGCATCGGCACCGCCTGAACCTCCAGCAGCTCTGAATGGGTGTGTGAAGGGCATTCTGGGATGCAGAGCCCCGTCCCTCCCTTGTAGCAGCGGCTGCTTCCCCACTGGGCAGAGAGGACCAGAATATTCCCAGCCTTTCTCAGGGTGATTGAAGCTTCTCAGGTGAATAGTGACAGGTTGTCCATGTCCTCTAAGAGCAGTCATCATTCTGTGTATTGTACCCCCAGGACTTACTTATTTTAATCCCGGATGTTTGTTAACTTTTCACCACCCTCACCCATACTTTCTCCCATCCCCACCGCTGACAACTACCAATCTGTTCTTGGTATCTATCAGTTCAGTTTTTTCCCATGTTTAAATTGGGTTGTTTCCTTATTAAAATTTAAGAGTTCTTTACATATTTTGGAGAATTCTTTCTTTCATGGATTGTGCCTTTGATGTTGTATCTAAAAAGTCATACTTAGCTCTGTCCTGTGTCACTCAGTGGTTAAAGCATTGGCCCTCACACCAAAGGTCACAGATTTGATTCCCACTCAAGGGTATATACTTGGGGTGCCCTCTCTGGTTGGGGCATGTGTGGGAGGCAACCAATCATGTATCTCACATAGATGTCTCACCCCCTCCTTCCATTCTGTCTAAAAATCAATGGAAAAAGAATATCCTCGAGCAAGGATTTAAAACAAGAGCAAGGAGAAGTCATACTTAAAAGCCATCTAAGTTTTCTCATTATGCTATCTTCTAGGACTTTTACAGTTTTGAATTTTACTTTTAGGTTTATGATCCATTTGAGTTAATTTTTGTGAAGGCTGTAAAGTTGGTGCTTGGATTTATTTTGTGTGTATGGATATCCATTTGTTCCAGCACCGTTTGATGGAAGACTAAGATAGTTCTATTTTATTGATAGGAAACTGAAACAAAAAGAGTGTAAAGGACCTTCCTCAGGATTATGCAGTGAGGAAATGGTCTCTTTGGCTCTAGGCTCATAGGCTCTAGGCTCCTTACTACGCTGGACTGCTCCTTTGCAGTAAGACTTTGGCATTCAAGGCTTCCAGTTACAGCCGGGTATCTCCTTATGCTGCAGTGTAAGGAAATGATCTTAAATAGTAAAAGTTCAGTCTGGGAAGGTGAATTAGTACTTGCTGAACATCCAAGGCTGTTTTTAGGATCCTACAAATAAAGCTATGAACTCAAGTCATGAGAAGGCTGTCTCTTCTCTTTCTGCCTAACATCTCTGATTCATCCCAGGGGCTTAGTTTTAGTTTTTCCTCTCCCTCTTATCTAGCTGTCATAATTCACTTGCTAAGTTCCCATTTATATTTGTGAGATGGATACCAAGAACTGATACAACTGTGTTACAGTCAGGAGAACTGAAACCTGTGCATCGGTGAGAAACAGTGGAACAGCCAGCTGTGGGGGACTTTTTCTGTTACTTGAAAAGGGAACTTATTCTTTCTCTTCTCTCCAGTGCTGAAATCCCTGGGGGCTTTTCTTTTATGGCCAGTTACCTTCTCTGAAATGGAATTCATGTGATAATATTTGAGTTATTCTGAAAGAGAATCTGGACATCAAATGTATAATTTCTGCTTTTTAAAAAAAATTCTTTATTAAGATAACGCATTTTTATTGTAAATGTTAAAACTTTATGCAAGTGTGTATTAAGCAAATATAAATCTTCTTAATCTTATTTCTTAGAGGTAAACAATGTTAATGTTTTGGTGTGTATGCTTTCAGACATTTTCCTATTCAGAGTATAATTTGTTATCCAAAATGGGATACATGAGGTGAATACTATCATGACTCCAAGGCACCAGGCATTAACCGGGACTATTTCAAATAATCCTCTTGCTGTATGTGAGTTTTTATATCTACATCTATAGAAACATGTACATATACTCTTTCTATATATCTACTAGAGGCCCAGTGCATGAAATTCTTGCAAGGGAAGGGTCCCTAGGCCTGGCCAGTGATTGGGGTCGATAGGGGCCTTCTGGCTGCTGGCCAGGGCCTTCCTTCCCCCGCTATCTCCTGTATCCATGTGTCATCCGTCCCTTTGAGTGTAGGCAGGATTCAGTGACTGACTTGTAGAGGAGAATGGAACACTGCGGAAGTGATGGTACCTCACTTCTGAGATTAGGTTATAGAGACTGTGGGTTCCATTTGGGGTGCTCGCTCTCTCTCTATTGGATCCCTTGCTCTGAGAGAAGTCAGCTGCTATGTTGTGAGGACCCTTAGGCAGTTTAGGGAACTGAGGTAAGGTACATGTGGTAAGGAACTGAGGTGTAGGGTTAGCAGTCAGCGAGGATCCGAGACCACAGACTTCCAAGCAGGTGAACTGGCCAGGGGATCCTCTGGTTTTAGGTGACTGCTGGTCTGCAACTTCATGGGAGCCCCTGAGCCAGAGCCATCCAGCTGAGATACTCCTGACCCTCAGAAACTATGTAAGAAAATAGGTCTTATTTGGAGCTGCTGACTTTTGGAGTAATTTGTTATATAGTAACAAATGACACATATTTAATAAGTAATAATGAAATCATATTAAAAATTGTTTTTTAACAACATCCTTCTTTTTCCACCCACAATGTATCCCAGTAGCTATCTCATTTTAGGATGCGTAGCACAAAGCAATACTATCTCAAAAAAGATGGAGAGAATATAAAATTCCATTTTAGGGCTGAATATTGTGTTTTTCTTTTATTTAAAAAAAAACAAAAACAAGGATGACTTAACAAACATCCTAGAAATACGTTTTTCTTCTTCTGCAATTATCTCCACAGGAAACCTTCCTAAAGAGAACATTTCTGGGTCATGAAGCAACATGTTTAATTTTAGGTTGATATTTACAGATTGTCTTCCAACTGAAGTCATCTTCATTGTGACCAACAGCCTGTTGGCTTTTCCAGTGCTGAGTATTATTAATTTTAAAGTGTTTTGCTAGGATATAGGTGAAAAATGATAACTTTAATGACTGGTGAGATTGAGCTTTATTTTACTTGTTTATTCCTGAGGATTTCCTCTCCTATGAAGGACACTTCCATGTCTTTATCTACTTGCCTGAGTTGTTCCTCTTTTCGTTTTTAAATATATTTTTATTGATTTCAGAGAAGAAGGGAGAGAGAGAGAGAGATTGAAACATTAATGATGAGAGAGTCTCACTGATCAGCTGCCTCCTGCACACTCCCCACTGGGACAAGCCTGTAACCTGGGCACGTGCCCCAACTGGGAATTGAACTCTGACTTCCCAGTTCATAGTTCATCAGTTGACACTCAACCTCTGAGCCACACGGGGCCGGCTGGGCCTCCCTTCTTTTTTGATGTCCAAAGTGTCCGATGTTTGTTAAAGGAATGTACTTGTGTTTTTTTGTTTTTTTGTTGTCATATCTGTAGCAAATATTTTTCCCAATTTGTCTTTTACTTTGCTTATGTTTAAAAATTTTTTCCTCTTTTCTTCGTGGTTGGAGCACACCTGTCAATTCCTCTCTGTTGCAGGAATCCATCTGGTCTTGGGGTTGTTTTCTGAAAATATACAAATATATTCTCGACCACAAGTTAATAAAGGAATCTTTTCTATATAATTGATTTGGGATCCTTTTTATTTTTGTTCAAACGATTTTCCTTTGTCTTATTTAGACACCATGTGTGTTTTTAATGGCTGTCTTGCTGTTAGCATTGCAAATGAAACTTAATTTGGTAAAGTAAAAATTTTCTAGATGTAATTTACTTATAGGATATTTTTCCTTACATGATATTGCCCTACTATCCCCCCCCTTTTTTTTTTATTAATGGAGGTTTTTGTAAATTTTATAATGCAGTCTTGATAACTTTCAATTTAAATTTTTTTTTTTTTTTTTTTGCCCACACCTATGACTGCTTTAGGTTCATTGCATATTCAGGAATTTTACCATGAGATGAACTACCAATAGAAATTTTAGTTTTTACTTTAAGAACAGCTTTTTGTCCAGTACAATTAACTTTACTTGAATATTCATTTATTTCAATTAGCCTATTTAAATTAATCTGAAAACTTGATTACTATTTTACTGTCAAATTTAATACTCTACCAACAATCTTAGTTTACCCTGTAAATATTAGTGGGAAGGATTGTTTGCATTCTTGAGTAGGCCCTGAGCATTCCTGATGCTAGGCTGAATTTAGATATAGGGCAACTGCTGTCGGCCAAGTCTCTTGTCTGTTACCTGGGTCCCGATCTGAGCTGAGCCAAGTCTCTTTCCATTGCCTGGGTCCCGATCTGAGCTGGGTGTGGGAAGCGCGAAGCAGCCATGGGGGCAGGAGACCTCCCTCAGAAGGGGTGAGGGTTCAAGCCCCTGCAGTGTTGGGGGGGTGAGGGTCTGTGCCCCACTTCTGTTGCCCCCCCCAACTTCTCTCCTGATGGGAGTGTGTTTTTGTTTGTTCAGTTTATCCTCTTGGGTTTTCCAGTTTCACTTGTATATTTATATATCTTATAAATAATGATAATTTGTTCTTTTTTCTAGTATTTTGTGTTGTTTTATCAGTGCTGGGTTTCTTTCTCCTTCCTCTCCTCCTCTCTCTTCAGTTGAATCTTATTCCTCATCAAGTTTCTAGTTTGACCTTGGGCAAGCTACTGACATAAGAAGAAAGTGGAGCTTAGAGAGTTAGTGATGAGAACCAGGATGCAAACTCGGGAGTCTCTGACTTCAGGGCTCACACTCTAAGCACTCTCTCTTCTGGCCTCAAAAATGATTTTAGAAGCTTGCTTGTTTCCAGTATCTCTCTTCTTTTCCCTTGTCAGTTTGTTTATTTCCTTCCATCCTCCCTCCCTCTCCCTCTCTTTCTCCTTCCCTTATTCTCTCTTGTTTTAAATTTATTTTTGCTTTCCCATCTTCCCTTCTCCTCCCTCCTCCTTCTCCTCCTCCTTCTCTCCTCTCTCTCTTCTTCCTTCCCTTTCTCCCTCCTTATCTTCTATTTATTCTTCTCTTTTTCTCCCTTCCACTCCACCTCCCTCCCCTCTGTTTGTCATTTATTGATTCTCTAAATCTAGTCACCCAACCTCATCCCAGAATGCATCGTGTTTGAGTTGTTATGGTGGAAATCTACAATTGATATAATAGGCATCAGCTATACCATTATGGTGACTGGAAGCAGGTATAGTGGACCTCTGACTTTTAAGAACTACGGATTTCATCATGGAGCATTGAGTCTGCGAGGGGATTTCGTTGTTGGAGGCTTCCTGAATTGCTTTGTTTGTTTGCCCTAACCACTTTCATCTCTTTCAGGTTATTCCAAGTTCTTAATTCCTTTACTACTTCAAGGAATCTTGCCGCATATTCTCCCTTTACCTTTCACCACCATAGGTCTCCATTTAACAGGAAACACAGCTCACTGTGAGAGTCCTAAATCAAATGACTCTGATTTCTGGAAATGTCATTATTTTAGGAGGGAGCACAGGAAGGAGGGTAGGAAATAGTTTAGATTTTTGTGGGGAAATGGAAAGCAAGAGGCAAAATAGCAGTTCTATTCAGAAGACAAGAAACGGTGATAAGTTTAAAACCAGTGTGTGTTAATTCTACTATATTTTCTCTGCATGAATCTTACATCAGAGAAAGATTGACTGCTTTAAACCAAGGCTTTTGCTAGTAAAGCACAAGTTTATCATAGGTGCTTGAAATGGGGATGGATGAGGAGTAGGAAAAATGACAAAAATAGAAACATCTTACTTGCACGTGATAAAATTTACAACTCTGCTTAGCACAGAGGAGATATAAAGAAAGGGTAAGGCATAGTCCTTGACCTCCAGTGTTTGTACCCAATGGATCAGACAGCCGAGGAATGGTACTTGGGAAAAGAGAGAGTGCTGAACTTGTTCCTAAAGGCTCAATGGTGTTGGATTGGCACATTCTGAACCTGGTGGAAGAGCATGAGAAATGGTTTTGGGGTTTCAAGTTAGTCCTGAACGGATGGTTTGAGCAGAACATGCAAGGGTGAGAAACGAAAGAAAATCTTGGACAGTTAGGATGAGGTTTAATAGAAGTTTGAGAGCCACAGTAAGGTCTTAGAAGTAACTTAATAACTGTGATTTGGAGCACAAATCTGGTAGTGGCATTAGGGTAGATTGACAGAGGCAAGGGCATGAATTAAAATTGACAGTCCTGCCAAGAGCCCAATCCAGAGTGCAGACAGTGGGAAAAGCATAGAATGGGCAGGTCTAAGAGACTCAGCAGGAAACCCTCCAGATTAAAACATGATTTAGTAGGGCTGGGATGCAGAGGAATGTCCCAGCCCTAGCTCATTGAGATGCTCACTGTGCTTAACCCCGCTGGCTGGTGTCTGTGGAAGCTGAAGCTCACCACATCCAAAATGGCACAGTAGTAGTCTGACAAGGCTGTCAACACCCTGGAAGAGATCCAGAAGCACAACCACAGCAAGAGCACCTGGCTGATCCTGCACCACAAGGTGTACAATTTGACCAAATTTTTGGAGGCATATTCTTGTGGAGAAGAAGTCTTAAGGGAACAAACTGGAGGTGATGCTATTGAAAACTTTGAGGATGCTGGGCATGCTGCAGATGCTAGAGAATTGTCCAAACAGGTATCATTAGGGAGCTTCATCCAGATGACAGATCAAAGATAAGCAAGACTTTGGAAACTCTTATTACTACCATTGACTCTTAATTCCAGCTGCGGACCAGTGGGTGGTCCCAGCCTCTCAGCCCTGGTCTTTGCCCTGCTGTATCACCTCTACACAGTGGAAGACTAAACATATCCTTGAAGCCAATGAAAAAAAGACTGCTTTGGATCAGGTAGCATGAAGCCAGTGTTAACTGCTTCAAATCAGAAACCTTTACCTGAAGTGATTTTAATACACCCATTTCCCTTTCTTCCTACGTTAGAAACAAACCAAACCAAGAAGAACTGTTCTGTTTTCTCTACTCTTGAACTTTTGTAATGTGCCTTTTTATTCATCAACCTTATTTTGATATTCAATGTATCTGACTTTTCAAACATAAAAGGAATGATTTAGTAGAGAAAGAAGATACGCAATAAATAAGGTTTGAGCAAATTTGACTTTTATTTCCGTGCTCTGGTCCTGAATCAGAATATGGGCTGGAATTGAGGTTTCTTCTGCCCATTGTGCCAGTTATCATTTCATTAAAAATTATTTCCAGTTGCTAGATGTGAATCTTCATGCATTCCCATAGATCTTTCATCAGTGCTGAATGGTCTTTAAATGATCCTCCAGTACATGCTCCAGTGAGTGAAAGTCAGAGCTATCACCATGATGGCATAAATAGAGGAGGGGGTGAAAACCTGTGTCAAGAGACATGCTGGCTGGCTTCCTTCTTGTTGATAACACGTGATAGCTATTTGAGAGCTCTTTTATGACTAACTATCTACAATGAATGCTGGTACTGATGAGCAGAGAGGAGGGAAGGCTAGACCACTTCCACATTAGCCACTTTGTCGGTCCCTCTGTTCTCTCCCATTCTGCCGTTGATGCCAGTACACCAAGTGGGACTGAGCCTGTGGGGGTCTGGATGGATGGGAGAGGTAGGCTCCCTGACATACTTATCCCCTTCCTTTATCCCTCCTCAGATAAAACAACGCAGTGCTTCAATGACCACAACGTGCTTGTTCCAAGTGTACCCCTTGCCCTGTAACACACCCAAACATAGGCACTCATAGTGGAGCAAATACAGCTGAAACATTTTTTCAGTAGACAAGACATTTTAAGGAAGGAAGGTCTCCCAAGTTGCAGTATGAACAAATACCAAGGTATAAATAGAGTATATCTGCTGGTGCCAGGTATTTGACCACTGATTGGTCATCCCATATGGCCAGAGACAGCTTCCTGCTGGCAACTCATGCTCTTGGCTCCATGGGCATGCCTAGCACATTCCAAATACAAAAGCACCTATGCGAAAAGTGCAAGTGCTCACCATACAGTTGGTAAATGGAGTTTATGCATGAATTCATCACTGTTGGTGTAATTACATGTGCCTTCCAGAGAATCCCTTTTGTTGTGGAGCATCAGGGGTATCTCACCTAGTTCTCTGGGTTCACTGAAATAAGGTGACATTTGCGGACAAGTGGTTACCCAAGCTGCTTGGCATGTGCTAGAATCCTCTTGTTTCTCATTTTCAGCTCACTTGGAAATTGTTTCACTTTCTCTCCTTGCTGGTTTCTGTGTGGAAATGATTCTTCCAACATTTATTCTGCGCTTCTTTTGTTTTCTTTGTTGACAAAACCCAAGTGTGCTTCTATGGTGGCTTTAATATACTGAGTTTTCTTGGCTTTCTTTGTTCACCTATTTTTACTTTACATTAACAATGAATTTAATGATAATAATGGTAATAATAATGGCTAACTGAAAAGTGTGACAGGTTTGATGCAAAGGGATTTATATGTATGATCTTATTTAATGGTCTCTGTCAACCTCTGAGGCAAATACTATTTTATTTCTATTTTCTACTTGAGAAAATGAGGCTTAGAGAGTTTTATGAGACATACCCACGCATATGTTGTAAGAAATAGGGGCAGAATAGAAATTTATGATTGTTTGCAAAGCCTACTAACTATGAGCTATTATTATACCAGCACATTTATGGATGATTCATAGTTGAACTGTAACTAACAAGAATATACCTCAAATTTAAGTTGTTGAAAATTATTGCATAAAATATTGGTAATGTAAGTATTCATCTGTATATATCTAAGGGTTAGTCCAACAATGCACAAAAAAACTAAAGGGTTTTTTTGCTAAATTAATAAAAAATATAATATGGTATTCTTGATTTAGCAAAGTTTTTTGAATTTTCCCATAAAGACTACTTCAAAGCTTTTTAGGAATTCAAGTATCAAATTATTAAAATTTTGTTTTGGTAATTTCTGTGATGCCCCTATTTGGTTAGCATACCAAATACAAACATAGTCTACTTTTTAGTTAATTCAGCCACAACTAAAGTAATTTATATTTACACACAAGAGCAGCAGCAATTAAAAATCACAGCCAATTCCCCACAACACTGATGATGCACTGATAAAACATGTCTTTGCTAACAGTCGTGGGAATTTCAAAACTGCATGTGTCAGGCACAAAGAAAGCATTGTTATTCGGCCAGGCGCTGCATGGCAGCCCGGCTTCTCTGTAGAATGTTGAGTGAGAATCCTTGGTAAACTCGAAAAATGTGGTCATTTTAGTATTTGCATATGAAATTTTAATAATTCTTAAAAATTACAGGTTCTTAGTAGGTAGTCCTTTGTCACAAATGAAACGCAGAGTCTATGTGGAGACATGCATTTATCTACTAGAGATCAATAAGTTATCTTACTGTTTTCATCATTTCTAGGATCTGTTGGCTTAGTATCCTGACTGAAAGTGATGAGGCAAAAAGAGCAGGTGGTGAGATTTTAAAAGCTGGTTAGTTTATATATTTATTTAGAGGAGAGGGAGGATCTTATTAATATTAACCCTTTTCCTTTAGAGATATACTAGAATTCACGGAGTTAACGCATCAACTCCTCTTCATTTTGATTTAAGCACCCATAAGTCTGGGAGGTGGGGTGATTGCCCGCATCAGCATTTTACATATAAGCACCAGAGAAAGAAAGTGACTTGCCCGATAAAAACTTGTTAATTCTACACCTTTTTGAATGCCCCTCCCCTCCTTGTTGCCTACGGGATAGACTAAACTTCTTCACCAGCCATTTAAAGCCCTTCATAATCTGGTCTCTGCCTAGTTTCTGAATGTAATCTCCTTTTAAACTATCACATACTTACTTGCCAGGTGTATCCTGCCTTCTAACCATGCCAACTACTTGTGGCTTTATTGCTCATACTTAGGACTTCCCAAATTTATGATTTTATGGGTTAGAAAATTACCAAATAAGTTAATAAATGGACAACCGGTTCATTAAAGACTTTATAAGTGGACATCAAAATGTAGAAAGGACATAATCTCAGGGGGAAAAGGCTGCTAATTAACAAAATTTGAAAGCCTCACTCATTGCCTGTATTTTCCTCTTTTTGCCACAGACTGTTGAAAAAAATTGTTCTGGATTGGCATTGGCATTGTGGTGTTTGGGGACTTTGCTTTTGTACACACTTTCTCTGCTGGTAATTCTTCACTTTACTCATGCCACTAGCCTTTGGCCTGTCTGACTAAAATCCTCTTAGTCCTTCAATTCTCAATTTACATGTTGATCTTAGAAAATCTTTTCCCATCTCCAATCACCTCTTCTCTCTCACCCTACCCAGGCCTCCAGTTACCACTTCTTGGTGGTCTGTGCATCCTCTTCCATGCACCAATCACTGTCCAGGGGTTATATGCTGCTCTCTCTGGCCAGAGGCCATGAGATTCTAGAAGACAGAGACTGCATCTTATTTACCCTCATCCTCAAAGTTTAGCATATGTCTTTTGCACATACTCAGTGTGCAATAAGTATTTAATAGATGAATGAGTGAATGAGTGAATGAATGAAGGAGCGAGTAAATACTTGGGTGCTCTTCATGCTTTGTGTCTTGTATGTCTTCTCTGACCTGCAGTTTGAGGCACAGACAATTTATTCAAACAAACACACTCACTGAATTGAATTAATTTATGAGCTTTGACCTCATCGTTTCTTCTATTTTTCTTTGTCAGGGAAAACTAATTATGTTCTCCATTATCTGAGTGTCTGGGAACAGTCTGCAGCTGCTGTCTGAAATGCTTCCACGGACAATATGCTTCCTCGGCTCTTCTGGTCAGCTTGTGTTTTTCTTTTAGTCTGTTCACTTATGGTTCACCATGTTGATTTTCACATTTTTATTTATTGTTATGGCAAAAGGGATGTTAAGAAGTGCTAAAAAGTACACATGGAGAATAATCAGCATTTTCCGGTAGTCTGCTCTTTCTATATCCACAGAGGCTTATGACACTTTGCCTTTTTATTGCTATTTTTTTAAAAACATATACACATTTAAAAATATATTTTTATTGATTTCAGAGAGGAAGGGAGAGGGAGAGAGACAGAAACATCAGTGAGGAGAGAGAATCATTGATTGGCTGCCTCCTGCATGCCCACACTGGGGATCAAGCCTGCAACCCGGGCATGTGCCCTGACCTGGAATCGAACCATGACCTCCTGGTTTGTAGGTCGACGCTCAACCACTGAGCTATGCTGAGCAGGCAGTATAGACATTTTTTTTCCTTTAAAAAAAAAAGTTGTCAAAACATCTATCCAGAAAGGATAGCCACAGCTTCTCATAAGATTCAGTGGTGATAAGAGCACCCTCATTTGGGGAGATGGTATCTACGCAGTATGAATTTTGGGATTTAACATTTTCCCAGACAGCTATGACTCATGTCATTCCACTGACTTTTGCTCAGTCACAAGGGGACACGCTTTATTGCCTTTCTTATAGAGATGCCCTCTGCAGACATAGAATTGCTGAGAGCTTTTCTCTAAGGTTGTACAGCCACAAAAAAACCCAGGCACATCTTCTAAGATGTAGACCCAAGTCCAGACTTGGGTCTACATCTTAGAAGAAACATTAATTCCTCTTCTTGAAATTCTTTCTTTGCCTTTTGTAGTCTTCTCTTTTGTTATGAAAGTAACCTGTTTTTTATAGAGTCAGAATAATAATAACCACAACTACTTAGGAGCACTAAGTACTAGTTTTGTACTACACCTTATTTACAATTCTTTCATTTGTTATCAACTAATTTCGTCCCCATTTTATAAGTGAGAAAGCTGAAAACCAGAATGTTAAGTGGTTTGGTGAAAGCCACGCAGCAGTAAGTGGTGGAGTTAAAGCCAGGTGACCCAAAGCCTCTGTTCTTTAGACCATGCTGCCGCCCTCATCAGGCAACCTCCATCACAGCTCTGAGGTTTTGTGCTTCTGCTTAACTCCTGTAAACATAAAGGGCCTGATTCACATGGTTGTGCTGAGAACGAAATGGGGTAATATATATGAAAGAACCTGGCATGGTGTCTGTGCATAGCAAGAAATACCTAGTTTTCTTAATTTCTTCCTTTTCCTCTGTGTCTTCCTTTCTCCACTGACCCAATCCTACCCCATCCCCCAATTTTAGACATCTCCTCATGGTCCATCGAGGTCTGTTCTGTTTTGGATCTCTTTAGGAGACAGTATTAGTGTTAATCCTTACTTGAAAATATTTTCCCATTGAATTTTAGAGAGAGTGGAAGGGAGGGGGAGAGACACACACAGAGAAATATCAGTGAGAGAGAGACACATCAATTGGTTGCCTCTTGCATGCACCCTGACCAGGGCCAGGAATCGAGCCTGCAACCGAGGCACATGCCCTTGAACAGGAGTCAAACCTGGGACCCTCTGTCCACTGAGCCAGACCGGCTAGGGCTTTATCCATGTATTGACACACACCTAGGTTGCTTCCATATAATGGCTTTTGTAAATATCTCTGCAATGAACATAGGGGTGCCAGTATCTTTTCAACTTAGTATTTTCACTTCTTTGGGTATATACCCATAAGTGGAATAACTGGGTCATAAAGTAATTTTGTTTTAAAACTTTTGGGGAATCCCCATACCGTTTTTTTCCCCCCATAGCAGCTGCACCAATTTACATTCCCACTAACAGTGTTAGGGCACCCTTCGCTCCTCATCCTCACCAACTCTTGCTGTTACTTGTCTTTTTGATGATACCACCTTGACAGATGGGAGGTGATAGCTCATTGTTGTTTTGATTGACATTTTTCTGATGTTTGTGATTTTGAGCATCTTTTCATATGTCTTATGGCTACATGTATGTCTTCTTTGGAGAAATGTCTATTCAGCTCCTCTGCCCATTTTTAATCAGATTGTTGTTTTGTCGTCGTTGTTGAGTTGTACGAGTTCATTACATATTTTGGACATTAACCCTTATCAGATACATCATATGCAAATATCTTCTTTTCAGTAGGTTGCCTTTTATGTTTTAAAACCCGAAAACATTATTGAAAAGTCACAAGTAAAGAAATTAAACTGGAGGAGGATAATATCACCTGGCATCTGGATTTCTGACTCCTTTTAAAAGACTAATAAGGCATATAAACAGGAATGGACTTGTAAGAATGAAGGGAACGGAAAGGAGACAGTAGCCGGCAAAAGACATCAACAGTATTTTAGGAGGTGAAAAGCAGATGGCCCAGTGATTTCTCAGTAGGAGAGTACAGAAATCTAAAACTTGAGTGCTTGCAGCAGGGAAAGCCAGCAAGAAGGAAGGCAGTGTATGTTGCAGAATTCCTGAAAGGCTCAGCAATTAGAGGTGAGTGCTAATGAGGCTAAAAACAGGAAAATTGGTTAGAAGCGCTCCAGATCTTCCCCTCTCCGCAGACACAAGGAGTTGCCCTTGCCCTTGCCGCCTGCCCTGTTAGAAGCTTGGAGATGAAACAGAGAGACTCTGGACCTGGGACATTAGCTGAAAACGGGGGAATTAAGAGAAATGCTGTATTCTGAGGAGTAAGGCCTCAGTCCTCCCTCTACTTCCCCCCGCCCACGCCACTCTATTTTCACTTAGCTCTCAGAATGTTGTTGACTAGACTTATACCTTATCAAGAGAGTGGAAAGTTCATCTCTGGGGAAACTGACTAGTGCAAGAGAAAAGGCTGTGGATCCTTCAGTGAAAGGGCGGAGTCCTGATGGATCACACTTTGATGAGGCCCAGCAGTCGGTTAATCACTACTCAAGCATAAAGAGCTTTCATTCAGCTGTTTAGTACCTCATTCTTCAATGTTAACGGACAGTTGTGGATCTGTAAATATTTCTAGGAAGCCTCTAACAGAGACCAAAACAAACCAACAGAAAAGGCACACACAAAACAGACAGTGCAGGAAGGAGAATACCTCACAAACGCTATAGTTGTGATTTCCACTAGAAAACACATTGCATTCACAAAGGCTAGGACGCTATGAAATAAAACTTTTTGAAGATACGAAAGACCTTTCTGATTATGGTAATGAAAATTGAAAGGTCAGTAGATGGATTTGTAAAATCATGTTTAGGAAATAACTACCCCAAAGTAGAAAAGGAAAAGAAAGAGCTGAAAAATGGAAAAAAAAGTGTAGTTAGTAGGAATTTTATAAAGAGAAATATTAAAGAAGGGGAGGGTAGATGTTATTAAAGAAATAATAGAAGGCTGTTTGCAGAACCAAAGGACTTGTCTCCTCGTTGTAAGGGACCACCAACTGTCCAGCACAGTGAATGCAAAAAGACCTCTCCAAGGCATATCATTGTGAAATGTCAGAATCCTGAATTTAAGATCTTAAAAACTTTCTGAGGTGAGAGCTGATTATAATAAAATGATTTAAGAGTGAAGCCAGATTTGTCAACAGAAACAATGGAAGTGAGAAAACAATGGACAATGCCTTCAGAAACCCTAGAAAAATTATTTCTAAAATGGAATTTTGTGCTCAGCCAAATATTTAAGACTCAAAATATGTACTGTGCTTGCACCCTTAAAAAAAGAAATAGAGCATATGCTACACCTGAATGAGGAAATGCCAAATAAGGACAAAAAGTGGATAGAGGAAACTAGGTAATACAATTCAGAAAAGGGGTGAAGGCAATTTCCATGATGACAGGTGTTTATTGAGGCTAGCAAGAAAGCAGCCCACCTCAGAGCAGTAGGTCAGAAGGATCTGGAAAAGAAATTGAACTGACTGATTACTTGATGTGTTTGACTGCACTGAGAAAATTTTAGAGTTCTTTGAAGAAGTAGAAGGGGGATTATTGAAAAGTACATGACAAATGAAACAAATGAAAAAAGACAGTAATTAACTCCAAGAAGAGCAAATTTTAGAAAGGCTACATATTGTACAGTGATAGTGCACTGTATGACTCAGCTACTAAATAATACTTATAGAGACTTACCCTATATCCTATATAATAAAAGTGTAGTATACAAATTGTCCCTTCGATTGGGAGGTAGTCTGGGAGTTCAACCAGGGAAGGGAGGGAGACCCTGGCCAGCAGCCGGCAGCCAGCAGCCGCTAGGGACACTATCAGTGCACAAGTTTCATGCACTGGGCCTCTAGTCCTATTATAAGAATAATTGCATTAGCTAAAAGTTTTTATGCAATTCTGTAGGGAGTGTGGGGTGCAGAAAAGTCTCTTCATGTCTGTTTGGGGTAGGATGAAAGTGATACCTTTACCTTTCATAGTAGTAAGTTGTAAGATAGTACAAAAAATTAGAAAATCAAAACAGCACTATTTACGTCTTAATCAGAAATAAGAAAACCATTGTCTTTTTGTTCCAGACAAGGGGATCAGAATATAAAAGGAAGTCTTGTTCGTGTTGCCTTGTAATAGTTGAAACTCAGTACCTATTTTGCTTTGCTAAAAATAAAAGGGGAATCAAAGATGGTGTGAACACCATTAGTATTTAGTCTTTAATTCAGCAAATACTCATAAAAATTTATCCCAGTAAAAGAATACTGATGTGTTCACAAATCTAAGCATGAGAGTGTTTACCCCAGAGTTGTTTGCAGCATCTCTAAGTCGTAAACAGACTACATTCCCACTTTAAGAGTGCAAGCACTGAGCCTATTGTGTTTACTGCTGTTCTTTAGTTTCTAGAATTGTAAAAGAGACATGCTACATATGCGATAAATATTTGTTGAATGTTTACTAAAGGAATAATTGAATTAACGACAAAGGAAAATGCACACAAAACAATCTACTAATAGTGGTTATCTCTGTGTGAAAGGATTACTGTCGTATTTTTTGGGGTCTATTTTTCAATTTGTATTTGTGAAAGTTTCTAAAATTAATGTTTTGAAGTTATAAATTTAAAAATATAGTACATTGATGTTTTAAAAACAACCATTAAAAAAGAGGAGAGCCCTAACCGATTTGGCTCGGTGGATAGAGCATCGGCCTGCAGACTGAAGGGTCCCAGGTTCCATTCCGGTCAAGGGCGTGTACCTTAGTTGCAGGCACATCTCCAGTAAGAGGTGTGCAGGAGGCAGCTGGTCAATGTTTCTCTTTCATCGATGTTTCTAACTCTCTATCCATCTCCCTTCCTCTCTGTAAAAAATAAAATATATTTAAAAAAAATAAAATAAAAATAAAAAAGAGGAGAGGGCTAGTAGTCCATGGATTTGAGCCTGAGATAATTGTATAAATGTACTGTATTTACAGTACTCCCTGACGACTCAGACCAGAGGAATACTTATTGAATGGGTCACAATAATTTTCACTGTTTGATAAGTAGAAGTGTACGTTTCTATGTAATTATAAAACATTTTCCTGACACTAATTCAAGGAAGAACTTATCATGCAGATAAACAAACTGTGGATACTTCGTACACATTATCTTCAACTTCATTTTTATGGAAAACTGAATTCTTGATGTAGCTGTTTATTTTACTGACCCTCAAGAAAAGCATAATTTTATAATGTAACTTGGAGAAGGCATTTCACAAGGATGGTTAGTTAATTCAGAGACTTTTCAACTTTTATATAGGTTACAGTTCCAAAAGTTGTTTTTAAGTCTAAAATCACCCAAATAATTTTTAAACTTGCTTTCCCCAATGCATTTTTATCAAATCAAGCATGAGTCTGTCCTTTGAAAGCATGCTATTCTGCTCTCTGTTCCATAGCCAATTAGATACATTTCCCCCAAATCGTTAGATTTTGTCTGCATTGAGGCAGCTAAGCATTTCCCTTGATCTCAGATGTTGGGAGGGATTCCTCCTCAGCAGGAACTCCATAAACATTTGCCCTGTCCCCTCTGATGGGCAGACTCAGAGTGACCTTAAGGTAAGGAAGCACCTGTAGCTCACTGTACATTAAAAAAAATATATTTTATTGATTTTTTACAGAGAGGAAGGGAGAGTGATAGAGAGTTAGAAACATCGATCAGCTGCCTCCTGCGCACTCCCTACCGGGTATGTGCCCGCAACCAAGGTACATGCCCTTGACCGGAATCGAACCTGGGACCCTTCAGTCCACAGGTCGACACTCTATCCACTGAGCCAAACCGGTTAGGGCTTACTATACATTTTTATCAGCGGTGCTTGTACCATCTCCTTTCATTTTTTTCATAATGCTTGTCATTACCTTGAATTACCATTGGGTTAATAGGCATTTGACAAGTATGCTTTTTCTTTAGCAATAAACTCAACATTTTTGTACTTCTCACAGTCTTGTTAGTCTCTAAGCACTGCATCCATCCTTGTAGGTTTATCTGGTTTCCAGTTTTTAGCCTCTTCTAATCCTTTATTGACAAACTAAAAAAATTGCCCATTTAATCTGTCATTTTCTTTCTCTTTTGCTTATTGTTTCTTTATTTACTCTTTGTCAAATGACTTTCATTCCATCTACCCTTGTAATATCCTTTATTTTCTCAGTGCTTTTAGTTTTGAAAATTCATCTCTATTTTTGTTTCCAAGCCTAAGCTTCTCTGTAACTGTTGCTGTTAACTGTCTCAATAACCTTACACTTTTCTATGATAGGGTCAATGATATTGATAAAACAATTCAAAGCTAAGTACAAATGTAGCAAACATAGCAACGAGGTGAGGGATGCTGCCTGGTGGTTTTCACATGGTGGTGCTAAGCTGAGTTGACATCTTTGACTTGAAGAACAGCTCTGTTCTCATCCATGAAAGTTCATAGGATGGACATTTAAAAATGCAAATTGCTGACTTGCTCATGGTTTGACTTGATATAAAGAAAGAATGTAAAGAATCTAACTCCTAGGAGAAGATCAGCTAACACATTCCTCTCTCCCAAATACCCATTCTTTTAACTACACCTTTAATGGAAACTAGATTATAGTCCATTAAGGGTTGTTGACAACTTGAAATGCTGATATTCTGTGCTGAGTAAAGAGAGAACCATATGTTTTAGACAAGCAGGTGGTACAGTTACTGTTCTGTTAAGGAAATTGAGAATTTCTGGCTTGTGTTGTCACACAGAATCCCATCCTGTGGAAATGGGTCATAACGCAGAGCCAACATTTTTCTCAGAAAATAATTTTGAATCTGTTCAAATACTGGAACAGTTACAGAAATACCAATAGTCTGTACCGTAAATCATGAAAGAGGCAGTTGTGGTCTGGAAAATATTTGGGACGAATGCCCCAGTCTTGCATCTTTCTAGTAGGCAGTAGAGCTGAGCCGAATCCAAGGAGCTTGACTCCTGGACTTCACCTTCTAAACTTGACCACTCCCCTGCTCATCTCATGTTCATTGGCTCAGTTCCCTAGTTTAGAAAACTCTGTGTTTTTTTGGAAAACTCATAAAGCAGTTTCTATAACCATTGTCCCCTCCTTTTTTATTTGCTTTGCCTTCCACTGACTTCTGCTCATCCTCCACAGAAATAACCTCAGACCTTGGTGTCCTTAGAACAGGAAAGATGTTCCTGAATAGGGTTCTTAGTTTTGATGCATAATGTCCCCCTTACTGCTATTCAGGAGCACCGCTGATTACAATGACATAAAGAAACCCTGCTGCATCCCACCCTGCTGTATAAACTTGTGCGTTGGAGAAACAACTCACTCGTAAATCAATGTCATCTGTAATTGGTAATATCTGCCCCTTGGGCACAAGTTTAAAACTTAGTGGAGTATGGGCGTTTACTCATCAGTATGGACGGATGCTTCTGATCTGTACCTCATTTTTCAGGACCTCATCTTCTCACAGATGATGCACCTGCCCCGTCCCTATGCTCCTACCTGAGCCTCCCAAAGGGAATTTGTTGCATTCCCTCAAACCTGTGTGTTAGTTTCAGGCTGAAAACATACTATTCAACTTCGGCATATCCAGTTAGCTGTTCTAGTATGATCCTGTGAATAGATCAAGAGAGAGATAATTTTATTCTTAAAGATTAAACATATATAACTGAACATTTTTTATTGTCTTTCAAATTCTTTCATTCTCCAAAAGAGGGGGGGGAAATCCAAAAAGAGTTTGTATAGTGGGTTTTCTCATACCTATGTATGATGCTAAATGATTATGAAGGGAGTCAAAATTAGAGCGCCTAATAGAGTAAAATTGCTCTGATGAGAGAGAGATGTGATGGAGAGAGGGTGGGTTTGGGGGTGGTTAGAGAAAATGATAGAATTGTGTCCAGGACAGAGACAGATGTTCATTGGGAGATTTTATGAAGTTTCTGCCAAGTTTCCCCATTACAACTTCAGTAAAATCCAAATGACTTTCTGTGGTTTTGGAGCTGGATTTATTCCTGAGGGTCTGTGAATCTGCCACAAGAAGGTTGGTGATGAGTGCAGATTTTATTCCTTTCCTTGGAGTGAAACCAGCCCTACATGATCCAGTGACACATCACCCCACACTCTCTTTACTCCATTTGCCTGGTTTCCTGAAAGTTCTTTTGACATTTGCTCTTGCTCCACCTGAATGCTCTTCTCCCAGATAGCCACTTCCTTCCTCACCTCCTTCTGGTCTCTCCTAAATGTCCCTTACACAGTGAGGACTGACTTAGCTCCTGTTGAAAACTATACCCTCACCTCCTAACCCACATTCTTTATTTATCTTGTTTATCTGGCTTCTCCATTAGAATTTAAAAGAGCAAGGCATTCCCTGTCCCTCCCCTTCACGCGCCCCCCCTCCTAGTGTCTAGTACAGCCCTGGACATATAGAAAGTGCACAATAGCCCTAACTGATTTGGCTCAATGGATAGAGCGTCAGCCTGTGGACTGAAGGGTCCTGGGTTCGATTCCAGTCAAGGGCACATGCCCGGGTTGTGGGCTCAATCCCCAGTAGGGGGTGTGCAGGAGACAGCCAGTCAGTGATTCTCTCTTATCATTGATGTTTCTCTCTCTCCCTCTCCCTTCCTCTCAATAACAATATATTTAAGAAAGAAAGAAAGTGTGCAATAAATATTGGTTGAGTGAATCAAAAAGTGAGTGGTAACTAAAACAGCAAACGTGATTCTCAAGGATAATATTAGAATTTTTCTAGCTACACAGACAAGTGAGCATAAACAGGAAAACTGAAGATAGGTGTTCATTGAACTATTTCCTAGAAACATTTACGTTCTTTAATTAAAATAAGCATGTATGCTTGTGAAGTAAATTACAAAATAAATATGTATGAGGGAAAACAAGATCATCCTTGAAATATTTGTGTTCTAAAGATTTCTCCTTTCAATCTGCTTGGCCTCTTTGGAGAAATGCAGACTACACCTGGTACTGATCTACCTTTCTTTGGAACACTTTTCCTTTATTATGCAGTCACTTCAAATGCGATAAATAAAATGCTTCCAAGTAAAAAGATTACCTGCTATCTTGAGTAGTACATAAGAGCTACTTTTCTCTGTTTGTATTTTTTAGTCCTGGCAAATTATCTGGAAGATTCATCTTTGAAAAGACCTTTTACCTGTAGAAAACATTATTTTAACCAGTAATCGAATGACAGTACTTTTTTTCACCATTCAAGAGAATTTTGTGGAAAATGAGATGAAATCAAATAAGCCAGTCAAAGAAGGACAAATATCATATGATTTTACTTATATGTGGACTCTAAAGGATGAAATAAACAAACAAAGCAGGAACAGACTTACGGACACAGAAATCAAACTGATGGTTGCCAGAGGGGGTGGTGATGGGGTACTGGGTGAAAAAGGTGAAGGAATTAAGAAGTACAAATTGCAGTTACAAAATAGTCAGGGATGTAAAGTACAGTGTAGGGCGTGTAGTCAGTAATATTGTAATAACTATATGGTGCCAGGTGGGTACTTGAAATATTGGGGAAACACGCTGTCAAGTATATGATTGTCAAACCACTCTGCTGCACACCTGAAATTAATACAAAATAATATTGAATGTAAACTGCAACTGAAAAATAAAATAAAAATAAGTTAGATGAATACAAAACTCTACTCTATTTCGAATGTGTATTTTGAATCTCTTAGTCAGTGATGTAAACCATTTGTTCCCACTGCCTCGTCACGGGCAAGCCCCTACTGCTTGTTGGCTTCAGGGTGAATTCTGAAAGTTCTTGCTCTAAATCCTGGGCCCTCAGTCAACAGTGACTTCTGGTTTTTAAACTTCTTTCAAAACTGATCATTTAAGACCAAGATTTCTTTAAGTCAGGGTAAAGTAACTTTATGATGGCCCAAACTTTACCTGCCACCATCTCTTGTCCTAAATCTGCCATTTAGAATATGAAACTGCTCTGATTTCTTTGTAGGCCACCACGTTCTTTACTTAAAAGCCCTCTCTTATTGGATGCCAGCTGTTCAGCTTTTACTATTAAAAGAGTAAACATATAATCTATCATCCAAATAAGGACATATTTGGGAATGGAAGAGGGTAGCTCTTAAAAATCGTATCTAATAAAATAATAATAACTTAGAATTCTGTGAGGCAAGCAGAGTTATATGGTTTCTAACTACTAAAGAGAAGGAAATGAATGCTTATGAAGACCATGTAATGTGCTTAGGCACTTTATATATATTATTATCTCAATTTAAAAACCATCTCTGATGTGGAATGTGGGAACATTTTCAGCAATAAATCTGAAGCTCTGTGACATTTACTGAAGGAGTTAACATATAATAGTCTAAAAGGAATTTTAGGAACTCGACTCAAGACAGTTTACAATAAGGACTATTGATTTGGCTGTTTGGAGGAAGTGCATTAGATACACATTTGGCCAAAAGCCAAAGGTTAAAATCAATACTTGACTGAAATGATATATTAATGGAACAGAAAGAAGTTTTTTGGAGACAAGATTAAATCTGAAACCTTATCAAACATTGGAAAGTCAGATTTTGAAAGGTTGACACTTTGGTGAAGGGAATAATTTATCAGCACCCTCAGCTGGTGGACTGCTCCTGTGGTCCCTGTGTTGCAGGTCTGCGATCCTAATGGATACTTGCTTCAGTCAGGCTAATGTTTAATGCACCGTATAAGGAACTTGGGATTTACCAGTCATCATATCCAAAAAATCCTGGGTCTGCTTCTACTGGAAATGTTTACTAGTCTACAGCAATTATTTTGACAATCTTTTCGGGTTTTTTGGTCTCCATAGGCTAGAACTATAAGGAATTGACTTCTTCAACTTGAATTTTGAATAGTGAGAACAAAATGTGCATCGAGATCCTCTTGTTTCTCTAATGTTTTCTTCTTTCTTTCCTACTTGTTATTTATTAGTTCAGCCAACATTTATTAAATTCCTGTTCAGTGTATCAGCCACCATTTCAGGAGGTGGGGATCCAGTGGTGAGCTCAAGTCAAAAGTCCCTCTCCTCATGGAGTTTATATTCTGGGACTTGGGGAGACAGATAATAAGCAAAACTATAAGTTAAACATAAAACATACAAACAGTGTTCAGTGCTGTAGAGAAGAATAAAGCAGGTAAGAGGGCCATGAGGAGTTTGTGTTAAGACTGGGTCATGATGATTTCTCGTGATATTTTTAAAAGCTTTTTTTCCTCATGAATTTTTTAGGGGCAAATGTGACATTTAACTTTTAATTCCTCATAACAAGATATGAAGAGTTCCCAACTAGGACATCCCCCTGCTGAACATCTCATTGTCTTAATAGAATTAAATAACTGAAAATTAAATATAGTTTTTAAAGGTTATTTTCTTTAATATTTTGAAAGCTAGTACATCAAATAATTCTATAACTGTTATTCTGCCTTGTGTTATTTTTTAAAATGTTATAAACATAATTGGCAGAAAAATATAATAGCTTTCCTAAGGTTATCTATCTTCCATTCTCTCTTTCTCTCTCGCTCTCGCTCTTGCTTTTGCTCTTTCTCTCTCTCCCTCTCTCCTGAACTGATATTATTTATTTAGCGAATACTTATAATGTACCACCTATGTATAATAGGACATAGAGCCAGGTACAGTTCTCAGAACTTTACTCATAGTCTCTTCACAATCCTATGAAGTAAGTTAACCATCTCAAGGATGAGGGCTTGAGAGAGGTTAAGGAGCTAGCTCCAGTGTACATACTAGTAAATGAGACAGCCAAGTTTCAAACCCAGGCAGTGTGGCTCCAGGGTCCATGCTCAATCAGATGCTACATTACCCAATATTTTTCCTTGGCTAGGCACATGGGTCAGAATCTACTACTAGCTGACTTAGCAAGGTTCATCAACTTGGCCTTTCCTTTCAACAGATGTTTACAGCTTTTGGTAGTATTACCATTTTAACAATATTAATTTTTCTGATCTGTGAACCTGGGATACTTTTCCATTTATTTGTGTCTTGTCACTTTTAGAGTAAGATCTTTTACCTCCATAGTTAAGTTTATTTCTAAGTATTTCATTGTTTTTTATGCTATTGTAAATGCGATCCATTTTTCTCCCCAGGAAATTTTGTTGTTAATGTAGAGAAACACTACTGATGTTTGTATGTTAATTTTGTAGTCTACAACTTTACTGAATTCACTGATTAGACCTAATGGTTTTTTTGGTTGAGTCTTTAGGGTGTTATTGATGTCAAAATCATGCCATCTGCAAATAGAGATAATTTTACTTCTTCTTTCTAATTCTGATACATTTTATTTCTTTTCCTTCCCTGATTGCTTTGGCTAAGACTTCTAGGACTATGTTGAGGAAGAGTGGTAAAAGTGGGAACTCTTGTCTTGTTCCTGATTTTAGAGGAAGGGCTTTCAACCTTTCACCATTGAGTATGATGTTAGCTGTGGACTTGTCATATGTGGCCTTTATTATATTGAGATATGTTCCTTTTATGCCTGATTTTTAAAGAGTTTTTATCTTGAATGGATATTGAATGTTGTTGAATGCTTTTTTGTGTCTGTGGAGATGATTGTATATTCTTTTCTTTCATTCTAATCAATATGTAACACATTGATTGATTTGCATATGTTGAACCATCCCTGTATCCTAGGGAAAAATTCTACTTGACCAGGGTGTATGATCCTTTTAATGTACGGCTGAATTTGGTTTGATAGTATTTTATTGAGAATTTTTGCAACTGCATTCATTTGGGAGTTGGGCCTGTACTTTTCTTTTTTAATAGTAGTGTCTTTTTCTGGTTTTGGCATCAGGATAATTCTGGCCTCATTTTATGAGTTTGGGAGTGTTCCCTCCTCTTTGATTTTTTGGGAAGAGTTTGAGAAGGATTGGTGTCTATTCGTATTTAAATATTTGGTAAATTCACCAGTGAAGCCATCTGTTCCTGGGTTTTTCTTTGGGAGGTTTTTGATTACTTATTTAATCTCCTTACTAGTAGTAATTGATCTATTTTGATTTTCTATTTCTTCTTGATTCAGTCTTAGTAAATTGTATGTTTCTAAGAATTTTTCTATTTCTTCTAGATTATCCAGTTTGTTGGCATATGGTTGTTTTTTGATCCTTTGAAGTTCTGTGGTATCAGTTGTAAAGTTTCATTTTTCATTTATACTTAGTTGGTTTTCCTCTCCCTCCCCCGCCCCCCTACTTGGTTACTCCAGTGAAGGGTTGTCAATTTTGTTTATCCTTTTAAATAACCACACCTTAATTTGGTTGATATTTTCTATTGTTTTTCTGTTCTCTATTATATTTATTTCTGCTCTAATCTTTACTATTTCCTTTTTTCTGCCAACTTTGGGCTCACTTTGTTCTTCTTGTTGTAGTTGTTTATGGTGTAGAGTGAGGTTGTTTATTTGAGATCTTTCTTGTGTCTTAATGTAGGCATTTATTGCTATGAACTTGCCTTTTAGAACTGCCTTTGTTACATCTCACAAGTTCTGGTATGTTGTGTTTCCATTTTTGTTTGTATCAATAAATTGTTTTACTTCCCCTTTAATTTCTTTGATCCAGTGATCGTACAAGAGAGTGTTGTTTAATTTCCATGAGTTTATGAATTTTTTAGTTTTCCTCTTATTGATTTCTATGTTTCATGCCATTGTGGTCAGAGAAGATACTTAGTATATTTCAGTCTTCTTGAATTTGCTAAGACTTGTTTTGTGTCCTAACACTGAATCAGTTTATTCATCTCTACAATGAGGTTGAGGTTATATAATAACAACATATATTGAACTTTTACTCTGTTTTCCACATGTACATTCTCAGAAACAGTCTCTGAAGCCCTTCTGAAGCCCAGTAACATTCCCCAGGTAAGGAGTTAGTAAATGGCAGAGCCAGGATTTGAACCCAGCACTCTACATTACTGTCTCCTTTCAACTCTAAGCTTCTGTACCATGGGTAGCTATGATGTCTGAGTGAGCATGTCTGTGTGGGGTTTCCATTCAGAAGTGGTTTATGGCAGCAGGTCCTTTTAGAGGTGTCACTGGAGAATTAAATTCTTTTACTCAGGAAAGCTCAGTGAGTAAATGGAATTAGTTTCTGACAAAACTTTTTATTAGCGGAGAATATAAAGACTGGCCTATCGAATAGTATCAGGGCTTACATTGGAGGGACAGGTAGAGGATCAGCCTGCACAAAGGGTGAGGTGACTCAGGAGACCCTGGTATTCCAGACACTAAGGGAGTGAGGAGACCTTTGAGAAGGTCAGGGTGTTCAATTGTGTTGAACCCTACTGAGATTCAGACAAAATTCGAACTGACAAGCCCCAGGAGATAAGACAGGCTGCTTCCCCAGTGTCTGAAATCACATTAGTCATCTCACTTTGTTTCTATTTAAAAAGGTTTCCCAGGAGTTGTTCTTTAATCTTGCCCACAAATGGGGAATGCACCCTCTTTTGGACCCCTGTGTGCATTCCCTGCTCCACATGGCTCATGGAAAGTCCCTTGTCGCTGAACTTAACTACCTGATAGTTAAACCACCACAGAGGTGCTTTTCTGCTGCTGCTGAATATCTCTAGTCTCCACAGTTAGCCACCTTCTGGAACTGGAGATTTAAATCAATCAATAACTGCAGTTACAATGATGCTTTTTGCCTTTGGACATATTTCACAAGCTGATGTATTTTTCTTAAACTTCTTTTTATTATGAAAAATTCCAGTTGTGCATTCTGGTGGCTGGAAGAGTAAATTAATAGTAGTCTAATCACCCTGGAGACACAGATGCTTTTGTGAGTTGGCACTGAGGTAAGACTGCACATCTCTGTGGGGATGACAAGTGAATGAGTCTGCTGCTCACTTAACCCGGTGTTCTTTTCTCTCTCTATTTTTTCTCCTAGGAAACAGATGGAAGACTGCTGTGACCCCGCCCATCTCTTTGCTATGACTAAAATGAATTCCCCCATGGGGACGAGCATGTGGTATGATGGAGAGTTTTTATACTCATTCACCATTGACAATTCAACTTATTCTCTCTTTCCCCAGGTTAGTATAGAGTTTGTTGCCTTCCATTATAGTCTTTTACATGTCTTGATTTTATAGGAAAGGTGTAATTGAATTTGCCTAACTAATCAGGTATACTTTTCATCTTCTTTTCTTAATTTTAAATGTTTTTTTAATAGTTATTATTTTTGTGTGCGGGAAGGAATCACACGGTATTTTGATGCAAGAGCAGAAGTAGGATGCTATAGAGTAACAGGTTTCCTTCTGATTTGAGTCATATGAGACTGAAGGAAGCAAACAGAGAATGAAAGTAAGGACAGGGAATTGTGGAATTCCAGAGTTGTGAGGTTGGCTGTGATAGGATCTCAAAGATGTGCAGCACCGGAATGCTGTTTTTGGATTGATGTTGTTCTCAGGGAGCAGGGACCATAGGGTCAGAAGTTTGCTTCTTAGAGCTCTTGAACATTCACCCTATTGTGAGACTTACTGCTGTGGAAGTGGAGGCATGGTAGATAACGGAGACAGAGAATCTGACCACTTTTGAAGCGGTCTAAAACAAGCTCTGCCTATTTAATGTTTTTCTTCTTGGTTTCTTGAGCATTGAAATAAAATGTTTTACTAATTTATATCTATGTAGCCAGTGGGGGAAAGGAATCTTTTTGGGGAGCCTTTGTTGGAGAGGCAGTGGATTTAGGTGAAATCGCCATCAGGGAGAAATGGAGAAATGAATCTTGGCCTCCCCAAGTCTTCTAGCCGCTCTTGGTTTGGCCAATATGGTTGTGCAGAAGGAGAAGTCATGGTCAGAGCTGGAAAATGGGACTGAACCTCTCATGTATCTGTATTAACAGCAAAGTGTCTTCAAAGGGGGGAATCCTGTGAACTTGAGGCACAGGCTCTGCTGGATCCAAAGACTCTGTGAAATAGCCCATATTTGCAATTTCATCCTCAGGTGTTTTGGTTTACTTTAATGATTTTAGAGTGTAATGATGTTTTATTTTTCAGTAAGAAATAGAAGGTTTAATCATGGCTAGCATCTATGTGCTCTCTCCCCTCTTCATTTGCCCTTGGGAGGCTTTCTTGTGTCAAAGGAAAGGATTAATCACAGGCTGTACCTGAAACTAATAGAATATTGTATGTCAAATGTAATTTAAAAAAAGAAAAGAGTTATAAAATATGGGGTTGAGTTTTGTCTCCATCTCTTACTAAATAAATGTCTTGCTAAGTCACATAACTCTTCCAAGAGTCAGCTTTCTCATCTCTACGATGGGGAGAGCAGCCCCTGTCCCACCACCTCTCAGACTTGTGGTCAGGATTAATGTAGATAACTTATGTGCATGTAATTTGTAAACTGCAAAGCATTATGTAAATGTTAGGTATTAATGCTGTTCTGGTTCATGTATTGCATCATCAGATGAGGGAATGGAGACTATAATTATATTAGTCAAGGTTTAGGCAAGGAACAGAAATCTTTCTAGCTATTTTCACAGGAAGTTATTTCATAAGGAGAATTAGGCACTTAAAAATCATTAGAAGAATAAAGATGTGGGAGTCACGAGTTAAGAGGTGGCTCCTGAAATTGCCTAGTTCAAGAACCTGATGCCCTAACTGTGGTTTAGGAATTAGAAAGCCCCAGCTGCTGTTGCCATTCGTGTGGCCAAAACTGCCTCCAACAGAAACGGGGTCAGGTAGATGGGTTCCTCCTTTCCAATCTCCCTCAAGTGCATCTAATAGGTAAGATTAATTTGCATCTGGAATAGTAATTGCTTAGCCGTCCAGGAGAGGCAGTTTTAAATGAAGCCTCAGCAGGGAGCTAGGAAAAGGGTGGAATAGAGGACAAACAAGCCAATCCACAGCGTTCCCTGTTCATAACCCGGTATCAACTTGCTATGAAATGAAGAGAGATAAGGAAGCAATCGCTTTAACATCTCATCAAATGGGAAAATAATCAAAGAAGTCCAAAATAGGCTTTGTATACATGAAGGCTTATGAACTGACTCTATGCTGGAAAACAGATTTGAAGAAAAGACAGTTAAAGAAATAAAAACTAGCTTCCCATCTTATCTGTCAGCTGCAGCCATAGGATAGTAGGGAACATTTCCTTTTTAAAGTGTGTGCACAGAATTCTGTGCCTTTTTGTGCCAGTAGAATCATTTCTTTTTCATTTACTTGAATTTTATTTTCCATCACCATTTCTTTTCTTTCTTTTTTTTTTTTTAAATTTTTGTGAGTTTATTTAAGCCAAACTGTCGACATATGCCGGGAAGCCCAACCTCAATGAATTGAAATAATGCTCTGGAGAATGGCGGGTTACATTTGTATTGATATATTGCAATCAAAGGAGGGACATAGGTGGGTTACATGAAATTCATTGGTGATAGATTAAGGAGGTAGGATAAAGCAAAGCAGAGGAAACCCCTGGGATTGGATAAAAAGTAAAATGATGGACACATATTTAGGTGGGTGCAGGAACAATTAACACGATAATGAAGGAATTTGTGGCATCTGTCATGGCGCCCACCACATTTGGTTGTGCCCCAGGGGCTCCAGAAAAAGGGAAGTTACAAGTTACCCAGACATATCAAGGGTATGTTATCATAGATGCAAAAGGACAGATAGGCTCAGTTAAAGTAAAGGTTGACCTTGTCAGTGAAGATACTGGCCTAGGATGTCACTGCCCACCATAACTGCGTTTAGTTAAAGTTTAATTTCAGACCATCCTTTGTGGTTACTTTAGGTCTCTGAGTTTGTAAGACTTTCATGCAGGCCTCCCCTGAGCTTGTCAGGTCAGCATGTGGCCCCTTTCATCCACACATCCCCCTTTTGGTCATAAATCAATCCAAAGGATGCATTGATGACCAACCTTTTGGTTGGATAATGGAATCCCACAGTGCTCGGAAGGCTCATTCCTAGAATGTCTCAGTGTCAGCATGTCTTGCTGAACAGGCGGACCACTGGGGATGGGGCAAGACCATAACCTTAGATGGCATTTAAGGTCAAATTATTATTATTCAAAAAGGGCAGGTAAGTGGGAGGCAGTCAGATCCTATATGTCCTTGTTAAAAAGTATTCTGGATCATTTCTAATTTTTGAGCCACCATGATCCGAGTCTTTTTGCTGTTTGTCAAGTTTTGTTTTTCTGCATCTAATATAACATTTACATATTAGGAACAAAAGTAACAATACTAAACCAATAACATTGATTAGGATCAGAAAATCTCTAATACTAGACAAGGACAAGTCTGAGGGGAACAAGCATCCCAGCCAATCGAAAAACGCTTTACATGTATTATCATAATTTTTTATTAAGCTAATTACATGTTTTCCTCCTTCATCCACTGTCAGTTGTACCTTATGATATGTTTGGCCAGAAGAATTAATATTCTCTACTATTTAATTATCTAGAAGCTCTAATTTCCTTCTGGCCAATTAGTTTCCATAGACATGACTTCATGGGGAGGATTAAATTCAATTTCCCAATACTTGGTTTTTCAGTATCAATATTATCACAGATTTTATGAACATCAGGCAAAGTCATTCTGGCTATAATTTCAGTATTACACCATATCCTAGTATTTAATGTAAACTTGGTGATATTACAGTAAAAATTGCTTAGTATAACAGAAGAGTCTTTTAACCCTTCCCAGCAAAAATGCCCCTTTCCCATATACCATATATTGTTATTTGTTGGGGTAGATACAATAGACCAGGACTAGGTGAATTCAATATTCCACATGGATTGAGGGCATAACCATTCACCTTTCCAACTTTCACAGTGAGATGGGTTTACATTGTTTATTATTTTTAAATATGGCCCCTCTACTTCCCATTGGAAGTACTCTAGTATTATTGAGGATGGTCCCTATGCCAGCCAGTTGAACTACTGGGAATTTAAGCTTAGGATTTAACTGGCACCCGGGCTTTTAAAACACAATGTTGTATATAGCATTTCCCATTCAAATTTTCCAAATTCCTGGGGAACCATATGAGTTCCATAAGTGTCTGGCCTGGGCTCCTGCAGCCATTATAGTTGGCTATTGTTTCATAGCCACTTCAGATTCCTTGCATTAGCACAGACAACAGGCCCAGTTGAGTTAGAGCACAGGCACATTCCCAATGTCAGGTTTGTGCATGAGTTTTTATAGTCTGTCGAGTCTGTTCTATCCATGAAACTAAGGCTTTATTGTCTTTCCATGCTGCTCCCCACCCTTTTTCCTTTTTCCTGAAACAGCATTCCCTCTGTATGACCTATTAGAGATAAAAACCTTTGTCTAATGAATGATGCTCTTCATTAGCTGCAAATTCAGCTTGTCCCAGGATACCAAGGCCAGACCCTACTCCTCCAAGTATTCCCCTTTTGATTCTTTTGGGGGGGCGGGCAATGTTGTTGGGTCCACCAGGAATGTTGTTGCCATTGGGTAGTTATGGCTTGGGAGCAGTTAGGGTGGACTGAGTGGACCCAAAAAATGTTGAGTTTCTCATGCCATAGTTAAATGAGTGAAGGTGACCCCCAAATGAGCTAGCATTTGAGTATTCCATAGGGCTTCTCACAAGTGTCCAGGACGCAAGGACGTTGGGGTAATTAGACATCTCTACCCACCAAGTGATCCCAATAATTTCTGAAATGGGATCCATTGACTTCTTTCTTGTTTCACAGACATCCAGCCCTAGGAGCATGGCTGGTGAGTCTGAGGACATGATATACTATGACAGATAGGACAGGCTGCTGCAAGCCTTTGGCTATCATATCCAGGTGTTTTTTCTTAGCTATTCATCACCCATCTCTATAGCTATACAATATTCATCCAGATTAGATCCATATACAATTTTACCAGTGAAATTATCAGGGAGGTATTCTTGGAGGTATTTGCCTAGGGTGGGTCCTTTATAATAGATATAGCCAGAAAAAAACAAAACCAAAGCTTATATTGATAGTAGAGAAGACCAATGTGTGGCTAACGAAGCATTAATTTCACTATCACACCTGATAATCAGAACATCATTGTGTAGTAGGTGGGAAAGATTAGCAGGTATCCAAGTTAAAATTTTCATATCTAATAAGGGAGGAGGTCTGGGGAGGTAGATATTGTTTCCACTAGGGAACCATAAGGATAATAATAATATGAAAATAATTTTATGTACCTTCAATCAATAACAATCAGATGATAAAAAACAAGGTTCAAGCAATATCAGTTTGTGAGCATACAGGCCTTGTTGATGTCATCTTGGGATAGCTGTCTGCCTCCGCGGTCAGCGACTTCTCGTCCTTGAAAGGTCTTTGATCTCCGCTGCAGACAGGTGTCAGAGATGGGAGTAGGCGTCCATTCACAGTCAGGTGCCTTTTTAAAATGAGAAATGTGAATCCATGAGCTAACTCCTTTAAGTCTGGCAGCACATGGGTTAATTAGTAATACCTGGTAAGGTCCCTTCCAATGAGGCTGAACAGAGTCTTTTATTTGGTGTCTTTTCCAACATACCAAATCTCCTGGTTGTAAGCCATGATCTTGAAAACTTCGTTTCCCGGGAGCTCACTGTGAAATGAATCTGCTACCAGTTTGTCAGTTCCTATAATGCAGAATGTCTGCTCTTTACTTTTCCTTATATTCAGGAAACAAAAGATTTAAAAGTCAACAATATTTTAAACAGTCATAAGAATAATTATCCTCAATTCATTTAGTCCCATAGTTACTTTGTTTATCCTGATTATTTGCCAGTAGTTTTTGAATTCAGTTATTCCTTGAAGTTCTATAAATCTTCATCCAGCTCAAAAATATGACCTACTTAGAAGCTTGCAATTTAGAATAAGTCCGAGTCCTTTTCATGGATTTTTCTAGACATATAATATGGCTACAAATGCATCAGAATACAGCTGTCCACAAATGACAAAAATTTAAAAGTGGCATGCTTATAGATTTGATAAAAAAAACTTTGCTTTTCTACAAAATATAACATTCCAAGACAACAACTTCTTGGTAAGTAATAATCCCTGTAAAATGACAGAGAATATGAAATTTGTATACCTTTAGATTCAATTATAATTTCAACATATAAAGAATAATATGTAAGATTTTAAAATGAGGCACATGGCTTATTGCAAGCGGTGTATTGAGCATTGAAAATAATTCATAAAGTCCCAATATGTGAAACGCAAATACCCAGAGTATCACTGGCAGATGTCCCCACAGGGAATCATGATGCTTGGCTTGCCCGGTGTCCCTGACTGGACACATGCTACCCCCCTGAAAGTTTCCTGTTTGAATTTGGCTCTGAATCTTTGCAAGTTCCTTTCTGAAGAACAGTGCCTTAACAATGCATGTGACCTGTCCCTTGCTTTTGATTGGAGCACAGGTGCATGGTCTTTCCTGATTGGCTAATTCAAAGGGGGGGGGGAGTTGGCCTTTGCTGTTCCAAGATGGCGGCCCCCAGGGGAGCAGCAAGCCATGTAGCCAACATGGTGGCTGCCGAGTCACAGAGTCCAAATGGAGGCTGTCTAAACTGTTTTTTGACAGGAAAGATGATTTGTTTATTCACACAATAAACAAGGAAAGAGCAAACCGAAATCCCTAAAAGATAAACAGCCACAATTAAATTGCAGACAAACAGATAGAAATCTCACTAGCTGTTTCTGGCGGCTGGACCCTGAGAGGGAGAGCAAGAAGAGCCCCCAAGATTAAGAATTCTTGGCAGCTGCTGGGACATTCTTGCAATCTCTCTCAAGCTTTCAGCCCCACCACAAACAACTAAAGCTTCCCTAGAGCAGGACTTGCCTCTTCTTTCAACAAATTAAAAAACAACAAAGAGACACAAAAACATCAACACCCTTATACAGATGCACAGAACACACTAAAAGTTTACACCAGAGAATGTCTAGCATTAAAAATTACCAAAGCAGCATCACCATTTCTTAATGATAAAGAAAAAATGCTTTTTTCTTAGGAAGCAGAAGTTATGACATCACTGTGTGTGCTTGCAGTCAACACAAGCAGTGAACCAGTTCAATGAGTAGATTTTTAAAATAGTTGTGTGTATTTTTCTGCTGAGATTCTGAAATTACTAATTTGTAGAAATCCGGAAAAATCACTTTGCATCAACAGAAAAAATGGCATATCCTCTCACCACATTATTATTTCTTAGTGAAATATTTCTAGTTTGTTATCAGGAAGCTAAGTAGCCAGTTCATTGGTGTGCTTTCTTCATGTTCCCCAGGGGAAGGAAGTTGTGTGTGTACCAGTTAAGCAGAAAGGCAGGTGAGTGAGCTAGGCTCAGTGTTGTCAGTTGAACAAAGTGTCCCTTCTTGCTGCGAGTTTCAGCAAAATCGTGCCATATCACTCATTCTCTGACTCAGATGTATAATTTTATATTACACCTTTAATTATCTATTTTAATGTATTTATTTTAATTATATGTTACACTTTCCCTTAAGTGCTCAGTATATATTAGCCATCATCATTATAGTTTTTATTCCTTTGTCTACTTTTATCCACTGTTGTTGTTATTGTTGCCAGCATGCAGTACAAGATGCTCTGTGTGCTGTGGAAAGTTAGCAGGTGCTGAATCAGTGCTGGAGGGTCCAGGAGGGTCCTACTGAGATGATGTGCACTTGGAGATGCTACACTGAATCTCTGGAATTGCAATTAGTAGCTCTTATTTGGATCGCCTTTGACTTCCCATAACTTTGTTACTAAACTTAGTCAATTCTGCCTCATACGAATTTATGTATGTTAACAACATATGATGGTTTTCTTAAAGTCCTTCTCTGCTGATCTCCATACCTCTTGTGAGCTTTTGAGAAACAAGAACAATTTTTCATTTCTGTGCCTAGTGCAGTGCTTCCCACTGAAATAGATGTTCATTTCCAGTGGCTCATGTTTGCCAAGGGCTCCCTTTCATGTCCCACCTGGGCTGGACACCTGCAGTGCGCTTGCCTGAACTACAGGAGGCCAAGCAGGACATACAGATGCAGTTGTTTCCAAGAGGGTCTATCTTTTGATGAAATCCTATATAATAAAGAGCTAATATGCAAATGGTCCTCATGCCCTCACTCTGTCACGCCATAACTGCTCAGACACGCAACACTGGGGAGAGAGGAATGGCGACCAGCCAGGCACAAATGAGCTCTCAAGAGAGGAATGGGGACCAGCCAGGCTGCAGCCTGGGAGAGGGACAAGCCACCTGCCCCACGGTCTTGGGTACCAGCACTTGCAGCTGTGGCCCAGGAGAGTAACAAGCCACCTGCCTCACAGTCCTCGGTGCCAGTGCCTGCAGCTATGGCCTGGGAGAGGGACAAGCCGTCCACCCTGAAGTCCTGGGCGTCTGCAGCTGTGGCCCAGGCGAAGCTGCCCGCTCATGGTCCCCTGTGGCCAGCGGCTCGGGTCCTGGGTGCCTACAACCAGCCAGAGGAGGGAATCCTGGGTCCCGGGTGCGGTGCGAGGCAGAGGCGGTTAGGGGCCATCAGGCCAGCAGAGGAGCAGTTAGGGGCAATCAGGCAGGCAGGCAGAGGTGGTTAGGGGCAATCAGGGAGGCAGGCAGGTGAGCGGTTAGGAGCCAGCGGTCCCAGATTGTGAGAGACAGTCGGACATCCCCTGAGGGGTCCCAGATTGGAGAAGGTGCAGGCCGGGCTAAGGCTCCTCCTTCCCTTCCCCCCCCCCCCCCCCGTGCACGAATTTCATGCACTGGGCCTCTAGTGTTTGTTGAATATTACTAGCCTGAGGGCAGAATTTTAACCCTTACATAGGTTTTCTAGAGTATTCTGTGTGTGTTTGGAGGGGACAATGTGATGATCTTTATACTTTGAGACTCTCCCTTTCCCCTGGGTTGGGGTCAGCTCCTTCCTCTTTTGCTAAGAACAGTCCCTTTTAAGCCTGCATGGTCTCGTGTTTGTAGATATTTCTGAATAAATGGTATTTGGCCTAAAACATTTATACTCAGAAAAAGCATAAATTTCCTTAGAAATGAGTGCGGGAGGAGCAGGAATGTTAGAAACCACAAGGGTGCTGATATAATTTGAAAAATATTTCCTTTTGGTGTAGTAAAAACACAGTTGGCTCATCATTCTCTTACATTTTGCTGAATAATCATGTGATATAAATCACAAACTAGTAATTTTTTCTCAGAATAGCCATCCAAGGCCATGTATAAAGAATCACAAAACATCATTTAATGCATCCCAAATGGACACTCATTTCCAGCTCTTCTGGTCGCCATGGCTCCCTGACATAATCCACTCAACCTGGACCCACAGTGCTTTTGGCCCTTAAAAACCAAGCAGGAATGTTTCGAAGTAGTTTTTATCAAAGTGACTTTGTTATAATGAAAATACACATTTTCTCCCCTTCACAGTATGTGCGTTCTAGAATCCTTTCACCTCCTGCATATATACCTGAATCACACAGCAATTTTTTTTCCTAAGGAAATTTGGATCATCTATATAATAAAAGCCTAACTGACCATTATGGCAGAATGGCCAGAATGACCGGTTGCTATGATGTGCACTGACCACCAGGGGCAGACGCTCAACGCAGGAGCTGCCCCTTGGTGGTGAGGGCACTCCCACAGGGGGAGCGGCCACTTAGCCAGAAGCTGGGCTCACGGCTGAAGAGCGCAGCAGTGGTTGCAGGAGCCTCTCCCACCTCCGCAGCAGTGCTAAGGAGTAGTGAGCTGAGCAGAAAGGAGCAAGCAGGCGGGCGGTAAGGAGTGAGGGATCCTGGATTGTGAGAGGGATGTCTGGCTGCCGGCAATCGGACATCCCCCAAGGGGCCCAGACTGCGAGAGGGTGCAGGCCTGGCTGAGGGCCCCCCTCCCACCAGTGCAGGAATTTTGTGTACCGGGCCTCTAGTACTATATAGTCTCTACAGCATTTGGTAGCTTGCATTTTAACTTATTGATATTATTGTAATCATATTCCCAAACAAATATCTTTTTTGATTAGAAGGAAACGAAGGGGACTAAGCTTTGTTAAAGATTGTTTACGAATAATCTTTGTTAACTGTGTGTTAGTTTCATGCTGTCACGTTAATATTTAGCTGCTTTATAACAGACACCTGACACAGGGGCTTGACAAATAGTTGCTTATTTATCTCAAACAATAATGAAGCAGGAGGTGAGAAGTTCAGTGCTGGACAATAGCTACATGGTGCCATCAAGCTCCCAAGCTCCTGTTTTGCTGCTCGAACATCCTTAGTTGATGGCCCAGGAACCTCAGGTGTAGGTGAGGATTCCAAGTAGGAAGAGGGAGGACACAGTAGAGGAAATATAATGGACTCTTGGTGATATGTCATTGGTCAGGACTGAATCACACGGCCACGTCAAGCTGAAAGAGAGGCTGGGACTTTCAACATTTCAGCTTTGGGCAAATGCACTATGTGTGTTGGCATGTACTATCTGCCTCGTTTCTTAACATGTTACTCTATTTGTACAACAACTCTGTGGTTATCAATATTGTCTTCATTACATGGATGAAACTGAGACTGAAAAGGGTTCAATAACTTATTGAAGATTTTAGGGCAGGAAGGTAGAAGGGCTGATATATGAAACGTGGTCTGTCTGATTTCAAAACAGTTATTGTTACTATTTTTTTAGGAAGACATGGGTTCTAGGAGATCCATTGTTTATTTTTATTAATCAGTTATCTTGAAACCATTTTAAGGTTTTTCACCTTTTTTATATGAATACTCTCAGAAGAAATTTCTTTTGTAGATATTTGAGAGGAAAAAAGTGTAGATATGCAGGTTAGAGGATCCTATACAGCATTATAGTTTCCTTGACTTTGAGCTCCCTAGTGGTCTACATTAAAAGGACAAATAAGACCCGTTACATTTTGATTTCTATAATAGAGAATTGTGGATTTTCAAAGGAAAGCAAATTATCCTTTGCTCATTGTTTCTGAATTATAGGAGTCCAGCACAGGTTTCACTACCACTACATAATTCAGGTCATTTACTCTATCATTCTTGGCCAGATGCGAACATTAGAGGAAAATGTAGGGAACGGAGTCTAAAGATCTGGGTTTTAGACCTGGACTTTCTATGATGATGTGTAGGATCCCAGACAAGCCACATAACTGTTTTCAGCCTGAATGTTACAGTTTTTCAACGCAAGACCATTAACACCTGGTCTTCAGATTTCAGTGTTGTTATGAGAAACAAATGATGATATTTAAATATCTAAATGATGATATTTAAATATCTAAAATGATATTATAGATGTGAAAGTACTTTGTGATGAATGCACTATAAAACATATAATAATGTTATGGCTATTATCGGTTTAAGCATTTGTGGCACATACGTATTTCCTTGGCATTTCGGTAATGTCAGGAAACGATGGAAAATGAAAAAATACCACTAGAAAAGGGGTGAAATAAATATTTCCAGGCCCTTTAATGGTGAGAAGAGATAAGTCTCCTGAGTCTGAGATTTAGGAAATATAAAGTTGTATATAAAGTAATGCTATAGACTCTGCCAAATGTACATTTGTATCATTATAGATGGAAAATAATTATGATAAACTCAAAGTGCAAGATGAGGTAAATTATTAATTTCCAGTGAATTAAGATTGTATATGTGAACAATCGATTAATATCCACTATTCTCCAAATTGCTCTGTAATTGAGATGAGGAGAGTGGATTATCAGAAGATCTCCAAATACCTGTTATCTTCGCAAGAAAGGAAAGCAAATGATTAGAAGTGAGGTGGTACAATGGAGTTGCCTGGCAGAGGAGCTGAAGGTAAACTAAAGGACGCCTTGTCTTTCAAGCTTAGAAAATAATTACAAATCAAGGCTTCCCGCTAATGAAAATTCACAGGTGACCCACAAAATGAAAATTAAAAGTAAGGAGTGGTTTATCTTGCCATGGTGTAGACCTTTCTAAAATAATTGAAAGTGTATAAAAGTTCGTACGAAAGACTGATTATGGTTCAGGTGTGTGGCTTCCGCAGAACAATGGAAAAGGTTGCCTGACACCAATTACCCCTGGGTCAGATCTCATCCTTTAGGTCTGATGGAGTGATAACTTTTTTCAGGAGGTGTTAATGTTCCATATAACATTTACTTCTTAGGTTTGGTGACATAACAGGGTGTGTTCCTACAGAAAACGTGGGTGTATTTTTATTTTTTCCTTTTAATTGGTTTTTTCATCTTGGTCTTTCTTACTGGCAAGCGTCCAATTGTAGAAAGGATTTTCCATCCTATTTTGATATAGTTTTCAGCATTTGTTTATATACCAGCGGCCTCTGTTTCATTTACACTGTTGATATACTCATTTGCACTTCTTAACTCTGTAAGAGAATCTCTTAAATACATAACAATACAGTTGATTAATTTATATTAACACAAATTTTCTGTGGCTTAATTTGATCAGGGAATAAAAAGATACAAATGAGTATAGAGAACATGTTCTTAATATTTGCATCTATTCGAATCAATTCACTTTTTTTCTTCTTTCCATTGACTTCTAATCTTTTTGATCACAAGACAGATAGCATGATATTCTTAACATCCCTCGTGGCCTGACTAGTCATACCCTATTATTTGCAGGGTTGAGAAGTTCTGTGTAGACTTGCCCAGCAGATGGAGGAGGGGTGGGATGGGAATGAGACAGAGGAGTGAACTTAGCTGTAGAGGCTAAAAGGAAGTCCAGCCAGTCGCCAGAAGGGATATGTATGTTCTCACCACAGGCCACTGTTGGCAGTAACCAGAAGATAATAAGGACTAACAGGATGTGCCAATAGTGTGCACAACTCGGAGATGAGGCATGGGGGAGGATGGAGCTATACCCAATTTAAGTAGCAATTAACTTAAAATTCCTACCAACTAGCCTGATGGTTTTAACAGCTGACAGCCTCCAGGAGTGACTGGTCAGAAAAAGGCAGGGCTCACCCTTCTAGAGGCTTGGGAACTCATCAAGTCAGAGCCTCAAGGGAACGAAGTGGAGGTCCCCAGCATTGGGGATAAATTAAGGACTGTTTTTGAGAACAAGGCGGAAACCCAGTTCTGGAAGGGCCTCCTGGGGCTATGTTTTAAAAATAAGACAGAAGCCAGATTATCAGAGGCTCACCTCAAAACCAGGGCTAGAAGAATGCAGATGTCATTTGGTGGTGATTCCCACAGCTTCAGGTGACCACTCCCCAAATAATTCCCCTGAAGCCAGGATTGACCCACATTTCCCAGGGCTCGAGCTGGACCCAAGTTTGTCCCAGATTTGGGCTCAGGATGTATATAGAGGTTGAGAATTCGGCCTGATGAAGGGGAGTGTTTTTAGACAAAAGCAGTAGGTTCTTACCCTCTCCTGTGACTAGCTTGGTGGAGACTGACAGTATGGAGGGAGCAGAAGCTAACGAAGGAAAGAATCTGGGCAAAGTTAAACGACACAATAGGTTAACAGCTTTGTCAGAAAAATAGGATAAGTGTGGTGGAGAAATTTAGGATAGATAGGGTGTGGTTCAAGATCTGCTGACCATAATGGAAACAATTGCTTTTTGAGGATAACCAGCATTTTGTACTCTGAAAACTATAATGCATAGGATTTTTCTTGCTAAATTTTATTTTTCCTGTCTAGACTCAGAGTTTTAACTTTTTGCTAAGAAAAAAAGAAGTGCTGAGAAAAAGGCAATTGCAAATTAAATTATTATTATTTTTTTTTACCTAGGTGGTCTGCTATTACTAAAGCACTGGCTAACAGCTCCTTATAAATATAAAATATACATCATCTGATTATTTTGCTTAAAAATCTTCTCTTCCTAGCATTCAATCTTCTCTGAGTTTATATACATTTGGGGTCTAATCTATTCCGATGATAGTATATTCACAAAGTATTGTCAATTTCGGACCCATAACTTCTAAATTTTCTTTTTTTTGTTTTGTTTTGTTATAGCCTGACAGACTTTGTAATATGCCAAGTCAGTAAGAACTGAGGTAACTACAATTTACAGGTACTTCCAGATGCCTGAGATGAGATTGTTGGAGGGTTTATTTAAACTCAAAGGCCAGTGATATTTATGAACTCAGGAGAAAATATAGGAATATTTTTGCTTTTAAAAAATATATCTTTATTGTTGGAAAGTATTACAGATAAAATATAGTACATGTACATGAACCATAAAAATTAAATAGAAAATCTACAAAATAAAATCAGAGTTGAAATTAAAATTAAAATAAGGATTTATACATCAGAAATTTCTTTTCTTATTTGTTAGAATTGTTGACCAAATAAATATATTGTGCTGCCAGCAAAACCATGCTTCCCTAAAGTCCTGATGAGTCTATATAAAACAAGTGTTCAGCCATTCATTCATCCATCAAGTATTTATTGAGCAGCCACTATTGTGTGCTAGGAACTGTGTTGATTTCTGGGGAAATAGTGGTGAGTGAAAACAGACCCAGTCCCTCCTCCCATTTTTTCCATTGGGTACTGTCTTCAATGTCCCCCGCTGCCAATGTTGTTGTTATAAAAATCTGTTTAAAAAATAAATTCTCGTAAGTCACTTCTCACTATTGCTTATGCAAACAAGAGCAGTGGCCAAACAGCACACTCACCACGCCTGCTGGAGCGGTGCTCGCTGGAGAAAACTCATGGAAAAGGATGAGTAGCAAGCAGCAGATACTCTGTAGCTTTTTCACGATTAGAAATGATAATTCTAGATCTAGACTCCAGGAGAGGGATCCTGAAATTGGGTTGGGCTTTTTTGTTGTCCAATGAAGGATACACCAACTTCTCCCCTGATATAATTAAAAGGCTGTGATTTTTATAGTACTAAAATATGGCAGAGCCTTGGCTTCAGCCTGGCTTATTAGCGTTTCTTTACCATTGCCTTTGCAATGACACTTTCAAATGACAGTGACCTCTTACTTAGAAATCTCTAATAGTCTTTTATTGACCTATGTGTGTCTAATCTTGTGTCCACATTGCAGCCCGAGTTATTGTTTTAAAATGCAAATGAGAACCCTAGCTGGTTTGGCTCAGTGGATAGAGCATCGGTCTGCAGACTGAAGGGTCCCAGGTTTGATTCTGGTCAAGGGCACATGCCTGGGTTGCAGGCTCAACCCCCAGTGTGGGGGGAGTGCAGGAGGCAGCTGATCCATCATTGAGGTTCCTGTCTCTCTGAAATAATATATATATATATTCCTTCCTCTCTGAAATAATATATATATATATATATATATATTTAAAAAAATGCAAATGAGATTATGCCATCACTTTGCTTGAAACTCATGATTTGCTTCCCACTGGTTTCAGGATAAGACAAACTTCTTAAGGCCCATAAGTCTCTGCTTGGTCTGGTCCCTGCTCGTGGCTCCATCATTAACTTCCACAGTGTTCCCTCCCATCCTCTTCCCTTTCCCTTGCTGGTTTTCTTTCAGCTCCCGGAAAACACTGTGCCCTTTGTTTCTGTAGGACTAATCAATATACTGTTCCTTACCCAGGGAGACTTGTCTCCTTTTACTTCACTTATGTTAATCCTTCAGGTCCTGTTTGAAGTATCATTTCCTTAGATGGGCTTTCCTCACAGCACTTTACTTCCCATTTGCAATTTGTACTCAATTATTTAAGTACTTAATTCTGAGTTCTCTCTCCCTAGCTGGGACAGTGTTTAATTTTGGGGGAATTGGGAGCTATAGTATCTCAGTTATTATTCAGTACATTTTAGTGGAATGACTGACTGACTGCATGAATGGAACTGCTTGTTTTTGCTATATAAAATCACCAGTTGGAATCCTGGTAGGATCCTCCCCCCAGCCTATGTTTTGGAATAAATATAAAGAGACTTAGAGGCTGACTGGCATGGCCCAGTGGTTGAGCATCGACCTATGAACTACTAGGAGGTCACAGTTCGATTCCCAGTCAGGGCACATACCTGGGTTGTGGGCTCGATCCCCAGTGAGGATGTGCAGGAGGTAGCCAATCAATGGTTCTCTCTCTCTTTTCCTCTCCCTTCCTCTCTGAAATCAATAAAAATATATTTTAAAAAATAAATATATAAAGAGACTTGGAGCTCATTGTCAGAGAGTGGAGGGAAAAATCTCTACATTGGAAGCAGCCCACTTGGTCAAATGGGGTTACAATGAGCTCCTTTTGTTACCACATCTGTGTTTTGCCCCAGTGTGGTTATTTATCAATACAGGGTTTCAGGTGTTGCAATGAAATCAACCTTACAAGACACCACGATGGGGAAATTGCTGCCCTTTCTGAAGATTTAAAATCACTGTCAGAAGATGTCAACTCGGCCAGTCTCTGCCCTCTGTCCAACCAGAACTTAATGGCAGAAACAGTGAAAGAATCAAAGAGGGGATGACTCTCGAGTCTCCTCCCTGTCACGAGGTGGCACCCCCCCCCCCCCCATTCCCCTACCCCCGTGTCGAGGCCTTGATGCATTCTTTTCTTCAATCTCCTAACTATGAGCTATTCCTGCGCCATTTCCCCCCTGATTTTGTGGGATTGCATTTTGAAGTCCCAACCATTATAAACCACAGTCTTTCAAATGAACATACTGCTTCCTCGCTTGTTTTCAAGTCATCCTGGCTCAGCTGCTGGAGGAAGAGATTTTCTAGTTTGCAGCACTTTGGAGCCAGGATGTTTAGTGAACAAGCCAACCAATATGCCTCCCGAATAACCTCTTGCCAGAGACAGTAATAATTTTTTAACCCTTTGGAACTCTTACCAGGAAAAGGATTTCAGCCAGAATGACACTAGACTTGTGTGTATATAGTGTGGCGAGTTAGAACATTCATCCTGTAACTGGGAAACTCTGTGACTTTTCTGGAACTTTAGGAAAGGACACGAATCAAGTAATCCTCCAAGACTTCTTTTTCATATTGTAATCACATTCCATGGAAACGGCCTGGAAGCAGAATGCTCTGCAAAATCCAGAAGGAAGACTATAACAGGTCAAAAACGAATAGTAAATAACAGTCATCAAATTCTGAAGGCATGTTGTAATTTCATTGCTGACCTTTTGCGTTATGAACCATTAGCTGCATGGGAGGATTTAGCAGATGATTTGGGTTTAGGGAAATGACTAGTTAGCAGGAAGGATTTATGGGATGTGAGGCGGATAAAATGAGGGCTAGGAAACCTGAGGGAGAAAGGCAAACTATTATCATATTAATAAAAGTAGTGGCAATAAAATGCCATAGATAATGTCGTGTCTTTAAAAAGCCAGTGCCTGAGGGAAATACAAATTCTGTTAAAAAACAAAATTCAGCCCTGGCTTGTTTGGTTCAGCGAATTGAGCCTCGGCCTACGGACTGAAGGGTCCCCCATTCGATTCTGATCAAGGACCCGCACCTCGGTTGCAGTCTCTCTCACATCGATGGTTTTCTTTGTCTTTCCCTCTCCCTTCCATTGTCTCTCTCTAAAAAAAAAAAAAAAAAAAAAAAATCAATGGGAAAATATTCTCAGGTGGGGATTAACAACAACAAAAATCCAACTGAGTAAATTTGAAGGTCTAAGTGGCTTTATTAAGCAATTCATGAATCAGCATTCCTTCTAGCAAGTAGAAGGGCACTTTGATGGGGTTGAACAAAATGGAAATGTTTTATAGGAAGGAAGGTGTGGCCGAGGAGTTACTAGCAAAAGAGAAGACAAGATTATTTAGACCATCTTTTTTTCTTGGGGCGGGTTGGGGGGGGTGAGGGTGGGGGTGGGGGCGGGAGGGGGGGGGCAGACAGCAGAGGTTTCATCATACAGATGACCTTACTAGAGCTGATCAGGAAATTTCAGATTGCCACACCTCACATTCCTGGGATAGTTTGAAAGTACATTAAGTCTTGGTTTGCTATCATGGAGCAAATCACTCCATTTGGGCCTGTTATTTCTTTTGTAACAGGTGTATTATGTTTAATATAATTGAAAGGAAATCATCCTAGCCTCGAAAATCACCCTGTCAATGTACATTTGTCTCTCTCTCACTGTGTCAGTCAAGGGGTGTGTGAGCCAGCTAAATGGTCCATCAAAGCCACTGCTGACAAAACAATGAAAGCTGCATTTAGTTGAGAATCCGATTAATAAATGCAAAAAAAGGAAAAAGGAAATCTGTGTGTCTATGGGAAAGGCAGACACCATGAAACTATCCTATAGCCTGGGAAGGTGAAAGGCTGCCACAATTGCAGGACAGACTGGTTGGCATTGAAGAGCGGATGCAAGTGAATACGGCAAATCAATAGGAAAAAAGACATTTTAAGGAAGTTTCAAAGATGTTTCAAGTTGCTAATTATGATTCTGTCTTAATGAATATGAACTGCTTACAACTTCTATAAAAGTTTCTTAATTGAAATATTTCTATTTAGAAGAAAAATTATATTGGACACATTTTTGTTCTAACTCAGCGTTTTTATTTTAAGTTAGAAATAGTAGATAAGTTTATTTAAATAAATGAATTCAATTTCTAAAAATGTAGCCTTTAGGTAAAATGTCTAAGAAGTATTAATGCAAATAAAATATATTAGAGAAAATCTACTGAAGAGTGGTTTAATTATGTTTTTTTAAAAATTTGATTAGATTTTGTGAAAACACTCTAGAGAGCTACAGTTTGCCGAGAACTCAATGTGGTTTGCATGCATTACCTGATAATTCAACATAAAGGCTGGTATTATTTTCTCCATTTTACGTGTAGAAACTGAGGCTGAGAGATGTTAAATGACCTGCTCAGATCTCCCAGCTGGAAACTGGTTCCAGGCTGGGATTCCAAGCTGAGTCAGGGTTTGAACGCAGGCCCGTTGGAGCCAAACTGTGGACTTAACCACTTAAACTGTCTTGCCTTTCCTCTCAGATTATGTAACACACCACTGAATGATTACAACACAGTAGAGTCTCTGCCCTCATATATCTGAAATTGCTGTCATAGAATATAAGGAGTTTCCCATTGTGCATTTTGTTTCTTATGGGAATGGATATTTGCTCTGCTGCCAAAATTTATTGATATGATCCAGGTTGTTTCCAGGTAGTCAGAGGAAGAGGCTGAGAGGTAGGTCCTCTCAGGCACACTGGTGCCAATGAACCTGGTATAATTTTTCTGGTTGAGTCATAGCAGTGTGTATCAAAAGCCTTAAATATGTGCTTATGATCTGTCTCAGTAATTCCACACCTAAGGATTTTTCTTAAGGAATTAATTGGACAAATGCTCAAGGTTATGTGTATCAGGTCAGTGACAGTGCGAGGAATTCTATGTGGAATATGTTAGAGATGGCAATCTTGAAAGGTGGTGTTGCCCTAGCCCAGTGGTCGGCAAACTCATTAGTTAACAGAGCCAGATATCAACAGTACAACGATTGAAATTTCTTTTGAGAGCCAAATTTTTTAAACTTAAACTTCTTCTAATGCCCCTTCTTCAAAATAGACTCGCCCAGGCCGTGGTATTTCGTAGAAGAGCCACACTCAAGGGGTCAAAGAACCGCATGTGGCTCGCGAGCCGGTTTGTCTCGCCAGTTTGGCTCAGTGGATAGAGCATTGGCCTATGGACTGAAGGGACCCAGGTTCAATTCCAGTCAAGGGCACATACCTCGGCTGCAGGCTAAATCCCTGGCCCTGGTGAGGGTGCATGTGGGAGGCAACCAGTTGATGTCTCTCTCTCACATCGATGTTTCTTTCTCTCCGTCTCTCTTCCTTTCTTCCACTCTCTCTAAAAAAAATAAAACAATGGAAAAATATTCTTGGGTGAAGATTAACAAAAAAACCCCCAAACAAACAAAAAAGAAAGGCAGTGTTGAAGAGGCTCTTGCACAGTGCTTTGCATAAAATGAAGCAAACTGCATTGTTCATGCCAAATGAGAAAGTGGAGTGGGCTGATCCCTTCTGCCCCTTCAAGCTCCCTGGATTCACCACAATCCGAAGATGTCTATAGCAGTGGGCTTTCTCATAGTGAAAAAATTGAGAACCACTTGAAATATTCACAGTAAGGATTTGGTTAAATAGTGAACCACCTATTCAATCAAATAGTATGCTGGCATTAAAAAATGATTAAAAGGTGTCCGTGCATCTTAGTCAATAAACATGCATGTTGCAACGTCATGGATAAGGTGATCCCATTTTGCTGAGAAAAGAAAATGTTTAGGATAAGGGGCCTCAGCCACAGAGGGCTGAGAAATCGCTATGGGTAATATCGGAATATTCATTAATGTTATTTTGAACTGAAATTAGGGATGCTTTTCAATGACCCCTTGGTCTGGTCTCTGAGAATCCTGAATTTTTTACAAACAGCCTTATGAAAGACCCTATTATTTAATTTGGGCCTGGCAAGGAGAAGAGAGTCTTTCTCAATCTTCAGCTAAAAATTCCCTAAAGCATGTAATTTTCCTATATGCTTTTGAATAATGGAAGATTTACACTCATCTCTAACCTCCTACTCTGAATTAGTCTGCCAGGGCCCTGCCTGGGTTCTGAATAAAAGATGCAAACTGGTTACCAGCAAGCACAAACTGGGCCTCAGATAATATTTTGTTTGGCTCCTATTGTTTTAAACAAATCATTTGAACTATATTGGCCAATATTAAAAACTAGGAGATTTCACATAAAAATCTGGGTTTTGAGTATCACTTGGAAAGAAAAATAGGAATGTCTAGCAGCACTGGATCCCATGCCCACCAACAGGGTATGAGCAAGTCCTGATCTTTTTGGCTTGCTCATGTGTCCTTTTTTAACCACAGTTCTTAGCACTCCCTGTTGTCTTCCTTCCACTCGCGTATGCTCTCTGCCTGCATTCTGTAGGTATCTGATTTTGCAACTCTTGTGTTCTAGGCTCTTTTAGCTCAGTTATGTATCCTTAATCTTCATACCAGTGGCCTGAAAAAGTTTATAGATTTGCTCTATTTGCTTATATTCCTGGCATTTCTGGACCAATCAATTAATCTATCAGTGAAAACATCTGTGTACTTACTGTGGCAATAATACATAATAATTGAGGACATTAAGAGTTATTGGACATGGTTTATACCCTTGAGCAGCTTAGTCTCCCTTTGTGGATGATGAGCACATACCCAAAATGGTAGCTAGCAAATGGTACCCAATGCTAAGTGTCTATAGTATCTGGTTAGAGGGAGTGACAGTAGAGCTGTAGGTTTTTTTTGTGGCAATGGCAGGATTGAGGATGCTGATCCCAGAAGATGAGATTGGTCAGGGAAAGTTCTCAGAAAGGGAAGACCTTGGGTTGTATTTGAGAGTTGGTAGGATCTGGTGGGTCACAAACTTTACCATGCACATGAATTGCAGTGATCGGCAAACTGAGCTCGCGAGACACATGCAGCTCTTTGGCCCCTTGAGTGTGGCTCTTCCACGAAATACCACGTGCGGGCGCGCACTTACAGTGCCATTGAAACCTCATGGCCCCTGCGCAGAAGTCGGTTTTCGGCTCTCAAAAGAAATTTCAATCGTTGTACTGTTGATATTTGGCTCTGTTGGCTAATGAGTTTGCCGACCACTGGTGTAGGGGAACTTTAGCTTCCTGAGCTCTACCCAGAGAGTCTGTTTCAAGAGGGTTGAATGGGACCAGGAATATGAATCTTTAATGTGCATCTCAGAGTGATTTTGATCTACATGGGTCACAGTTTGAAAAAAGGGGAGAAGATACTCCAAGCAGGTAGGGTGAAATAGGTAAAGTGTGAGTGGGGATTTAGAGGCTGTAAAATCCAGCTGATTGGAGGCTTGTACGGGGAGTCCTAGGAAACGGTTAAGGGGGCCGTGTTGGAAGACAGGGCTGGTGAGTCCACAGCAAGGGCCAGATATTCTCAAAGAGAATATTCTCTGCTTGATTTCTTCATCTTAAAATAGAATAGTTATGTGTGAGACAGCACTTGTGTGTTTGTTTTAATTTAATAGTTAATTAACAGGCAGGTGATCCTGGTCCTATTAGTTCAGGTTTTTAATCAGTTAAATTGGATTAACAATTTAACAATATGCTGCATTACTGAGTAATTGCACACTGTTTATAGTTGAAAACAATATATATATTTAAATTTATTTTTATTGTTTAAAGTATTACAGATATTCCTTTCCCCCCTCCTCCATTGACCACCTCTATCCTGCACCTAACCCCATCCCCCAGCCCCACCCCCACCCCCAGGCCTTCACCACACTATTGTCCGTGTCCATGAGTTATATATATATGCATATAAATTGTTTGGTTAATCTCTCCCCACCCACCCAACTCTGCCTTCCCTGTGATATATATATCGTAATTCATATTACATTTTAGTGGAACAAACCTTAAACTGGGAGGTCAGGGTTTTTCCCCAACACCTCATGTAGTGACTGGTATGTGGTTGGTTGTCACTCAGTAAATACCTATCAAATGTTCTTAACTGAAATCTGCTTGATGTTTGTAGTTCTTCCTTTCTGGGGCGGGGAAGGAGTTTGATTAGATGAGTGGTTTTCTGCCCCATCAGATTCCTTTCGGTGTCTAAGTATCACTTTCAGAAATAAGGGAGAGACCAAGAGATCAGGGAGGAGCACCCACCTCCTACCTCAAATAGCATCTTCTCTTCTGTTTTCCTATTTTTATTGTTTAATGGGTTTTCCTGTATATGATCTTGACTTCCGTTGCTAAACAAACAAAATAACATCAATGATAATAAGTTTGAAAGTCTCTGAAGTATTGAGGAAATGATTTAATTGAATTTCACCTATACTTACAAGTCACTGTGCACAGCTTAATACATAATTCTCATGACTCATTGAGCGTAAGTGAATTTTAACGTTCCTCTGATCTGTTCCAATTTTTGAGCATCCCTTGTAGGGGACATGGAGAACTGGTAAGGGATCTTACTGAACACAATACTTGCAGACACTTTACAGATCTTAAGGGTGAAAAATAATTTGGTAGACAAACGATGGAGTTGGGAAAGTAAGGGGAACAAGGGTAGGAGTCATTATAGCAGCCTCCACAAAAGTAGGGAGACAAGGAATTCAGATTGTGTTGGAGGAAACACAGGTAAATGAAATGGTGTAGAGGGAATATTAGGTGTGAGCATAGATAATGTGAAAAGAATGAGCAGGGAGGTTAGAGTGTTGGTGGGTCCTGGGTGCCTCAGTGAAGATTGCAATCATTTTTTTTTCCTGTGGAAAGGGACAAATATGGTACATTTTATACATTTTCTATAGGTTGAGTGACTTGTACTAGCTTTTGTTTATTTAAAGATTTATTGAGGGATAATTTGTATATGAAGAACTGCACATATTTAATCTGCTCATTTGATGTGTTTGGACATTTGCAAACACCTGTGATACCATCATCGTTACATTTTAGAAGAATAACTGGTATATGAGAGTGAAGGATGAATGATAGGCAAGAAATAGAAGCCAACTAAGTTGTAAGCCATTTTTTAAAATACAAGGGGCAAAAGTAGGTTTACAGTTATTCATATAAAAATAATACAATAATTAATAAAAATAATACAAGAATGAAGTATGTGTTTCACATACTCACAACTGTAAACCTCCTTGTACCCCACCCTGTATTTGCAATGAGGATAGACACAGGAGAACGGAAGAGCCTCTATAAAGGTCGATGTTAGGATAATATTGAGAGATGAGCAAAAATGACTCCAAGATCTCTGGGCTGTATTGCTAAGAACATATTGGTCCACTAAAAATAAAAATAACAGTTATTGATCACTTACCTTGTGCCAGACAGAACTCATTTAATCCTCACAACAACTGGATGAGGTGGGTGCTGTTAGTACAAATGAGAAGGCTAAGGCACTAAGGTTACATGAGTTGCTGGTGGTCGTGGAGGAAAGATAAGTTGACACTCGGATGCAGGCAGGCAGGCTCCAGGCTAGTCTTCATTAACAGGAAGACACACAGTATCTGCAGAAAAAGGGTCCCCCAGTAGCATTTCCATCTCGGGGGTTGAGAATGCAAAGTCTAGCAGTGTCATGAGGCTTAGTCCCTGCTGATGTTGTGGCCATTTTTTGTTCCCCTACTAAGAATGACTGGCTGCTGCCTTTGAAATGTTGTGCATGTTCTTCCTTTTCTTTTCATGAAAAAACAGCCCGCCGTTTGGAGGACTTGAAAGGTGGCTAACCTCTGGCCTAAAGTATAGTCCTTACTGTCTGGGCATTCATAGGTCAGAAACAACATCGGTAACAAATTTCAATGAACCAGAATGGATTATGCAATCCTACATAATAAAGAGCTAATATGCTAATTAGACTGATTGGTGGAATGACCTTATGGAACGACCAGTGGGCAGGGGCGGGGCTGCAGCCGAGGTGTCCAGGGCTGCGAGGCCTACCCTTGCACCAATTTCGTGCACCGGGCCTCTAGTGTTTAATAAATCTGCTGAATAGTCACATGAACTGTTGTTATATTTGGCTTCCAGAGGCTATATACAGAATAACAATTATGTATGCAAAAGTCACAATACTCCTTGCAACGCTTGTTATTTTTATAATGGATTGAGTAATAATGTTAATAGGGAAGTACTACCCATTATATAAATATTCACATCATTCAATTTTCAGAGATGCATCTTGTGCACAAAGAATATTAATGCCGCACTTATCCTTTCAAAATCCCAATTTTATTAGTGGGATGTGGAATGCAAATCTAAGTAGTAGTGTTCGGGAAATTTGTTTTCATGTATTTGAAAAGCAGTCAAAGTTTCTTGAATGGTAGGGATGTGCAAATATTCTATAATTAGTACTTATAAATATATATCCCCAGGCAAGGTTTGGGGTAATTTTGTTAAGAGTTCAATAGTATCTGTAATGAGAAGCATTCATCTCTTAAGTAAATTGCTTACTGGATATTTTCATCATAAAAATGCTTATACATACAAAGTAAGAAAAACAGCTGAAATTTTAATTTGGACTTCCAAGGGGCTAGTTCACTGACCAAAAAAGCAAGTACATATTCACTTACTTACTGGAAAGGACCAAATCTGCTTTTGATTCAGCCGCATCTTGTCATTATTTTGCCTGTTTAGCTGGGTGCCATGCTTACTAGGAATTCTCTTGTGGGAAGTTGCCAATCCTTACTTGAAATAATAAAGTGAGGTTCAGAGACAAAAAGAGATGTGCATCTGAGGAATATTGTTAAAGGGTTGGGGGTTTAATTGATGCACTGGCTATAATGTAAGTAGGTCCTTGAGTGGGCAGTACAATTAAATATGTCAAGGAGGGCATAATTAGATGGGTGGCTGAATGAGGTAATTATATTCATAAGAGGGGGGCTGTAATTAGATGGAGGCAGGGGGTGTGTTTAGATGCCTAGGTTGAGGATATAATTACCATATGGGCAAGAAATTAAGTTATGTGTGTGGGTGGAGCATAATTATGTGTGGGAGTCCCAGTGGATATATGGGTGAGGGTACATAGAAATGAGTAGATTGAAGTGCAATTGGATGTGTGAGGTCATGTTCTTATGCACAAAAATTTGAGATTTTCATCAATAAGGGCAAGCATATGTTTGACATTGTGACTAATGGCAGCTGGCATTTAGTGGCAGCTTTTCAGGCCACTCTGAAAGGTGGCAAATCAAAATCTCTGCTTTTCCATTAAGACTTGAGACCCACGTCTAACATTGACATTGATCCCTCTCCTTAATAGTGGCACTTGATAGTGTTCTAAATATTGAATGGGCTGGTAATTTTGCTAGCTGTAAAACACAACTGCATGTCAAGGAAGACTTACTCCCCCTTCCTGTCAAAGAGAAGAGTTTGGAGGATGTAATAGGGCAAAACAAACAAAAACAAAGCATTTGCCTTTAAATTGTGAAATGTGAAAATAACAGTGCCAACACTTCTAGCTACATCTTTGTAGAGGTAAAGTTACATCTGTAACAAAATTAGCAAAATTTAGCTTGAAAGCCTAATTTTTTTAAAAAAAGTTGTGAAACAATGTTTATTCGGAAATATTTATGGCATTTCTCCTTTTCCTCCAAGTATAAAAGCACCAAGGCATGAAATGTAGGTTCGATGTTAAGCAAGAGCAGGGAGTGGTAGAGGAAGAAGAACCTAGAACAAGGTAGGTGAAAAAGTTATTCAGTGCATCTGAGAAATAATAGACATTGAAGCAGTGAAGTATGTTGAATTATATCTGATGTAATCTGATAGATCCTATATTAACTTTAAAACACAGAGTTCTTTGTTGTCATCTTCAAAAGCAAGAGAGCATTTTAAAATGCTTAGGTGAGTTCTTGGAATTAAAGCTATTGAGTTGGCCACCAGTCTGCTTACTCTGATTTAGACTATTGTTCAGTTCTCATAAAGCGGTGTGCCTTAGCGCCTCCTCCCATCTGCTCAGGACTGCGATGGTTTCTAGAAGATGGTCACTATGGATAGAATCCTAGTGGGTTGCTTCTGGAGTTTCAAAACTTTTTGGCTTCCTTGTGCTCCCAAGAAGCCTAGATTTAAGGTTGCTTTTTGTAACTTGGACACGGGGACATTACAGCCTGCCTCATAATCTCTGCTCTTGTTCTATAGAACGTTATTCATTATACGTTTCTCATTTTGTATCAATGCATGATGCTAATTTTTTGCATTGTAGACATGCCTCAAAGGTATTGTCTTTCTTTTTTTAAATTTTTAAAAAAATATTTTAATTTAAGAGAAGAAGGGAGAGGGAGAGATAGAAACATCAATGATGAGAGAGAATCATTGATCGATCGGCTGTCTTCTGCATGCCCCACACCAGGTATCAAGCCTGCAACTAACCGGGAATCGAATTGTGACCTCCTGGTTCATAGGTCGACACTCAACCACTGAACCATGCTGGCTGGGCAAAGGTGTCATCTTTCAAAGACTATTGTAACTTATTTTGTAATCAGAGCTGCTTTTGTGGAAATGGTGTGTGTTGCTGTGAATATAGTTATTATGGCATTGTTTAACCCAATTCTCTGTCTACTAAGTGGTTTGCATTTTTCTTTTTCTCCATGCACCTCCTAACTTCTTCCCTTCCCCCAAGGCGAGCTCAAAGTCTTAACACAATTAGTGATTGATGGTGGTTAACTCAGTTGCTTAGAGGGGCAGTGTCATCATTCAAAACATCTAGTTATGTCTGTGGGGTGGGAGATGAGCAGGCATGATTGTGCTGGTGGTGAGGTCACTGCCTCTTAGGGCTGTGTTGTCTTGTGTGGATTGCATGTGAAGAGGGGGACCAAGTGAGGTCTCTGATTTGGAAATGACTCTGGTAAATAATGCTTCATTCACTTAATTGTAGAAACCATTCTGGGATGCTCAGGAGTTATTTACATATGGCACACAGAAAACGAGGTTTAAATTCTTTAGATATTAATAATATTCTTCCTAAAGTCATATAGTCAACCAGGAATATTTTTGTAGTTGGGTTTTGTGGTTTGTTTCCAAAAAAGTCTTCTAGCTTATAACAAGTCCTTTTACCTTCATTTATGCCACATAACATTAAAGGCCCTAATTTATATTCATTCCTGCCATAAAATATTAAAGGCCCTAATTTTTGTTTGTCTTATTTTAACCTTCCCAAGGTTATCTATTAGAATAGAAATCTCAACTACTTTTCTTATGTCTAAAAACTTCTGAGCTGAGATCTGTGTCACTTCCTCAGAGATATTCCTTAACCCTGCTGCACTCTGCCCTTTTCTATTATATTTGTTAAATCCTGCCTTTCCTGTTAAAATGTGAGCTCACAAGTAGGGTACATGTCTTTTTTGTTCACCAGCATATTTCCAGTATCCATAACAGCTCCTGGTCCATTAAAGGTGATCAACAAATAGTTGAATGTAAAGGAAAGTTAAGCATCAGGGCTATTTAAGAAGAGGCATAGGCAATGTAGTCTGTGGATGATGGTATGGATAAGAGGTATCTCAGAAGCAAGAGACTGAATGGCTTTATTAATTAGCTCATATTTAGATAGTGGTGAGACTCAGATTTGTTGTTTCAGTTTGGGAATTAAATTATACATCCATTATGACATTAAGGAAGTGCCACATTGCTGAAAGTTGATTAAATGCTCAACATAAATCTGCTGATTAAATAATTGACTTATTGAGCAAATTGTTATAGGTGAAAACATTTGGACAAAGATCCATAAGATGAATTAGTGCTCAAGCAATATTTTTAGCTCATTGCTATAGTCAATCTGCCTAATTCATCCTTTCATTTAGAGTAGTATTTTCTAAGGTTAGCAGGGAAACTGTACTATTTTCTTGGATCCAGTATATATTTTCTTATATGGATGCATGAAATACATTTGAGAAGAAAGGATGGAGTGTTTTAATAAAAGTACTCCTTGCCAAAATCATAATATTCATGTGGAAATGGGTGATCAAAAGTTCTTTCTATGTAGTATATCCCAAAAGGAGAACACCTTGTTCATACATTATTCTGGGAAGCATTGACCATTGTCAAGTTGAGATATGGTATGTTCTAAAATAGAACAATGATATTATCTCCATTAGTCTAAAAAAGTCCACAGTGTTTTCTTAATTAAATTTTTCCTTTCAGTGATCTCTTATTGTCCACTGGTATATTACCAATGCCCGGAAAAGTACATGCAGGCACTCAAGAATTATTTATGGAAATGAAATTGCTTTTGTGAGGACTAGCAATTGATCAAATGAAGTAGCAAACAAGCATTGCCAGAAAAAAGTCAGAAATGGCTTTTGGTTTTCTCACTGGGCTTTTGTTGGAGGGCTTAAAAAATATTTTTTATAGTTCATTGGTTTAATAGTTGAATGTTCTGCTAATAAAATTATTCTAGTTGTTAAACAGAGTTAAATAAATCACTATTTTACCCATGGATTTTAGGTATTTCATGGCTTGAACGAGTCAGTAAAATCTGCTGGAAGGAGGAAAGGGATGAGTGAAGTGAAGGAAGATCAGTGGATGACCATGCCAGTAGCTCTGAGAGTTGCCTTACATACATCATCCTATATAATAAGAGGCTAACATGCAAATTGACCAAATGGTGAAAACTACCGGTTGCTATGATGTGCACTGACCACCAGGGGGCAGACGCTCAATGCAGGAGCTGCCCCCTGGTGGTCAGTGCACTCCCACAGGGGGAGTGCTGCTCAGCCAGAAGCCCTGAGCCAGGCTCACTACGGTTGAGCATAGCTGCGGTGGCAGGAGCCTCTCCCATCTCCACAGCAGTCGGACATCCCCCCCAAGGGCTCCTGGCTGGGCTGAGAGACCCCCCTCCAGTGCACAAATTTTGTGCACCAGGCCTCTAGTCTCATATAATCTCATAAAATCCTGTGCGATTTTATCTCCTTTTAGAGACAGGAAATAGAATGCCGAAAGGCCTGACAGCCTGCCCCACAATCCCACCACCTGGAAGTCAGGGGGATTGTTTGTACTCAGGTTTATGCTGCTGTTGCTGCTGCTTCCCAGATCTTGTTCTGGGCCAAGATTCTTGTCTGAAAACTTGGGATTGCCAGTCAGTCTGGTTCTGGAAGTTCTCTAACAACAGGGAGGGGGCTTTAAGTTGGGTTTTACAAAGCAAACTAAGTATTAGTTGAGGATGAGTGACCCCCACTTTTCAAATAAACAATAGTATATTCAAATAGATGTGCAAATATACATGTATAACTCACTGAACTCAGATCAGTCTTCTGTCCTCACTACTGTACCTAATCTGTCCTTGTTAAGGTTACCAGTATCTCCATGTTGCTAAATCCAGTGGCAATTTTTAGCTGTTTTCTTACTTAACCTGTCAGTAGCATTTGATGCAATTTTCCCCCTTCCCTCTTGATATATCCTATCTAATAAAGAGGGAATATGCTAATTGACCATCACACCCTCAAAAGATGGTGGTGCCCACAGCCAATAAGGAGGGAATATGCTAATTGACTGCCATGCCCTCAAAGATGACGGTGCCCACAACCACAAGATGGAGGCATCCAGTCCCCTCAGCCCTGGTGGGGTGGCAGGCGTGCGGCACAGCTGGGCCTGCCCCACACGCCTGCCTCCAGAGTCCCCCAGTCCCCTCAGCCACCCAGCCACCCAAGGCCGGCCCAAGGTGCAGGGAAGCCTCGGATGTTGGCTGCCCAGCCACCCAAGGTTGACCTGAGGTGCAGGCAAGCCTTGGATGGCAGCTGCCCAGCTGCCCAGGGCCAGCCTGAGGCGTAGGCAAGCCTCAGATGGCAGCTGCCCAGCAGCCCAGTGTTTTCCGAGACTCTGGTAACCAGGGCCAGCCAAGGCTTGTGCTGCCGGCAGTGGCAGCAGCAGCAGTAGCAGTGTGATGGGGGCATCGCCTTCCCCTGATCACTGGGTCACCTCCCGCCGCTGAGGGCTCCCAGACTGTGAGAGGGGGCAGACCAAGCTGAGGGATCCCCCCTCCAGTGCATGAATTTTTCATGCACCAGGCCTCTAATATATATATATATCTTAAACCTGGCTTTGAAGACACCACACTTTGCTGTTATTTCTCCCATTCTATTGGTCACTCTTCCTTAGGCTTCTTTACTGATCTCTCATCATTCTCCTGAGGAGTGGCCCAGGATCCATCCGGATCTTAGACCTCTTCTCTTCTCTGTCTACATTCGTTCACCGGCTAGTCTCCTAACTTTAAATACCTACTGTATGCTGATCACTCCCAACTTTCTATCTCCAGAGAAGACTGGTTTTCTAACTGTATTGTGATATATCCAATTGCCCACTTGACATTGCCACTTACATGTCTTAATGTGCATCTCACACTTGACATATTTAAAATTAAGGTCCAGATCATTTCCTTAAAACCTGCCCCTCTCATAATCTTCCATATCTCAGTAAATAGCAAGTCCATCTTTACAGTTGTTCAAGCCAAAAACCTTGGCATGAGTCTTGATTTCTCCCTTTTTCTCTAACCCTGTTTCCATTGCATCAGCTCTTCTTCCCAAATATCTCCAGAATCTGCTTACTTCTCACTACCCCGCTGCTGTCACCCCAGTCCAAACCACCAAAATCCTTAGTCTCTTGTTACACGAGACTCCTAACTGGTCTCTTTCTTTCTGCCTGTGACATCCTAGAGCCTGTTCACACAGCAGCAAGTGATGGTCCCAAAATATGGAATATTGCCATTCTTTTGCACACCATTCAGTGACTTGATTCTCAGTCTATATAATAATGGAGGAATATGCAAATTGTCCATTACTCCGTAACACAATGATGGTTTAGCAGGCTCGGGTGGGCAGGCTGCGGCATCTGGGGGACGTGAGCCTGTGGTGCCTCCTCTGGAGTTGGGGAGCTAATGATGCATGGGCTCTGGTCCTTCTCCAACAGTCCGCTCCATCAGGCATGGGGCTGCTGAGACCCAGGCCGGGTCTCCGGCCACAGACGCTCCCTTCCTTCCACAGGTTTGCGGAGGGCTACCAGGCAACTCGGAGACCATGTGGCTGGGCCGCAGGGTGCCCAAACCTGGTGCCTGTTCAAGATGTGAAACAGAGAGGAGGTGCGGGAGGAAATCCAGAGAATGGGATGTGGGGGTTCAAGACCCATTCCCTTTGGGCTTTGTCCTTCTTGGCCCGCTTGAAGGGTGGCTTCCGGGCGAGTGCTGTGGCTTTGGTGAAGCTGCTGGCCAGGAGGAGGGTGGCCCAAGGGGCGTAGAGCGGCATGAGGCGGGGTGCACCGGAGGGGGCTCGGGCTGGGGCAGGGAGCCAGTGGGTGGGGATCTGCCTCACCCACGGAGAGCAAGGTTCTGCAGTGGATCGGAGGCGATGACTGCCAACGTGGGAGGATGCCCAGGCGGAGGGGTGCGGACCCGCAGCACTGAGGCGGGGGTTTGAGTTCTTCACCGACCACCTGTTTAAATTGCAGTTCCTCTTCAAAAGGATTTCCTGGTCCTCTAATGCCAATGATTTCTTTCTCTCAACAGTCCATGTCACCATCTGGCATACTGTTCATTTTACTCATTTATCTTGATTTATCATCCATTTGCCACTAGAATATAAGCTCCAGTGGAACAGCGATTATCACTTACTTTCCTGTCACCCAGGACAATTCCTGGAATAGCAGGCACTCAGAAAATCCTTGTGCAATAAATGAACAGCTAACTTGAACATAAAGACATAAATCTATATCTAATAATTTGTAGATCTAACTCATGTGTTTCGAGTGTTGATTTCAAACCCTCCTCTCAGGAGTGACTGAGAAAAGTGCCCCATGTTACCCCGGATCTGTGAGAGAGCTGGCCTCTCCCATGTCTCCTCTATGTATCCTGTTCTGGAGTCCCCTGGACTGGTCTCTGCTATGGTCATGGAGGGCATTCTTAATTCTGCAAGCAAATGCTTCGACTGTACACTTTGAGTATTGTATCGTTTTAAAATGTATTTTTAGCCGAAACCGGTTTGGCTCAGTGGATAGAGCGTCGGCCTGCAGACTGAAGGGTCCCGGGTTCAATTCCGGTCAAGGGCATGTACCTGGGTTGCGGGCACATCCCCAGTAGGGGGTGTGCAGGAGGCAGCTGATAGATGTTTCTCTCTCATTGATGTTTCTAACTCTCTATCCCTCTTCCTTCCTCTCTGTAAAAAATCAATAAAATATATTAAAAATAAATAAATAAATAAAATGTAATTTTATTGGTTCCAGAGGGGAAGGGAGAGGGAGAGAAAGATAGAAACATCCACAATGAGAAAGAATCACTGATTGACTGCCTCCTGCACACTCCACACTGGGGATGGAGCCCACAATCCAGGCATGTGCCCTGACCGGGAATCGAACGGTGACCTCCTGGTTCATAGGTCAACGCTCAACCACTGAGCCATGCTGGCTGGGCTGAGTACTGTATTTTTATTAACTGTGTATCCATAGCTCTGATTGTTCCTTTTACATCCTAGAAGCCAAGGAAAGGAAACTGTCTTCTTGTGCTGGGTCCGGAGCCTACCTCAGCTACCAATGAGCACAAAGATGTCTCTAAATTTTTCTTGTTTGATTATTTTATGCCTAGGCAAGACTTTTATAGTATACATTTATGTATTAATTCAATTTGTTCTTTTGGTATAACCCATATTATTTACTTCAGATTCATCCAGGATGGCCTACTTAATATCACTATAGGTATTGTATGTGTCGGTTATATATAGTAAGGTCTCCTAAAGAACTCCCACCATTATGTATTGTTTCAGCCTGCAGGAAAGTCTGTATCTGGTGGTTCTTGCTGATCTAGCTAAAAGAGACCGAATGACGCATTTCACTTTCAGGGGCTATTGCTGGGTTTGGATATTCCCTGGTACTATTAATAGCGCTTCAGGGAACACTCAGGTACAGTGAACATTTTTTTTTTTTCAGTTCAGTTCAATGTTTTCAGAAAGAAAGTCACATGCTGTCTGGTTCAGTTATAAGTCACTTGCCCCTCGGTGCCCCCTAAGTTGTAAACAGACCCACCCAGAGTGTTCAGTTGCTCATAAACACAGCACTGGCTGTCTGCATACTTTTGTTTATGCTGCTTTCCCTGCCTGGCCAAACCATTCATCCTTTAAGATTCACCTCGAGAAAGAACCCTTTACCTGAGTCAACTTGGCCAAAATGCCTTCTTGTCCTTCTCTAGGATTCTCCACAATATTTGGAGCTTAGCTCTCTCTCCTACAGCAATTTCAGCATTATCTTAGAGTCTGCTGCATAAGTATATATGTCACACTCCACTCACGTCCCAAACTGTGAATCCCAAGGCATATGACTTCTGTATCCTTGTATCAATCCGCAACAATTAGCACAGTAATTGTTCAGCAACGTTTGTTGAATGATTATGACCAATTGTTTGAATGAATGAAATTGCATTCAATTGAGGAACATAATTCATTTGCATTTGTTCCCAGCTTATTGCCTTTAAAAATATGTCTGTGTGTAGCTTGGATTTTCCCCTTTTCCTCAGCAGACACTACTATGTGCATGGCCAATTTGATGCGGGGGGGGGGGGGCAGGGGGGCAAGGGGGGGAAGGAAAATACACTGCAGAGATACAATTTTTTTTTTTTTAATTTTAAAGGAACAGGCTAGTTTGTTCCTTAACAAACTTCTTGCATCTTTCTTTTTACATGTTCCCTTCGCTCTGCCCAAACTTCGGTCAAATTCCTCCAAAGGGTCTGCTGTAAACAATGATTTTTGTGAGTAGTTGTGTGTTCTCTGCAGTGAAAACCCGCCTTGTTTTCTGTTGCTAGGCAACCCCATTCCAGCTGCCCTTGAAGAAATGTGCGGTGGTGGGAAATGGTGGGATTCTGAAGAAGAGTGGCTGTGGCCGTCAAATAGATGAAGCAAATTTTGTCATGCGGTAAGACAGAGCACCCACAGCGTGGCCCCTGCCTTTTCTCCTTCCCCCCCACCCCTCCCACAAGCCCTGGGGCCTTTGGAAATTAGTCGCTTGTGATTAATCAGTTGTAGCTGTTCTTTAGCTTCTCTTCAAGTTCATACACAAGTGAGTTCAGAAGACCAGGGGGGCAAGGGAGCGTGTGTGCCCCCAGAAAGTACAAAGCTGAGAAAGGTTCAGAGGTCCTGGCAGACCCCCAGAGTGGGAACATGCAGATTTTATTTTAGATTACACAGCCGGGTGCCTAAAACTTTAAAAACTGTTCTGAAGACTAACTCTGCATGAATTAATATTTTAATGTATTCATGTCATTCTATACCATTTTCTTCTTTGCTTTTCACAAAAGCATTTGTAAGTAGCAGGTGGGATTTGAAGAGGGATTTGATCTGTGCCTGAGGAGGAAAACTGGGGGGAAGGTGAGGGGATAAATTTGGAGCAAGGAGTAAGCTTGGGATAAAGGACTGAGCAGAGTAGTGATGTGAGCATTGCTTTCAGCAGAAAATGGGAGGCTTCTGCAGCAGCGAGTAATGGAATCGCCAAGGCACATCCCACCAAGGGTACAGACCACCACACTGTACTGGCACCAACCTGTACTGTCGGGTGATTTTGACCAGAGTGAGGACAGCAAGTGATTGGATTGACACAACTGGGGATTGTCTGAATGAAAGGAAAGAAGGATGGAGCGTGACAGCATGGAGGGTCCTAGCTGGAAAGCGTGTGAAGTGACATACCAAGAGTCTGGGCTGGATAGGAAGGGGGGACATAAAGGAGAAAGGAAGGGAGGAGCCAAATGGGGCCAAATGCTAGGGTTATTCAGAGCCTGGCGGGGTGTGTGGCCAGGATGAGGGAGAGGTGAAATGTAAGAGCTGAAGCCAAAGAATGGCCTGCTGGAGTGTATAATTTTGGAGTTTACCTTCTCCTGGGATGCTCAGATGTGTTGTAGAAAAAGAAGACATTTGTTATTGAAAAAAATGAAGGCACTCAGAGGATAGAAAGCTGAGCAAAGGAAGGCAGTGGATTTGGTTTTTGTGTTCATTTTGAAGGATAATAGGTAATGGTTTGAATGGGAAAAGGTAGCCAAGAGAACACCACACCACCTCTGAGCTAAGCAGAGTAGGGGAGAGTAAAGACTATTTGGGAGTGTTTCAGGAGAAGCCATATTTGTGGGCAGAACCCTATTTCCTCCTAGAGAACGAGAGTTGGGCATCTGGAGAAACTGTTAATCTCAACGGCAAAGCCTGCAGCAGAATGGGGAAGTCCTTCCATAGCCATGTTTCCTCCAGGCAGATGTCTGGCCACAGCTTTTCCAGGCTAGAACTGCATTTTTCTCTCCATTGCAATTATTATTAATGCTTTGGCAATATATACAAACAATAGGAACGTGGATAAGATAAAAGTATAGTTCTCTTCATTCAAGTCAATATGACTTCTGTTTATTGGGCACCTATACTGTAATTGCCTTAGCCGGGTCTGGAAATGGTATGACGAACAATTCTATCATGGGCTTAAAACCTGGAGGTGTGCTGGTGCTCTGATGGGGTAATTCAGAGACAGACGGGGTGGGGCTGGGGAGCTAGGGGAGGGAGGTTTAGAGAGAGCTGGGACTTTCTGAGGAAGAGTGGTGTCTGGGATGAGCCATCCCATCCTGGGCACACGAGCAGCCTTTTGGGAGACTTTACTGTGGGAAAGACACCAAGGGCTGTGGCAGTGTCCTGAGTCATGAGAGTGGCCCCGGGGTGGGGGCGCTGGAGACCTGGTTAGGATGTAGGAGTGGAAACAATCGCCTGGAGAGCAGAGATAGAACAGAGACCCTGGGTCAGATTCAAGTACTCACTTCAGAACAGAGGCTGAGAAGCCAGCAAGGAAAATAGAGAGGTGGGAGGGCAGGCCCTTGCCACAAACTAGCTGTGTAATCTACAGCAAGTCTTTCTTCCTCGGCTGGGCCTCAGCTTTCTAATGTATTTGAAGAAGTGGAAGCAGACAGTTCCTCAAGCCTTACCACTGCAGAAACTCCGATTCTATCTGTGATTGTAGGACTATTGTGTAATAGTAACACAGTTCATATAGTCGTTTAAACCTTCAAATTCCTCTCAATTATAAATTAGTTTGCTCTTTCCAAAGACTATGTTATAAGGTTTAAGTCAAAGATGTAAGATTTAATCTGACCGAAACCAATAAGTTGACCAAGACAAACAGGGTAAAAGTGAAAGATCACGTTTATTGAAAGCTCTCAGGTGAGGTCCCGTGGTCCGAGGGCTCAGGCCGGGGGAGTCACACTCACCTATGTCTGGCGGGGCTTTTTTATGCTGCTGTTGGAGCCATCAGGCTTATCTGAGGTAGCTTATGGCAGGTGATTTATGAGCGGGAAGTTTATACGGCTGCAGCCTGGCCACCCTGATAAGTCTTGGGTGGTCATTTATTGTCCAGCAGGATGTTGGCACAGCTGTGACTTGGTTGCTCTGGTATGTCTGGGGGGACCACTATTATTCAACTCAGCAAGTGGGATCGGAAGAGTCCCTATCTTCCCAGCCCCAGACCTTACATCCCGACCTCTTTGGTGATATAGGACGATGACTGTTCTGACTACTTCAAGCTGGACAGGAGCGGAGTTTAAGCGAGGTCAGGACCCAGGGAGTCCAGGGGCAACGGGCTGTAAGGGTGTAAGAGGAGCTGGTTGACAGCCATCCGAGAGATTTCTTGAATGTGGGACTGCAAAAATTTAAAAATGCAGGGAGCAAGCGTTAGGATTAGGCTGAGGGTTAGTAAGGGGGTAAGTACGGGGAGTATCCATTGCATCATTCCTCCCTCCCACCATCCCGCAAAGGGGCCTCCCTCCCGTCGGCGTTGCCTTAGTTCCTCCCCCAGTTTACTGAGGATGTCAATATTTTCTTCGACTAGCCCTGTTTTGTTGATGTAGTAGCAGCATTCCTCTCGCAGGAATAGGCAGGTGCCCCCCTTGTCTGCTGTAAGCAGGTCGAGGGCCCGCCTGTTTTGCAGGGTGACTCTGGCCACTGATGTTATTTGGCATTGCAGGGAAGCTAAAGAGGCAGCAGAGGCTTCTAGGGCTATCTGCAGTCTTCCCTCTAGATCCCAAAAGGAGGAGATGCTGTGACCTAGAGCACCGCCACCTAGGCCCCCCGCTGCCAGAGAGGAGGCCAGAGAGAGACTGACCACTATGGGGAGAAAGACAGCGCGTTTTAAGTGGGAGGAGGCTGGCAAGAGCTTTTGTAGGAACTCCCCTTGTCCATACATGGTTAGCTGGGGGACCAGGGAAGCTGGGTGGCAGACCTGTGTCGAAGGTGATATAGCCTTTGTTAGGGTATGTTCCACCAGAAGAACCCTCTGGGGGGTTCCTGGATGGTCATGTTGACTAGAACCGTGATGTTGCAGGAAGCCAGGCTCGGCTGGGAGGAGTAGCAGCCCCACGGGAAATCCGCTCCAGTGTACAGGGGTACTTCTGTAAGATTTTGAGGCTGCGGGGATGTAGGGCTCAAGAGGTTAAAGGGAGTGGATAGGGGAACCGCTGTTAGCGGAGGGTGTCCGAGGGCAGCACACAGAAAGCAGTTGGTGGACAGGGCTGCCAACCCCGGACTGTCCCATCCAGCTGTTTGGAGAGAAAGGCGATTGGCCTGTAAGAGGGGCCAATCGGATGGGTTAGGACACCGGTGGCTATGCCAAGTCGCTCGTCAGTGAAGAGCTGAAAGGTAAAGGAAGGATTTGGGAGGGTTAGGGGCGGCGAGGACTGGAGGGCTGTGCATAGGCGGCAGAAATCTCGCGCTACTTCCCCAGGAGAGGTGAGGTCACCTGTGGGGGGGGCCTTGCCTAATAGAGGGGCCTTGCCAAGAGGGTGAAGTTAGGGATCCAGTGTTGAAAGAACCCAACAAACCCTAGGAAGGAAAGAATTTCGTCCGCGTTCCTCGGGGGTGAGAGGTCTCTCAAGGCCGCTAAGCGGTCGCTCGTCAGAGAGCGAGTGGTTGGAGTCAGTTTTATTCCTAGATAGGTAACCTCTAAGAGGAATAGCTGGGCCTTTTAGGCAGAAACTCGATAACCTCTGCCTGCCAGGAAATTTAGTAGGCGGACAGTCTGTCGGCAGGAATCCGCCTCCGAGGGGCTGCAGAGTAAGAGATCATCTACATACTGGAGAAGAACAGATGGGTTAAAGTGACATTCCTGGAGGTCTCTAGCTAGGGCCTGGCCAAATAAGTGGGGGCTATCCCTGAAACCTTGTGGTAGGACCGTCCAAGTTAGTTGCTGGGCCACACCCGTATCTGGGTCCTCCCAGGTGAAGCCAAACAGATTATAGCTGTCAGGGTGAAATGAGTAGTACCTGAAGGTATTCTGGATAGGAGGGTGTAAGGGTTGGGAACTACCGGTTGTAGGGGGATTATTGCCTGGTTGATTAATCTGAGGTCTTGCACGAGGCGGTATTCCCCCAATGGCTTATGAACCGGTAGAATTGGGGTATTGTAAGGAGAGTCAGTAGGGATTAGGAGCCCTCTATCCCGCAGACAGGAAATTAAGGGTTTTAGACCCTGTCTGTGTTTGAGTGAGATTGGGAATTGAGGACAGCTAGGGAAAGAATTGGGGTCCCGTAACCGAATGCGGACTGGGGGGTGGAGTGTGCAGCCACACTGGGGGAGGAAATGTCCCATACAATGGGATCTACCTCTGTAGGGGAAATGGGTGGCTGCTGGGTTTGAGAAGGGAGTGCTTCTGCGGAGAGGAGCGCAAGAGGAGTGGAATGTGGGAGGGGAAGTAGGTGGATACTGGCCCCGAGGTGGTGTAGGATGTTGCGACCCAGTAGAGGAATTGGGCAGGAGGGAATAACTAGGAAGGAGTGTGTAAAAAAGGTTTTTTCAAGTCAGCAGCGTACTGGGCCGGTGGCTAACAGGTGGGATGGTTGGCTGTCAATTCCCACTACGGAGACCTGGGAAGGACTTAAGAGACCGGAGAAGGAGGGAAGGACAGAGTAGGTAGCCCCCATGTCCACCAGAAAGGTGGTTGACTTACCCGCTACCTGGAGGGTTATCCTTGGCTTGGCAAGGGTGATGGGGGTCTCCGAGTCTGGGCCTCTTCAGTCGTCTGCGAGCCCAAGCATTGCAAGGTCCAAGGCCAGGGCCTCAGCTTCCTCCCCGTGTGGAGGTGCCGAGAGTGAGTCAGCGGTCCCAGGACAATCGGATTTCCAATGTCCGGCCTTTTTGCACAGTGGACATGGCTTGTGGGGAGGACGGGGTTTGGGACAGCTTTGGGCCCAGTGACCTTCCTGATCACATTTGTAGCAGCTTCCTGGAGGGACACCGCCTTTTGTCGGGACCCCCTTCCCAACTGCCGGCCTCAGGGCAGCCACCAGGGCCTGAGCCTGAAGGGTAGTGGTCTCTTGGGCCTGTTGCTGGCGGGCTATCTCTGCGTCCTCCTCGTGAGAGTGAAAGACTTTAATTGCCATGTTTACCAGGTCCCGTACCGGAGTTTGAGGACCCTGTTCTGCCTTTTTAAGCTTCTTCCTGATGTCCGAGGCTGACTGAGTGATAAAGTGGGTCGCGAAGACCACATCCCCGGCAGGGTCTTCAGGGGAAAGTCGGGTATGAAGCTGCATGGCCTCCGTGAGGCTTAGGAAAGTGGCTGGGTTTTCATCTCTGCCCTGGGTGATTTCCCTGAGCTTGTCATAGTTAACTACCTTCTGAGCCGCCCTTTCCATGCCTTCTATAAGGCATCGGAGCACGTAGTCTCTGCATCTCCTTCCTCCCTCCCCATCCTGATATCCCCAGTGGGGGTCGGCTACTGGTACAGCCTCTCTCCTGTCCCAGCGGTGGGATCGGCTACGTGTGCCCGGTCTGCATAGTCTCTTGCTGCTGCTTGGACCCTATCACGTTCGTCTGAGGTCACGGTGGAAGTTAGAATTATGTGGATGTCATGCCAGGCGAGGTCATAAGCCTGAGAAAGATATCTGAACTCCTTGATAAATTGGGTAGGGTTAGCAGAGAATGAGCCTAGCCTTCTCTCTATAGAAGAGAGATCAGCTAGAGAAAGGGAACATGGACACGGATGATCCCCTCCGGTCTTGCGACCTCTCAGAGAGGAGCTAGAGTCTGGGGGTTCTGGAGAGTCTGAGGGGGAGTCCAGGCAGCAGCCAGGGTGGGGTGGTTTGACCTGGTCCGACCTGCTATAGGAGAAGAAACCAGCGGAGGTTTAGGGTCTGTGGCATGAGGAGAAGCGGGAGCGTACGGAGGGGGAGGGGGATTCGACGCAGGCGGGAGTCGGGGGTAGGGTGCTGCGGGAATAGGGGACGGTGCAGGGATGGGTACAGGCGCTGGGGGCACAAGGACGGGTGGAGGTGCTGGGACCGGGGGTGTTACTAGCGATTCTGGAGGGATAGTTAGTGATGAATCTTCTGGCTCTGCCTGGGGCGTGTCGCCCGTGGGTCACTGATCTGAAACCTGTGAAGCGGGAACCTTAGGGTCTGCTTTAGCAAGGACAATTTGGGTGGGGGAGCAGGTCAAACAGAGCTGGGGGCGAGAGCGAAGGTACCAGAAAGCCTGAACATAAGGGATTTCAGGCCATTTGTTTGCTGGCAAAAATTGGTTAGGTCAGTTAAAATTCTGAAGTCGAAATTCCGTCCAGGGGCCAGACGGAGCCATTGTCCAGAGCATAGCGAGGCAATTTGTCGGTGGACAATTGGATGAGGCGTCGCTTTCTCTGTTCTGTTTGATCATACTCTAATTCGCGCCAACTGGAGAGAACACACGTTAAGGGTGTTCCAGGGCCCGGCTGGGAGGAATGGCTGCCCATACTAATTCGGGTCCTGGTTGGAGAGGTGTCCCCGGTTGGGAGAGAACTCCGAATGCAGACAGAGGCAGGGACAGGCCGTCTCGGGCGTCCCCACAGGAGAGGCAAGTCCGGGGAAGATATCCCTGGGATACCTTACAGGAGAGCTCCCTGGCGCGGCCGTGACTTTCAGACAGGGGTACTCTAGGAACACCGAATAGAAGGGGTGGAAGCTTACCTCACTGCCCGGCGAAGATCGGTTTGGAGGCTGGCTGGTCTGGACAGGGAGGTCCTGGCCAAAAGGCGGGGTAGACCTCCCGGGTTTCGGCACCAAGATGTAAGGTTTAAATCAGAGATGTAAGATTTAATCTGACCGAAACCAATAAGTTGACCAAGACAAACAGGGTAAAAGCGAAAGATCACGTTTATTGAAAGCTCTCGGGTGAGGTCCCGCGGTCCGAGGGCTCAGGCCAGGGGAGTCACACCCACCTGTGTCTGGCGGGGCTTTTTTATGCTGCTGTTGGAGCATCAGGCTTATCTGAGGTAGCTTATGGCAGGTGATTTATGAGTGGGAAGTTTGTACGGCTGCAGCCTGGCCACCCTGGTAAGTCTTGGGTGGTCATTTATTGTCCAGCAGGATGTTAGCACAGCTGTGACTTGGTTGCTCTGGTATCCCAGGGGGACCGCTATTGCTCAACTCAGCAAGTGGGATCAGAAGAGTCCCTATCTTCCCAGCCCCAGACCTTACATATGTAAGGAAGAAAGAATGGGTAATATTATACTCACAGATTCAGGGAAGTTAAGTGGCTCTCAAGTGGGTGTGTGTCACTGTGTTTAGGAAGATGGTTATTTTAAAGGTTACGTGTGGAAGACTAGGCCCAAGCACCTAGGAGGTTATCTAGGGGGGCCATATTTATTGCAAATAAACCAGACTAAGTTTGCTTTGTATATAATCTGGTATTGATATATTCAAGTTTAGAATTAATGAGTTCCTGTGATTAGAGTCCTAGCACAGTATGACGAAGTATAATGTTCATAGATGGATGAGGGCAGTGAGGATTGAAAAAAATTCAAAGAAGATAGTAGTATAGCTAGAGCTATATGTGCATGTACCTTTGATTTAATTTCAAGAATAGTGCCATTTCCATAACATTTGATTTTTTAAAAAAATCCTTGTTGATGCTTTACAATATGGAAGTCATTAAATGTTGATGAATTATTTTAAAATTATTTTTACTTGACCATTTATAGATCTATTTATAAATGGCTGCTTAATACACACTTTTGGGGATCCTTAGAAAATTGAGATAGTATCATATATTCAAGATTAAACATTAAGGAAATTTGATTAAAAAGGACATATGTCCTTTTTGGCTCAGTGGATAGAATGTCGGCCTGCAGACTGAAGGGTCCCAAGTTCGATTCCAGTCAAGGGCATGTACCTTGGTTGCAGGCACATCCCCAGTAGGGGGTGTGCAGGAGGCAACTGATCCATGTTTCTCTCTCATCGATGTTTCTAACTCTCTATCCCTCTCCCTTTTTCTCTGTAAAAAATCAATAAAATATATTTAAAAAATAAATGGTCAAAATTAAAAAAATAAAATAAAAAGGACATGGTACATCCGTTTCTAGACTATAAGTTGTCTGAACAGTTACAGCTATAGTTACAGTTATGGCCTTACCTGTACACAGTAATATACCAGAGCACAGTTCAAAATGTCTTTTAGGACTGGAGTATAACAATGCTACAATTTTCTTTGGTTAGACATTTTCAAATACATCTAATGCCAAAAACTAATTTTCCATTTTTCAAAGTAAACATTGGCTCTGTAACTAAAAATAAGACTTTAAAAAGTAATATTGTAGAATAAAATTTATCTGGAAGGTCTGCAAGACAGAGATAAGAGAGAAATTGGGTGGCTCAGGGATACATAATTGTGGTGCCTTTGAATATGCTAAAATGTGCATGTTTTGCATACTTACGTACATAAAGTTTAAAAAGTGATTTTAGGTCCTAGCCTGTTTGGCTCAGTGGATAGAGCGTCGGCTTGTGGACCAAAGGGTCCGGGGTTCAGTTCTGGGCTAAGAGCACATACTTTGGTTGCAGGCTCTTCCCTGGCTAAAGCCCTGGTCAGGGCTCATGCAGGAGGCAATCAATTGAGGTGTTTCTCTCACAATGATGTTTCTCTCTGTCTTTCCCTCTGTCTTCCACTCTCCCTAAGAAGCAGTGGAAAAATATCCTTGGGTGAGGATTAACTAAAAAAAAAAAAAGTGCTTTTAGCACCTTTTTTAAAGGTTGAAGTCATTATGATTTTTTTCCAAGGACATACTTTCATTTTTGTTGTATAGACTGACTTCTTGCTGTGAAAGATGAGTTTGTTGGTCCAGCCACACTGGCATGAACACACAGTTCTGAAAATATTGAGGCCCTTCTGTACTAGTACCAGTTAGTAAATGTCAGCCCCTGGACTCTCCCCAGGGCTCTCCCTCTCTCCTGGCTGCCCTCCCACCCAGGACCAATCCCAAACCCCGTCTCTCCGGGACCCAGAGCTACAGGGGACCGGGGCTCTGTTCCCCTCTCCCAGACACACGCACCACTTCGCCCCAAGCAGCTTAGTTTCCATCTGTTTTATATAATGGCCGTCAGGTAAGGCTTTGTTTGCAGAAAGTCTTCGGTGTGAAAACTGTTTGAAAACCCCTGCTCAAGGTCAGCCCTCAGGCCCTTGCAAGTTTGCACAGTTCGGGATTTCTGAGAATGGAGGCCTTTCTCTCAAACACTCTAGCTCCTTATGAAGTCAAGTGCATGTCTGCATCCTGGTGTAATTACCTTGCATCCAAATGGGCAACAGACACAGGATGAAGGTATGGAGGCGACCCCTGAGCCAGCTCCAAATCAGATGAGGCAGAAGGTGCTGGAGCCCAGGCTCAAGTGGAGGTGGCAGGAAGGGAGTGGGCTCTGCTCCATGCCCAGCCCTGTGCCAGATGCTCAGGGTCCAGATCCTCTCCAATCCTATGAAAGGTGTTTTCTTTACTCCCTTTCCTTCCTCCCTCCTTCCCATCTTTCTGGATTTACAGAGCACCTGACTGTGCCAAGGGCTGGGATACAAAGGCAAAGCTAGCATCCCTAAGACCTTACCGCCCGGGCCGTAAGAGCATCATCCAGAAAACAGCTGTGACTGAGGTGGGTGCAGGATGCAGGGGGAGCCCCAAGTGACTCAGGGAAGGTTCTCCAGTGGAGATAAATCCAAGCTTGGATTTGAAGAATGAGGAAGGGCATTCAAAGTGGAGGGAACTGCATGTGCGAAGGCAGGGAGGCAGGAAACAGCCTGCCTGGTCTGGGAACTGTGGAAGGGCGATGGAGCCCAGGTCCAGGAAATCTGCTGGGTGAGGTTGGGGTCCCATAACCCACTACCTGAACCCTCTGTCTCCTTGACCTCCTTTGCTCCTGGCTGCCTGGCCAGGAAGAGGCCCCGCCTACCTGCACAAAAGGAGGCTTTGAAGCTGAGAGGAGTGAGGAAGGAGGAGCCAGCTGGTGTGTATTTTTGGATTGCTTCTCCTAAATCTCCTCCTTCTCTTCCTCCTCCTCCTTCCCCTCCCCTCCCCCTCCTCCTCCTCCTCTGAGCTGAGTTGAGCGGGGGTGGGGGGGCGGGGCTGGAGACCTCTGCTCCCCCTCTCTGAGCCTCAGTTTTGGCATCTAAAATAAGGGCACGACAACCCAGTTGCTGGCTCCTGTTAGCCCAAGTGCTCCAGGAAGCAGAGGGCCAGGCTGGATTCATTAGGGGGAAGGCCTGGGAAGTCAGAGCGGGGCTGGGGAGTACCCTGCATCATCCTGCAGCTCAGGGCTCACCAAGGCAGTGAGGAGCCCTGAGCCACGTAGTCTGCACTTCCCACCAAGCAGCCTGCCCTGGTGTGCCCACTGCACTGTCACTCTTCTGGGGGAGCGGGAGACAAGGCCGAGGCACAGACACGGGGATGAATCTCCCTGTGAGCCCCTGCAATGAGAGGTCTAGGGGGGTCTCCCCTACTGGGCACAGGGCTCAGCTGTTTCCAGAACCTGGTCAAAGCCCCAAAAGGAGGGGCAAGGAGGGGTCTATTTCCTGGGGCTGCTGCGCTGATGACTACAGACTGGCCTAAACAAACAGGAACATGTGCTCTTCCCATTCTGGGGCCAGAATCTGAAATCAGGGTGTTGGGGCTGTGCTCCCTGGGAGGGCTCCAGGGGAGGGTCCTTCCTGCCTCTCCAGCTTCTGGGGACTCCTGGCCGCTTCCCTTCAATCTTCACATGGCCCCTCTTCTGTCCTCACGTGACTTCTCCTACCTCAGGATTTTTTTATTTATTTAAAGATTCCTCGCCACCCTATTCCCCACCCATCTCCACTCCCCAATTCAAAGAATATTTCATTTTTCATCAGTTCTATGATCACATCTTTTAGGTTCGTGAGCCAAGTTACTAAGACACTTTAGCCATTAATATCTGTTAATTGTGACAACAAGCAATAACGCCAATTTTGAAACACTTTTACACAATTATGCCTTATTAGAAACAATTTGTCTGTCTTAAATGTGCCTTTTATGTAAATCTTTGTAATGATCAGTTTAGGAGTTGAGCGGCTAAAATTATAATGTGCTTTTTCTGAGAAAGGAGCTACAGAGAAGTGTCAGAGACATTGCACTTGAAGAGAAAGTTGTCCCAGAAGAACTTAAAGCAGATATTCACATGAAAATATAATTTCATTATTTTATAGGAATGCATTTATAAAAGGTTATCTTTATGGCTTTAAGCATTTCCCTCTGCTGTAGGATTTGGCAGTCAGTACCTTCAAGTTCCTCTGGAGTGTTTACCTTATGGTAGGAGGTATGAAGGAAACTGGACATCTGAGGCATGGATCTACCCACAAGGAACACACAGGAAAACAAAGTATTTGCTTCATTTAATAATGACAAGGCAGATTGACAGCACTCTTTAGTAATATTCAGATTTTATAGTTTTAATGTAAACTGGTTGATTTTCAAATGTTATGAAGGACTCAAGATCAAAGCTTCTTCAAGAGACAGATGTCCAGATTTTAGCCTGTGTTTGCAAAGATCAATTAAATCACAAGACCACAGTCAGCCCACTGCCAGATGAGCCTGGCTGCTAATGTATCAACTCACTCCCTCATAAGGGTCTTCAGAAACCACATGGGATGTCATGTGACTGCTAGGCTGGAGATTCTTCAAGAGCAGGCTCTGCGACTTGGCTTCCCCCAGGCTCCCCACAGTGTTTGTTCTCAGTGGACACTCAGAAGTCGCTGACTAGCTGACTAATCTGTGGGTAGCTGCCACAAAAACCAGTATCTCATTACCAAAGAGCAGATGAAAGGAAGACTCTAAATCAACTGAGACAGGTTTCCACCTAAGATGCCTTGATGTAGGATGAGTAAGAGACAACATCAGGGAACTCAAGCTGATCAGCTGAGTGGGTGCCCGGAAAATTCCATGTCCTGGGGAAAATTTGTTTGGGAAAAATTGGTTAGTTGGGGAACTGCAGAGACATTAATATTCGTAAGACCTCGTTACCTACAAACAAACAATGCTTTAGGTTGTTGAAGTAATAAAAGTTAGTGATGCCCTGATGTGGTAGAAGTCAGGTTAGAGATATGGGTGCAGAGGAGAAACTAGGACACAGTAATAAAATAAAACCTAGTGGAAACTAGATTCATTTGAGATTGTCATAAGTAATAGATGTGTATTTAATTACATTGACATGCTATTTCTGATATGTGATATTTTTGAGCTTTTACTATGTGTGGGACATAAAGGCAGGGGCTGTTTATATATTTCTCCTTTTAATCTTTACAACAACCTTATTGGAAAGGAAGACACTATCTTCATTTGTCTAATGGGGAAACTGAGGCCAGGCAGATGAATTAACTAGTCTAATTTTCCACTGGCAGAAAGCCATGAGATTTGGATTTGCAATTGCCATATTTTCCACTGTACACATTCACAAGACATAGCCACGAAAAGCAAACCAGAGTGTGTGTGTGTGTGTGTGTGTGTGTGTGTGTGTGAGAGAGAGAGAGAGAGAGAGAGAGAGAGAGAGAGAGAGTGTTATTTCCATCACCAGGAAAACATAGTCTTTTCCTTGGCTGACCTGGGATGGTGGAGAATCATTTCATTTCTCTAGATGACAGATCACTATGAGTTCATCAGTAGTCAACCCATATATTGGTCATGTACTCAAAAGGGGGACCTGCATTGATTTAGCACATTATAACGGTACATTCAAGGCAGGTTTTGCCCTGGATGTACTATTATAATTTAGAATTTGGAAAAAAAGGGAAAAACACAAACAAATACAATTCCTCCCTGTCTCTTGAGGTTTAGAGGTATGCAGAGTACAGTGTAGGCCCTGTGTCCTCTCGTGTCCCACACTCTCCTGAGCTGCAATTTCAGGTCTAACACTCCCTGTCCTCCTACCTCAAAAATATTTTGAGTGGAATAAATTCATTCCAGTTATTTCTCTTTCCTTTCATAGATAATTACTTCTGCAGCTGATGTTTTCTTTCTTCTAAAACAGGACTAGTTTTTATGACAGTGTTTTGAAGGCGCTGATAGTCATCTGATGTCCATTAAAAGGGAGAGGTGATAAAAGTTATTTGTGAATTGAGCTAGACTTAGTAAAATTTCTCTTTGTTGTGATAACTGACAGTTTGAAGGTAGGTAAATCATTCTAAAATGTTTGTTTTTGTTTCCCTAGATGCAATCTTCCTCCCTTGTCAAGTGAATACACTAAAGATGTTGGATCCAAAAGTCATCTAGTGACAGCTAACCCCAGCATAATTCGGCAAAGGTAAGCATTTATGACTTCTGTTGGTGAGGAACTAGAGAGGAAGGCTTTTGAAGTATTAAACATCTAAAGAGAATGAGCATAACTCTGTTTAGGAAACAAAGAAGGACACCATCTGGACAGGCAGGAAGGATGAAGAAGGGAATTATAAATAAACTAGCCAGGATTATGGGAATCCAAACACTATTTCATGCTTCTGCTGGGATTCTGTTTCTTTCCTTCAGAGAGGGTAGAAATAACATGAGGACCCATTGTTTTGCTCAGAGAAGCAACACAATATCCTGCTTACGCATTACTACTACTTTCCAATTTATTGGCTTCGGTCCCAACTCATTGATTGGCATTGATTGTTGAACTGAATTAATATCAGTTTTATTAAGAATAAAGATAAATGATCAATCTACTGCATATGTGTGCATAAAAATAACAATATTGTCAGAATGTATAGGAGTGTATGATGATATTTTATTATATTATATCCATCAGATATGGGAAAACAAAATGGGAAATTCTTGCTCTAGTATTGATTCCAGAAATCTTGGCAGCTGCTATGGGAGCTTCTGTATGTCAGTCTCTAGTTGATGAAGCCCATCAGTGGGCTGTTTCTCCAAGGACTCTTCATTGTGGAGAATGACTCAATCTCTGTGAAAAGAGGAGTCAGATGTTGCCTTTAGACTCTCTTGTGTAGCTAGCAATTCAGAGTGAAATATCCAGATGTCTGGGCTCTGGTGCTTGTCATCTAAGGAAGTCCTATGCAAGTGGCCAGCACTTGTGTGTCACTTTTTAAACACTGTTGCACTACTTGTTTCGGTTCTTAAGTAAGTAGTCCCATAAAATAGAAGTCTATAAATACAACCAAATAATTTTTAATTTTGAGGGATATTGTGAAATCACCCTTCCAAAAGGTGCCATTTACTTCCTCTTCAGTAATGGGTCAAACTGCCTGTTTCCTGACCCTAATTATGTACTGTTAACCTTTAAGTTTTTGCCAGTTTGTTGGGTGAAAAATGGTACATTATTTACTTATTTAATATGTATTTTTCTGAATACAAGAAGGGCTGAGTGGGTATTGGCTATTAGCACTTCTATGAATTGCCTATTTGTATTTCTTGTTTATTTGTGCTTTTAAAAATATTTTCCATTTGATTTAGAGGAACTATTTATAATATAGATATTAAATCTTTGTTTGCTACTATGTAACATATGTTTTCTCCTAATCTGTCACATATCTTTTAACTTATGTCCTGTCAGAGCTTAACATTTTTTAATGTAATTTGTTAATCTTTTTATAAAAAAAATCTTTCCTTGGATGATCTTTCATATCCACATCTCCTCCAATGAGAAAATATTATATTGCATTTATCTAGTAAATTTATGGTTTCATTTTTCATATTTAAAAAATTTAGCCCATGTGATATTCATGTGATATTTATTTTTTATGACAATTTTATTGTTTTCAACAAAGACATGTTCATTATCAGAATTTAAAACAAAAGAGAAAAGTACAAAGAAGGTAAACAACAAATCATCCCAAACCTGCCCATTTGAAAATAATGGTAATTAATATTAGGTAAACTTTTTTCAGATATTTCATATGTTCTTCAGAACTTTGAAGTTATTGTTTTGTTATCTTCTTAGGTTCTAGTGTTGCCAATCAGAAGTCTAATAGAAATGTATTTTTTTTGTTTGAGGGAAATCTTTTCTATCTCCACTGATAACTTTTTTTTTCTTTTTTTTAAAAAAATAAATCTTTATTGTTCAGATTATTACAGGTGTTCCTCTTTTTTTTTCCCCCCCCATAGCTCCCCTCCACCTGATTCCCCACCCCACCCCATGCCCTTACCCCCCACCACTGTCTTCATCCATAGGAGTAAGATTTTTGTCCAATCTCTTCCCGCACCACTCACAACTGCTTCCCCTGAGAGTCGTCAGTCCACTCCCTTTCTATGTCCCTGATTCTATTATATTCACCAGTCCATTCTGTACTTCAGATTTTTATTCACTTGATTTTTAGATTCACTTGTTGGTAGGTATGTATTTGATGTCATTTTGTTGTTCATAATTTTTATCTTTACCTTTTTCTTCTTCTTTCTCGTCTTAAAGAATACCCTTCAGCATTTCATGTAATCCTGGTTTGGTGGCGATGAACTCCTTTAGCTTTTTCTTGTCTGTGAAGCTCTTTATCTGACCTTCAACTCTGAATGATAGCTTTGCTGGGTAGAGTAATCTTGGTTGTAGGTTCTTGCTGTTCATCACTTTGAATATTTCTTGCCACTCCCTTCTGGCCTGCATAGTTTCTGCTGAGAAATCAGCTGACAGTCGTATGGGTACTCCCTTGTAGGTAACTAACCGTTTTTCTCTTGCTGCTTTCAAGATTCTCTCTTTGTCTTTTGCCCTTGGCATTTTAATTATGATGTGTCTTGGTGTGGTCCTCTTTGGATTCCTTTTGTTTGGGGTTCTGTGTGCTTCCTGGACTTGTAAGTCTATTTCTTTCACCAGGTAGGGAAAGTTTTCTGTCATTATTTCTTCTAATAGGTTTTCAGTATTTTGCTCTCCCTCTTCTTCTGGCACCCCAAAAATTCGGATGTTGGTACGCTTGAAGTTGTCCCAGAGGCTCCTTACACTATCTTCATATTTTTGGATTCTTTTTTCTTTTTGTTTTTCTGGTTGGGTGTTTTTTGTTTCCTCATATTTCAGATCTTTGGTTTGATTCTTGGGGTATGTTGATCTACAGTTGAGTTTCTGTATATTCTTTATTTTAGACAGTGTATGCTTCATTTCTGACTGGTCCTTTTCCATTTTTTTGGCATTCTCATTAAGGTCCTTGAAGGTCTCACTAAGCTCCTCAGAAGTGTCATCAAGTTTCTCGGAGGTTTTTAGAAGATTCTTGAGTAACCTTATAAATGTGGTTCTGAACTCTATGTCGTCCAGTAGTTTGCTTTCCTCCGTTTCTTTCATTTGTGACATGTTTCTTGGTTTCCGCATTTTGGCTGCTTCCCTGTGTTGATGGAGTGGCTTTGTGTGGTAGGTGACCTATAGGGGGCAGTAGCTCAGCCTTCCCAATCACCTGATGTGGACGCTCTTGGTACACCCCTTTGTGGGCTGAGTGCAAAGTCTTGGTGTAGTTAAGCCTTAATTGCTGTTGGTACTCTGGGAGGAATTGACCTCCAGGCCAATTAGCTGTGAGCACTCCCTGTGTCTATGAAGAAGTGCTGCGCTGGAGACACGCTTATGGTGCAGGACTTGTTTCAGTGGGGCTTTGGTGCTCACTGAGTCTGCCTCTTGAATGTGTCACTTATGGATGTGAGGAGTTGAAATCTGGTTTCTCATACTGACCACTAGGTATACTGGCTTCTGGATCTCCAATAGGGTGCAGGTCAGCTACTGTCTGAGTCCACCCAGCAGGAGCTACAGCGAGAGTTACAGTTTTCTCCTCTTTGCTTGGGGTTTGGAGGTTTTGGAGCTGTCTGATCCTGTCTACAAATTTGTTAGATAGGGCAGTCCATTCATATGCAAAAGCCGCTGCTTGGAGCTTGGGTGGGTTTGTAGGTTGTGTGGGGTGGGGTCTCAGGGCGTCACTAGGCTAGGGCATGGCAAACAGCAATGGCTGCTAGTTAGCCGGCTCTGTGTCTCCGACTGCATCCAGTCCCGTGCCCCAGCACAGATAAACAATTATTCCTGTGTGCAGCTCTGCAAGCAGGCCCCCCTCACTTTCCGACCCGGTAGCAGACAATCCAGCTTCTCCCCGTAGGAGTTTGGGTCCCCTGCGTCTCCCCAGAAACTGTATTTCAGAGTAATCGGGGGCTTGTCTCCCCTTTGGGTTGAAAAAAGCAACGCCTGCTGCCAGCCCAGATCCTGCGCCTCCGTACCTCAGCTTTTCAGCGCTCGTGTACGTCTCAATGCTCTTTTCTCTTTCCTTCTAGTTGTAGAACTTCCACTCAGCCAGCTTTCCCGTGGTTCTGGGTGATCGACGTTTTGTCTTTTAGTTGCAGTTTAAATTGTTGTGCGAGGCAGCAGTTTAGGTGTTTACCTACACCACCATCTTGGATTCCTCCTGATAACTTTTCAAAAATTTATTTTTATCATTTAAATTCAGACAGTTTACCAACATTTATCTTAGAATGGGTCTTTTTAAATTCATGTTGCTTAGCACATTAGTGAGAGGTTCTTTTAGTTGGAAGACTTGAGAATTTAGTGGTGAAGATTCTGTACTCTAAGATGACTTGGGTTTACTCCCTGTTCACCCACTTACGGGCTGTGTGAGCATGGCTAAGTTACTTAACACTGTCTCCATCAGCTTCCTCATTTTTAAAGTGGGGATAATACTTTTATTATAGTGAATTACACTACATATGTATGTATATATATATATGTGTGCATATATAGGGCATCCCCAAAAATGAAAATACACACTTTGAATAAATATAAAGGCAGTGGATATTAAAATACATTTTATTTTCAAAATTGAGCTATCAGCTGTTAAAGTCTATATACATTTTTTTGGGCCCACCTGTCTGTGTATGTACATATATATCTATATATTTTAATTATATATAATGCTTAGAACAGTGCCCGGTATACTGTAAACACTGTATAAGTGTTAGCTATCATTAGTGTTGTTTTTTATCTCTAAACATTCTTTCTTTCTGAGATTTGGAAATATGGAAGCATGGAACAATTAGTTTTTAAAATGTCACTGAAGCCCTGGCTGGTGTGGCTCAGTTGGTTGGGTGTTGTCCTGTGCACTGAAAGATTGCCAGTTTGATTCCTGGTCAGGGCACATGCCCAAGACTGTGGACTCAATCCTGGTAGGCAGCTGATTGAGGTTATGCTCTCACAGTGATGTTTATATCTCTCTTTCCCCTTTTCTCTTCTTCTCTCTCTAAAAACCAATAAACTAGTCTTTAAAAATATCTCACTGAAAATAAAAAATGACAGTCAAATTTGTGAATCAATAAATTGAATGACCAAAAATTAGCTTGATACTTACTTTTTAGGGTGATTTGTTTTTGATGTAGCTAATGTAGAAGGAGAAAATAAAACATCACTCTCTTAAAGTTTAATTATTGACCCTTACTCAGTTCTTGAATGTGTTTATTTATTTATTTATTATTTTTCATGGGGGTCTGATCAGGAAGATGACAGAAAATCACCAGTGATGATGGTGTCTCTTTACTTCAATTAAGTGTGTTGGGGTTCTGGGGACCCTAAGGATGTGTAGTTTTTAAATTTGGGATGAGTTTGTCCCAGTTCAAGAGAATGAACAAAAAGGCAAGAGAACTTACAGAAGTGTATTTTACAAATAATTACAGATACAAAGAAGAAATTCCCAAAAAAGTATGGGAAGTTCCTAAGTACTCTTCATTCAGTTCCCCCCAATAGAAACATATTGCATAACCATAATATATTAATTTAACTATTATTTTGATTTGTGAATAACTTTTAAGAAGGAATAAATGTTCTTGTGAAGTGAAATGAGATATCTAAGGGTAAAAGATTCTGTTTCCCTAACTGCATATGTGGAGTTGAGGGGAAGACTTTAAAAGGAAAGTGAACAAGACTATTTAGAGCAAGATGAGGAGAGAGAGAGAGAGATAGAGAGAGAGATTGTGTTATTGAGAAAAATTATGAAAACTATAGGAGAAAGGATAGGGTAAACAAATACTTAAGAGGAAAAATAAACCTGTTGGTTAAGACTTATGTTCAACATAAACAATTAATACAAGGCAAGCAAGAATCATTATGATTACAAATCATTATGATTAATCATTTAGTCAACATTTCCATGTGCTAGATTATTTGCTATTTATATACATTGCAACATTTACTCCTCAAAACAATCCTATTAGGTAGAATATTTTAAATATGTATTTACAGAAAAAGGTAATGTGATATGGTAAGTTTAGTCACCTGCTCATACTCACAGTTGCTCGTAATCATTCTGGGACTTCACCCAGACATAGCTTAATCCAAAACCCATGCTCCTAATCAGTGACATCTCTCCAGGTGATCTTTCCAGGTGACCCATGCATTGTACAAGGAAACAATTGAGTTTTCATAAGGGACAAGTTATTTTGGAAAGTGACATTTTTTCCCACTTAAAAATGTATTCAATCTAGCAAGGTATTTGGATTAAAAATCAAAATGAATATAACTATTCTATTTTGTGAAATAAGGAAATGATATACCATTACAATAGCATCAAGTAATACAATATACTTAACAAACAAAAAGCAGGCATTCTATGGAAATATTTTGGAATTTTATTGAGACATTTCAGACAACCTGACTAAATGTATGGATATACCATGTCCATGATTAAAAGACTCAGTATTGTAAAGGCATCAGTCCTATCCAAATTGGTCTATAGATTCATTGAAATTCCAGTAACAACCTCCATATTGTTGTGTGTGTATAACTTGACAAGTTGAAATGCAGAGCCAAGAATATCAAAGAAGCTCTTGAAGAAAAAAATGGTTGGAGAAGTCGCTCTATCAGATATTATAATCCAGTACCTATATATAGCTATTATAATTAAGACAATGTGATATTGGTGCAGAGATAGATAAACTGATCAGTTAAACAGAACAGGGGCCCCTCAATCAGATCCACATACATAGAGACTCTTAATATGTGACAGAGGTAATATTGTAGATCAATGAGAAAAGGAAAAACTTTTCAAAATGATGTTAAGACAGTTTAGGTGTCTATTTGGACAAATGAAATTATATTTCTACCTCATACCTTATACAAAGAATTGTTTCTAGATAGTGGAGACCTAAACTTGAAAAGCAAAACAAGAAATCTTGTAGGAAACAGCACAGGCCTTGCAATTTCTTAAATAAATAGCGCTAATTGAAAGGAAAAGACTGATAAGTTTGATTTATTAAAATAAGGAACTTTTATTCCTAGGAAGACATTCTAAAAGCAGAGCAAGTACAACCACATTATATAAGATGACAACTAACAAAGGACTTGCATTCAGAATATATGAATAACTTTCATATTTAATTTAGAAAGAAATTAATATGCAAAACAGAAATCCCAATAAAATGTGAGAACCAGACTTCAAAGCACTAGTCTAAATAACAAGTAAATGAATGAATATATGCTCAACCTCATTAATATTCAGACAAATGCAAATAAATATTCTAATGAGGCATTATTCCATATCCATCAGGTTGGCAGCAATTGTTTCAGCTGTTGGTGAGGATGTGAAGCAACAGACAGTATTATATATGCTAGTTGGAGTGAATATAGTTACAACCACTTTGGAATGCATTTCGACGTGATCTGGTGGAGGTGAAGATATACATACCCCAACCTTAGCAGTTCCATTCCTAGGAATATACCCTAGAGAAAAACAACAGTAACGATAAGGGAGAAGTGCATAATAATTGTTTATAGTAGTTAAAAACTAAAATAATTACGACACTTACCAGTGTGGCTCAGTTTTTGGAGTGTCGTCCCACTCACGGGTTCAATTCCCAGGCAGGGCACATACCTGGATTGAGGTTCGGTCCTGGTTGGGTCATGTATGAAAGGCAACCAATTGATGTTTCTCTCTCACATTGATGTTTCTCTCTCTGTGTCTCTCTCACTCTCCCTTTCTCAAGTCAGTGAGCATATTCTCAGGTGAGGATTAAAATAAATAAATAAAATAAAATAGTTGATTCTACCACTGTGCATTAGTGATAGAATGAATAAATAGGAAAATGTTTACATAACAGAATACTTTATAGCAATGAACTGTACAACTACCCATAATAAAATGGATGAAATTCACAGACCTAATGTTGAGAGAAAAAAAAAGTGAGTCATACAAAATACAGTAGAACTTCATATAAAGGTAAAAATAAAACTAACAGGGACACATACAGAGCAAGTAAAACTATGAAGAACAGCAGTGGTCCTTCCAAGGGGAAGGAGAGTACTGGATTGGGCAAGTTTTTTATTCATGTCTTGTACAGTTTTCTCTCAAAGCTGTTCAAACCCAAGATGTTGCCAGTGTCTTGCACTTTCATGTGACTGAAAATTAAACTCATTGGGCAAAGCTGTGCAGTGGAAATGCTAAGTACCACTAATTTTCAGCTGTCCTCCAAAGCCTTGATTCTTATAAGAAATATTCCACTGAGATTTATAAGCACTATGAGTTTTCACTACAAAATTCTCTTAGAAAAAAATATCAGTATCAAGATAAAACAGGCTTGCCCAGCCGGGATGGCTCAGTGGTTGAGCGTTGACCTACGAGGTCACGGTTCGATTCCCAGTCAGGGCACATGCCTGGGTTGTGGGTTCCTGTAGGAGGCAGCCAATTGATGTTTCTCTCTCATCGAAGTTTCTATCTCTCTATCCCTTCCTTTCCTCTCTCTCTAAAATAAATTAAAACATATTTAAAAAAAGATAAAATAGGCTTGAGAAAAATTAAATATGTATGAGGCCATATAATTACGGTACAGAAAATAAGGTTAGAGAACTTAATATTTGTTGATGAATTTAACAGAAATTATTATCACTTTTGTTAGGATACTTGTTTAAATGCATTCTTATTTTTTTTTAAAACAGCTTATTGAGGTATAATTGATATTCAGAAAAACTGTACATGTTTAATGTATACACTTTGATGAGTTTGGGCCTATGCATACACCTGTGATACTGTCACCACAATTAAGATAATAAATATACCCATCACCTCCAAAAGTTTCCTTTTACCCTTGTTTGTGTGTATGTGTGTGTGGTATGGTAACAACACTTACCATGAGGTATATCATCTCAGTAAGTTGTTATTCAATGGGTGTAAAAGGTGTTCTCCTTGACAGTACCCAGAGCAAAAAGATGAGTTAGAATGCCTGCGACCCAAGATGAGAAAAGGCTCCAACCGCATTGTTATGGGCTGGGAGGAGAGAGGCTGCTCTAATATAGCTGCAGAGTTCTCTGTTGGATGTTCGATTGCTAGTGTCCTCTTCCTTTCTTCACTGGGTGTTGCAGGTGGATGGCAGCAAGGATCCATGCATGCAGTTACACTGTAATAGCATACCAACTAACCTAATGGGTTTTAAACAGTTTTGTTCAAATATGCCTTACAAGAATGTTTTAAATCCATCTTTATTTCATTGATCATTTTTAAATCACCTGATTTTTTGGCTATGAAGATAAATTGCTGGCAAGAATGCATGTTCAGGGCGTTATACACTGTGCATAGGCTTTAAATATATATTGTCAAATCTGAGAAATACAGATTTAACTCTTCTGATGTTCCATGTCCTCGTAGCAATGTCAGTAATCTTTGTCAAATTGATTCAGTAAGTTGAGTTGACTTTGTGTCAGGAAAGGCAGACTACTTTTTAATTCAAGTGTATGCTAAAATGTAAGCCCATGTAATCATCTCATTTTTGAACTCTAATTATTGACTCTATAAATAAAGTAAGGAAATTGCCAAGAGTTGGTCCCCTGAATAAAATAAGGCACAGCCTCTTTCTGTTTCTTATTTTTTTTTAAAGATGTTTCTGCTTTCTCTCAGGGGACATTGCCTCAGGAGCTATGTATCTTGGAAATATTTTCTGTTTGTTTGGTGGTCTGGTGGTTTTTACACTCTGGGGAAATGCATCCTTGTAGTATTTGGGATAATAAGAGGTATGCTTTTATTTTGTAAAGTGGAAAAGGGAAAATTATGAAAGTAGAGTTTGGAAAAGAGAAAGTTGTTTAGACTGTCAATTTAGTCCCCAGCAGATGTTTTAGAAAAGTATCTATGTAGAAGTGGAAGATGTGGGAACCCCTGTCACATCCCGCTTGGTTCAGGGTTCCAGTTCAGGGTTCGGGTTCTGTAGAAGGCCGCACACAAATGAAAAGAGACTAGGAAAGTATTAATTTGGGAGTATTGGGGGCCAGGCGGGAGCCCACCTCTAGTGGGAGGACTGCCACCCTGCTCTGGCTTTGCTCTCCCTTTTATTAAGGTTATGGGATACACTCATTGCCCCTAGGCAGGTAATTCCAGTAACAGGCAGATTGTCTTATTCAGTAAGGATTTACATGATTATTTGGTGGGGAAGTTGCTTCAGCTACCATTGTCTCAATGAGATAGGGAGTGGTTGGCTCTGACCTTTCAGAGCTTCAAGGTTGACCAGCCTTCCGGGTTCCTTTGCGGATATTGTACCATCCTTGCATCCCTGTGATAAATCCTACTTAGTCATGGTGTATGATCTTTCTGATGTACTGCTGGATCCGATTTGCTAGAATTTTGTTGAGGATTTTGGCATCTATGTTCATGAGGGATATTGGCCTGTAATTCTCTTTCATTGTGTTGTCTTTATCTGGTTTTGGTATTAGGGTGATGCTGGCTTCATCGAGTGAGCTTGGAAGTGTTCCTTCCTCTTGAATTTTTTGGAATAGTCTGAGGAGTATGGGTTTTATTTCTTCCTTGAATGTTTGGTAAAACTCCCCTGTAAAGCCATCTGGTCCCGAGCTTTTGTTGGCTGGAAGCTTTTTGATGACCGCTTCAATTTCTTCCATCGTTATTGGCCTATTGAGATGTTTAGATTCTTCCTGATTGAGTTTTGGAAGGTTTTATTTTTCTAGGAATATGCCCATTTCCTCCAGGTTGTCCAGTTTGTTGAATAGAGTTGTTCATAGTATTTTTTAACAATCCTTTGTATTCCTATGGGGTCTGTTGTTAGTTCACCTCTTTCATTTCTGATTTTGTTTATTTGGGTTCTCTCTCTTTGCTTGTTGGTGAGCCTGGCTAGAGGTTCATCAATCTTGTTTATCCTTTCAAAGAAACAGCTCTTGGTTTTGTTGATCTTTTGTATTGTTTCTTTGGTCTCAATGTCGTTTATCTCCGCTCTGATCTTTATTATTTCCTTCCTTCTGCTTACACTGGGCTTTTCTTGTTGCTCTCATTCTCTTTGAGTTGTAGGGTGAGGTAATTTATTACCATTGTTTCTTGTTTTTTGCAGTAGGCTTGTAGAGCTATGAACTTCCCTCTCAAGACTGCTTTCTCTGTGTCCCATAGATTTTGGGTTGTTGTGTTTTCATTGTCATTTGTTGCCATGATGTTTTTTATTTCTTCCTTGATCTCTCTGGTAACCCAGTCATTGTTTAATAGCATGCTATTTAGTCTCCAAGTGTTTGATTTTTTTGGATTGTTTTTATTGTAGTTGATTTCCAGTTTTATGCCATTGTGATCTGAGAAGATGCTTGATATGATTTCTATCTTCTTGAATTTGAAGAGACTTTGCCTGTGTCCTAATATGTGGTCTGTCCTTGAAAATGTTCCATGTGCACTGGAGAAGAATTTATATTATGTGGAATGTTCTAAAGATGTCAGTTAAGTCTATCTGCACAGTATGTTTATGGAATTAATAAGTAAATAGATATATTTAAAAATCTCCAAACTGGATTTCTGGTTTAAATAGTCTTATAAAAGGAAATTTAGTGATTTTTTTTTGGTGTCAGTTAAAATGCATTTCTTATCTTAAGCTAGGAGATGAGTGTTTTAGTAACAGATATTTCAAAACAGTGTTAGTGGAATGCTTAGCAGGGAAAACTTGGTTATTTTTTTTTTTTTAAAGGTTGACATGAATTAGGAAATAAAAAAACTCTCAGAACAAATGCAGTATAAATCATGGCAGAGTTAACCTTTTAAAATTTGTAAGCCTGTAGCTTTTGATTCACTGGGTGAACTTGATACGAAACCCTGATATTTATTTGAGGTGTCTAGTATCCAATAGAGCCTGGATAGTCTTTCTCATACAAGTGGAAGAGATTTTATCCGATGGTTATTGCCTCTATTTACTAAGGGCAATAGGGAATGTGGAGATGTTACCAGGAAAAATAGAGGTTTATTTTTTATTATATTTTTCACCTTTTTTTGTTAATTAAAATTTTTAAATGTTGACACTATTACAGCTGTCCCACATTTTCTTCCCCTTGGTCCATCTCCACCGACCCCCACCACACCCTCCCTTGGTCTTCACCACACTATTGTCCCTGTCCTTGGGGTCTGCATATATTCTTTAGCTAATCACTTCACATCCTTATCCAGTCACCCTGCCCCTCTGGCACCTGCCAGTCTGTTCCATGTATACATGTTCCTGGTTCCATTTTGTTCGTCAGTTTATTTTGTTCATTAGATCTCACATATTAGTGAGATAATATTGTATTTGTCTTTCTCTGACTGGCTTTTTTTTTTTTTTTTGATTAGCATAATATTCCCTAGGTCCATGCATGCTATTGCAAAGAGTAAGAGTTCCATGCTGAAGGTCACAAATCATCAGAGAGATGCAAATTCAAACCACAATGAGATATCACCTCACACCTGTCAGAATGGCTATCATCAATAATCAACAAACAAGTGCTGGCAAGGATGTGGAGAAAAGGGAACCCTAGTGCACTATTGGTGGGAATACAGATTGGTACAGCCACTGTGGAAAACAGTATGGAGTTTCCTCAAAAAATTAAAAATGGAACTGCCTTTTGACCCAGTGGTCCCACTTCTGGCAATATATCCTAAGAATCCCAAACACAAATCAAAGGATATATGCACCCCTATGTTCACAGCAGCATTATTTATAACTAGAGGCCCAGTGCACGAATTTGTGCACAGATGGCGTCCAGCCAGCCCTGCCTCCAATTGGGGTGGGGGTGGGGGGCGATCAGGGGTGGGGCTGGGCAGGGGAGGGGCCATGGGTGGTTGGCTGGCTGGCTCCACCCTCTCGCCAAACTCCCGGTTGAGGGGACAATTTGCATATTAACCTTTTATTATATAAGATAGCCAAGATCTGGAAATAGCCCAAGTTCCCATCAGTAGATGAGTGTGTGCTTTTTAAAAAAATAATTTGAGTATTAAGGAAAATAATTGGGGTCCAAAGAAGATTATAGCAGTTTGTCTTTAAAATTCTATATGATTCACATCTCAGCTTATGTTTCTAAAACTTCCATATCTACTGTGCCAGCTGACTCTTTTCTCTTCAGACTTGGAGCATCTTATCAGTGTTTGCATCAAGGCTTGGCATCCATTGATAGCATTCTGTCTAACACCTGCCATAATATAAGGGAATTCAGAGGTGGATGCTAAAACTGGAACTAAATAGAGCAAGTAGGAGATAGAGGAGGGATGCTTCTAAAAGAATATAGCTCTGTGCGGAGTTTGTGTTTGAGATACAGTATTGCATAGTGGTGGAGGTCTTGGTTTTAAAAAGATTTATGTTCAAATTCTAGTGCCAGTGCACTATGTTGTATTGGTTGCTTAACCTCCCACCTGTCAACTGAGAATAAAATTATTTACCTTGAGGGTTGTTGAGAGATATAAATGAAATAATGTGGCTGCATCCAGTAAAACTACTCTGATTGATATTCAGAATGGCTACTCAGGAAAATTCTTCTGTTGGAATACATTTTGTTCTTGGCTAATTCATTTTTAAATCCATTAGTGGGCTCATCAAATTTAGGAAATCTCCATGGTTATCTGCATAACTTCTCCTCCAAACAAACAAAAAAACTGCCACAAAACAGAAAATCATTGACCTGAAACCAGACCAAGCATTGTGAACTATACAATTTGGATATCAAAGATGAGAACAGGGGACCATGTTACCATATTAATGGGTGTTTCATATTAAGCCATGATAAGGGATGATAAGGGACCTAATGTGGTCTCAGGTTATTAGCAGCCCCTGGCTCCCAGTAGAAGCAAACACATTTCTTCTAAGCTCTTGGAATTCCCTTATATCACTTTCAAACAAATACAAGCTCATAAGCAAACACTGAAATTCATACAGACCATCAATATTGAGAGTCCTCAGAGACAAAAAGCAAACAAAAAGTTACAGATGCAAATGCCTAAGAATGTATTGGAATTATCAGATGTAGAATATAACTAAGAATAAAAATCTTTGTAAAAATAAGAATAAGTTGCCCTAACTGGTTTGGCTCAGTGGATAGAGCGTTGGCTTGCGGACTGAAGGGTCCCAGGTTCGATTCTGGTCAAGGGCATGTACCTTGGTTGCGGACGCATCCCCAATAAGGGGTGTGCAGGAGGCAGCGGATCGATGTTCCTCTCTCATTGATGTTTCTAACTCTCTACCCCTCTCCCTTCCTCTCTGTAAAAAATCAATAAAATACATTGTTTAAAAAAGAATAAGTCAATAAGAGGACATCAAAATTACTAGTAACTAGATAATTTTGAAAAAGAACTTTTGGTAATGAAAATTGTAGTTCTTTAAGTCAGTACACAATGATTATACATAACTGAAGAGAGAATTGGTAAACTGAAAGATAAGCAAATAATTTTCCAGATACAAAGATAGAGAAAATATGAAGATAAGATAAAAACACATAGATAGAATGAGAAGGACTGCATTAAAGTATAATTGGGGAATTATAAAATAGAGGTAAAAGTTGAGACTTATTCAGAATTACAGAATAATGTAATCGATAATTACAACACAAAATATAAAACATAAATACATTTTAAAAATGGCAGACCTAGACCATTTTAGTAAAACTAAAGAAAGTAAAATGCTGTTAAAAACAGCCAGGGAGAAAAAACAGATCATTTGCAAAAGATTGATAATTAGACTAAAAGCAGACACCTTCCAACAGTAATATTGATAGTGAAAAAATATTTTCAAAGTGCTAATATAAAAGAAACTAGCCACATAGAAACATATACTCAGCAAATTCCTTTAAAAAAATAAAAAAAACATTTTCTAAAAAAAGACATAGAGATCATTTACCATCAATAGACAGACATTCACTGAAAGAAATTCTAAAGAATGTATATCAGAAAAAAAGAAATTACTGCAGAAGGAAAATCTGAGATGCAAAGAAATCACTAAGCAAATAAATCTAAACAAACCTCACCTATATAAAAGAATAATTATATATATGTATATCTTTGCACAAGATTTGTAATGTCAAAATAAAATGCACAACTAAAATACTGGAAAATAACATCACATATGTGGAGATTGGAGTTGAAGTGTTTTGAAGCTCTTGTTTCAGTTATTTATTGCTCAATAACAAACCACCCTTTCGGGCTTAAGCAACAATAATAATTTTAGTGTCTTTCACAATTTCTGTGGGCCAGGAATTCAGGAAGGACTAGGTTGAGCAAATCTGGCTCATGGTCTCTCATCCAGTGGTTCACGTTGAAATGGTGCAGGGCTGGAGCAGCTGGGGCTGACCAGAAACCTCGCTTTCTTCATGTGGTCTCAGGGCTCTCCATCTGGTCTCTCCTTGTGGGCTAGTTTGGGCAACCTCACAGCATGACAGCCTCAGGACAGTTGGACTGTTAACATAGTAGCTAGCTTCCCCCAAACCTTGTATACAAAGAGAACAAAGCAGAAGTATATGCCATTTTTATAACCTCATATCAGAAGTGATTGAACATCAGTTCCATCATACTCTATAGGATGAAGCAATCACAAAGGCCCACCCAGGCCCTGGCTGGTTTTGCTCAGTGGACAGAGCATCTGCTTGTGGACTGAAGTGTTCTGGTTCGGTTCCGGTCAGGGGTGCGTGTCCAAGTAGCAGGCTCGGTCCCCGGTGGGGGACATGTGGGAGGCTGCTGTGATTCTCTCTCATAATTGATGTCTCTGTCTCTCTCTCCTCCCTTCCTCTATGAAATCAATTAAAAAAAGAAAGAAAGAAAAAGACCTACCCAGGCTCCAGGAGGAAGAGTCCTAGCATACATCCATCTCCTATGAGGAAGATTAGAAAGTCACATTGCTAGTGGAGTGTGGTTAGATGTTGTTGTGGTCATCTTTGGAAAAATATCATCTGCCACAGTCTACCCTTAGGCCAAAGAATTCATATCCCTCACACATTCAATAGTCTCAGCCCCTCCTTGAAGACCCCCAAGACTTGTCCCCTGAGAGTATCAACTTAAAGTCCCAGGATCTCCAAATAACTGAGAAAAGAACAGCAACAGAAACAACAACAACAACAACAAAAACAAACATAAAAGAATAACCTGAAAACAAAAACATAAGAGGGGAATTCAAAAAACTAAAGTAGATTTGAAAAGGTGATAAATAAAAATTACTTAAAAATCAGCTTTTTATTATTTTTCTACAAATCCATCCTAAAAACAAAGAAAGAACTCACAGTGTATGCAAATATAAATATCATGTATAGATAATTTGAAAATAATAGTACTCTTTAAGCATATAAAAATATATCAGTTTTATAGTTTATGTTATACATGTATTAATGGAGTAATACACAAGGGTATTTTGGGATAATGGGGATAATGTTCCTGAATAACTTTAATCATTATTAAATTACTCATAATATAAAGTGGAAGTAAATATATAAGTGCATATGCTTCAACTATATAATTATATGCATAGGAAATCTCTAAGGAAAAATATCAGTAGTTTCCAAATTTGCTGCAAAATTGTATAATAGAACAAAGTCATTTAAAGAGCTTGCTATTTTACATTTTCTGCTAATAAAAATTTATTTTGACAATACAGCAGCCCTGTGAGCTAGAGAGATAGACAATATGAATGAAGCCCCAAGTGTGTGTGTGTGTGTGTGTTCCTGCCCCTCCAGATCTAAGTGAGATTTATATTGACATGCAATGTACTGAGACCACCAATCATTGTCCTCACTTTCTCTGACCTGTCCTCCTCCACCTTCTTTTTATTGTTTACTTCAGTGGTATAATTATTCCTGATCATCAGAATGTCAGTGAATTTTAATTTCATTGGAAGGAAAAATGTGTGAAGCGATTTCTGGAAATCAGTAGGGCAGCATTGGCTGTGTGATCTAAGATAAGTTACTTAACTACATTCTGCATGTAACATGGCAGGAAAAAATTTGTTAGCAGTTGGCACCAGAATTCTGTTTAGGGAGTGTGCTGTTTGTGTCTGGAACTAATTCTTGCTAAGTTCTGGGTCAGGGAGAGACTAAAGGGTGTGGTATTGTTGCAAAATTGGATCTGAAATAGCAGAGGGTAGAACTGTTTGGATGAGCCAAATAGAAGAGATAAGAAAGCAAGAAGGGCTGGAAAAGGGAGAAGCAATGAAGAATTAGGAAAGAAATCTTTGGGTGCCTTAGGCAAGTTTGTTAGAAAATAACTCAGATCTCTGTAATCAATTGTAAATTATTTTTTCAGAAATTATGTGTTCTGAGATTATTTCCCCTTGGTATACCTCTCACCATTTTCTCTCTTCAAATTTCTAATATATCTGTGCATTTTTGTATATGGTATCTATGTGTAGGCACGTGTGTATAAATGGTGAAGTGATTGTTTCAGCTGAGATCAACATGGTTTGTGCTGTGAATAATGGCACCTCCCGGGTAGAGAGGGCCTTGAAAATGTAACCTTCCTGGGAATGTTCAGAGCAATCTTCCTGGCAAGTGCTTCATTTGTACTGACTGCATGAACTTTTTGGAATGTAGGCACTCTCTTGATTCACAAAGAGATTTTGTTACAGCTGAGGCACTTGTGCCCCAGCTTAACTGTGGGAAGCAACGTTAAAAGTGAAGCCCGAAACTCGCTAATTATCTTACTAAACTCCTTATGTGCTCAGCGTTTCTTCAGGCAAGATGGTAGGTGCCCATCTGTGAACACTTCCATTTCACACAGCTCATTGTGGTTCAGTGATTTCAGATTGTTCAGCTATTAATGAGCTTTCCTAATACCCTCATAAGAAATAATAGGATAGGAATAATTATTAGTATGTATATGAGTGTTTCTGTAGTCTGAAAATTACATCATTGTTAAGTTTATATGTGTAAGCTATTTTACTGGAGAATATAAGCCAAGTTGAGTAAATAGAATATAGTTTTAGAAATTATTAATTATAATTGTTTTGGTTGTGTATTGGTTAATCAATTATATGTTCTTATTGAAAAATGTTTGCTTTCCAACTTGAAATATAAGAATGTTCTTAGAGAACATATATTATAGAGAAATGTAGATACGTGGTCTCTGTAAGTTCTGTTACTAAATTGCTTTAATTTGTTTAATAGAAAGATTTTTTGGAAGACCGGGAGGGATGGGTGGGAAAATATTACCCAAAGAACTTATATGCATATATGCATAACCCATGGACACACACAATAATGTGGTGAAGGCTTGGGGAGGAGCTGGGGGTGATGGAGAGGGTCAATGGGGAAAAATGAGGACATCTGGCAATAATTTCAACAATACAGATACATTTTTAAAAATCAGAATTTTAGTATTTGGTTGGCCTCTAAATTAATATTCATTTTAGCTTAAGTTTTTACTATTATCTTTTATATCTGTAACAACCAACACAACAAAAATCAGAGTCTTGATATAAATGATTGACAAGGGTAGAATATAACTTGATGAGAAGATAGCATATTTGATAAATACAATTGCAAGTACTAATGAAGGGAAAGGCAAAAGGAAGGGATGCCCACAAGATAAAATTACATATTTTATTGATTATGAGATATACAGTTTTCATATTTTAGCATCTTTAAGACTGAGCTGCCTCTTACAGCTTCTGTTGACCAAATAGAAGTTGAGGCATGGTTGGTGCTGCCTGAGCAAAGATGACCTTGTTCATAGCTGCTCCTACATTGTCATCTCAATTGAGGTTTGTGCATCATTGGTTCTGTACATATTGAGTTTGACTGGCATTTAAAATATCTCCAAAAAGATGCCAAAACTATCTATAACAATAAAAGTGTAATATGCTAATTAGACAGGCCATCCTTCCAGACGTGCTTCTGTCCTTCCAAATGAACCTGGGCCTTCGAGGGAAGCCCAGGTCCCGGGTGCCTGCTGGCGGCCTCAGGGAAGCCTGAGTCCCGGGTGCCAGAAGAAAGCCGGTGCCAGCAGCCGGGGGTAAGGAAGGCCTACTCTTGCAATAATTTCGTGCATTGGGCCTCTAGTTGTGTATAAAGAAAGACATTGAAACAGAGCAATGGAATACCAATTTGATTTATAAGCAGATTATTATTTCAGAGAAATGATGAAAGCATTCTCTATTTTCTTATAAAGCAACAAAATAGGAATAAAATACCCACAAGTAGATGAAGCTGTATCAGAGATATATACTAAAATGTGTGCAGAATAATTGTCTATATCACATGCCAAACAATGTAAGTGAAAGCTGGAAAAACCTCTGTTTCTTAGAATGGGTGAAAGAAATATCAAAACAAGACATTAGTGCAAGACTATCCATGGCACTATTGTAAAAACATTGACTCATAGTTCTATTGACTGTGTTCTTTTTGTGTTTGTGTTACTGGCAAATAATATGATATCATCTTAGATTTGATAGAATATGATTTATTTTAAATAAACAATACCTGCCAATTACTTGGAAAGAAAAATGATTAGTTAGAAAAGAACAGCCTGACTGGTATGGCTCAGTGAGTGAACATCAACTTATGAACAAGGCGGTCACAGTTGAATTCCTGGTTAGGGCATGTGCCTGGGTTGCTGGCTCAATCCCCAGTTGAGGTGTACAGGAGGGCAGCTGATCAGCGATCCTCTCTCATTATTGATGTTTCTATCTCTCTTTCCCTCTCCCTTTTTCTCTGAAATCAATAAAAGTATATTTTTAAAAAGACAAAAGAATGAATGTTTGGAGGAATACAGAAAGAAAACAGTAAGCATTGTATAACCTTTAGGTACATAGAACTGACACATGGAGAGGCAAATAATGCAGGTGGTAGCATTATCCTGAGTTTTCTGTGAAAACATTAGTGATAGACAAGTTAGTTTGCAGATACTAACTGGCAAAACTGGCCTGAACCTAGGTTTTTGGACTCTTTTCTAGGAAAGTAGTTGAAGAGAAACCAGCTAGGGGTTATGGTTGGAATCATGGCTTAGCCAGGTCTCACTGAGAGAGAAGAGAAAATTCAAGAGGCCAAGACTGAGCTTACCACTTAGAAAGGAAAGGGAAGATTTATTGATTTAAGGATAGATGGGGAAACTCTTGAAGAGGCAAACAAGAGTGATTTTATATTACTGCATAATCATTAATTCCATCATTATACTGTATTATATATTAATGAATTTAAATAAGTACTATGTTCTGATAACTCCTAAATTTGTCCTCCATCTAGTACTTATTTCCAGACTCATATATTCAACCCTCAGCTTGGCTAACCTATTTGGGTATCCAATGTGAGTATCAAACTAAAATTAATCAGAAGTCTTAATCTCCCTCCCCACCCCCCCGCCCTCTTTCCCATCTCAATAAATGGCAACTCCATTTTCTAGTTGCTCAATTCAAAAATCTTCAAGGTCTCCTTGACTTATCCCTTTCTCTCACACTTCACATTTAATTAACTCCATTGCCAAATTACAATGAACCTACTTTCCAAGATTGTAACTATTTCTCATCTTCACCACCACCACTACCTAGGTCCAAGCCACCATCATCTCTCTCCTTGAGTTATTGCAATTGTCTCCCAACAAAAGTTTATGCTTCCACCTTGACCATGTACTCCAGAAATCTTGACTGTTTTAGAGGTGAGGACTGGGAGTCATTTTAGGTGAGGAATTGGACAGGAATCTTTAGTGTTATTTCGATCACACCAATTGATATGGCCAGTTAGCCTGGGACTGGTTATTCTGCTGCCAAAAGATTAACAGTGGCTTTTGGAGAACTAATGGGAAACAGCCCCCAGTTTCTGTATTACAAAGCCCCATAAAGGATAGATTCAGAAGTCTACTGCCGTTCTCTAAGACCAGAAGCTCTTAAAAGGGTATTTCTATTTTGGGTTACACCTCATTCTAACAAAGCTGTGAAACAGAAAGGTTGCATTTTTTAGGATATTTGCTAGATAGTAACCTGTGGCTGATAACACCAAACAGCACAGAAGACAGAGTTTTCATAACACTAATTCTCACTGGATAAAAAGGTTTTCTGATTAGAAGCATTTGTTATTTTGCAAGAGCTTTTGGTTATTATTTGTTTAAACACCGTTTTTCTTATTTTTTATTTTTATTTATCTTTAATATTTTTTATTGATTTCAGAGAGGAAGAGAGAGCAAGAGAGAGATAGAAACATCAATGATGAGAGAATCATTGATCGGTTGCCTCCCACACGCCCCACACTGGGGATTGAGACCACAACCCAGGCATGTGCTCTGACCTGGAATCGAACCATGACCCCCTGTTTGTAGGTTGACGCTCAAACCTTGAGCCACACTGGCTGGGCTCTTCTTATTACTAAGTTTTTGCAAATAGAGATGTCATAGAAGACCGAAATTGGTGATTATTAGTACGTATATTATTTGACCTCTGCTGCACTTAATACTGTTATTTCATGCTTCCCTGATATTCTTTTCTTCTGGAGTCACAACACACCTCTTGGTCTTGTTTCTTCTTAGCTTCCTTTGCTGATTTTTTTTTTTAATCTACCCCCTTACTATTGCTGTTCTCCAGTGTTGCTTCTCAGCTCTCTTCTTTTGTCACTATATCTGCCTTCCCTTGGGGAAACATCTTTTAGCTTTCTCACTCAGCCATTAGCATCATCCCTGGCCTTGCTTCTCTGTGCTGCAGACAGTTATCTGTCTTCTGGCTGTCTCCATTTAGACTCCCCACAGGCACAAATTTCAGTGTGTCTCCAAAGTGAATTAATGATCTTTCTCATCAAACCTTCCCTGTCTCAGGAGTCCCTATCACAGTTATGAGCACCATCTATCAAATCACTGAGGTGGCTGACTTTTGAGTCATCTTTGTAACTCATTACTTTATCATCTAGATCTACTTAACTGCAAAGCCCTATCAAAATTACTTTCATGTTATTTATTAACTTTGCATTATCTCATTATTTCCACTACTGTTGCCTTTATGGTAGTAATAAAAATCCTTTGCCAGGGCTCAAATGGTGTCCAAAAATCTTCCTTCAATTGGATTTTTTCCCCTGTAGTATGGATTTGTCTTCTAAAATCCAAATTAAAATTTGTCACTGGCTCTCCATTACTTTCTAAATGAAGTCTCAGCTTATCATCCTTACCCACACTCTCTCATTTCCCTCAAATACCAACATCACTCTTCACTCCTCAAGACCATGCTCACCAACACCTCTGCATACATGCAGTGCCCTTGGCCTAGAGTGTCCTTCTCCTCAGTATCTCTTACATGACTTAGCAGTGACTCTGTCTTTTTCATCTTTTTATTCCCAGCACCTACCAGAGTGTTTGACACAGAGTGAGTCTTCAGCAAGTAGCTGGGTTAATATGTGTCATTCTGATGAATTTTTTTACTCTAACTTTTAAATTAAATTATCATACATTAATACGTGGACCAAAATATTTATAAGAGAAATGAAAAATAAGAAAAGGAAGTCAAATGCTAAAATCTTTAAGGAATTTTCACTAACTGCAGTGAGGAGAGAATTGAGAGTCATAATTTTGAACTAAGCCTGCTGAACAAGAATAGCATAGAAACCTCAGAAGAAGATGGGGAAAGGCTGTGACTCAACCCCATTCTACCCATGGGCAAAGAAACACAGAAGATCCCCAGGTCATGTGAACTCTTCTTAGCTTGATAAAGTCATTGCCCTTCCTTCATCAGTTTCTCTTTTTCTTCATTCACTTGGAAACCACCCTTCACAATACGTAACATGCATGGGTAGAGAGTGACAGGTAGAGGCAGTAACACTTAGCAGGCTAAATTGTCTGAAAGCTGGAAAATGTTCAAAAAGGGAAGATGAAGATGAGAGGAAGAGCCCTAAGAATAGTGTCGGTAGAGGTAAAATTTTTATTTCTATCTCTGACTGGAGAAGAACTGAAGCCTACATATGACGCCCTAGCAGTCAGACAACAGGCTAGTTGGAGTGGAAGATCCTCCCTTAGTCCAACAGAAATATGAGGTAAATGTTTGCCAGACACTGGAAACCAGGCTCTGGGCTCAGCCCTTTAGTATTCTGTATAGGTCTAGATACAAAAAAGAAAATGTGCAACACCTAAATGATCAGCAATGGTGGGTAAGAGGCTACCATTCACCCATGTAGCCACATATTGTTTTGGATCAGTGTGTGTGTTTGTGGGTGTGTGTGTGTTTACTATTTAAGAAAAATTAAAATATATGCACTTGGGTCTAGCTGGTGTGGTTTAGTGGTTGAACATTGACCTGTGAACCAGTAGGTATGGTTTGATTCACAGTCAGGGAACATGCCCGGGTTACAGGCTCAATCCCCAGTAAGGGGCATGCAGGAGGCAGCCAATCAAAGATTCTTTCTCATCATTGATGTTTCTATCTCTCTCCCCTTCTCCCTTCCTTTCTGAAAGCAATAACACACACACACACACACACACACACACACACACACACACACGGTATAGATCCTACAAAACATTTTGCAGTACAAGGAAAAGTAACTTACAGACTTAGAGGAAAAACACAAATAAAAATTCTTTTCCAGAGGGAATAGAAGAAAATCTTTTGAAGTCTTAGTTTATGTATTTAATACAAATTGACCCACAGGGTGCCAGAAATGTTTAGAACAACAGAGAATGAGTTGAATGTGGAGAGGCAGAGAAGATGACTGAGAGCAGGCAGAACTACAAAGAAAGTAATACTTAAAGAGAACAATAAATTTCACATCAGATGCAGCAAAGGGCAGAGTTAGAGTGCAGAAAATAAAGTTGGTAATATTTCAACTTTATAAATGTAGAGCAATAAAAAAAGAGGTACATGACAAGAAATAAGATGGAGGAAAAATAAGGGAGAGTCAATATATATGTTACAACTTTTCTGAAAAAAATAAAAAAGAATAAAAAATAGGTAATCATCAGGCCCAATCAGGAAAAAAAAAAGGCTTAGAAAATACCTTTCTCAAATACCCTTCTCGAATGACTTATGATATGTTCTATGAATATATGAATTATAGCTGTGAGCCAAATACTCAAGATGAAGTAATTTGCAGTCTAAAGTCCTAATAGTAAAATTCAAAAGCAATTAAAAACGTAGGGCTCACAGTATGGTGATGATAGGAGGGAAAAGAGGATGAGTGGAGGTAAAAAAGGATAAGGGGGTAAATGGTAACAGAAGAAGACTTGACTTAGGGTGGTGAACATACAGTATAATATACAGATGATGTTTTACAGAACTGTACACCTGAAACCTATATAATTTTATTAACCAGTGTCACCTGAATAAATTCAATTAAAATATAATTATAAATATGTAAAAAAGTAGGGAGTTAACAGTAGTAAATATTTTAAACCCAGTTTGGGGGTGGAGAGTAAAGACGTTACTTGTAGTTTGCCCACGTCTATGGTTTAAGTACATTGTCATTGTGGCCAACTTCAAGCTACCAACGTGAAGTCCGTGTGGAGTTGGAGAGAAATGTGCACAACTGAGTCTCACATGCCTTTAAGGAGTACCTTCGGGTAGAACCATCAGTTCACAATTTGAGAAAAACAATTTAAAAATTTCATCTCGTACTGTGTACAAAAAATCAACTGTGTACTCATTGTATTAGTTCCTTAGGGTCACCATAAGAAATTACCACAAACAGGGAGGTTTAAACTAGCAGAAACGTACTCCCGGACAAGTCTGGAGGCTAGCAATCTGAAATCAAGGTATAGTCAAGGGCATGCTTTCTCTGAAGTTCTAGGGGCGGATCCTTATCTCTTCTTAGCTTCTGGGGGTGGCCAGCAATCCTTGGCATTCCTTGGCTTACAGCCTCATCACTCCGATCTCTCTCTGCCTCCATTGTCACATGGTGTTTCCTCTGATTGTGGCTGTCTCTGTTTTGTTTTCTTACAAGGATACCAGCCATTGGATGAGAGCCCATCCTAATCTGCTATGACCTAATTTTAATGACTTATATCAAAAAGGCCCTAATGCCAAATAAGGTTATATTTTGAAGTTCCGGGTAGATGTGGATTTATAGAGGACACCATTCAGACCAGTACAGGAATTAACGTATAATACGTAAAACACAAAAACAAATAATAGCATCAATGTGAATTCTTATTTGTTCTGAGGATAGAACACTTTCTACTGGGAGAATTCACAAAAGGTGATGTATACATTTCACATTAAAATACATTTTAAATTTGTTCTTGTCAGTAACATCATCTAAATTTAAAAACTCCAACAATAATTTAGAAAAAAGAACATTAGATATAAACAGAAAAAGGGTAACTCATATACAAAGGTAGTATATATAAATAGATAAGAAAAATATTTCAGTTTTAGGAAATTGGACATAGAAGTAACAAAATCATGAAGGAATAAATACAGATGGCTTATGAAATTCATAAGTATTCAACTATATTAATAATTAAGTACAGTTACATTAAAACAGCAGCAATCTATTTTTAACTAACAAGGCAGCAAAAATAAAGAGAAAAGATAACAATGATGGTGAACATTGTCATGGGAGAATAATGGGAGAATAAATAAGTACAACCTTTCTTCTAGAAAAACAAAAGAATTGACATGTATCAAGAACCTTAAAAATGCTCCTACTTTTTGAATTTGTAATAACACTTCTAAAAGTCAATCTTAAAGGGATAATCTTGAGATCTATGAAGCATAAAAAATTAGAAATGAAAAATTGGTGTCAAAGAATTAAGTATTATCTTGAACAATTAGAAACACTCTACTGTTGAGGATTTATTGCAGAGAATGTAATCCATTCTAGTTCATTTAAGCATAAAGGGATTTATTTAAATGGGTTTTAGAGTTGGTGGGAGGGAGAAGAAACACTGAGGGAACAGACATCAACTCTAGAGCCACACAGCAGAAGCTGCTGCAGTCAGTGGAGTGTGGAATCAGACAGCCTCCTACCATGCTGGGAAGCCGCAGCTCCCGCTGCTCGCTCCAGACTCACACTCTGACTTCGAAAACAGGCCCCTGGTCTCTCCTCATTTAATTCAGTTCAGATTTCAAGACACATAGTTACGTCTCAGGCTGAAACTTACATCACAACTGGAACCCTCGCTGTAAAGAGTTCAGGAAGCGCAGGTAGCTCTCCAGTGTCTGGGTAGAGCACGTCACCAAGGGAGGTGGAAATGGACATTGTGTGAGCCCATCCATGTATTTGCCATACCCCAAACATCCAAAATATAGGCAATGCATTCAATGGCTTTAAATGACTTTGGAAATACTTTTGATTTAGCGTTTACTTAAGGACATGAGATGGAAGCATATGTAATGCATGATCTCAACTGTGTAAAAAAGATATAGGGGACAAAACAATGTAGAGAAATATGCCAGTGCATTAAACACTCACATGAAACTATGGGAGATTTTCTTTCTCATAAGTATACCTTTTCTACAATAATCATAAATTAACTGTAGAATCCTCATTTCCCATGAAAACAAGCAAATTCATGTTTGATAAATAAATGCAAGAATTAGTGACATAAACAGAAAATAAGTACACATTGCTATTTGTTTTGCTGTTTTAGGGTTTAAAGAAATCCAGGAAAATCTTTTTCATTTCTTTTTTTTTTTCACAGTAGCCTTGAGTTTTGGCTGCTTAGATAATAGTATAGGTAGCACAGTTTAGCCATTTAGATAAGCATTTAGGTTTTCTGTGTATGTGTGTGTCTTAGGCAATATATAGATAAATATATGTAAATATCAATCTATAATATTTGTGTGTGTAACATATGCAAATATATAATTTTGTATAAATATAGGTATATATAAATACATAATATTTATGTTAAAGTATTTGACTAGTATATTAAAGTATATGACTATTATATTAGTGTTCTCCAGAGAAACAGAACCAAAAGGAGATATATAGGTAGATAAGAGACTGAATGACAAAGAGATTGATTTGTTATAAGGAATTGATTATGGAGGATAGGAAGTCCCACATCTACTGTCTGCAAGGGGGACCCAGGAAAGCTGGCAGGATAGTTCCAGTATGAGCCTGAAGGACTGAGAACCAAGAAAACCATGGTGTAAGATCCAGAGGCCTGAGAACTGATAGTGTAAATTCTAGCCCAAAAACAGAAGACTGATATCCTAGCTCAAGTAGGCAGGTAAGAGTGAATTCTCACTTTCTCGGATGTTTTGTTCTATTCAAATACTCAAGAGATTAGACAATACACACCCACAGTGGGAGGGCCATCTCTTTTACCCAGTCCACCGTACAATGCTAATTTCATCTGGAAATGCCCTCATAGACACACCCAGAAATACTATTTAACTAAATATTTGGGCACCTGTGACTTAGTCAAGTTGACACTGAAAATTAACCATCATAACTACATAGAATCTTAAGTTAATATTAATATATAAAGAAACTAATTTTAATTATTAATCATAATTATAAATCAATGAGTAAAGTAATTGCTTGTAAAGAAAAATGAAACCCAGAAATGCAGTATGTATATGGTATTTTCAAAGTTAACTAGCGATAGTATATACTTTGTGTTCTCATAGAATGCTGCTTTTAATTAAAATTCCATTGGTAGTTTGGAGTGAATAATTTTTATTGTTTAGCAACGATGACAAATTTCACTCATTTTTCAGTGTCTTTTCTCTTCCTTAGATATTAGAGATTTTCTTTTTGGAAAATTAGCAATTTTATAATTTAAATCATTTCCTGGAATAAAACTAAGTAGAGTGAACATTTTTTTTCCTATTATTCTTCCTTGTGAGGCAGCTTTTATTGCTAAACAGCTGTCTGGACCATGCTTTCCAACTTAGCATATGACCGAGCATGTGACTTTCCTCAGCTATTCTGGGGGATGACTTAACTGCCCCACCTTATTACAAGACATCCCTGCAAGGTGATGCCAAAAGGTGTAGACTAACATGTGAAAAAAAAAAAAAATAACCCAATAGATAGAAATAAACTCTTTTTCTTAATTCATCCTTCATATATTTGGTCTCTTATCCTAAGACATGATGATTATAAGGCATGCTGTTAAGAAGGTTCCAATATATGCACTGTTCTGTTTTTCATTTGTTTTTGTTTTTTTTTTTTTACTTTTCCATTTTGAACAGTGAGCAAAGAATGGTGTTTGTTACTAACTATATTTTATTTTATTTTATTTTATTTATTTTTTCTTAATTAAATCTTTATTGTTCAGATTATTACAGGTGTTCCACTTTTTTTTCCCCCCATAGCTCCCCTCCACCTGATTCCCCACCTCACCCCATGCCCTTACCCCCCGCCACTGTCTTCATCCATAGGAGTAAGATTTTTGTCCAATCTCTTCCCGCACCCCTCACACCTGCTTCCCCTGAGAATCGTCAGTTCACTCCCTTTCTATGTCCCTGATTCTATTATATTCACCAGTCCATTCTGTTCTTCAGATTTTTTATTCACTTGATTTTTAGATTCACTTGTTGGTAGGTATGTATTTGATGTCATTTTGTTGTTCATAATTTTTATCTTTACCTTTTTCTTCTTCTTCCTCTCCTTAAAGAATACCCTTCAGCATTTCATGTAATCCTGGTTTGGTGGTGATGAACTCCTTTAGCTTTTTCTTGTCTGTGAAGCTCTTTATCTGACCTTCAACTCTGAATGATAGCTTTGCTGGGTAGAGTAATCTTGGCTGTAGGTTCTTGCTGTTCATCACTTTGAATATTTCTTGCCACTCCCTTCTGGCCTGCATAGTTTCTGTTGAGAAATCAGCTGACAGTCGTATGGGTACTCCCTTGTAGGTAATTAACTGTTTTTCTCTTGCTGCTTTTAATATTCTCTCTTTGTCTTTTGCCCTTGGCATTTTAATTATGATGTGTCTTGGTGTGGTCCTCTTTGGATTCCTCTTGTATGGGGTTCTGTGCGCTTCCTGGACTTGTACATCTATTTCTTTCACCAGGCAGGGAAAGTTTTCTGTCATTATTTCTTCTAATAGGTTTTCAATATTTTGCTCTCTCCCTTCTTCTGGCACCCCAAAAATTCGGATGTTGGTTCGCTTAAAGTTGTCCCAGAGGCTCCTTACACTATCTTCATATTTTTGGATTCTTTTTTCTTTTTGTTTTTCTGGTTGGATGTTTTTTGTTTCCACATATTTCAGATCTTTGGTTTGATTCTTGGGGTACGTTGATCTACAGTTGAGTTTCTGTATATTCTTTATTTCAGACAGTGTATGCTTCATTTCTGACTGATCCTTTTCCATTTTTTTGGCATTCTCATTAAGCTCCTTGAAGGTCTCATCAAGTTTCTCAGCGGTTTTAAGAAGATTCTTGAGTAACCTTATAAATGTGGTTCTGAACTCTATGTCATCCAGTAGTTTGCTTTCCTCCATTTCTTTCATTCGTGACATGTTTCTTTGTCTCCTCATTTTGGCTGCTTCCCTGTGTTGATGGAGTAGCTTTGTGTGGTAGGTGACCTATAGGGGGCAGTAGCTCAGCCTCCCCAATCACCTGATGTGGACACTCTTGGTACACCCCTTTGTGGGCTGAGTGCAAAGACTTGGTGCAGTTAAAGCCTTAATTGCTGTTGGTGTACTGGGAGGAATTGACCTCCAGGCCAATTATCTGTGAGCACTCACTGTGTCTATAATGGAAGAACTGCTGCGCTGAAGACACACTTATGGGGCAGGACTTGTTTCAGTGGGGCTTTGGTGCTCACTGAGTCTGCCTTTGAATGTGTCACTTATGGATGTGAGGAGTTGAAATCTGGTATCTCACTCTGACCACTAGGTACACTGGCTTCTGGATCTCCAATGGGGTGCAGGTCAGCTACTGTCTGAGGCCATCCAGCAGGAGCTACAGTGAGAGCTACAGTTTTCTCCTCTTTGCTTGTGGTTTGGAGGTTTTGGAGCTGTCTGACCCAGGCTGCAAGTTTGCTAGGTTAAGCTGCGATAGGGCGGGGCTTTCTTCTGCTAACGCTGCTGCTTGGAGCTTGGGTGGGTTTGTAGGTTGTGCAGGGCGGGGTCTCAGGGTGTCACTAGGCTAGGGCGTGGCAAACAGCAATGGCTGTTAGTTAGCCGGCTCTGTGTCCCCAAGGGCGTCCCGGAGTCCCGTGCCCCAGTGCCGTAAACAGTTATTCCTGCGCGCTTCTCTGCAAGTAAGCCACCCTCACTGGCAGACAGTCCAGCTTTTCCCTGTAGGAGTTTGGGTCCCCCGCGTCTTCCCAGAAACTGGATTTCAGAGTAGTCGGGGGCTTGTCTCCCTTTGGGTTGAAAAAAGCAACTCCCGCCGCCAGCCCAGATCACGCGCCTCCGTACCTCAGCTTTTCAGCGCTCGTGTAAGTCTCGATGCTCTTTTCTCTTTCCTTCTAGTTGTAGAACTTCCACTCAGCCAGCTTTCCCGTGGTTCTGGGTGATAGACGTTTTGTCTTTTAGTTGAATTTTTGAAATTGTTGCGCGAGGCAGCAGTTTAGGTATTTACCTACACCGCCATCTTGGATTCTCTCTCACTAACTATATTTTAGAGAGATAAGAGAATGACTGGGGTATATATGTAACACAAATGTGTTACTCAAAATACTTTTTAGTATAGGCAGACAGTGATGAAAGAGATAGAAATGGAATAAATTGCCATGTGCCTTGCATCTAATACCGGTGTAAGTAGGGAAAATGGTTTACTTTAAAAGCTGATGTAATCTACTTGGATCACAACCTGAAATGGAAATAGATGCTCTGTTTTCAACAACTGTAATATAATTAACTCCTGAGCTCTGTTTTTACCTCGACACAGAAGCAACTGCTTTGCCGTCTCCTGAGGTTTGTTAGGGGCTGTTTGCAGTTCATGACTTGAGAGAATTAGAGGTGAAATGAAATGAGTGTATGATTAGTCCTTGAAGTTGAAGAGAACAAGCGAGACACATCTCACCTCCTTCTTTGTTATTTTCTTCACTTCGCTGTTTCCCTCTCCATCTTTGTTCTGTGTGACAGAAACTAATGGGATCAGTGACTGGGAGGGAAGGGATTTTTGTTCCTTTTCTCTCTTTGTATCTCAGTCTCTGTATCACACAAGCTTCTGATTGCCTGATTTTGTCTTTCCATTTTTTTCATTTTAAATTCACAGTCTCTTCCTTTTGTTCCTTTATTTTCTATTGTCATGTTCTCTGTCTCTTTTCCTTTTCTTTTCCATCTGTCCCCACTCCTCCTCATCTTTTTCCCAGGTGATGGGATAAATTGGAAAGTTAGGGCAGTGATAGTGTGATGAGCAGGTTGGGTGTCTGAAGGGACCAAGCAGCTCAGGTGGAGTCTGTCTTGGTTCTGGGAGGTAAATTAAATATGGCTGAAGGGATTTCCCAGGAGTAGGCTTGAGATGGTATCTCCAGTATGTGATATAGTCTGCTTGTGATATTTTGGGAACCATGACATTTCCACACTTTCAGTAGAAGATACAAAAACACTAAAAGTACCAGTGGAGAAGAAGGGGCCCAAGGTTGGGAAAAGCAGCCTTGAATTACAGGGACAAGAGAGAGGGCCACTGACTTCAGTAGTGGTAGCCAACTTGGTGTCCAGAAGAACCAGAGGTACCAGCCACAGTTCCTGGACAGCAGTGCTGGACCCCAAGGACAAGACAAGATCAACCACATTAGAGACAACCTGAGAATCCACCATTTCTAGGAGGAGCCAGAAGGTGAGGAGGAGGAGAGAGCTCCTAAGAGGGAAAACCAGCTCTGGCGGAGTTTTCATTTTAAATAGATGTGCTATTTACCCCAAAGACTGTTTTACTTCAAAGACACTGAATTGCTTTTAATTGACAAATTTAAGGTTTTTTCATGCCATTAGCAAGAATGGGAGCACCAGACTAAGATGAAGGCACTGTAAGGTAGAAAAAATGCTAGCCTTTTCAAATGGTAATTGTGTGTAAATTTCAATCCTGCTACTAGGGGTGTGTGTGTGTGTGTGTATGTGTGTAAGATAGAAATCAGTATGTTAATAGAGGTCAATGCTGAATGGTAGAATGGGGGAGATTATTGATTTATTTTTCCTTCTCTTTCTCATATTTAATATATATTTTTTAATAACTACTATATGCCAAACATACTTCTTTGTGCTTATCTTTATGTTTCAGTTGCTCTAGATTTGTACAAGTACAATTTTTTTTGCTTTTGTAAAGAGATGATTATAATTCAGTGTTATTTAAAAATTATCCAATTCCCTCATTGTGGTATTTGAATGAATCATATCCCACCATGTGAATTATAAACCAGACCTTGGGGTTGACATTCTGTTCTTGAGTATATGCTTTTGAGGTTCATTAATTGTAAATTCAAAGTTTTCAGGAATCACTTTGTAGAACTTTTATAGAGCTTAATTCTCATGCAAACCTTTTCAATCACAATTTTTGAGACCTATTATGTTGTGATTATGTACAAACCAGCAATGTCTTGATTTTCAGAAGCAGAGCATATTTGCCAGTTAGCATGATAGATACCCTTGTACTCAAATGTTCATACCCAAAATGGGTTAGGAGCTTCATGTGAAAGTCAAGTCTAGTAGTTGATTCTGTTTTTGAGATAATGATCTCTCTGTACCACACCAAATACAAGGGGTTTCTTTGCAGGTAGATCATGGACACCCTGATATGCCGTGGCAGCCTGCAAAAGTAGCCTTTGCAAGGTACAGCTGGCACATACTAGTAGATGGTCCCATCTGCTTTCTCATGAGTATCAAATGCATCCTCTGATGGCTTTTGGGATTTGTAAATGATTATTTCCTTTAAAAAAAACTCTTATCTTGAAGTCTCCCCAAATTAATTATATATTTTGGCTTGCAATAGCCAGCATTCAACCTGCCAAGCCACCCAGCCAAAGGCAGCATCGGTGGGATATTAGGTCCTCTTTTGTTTCTCAGATTTAGTCAGTGGGCTGCACAATGAGGTCAAGGTCCTTACCTTCCACGCTGCTCTGGGTCTTAAGTGCAACTGGCCTCCCCTCTCACTCCCCAGGTACCGAGAGGAGAAGGATCCCTGCCTTCACACCCATCCTAGATTTTCAGTTTGAGTTGAGTTTGTGTCACAATAGAGAAATTCAAGTTACTTTCTAACTTTTCAATTGAGAAATAGAGACTCTAACCCTAGGAATATAATAAATTTAACACACTATATGATTTAGATGTATAACAAAGATTTTACCAGCACATTTTAAAAATAAGTTATAATTGAATAACGGAATATGTAATTAAATAAACGATACCTAGAATAAATGTGCAGTATATTAAAACTGTTCATGCAAATAGTTTCATTAATTGCTTTAAATTACATTTTGGAGAGCATGGATCAATTCTTTGTGAAAAAATGGATGGTGCATTTTATAATATTTTGGAGAGATCTCATTGTTTTCTAAAACTGCTTATATTTAGCTTCTTTATTATGGAAAAGAGATTCTTTGATATTCTCTTTCTGCTTTAAATAAGTCTCAGATAAACTACGTGAAATTGACCATTTTCTCTGACCCCCTACACTTACTCTTTTCTTGTTATTTCTGTTTACTGATAGTTTGGAATACCTGTCACATATTAAAATTTTTCAACAAAACAATGAAAAATGAGCATACAATTACACTCACCTCAGTATTCTAGTAATGTATATATAGACATGCCAACTATATCCTGCCTAGAAAGTGTTTTTTAAATTGTTTATTTATAACTTGCATCCTTGGAGATAATGTTTATTTCTGTAGAATTCTTTAAGAATTTATTTCTCATTGCTTGTTTTTTCACAGAGGAGAGGAATGGTGATGATGATGATGGTGATGGTGATGATGATGATGATGAAGTTTTAGATGAAAGCCCAAAATTGTAAGACTTCTTATGTGCCAAGCGCTGTTCTAAGTGCAGCAGCACACATATGAAGTCATTCAGTGCTCACAGCAACTCTATAAGTAGGTGCTCTTAATAACTCCAATTTTTTTCAGATGAGAAAATTAGGGCATAAAGAGATGAAGTAACTTGCTGAAGGTTGTAGTTTGCTTGTGGAAGAGGCTGAACATGCAGTCTTCTCAAAGTACCTTCTCTGTTATTGGAAGCCACATTTTGAGACCATCATGTATATTAGAAAATCTTGTAAGACATTATGTGGAAAAATCAATGGGCTTCTAATAAGCAATCTTTTTTAAAATACAAGGTGATTGCTTTGTGTCAACATTGACATAATTTTTTTTTTTACTTAAAGATTGAAATTCACAGATTAGAATATACCTCACTTAATTTTATGTCTCAAAAGGAATTAATATATGATTTTAAAGTTTAGTATACCTTAAGTTCATATTGAAATTTAGGGAAATAAGAATAATTGCTATTTTGAGAACTACAAAAGTGAGAAACCATAAAAGAACAGTTATCAGAAAAACAAGCATAACTTCATTTGTCCTGGAAAAAATAAAATTAAAAACTATTATATAATTCTTGGATGTTTACCATATTCTGTTTATAAGAAAATGAACTAGTATCTAGTGAGAGATTTATATTTCAGAGTGCTACTCAGTTTCTAATTACCCATTTTCTGGTTTAAGGCAAGGAAATAGTTTGCACAAAAACCATGGAAAGAAAATGTTGCTTTACAAACAAGAAGGCAATCAAAAGTGTATCATATTATCTTATTATTCCTAAAAAATCGTTTTTTGTTTTTTCCTGTGGTATATTTTGAAATGAAATGCATTTTATGAAAAATTACAACGATGCTTAGAAACTCACTCATTCCTTTATGCATTTATTCATTGCACTGTATCAGGTATAGTGTTATGCTTAGGGAACACAGAAATAAAGGGCATTAGCTTTCTCTGAAGGAACTCAGGAAATGAGCCATAAAAATTAAAGAGATAATTATATTCAGTTCAGATTTATCCATCTCTGAAAGGATTGTCTTAAATTCCTATCCTCTTAGAAGCATCCCAGTTTAGTTTGGAATGCCCATCCTATAAATATTTTAAGGAAACCAAGATGGCGGCATAGGTAAACACCTAAACTGCTGCCTCGCACAACAATTTCAAAACTACAACTAAGACACAAAACGGACATCATCCAGAACCACAGGAAGGCTGGCTGAGTGGAAATTCTACAACTAGAAGGAAAGCGAAAAGCACACTGAGATTCACAGGAGGTGTGGAAGGCAGAGGTATGGAGATGTGCGCGTGGAGAGGGCTGGCAACTGAGTGTGCACTGGCTTTCTCAAGTAGGAGGGAGACAAAAGCTCCCAACTGCTTTGAGCTACAGTTCCAGGCGAGACTCTGGGGACCCAGACTCATACTGGGAGAAACTGGACTGTCTGGCAGTGGGCGAAACTCAAGGGTGGCGTTCTCTCAGAGGTGCTTGCAGTAATTACTGCCGTGGGACACTGAGACCCAGGGGCCTCTTAGGGCAGAGCTGACAGGAAAGCATTGCTGTCTGCTCCTTCCTGAGATCCTGCCCCACGAAGCCATTGCTGATTGCTCCTCCCTGAGACTCCGCCCCATCCAAGCTGAGTGCAGAGGCTTTTACATATGAATGGCCTGGTTCTTTGAATTCTAAACTTACCTAAAAAACTGCAGCTGAGTCATTGAGACCCAGAACATCCAAAAGAAGGCCCAAGGCCCCACAGCAGCTTGCATTGCTTCACAGCTGGGCCTCATCTGGACACCTCCAAAACCCAAACAAAGAGGAGGAATCTGCAGATCTCTCCTTAGCTCCTGCTGGGTGGCCTCAGGCAGAGGCTAATTAGCACCTCCTTGGAGATCCAAGAGCCAGTGCACCCAGGGGTCAGAGTAGGACCATCCATATTACAAATCCTCAGATCCAAAAGGGACACACTCAGAGGGCAGACTCAGTGAGCACCAAAGCCATACTGAAGCAAGTCTTGTCTCATAAGGGTGTCTCCAGCACAGAAATTCTCTCATTGTAGACGCAGCTGATTCTCGCAGCCAATTGGCCTGGAGGTCAATTCCTCCCAGTGATACCAACAACAATCAAGGCTTAACTACAACAAGACTGTGCACACAGCCACAAAGGGGTGCACCAAGAGTGTCCACCTCAGGTAACTGGGGAGGCTGAGCCACTGGGCTCTATAGGACACCTAGCACACAAAGCTACTCTATTAACTCAGGGAAGCAGCCAAAATGTGGAGGCAAAGAAACAGATCACAAATGAAAGAAATGGAGGAAAACAAACAACTGGATATAAAGTTCATAACCACGGTTATAAGGTTACTCAAGAATTTCCTAGAAAAGGCCAATAAATTTAGTGAGACCCTTGAGGATATGAAAAAGGACCAACTAGAAATTAAACATACACTGACTGAAATAAAAAATACTATACAGAGATCTAACAGCAGAATAGAAGATCGCAAGAATCAAGTCAAAGAGTTGAAATACAAAGAAGCAAAAAACACTCAACCGGAAAACCAAAAAGAAAAAAGAATCCAAAAATATGAAGATAATGTAAGGAGCCTCTGTGACTACTTCAAGCATACCAACATCAGAATTATGAGTGTGCCAGAAGAAGAGAGAGAGCAAGATATTGGAAACCTATTTGAAGAAATAATGACCGAAAACTTCCCCCACCTGGTGAAAGAAATAGACTTACAAGTCTAGGAAGCACACAGAACCCCAAACAAAAGGAATCCAAAGAGGACCACACCAAGACACATCATAATTAAAATGCCAAGAGCAAAAGACAAAGAGAGAATATTAAAAGCAGCAAGAGAAAAACAGTTAGTTACCTACAAGGGAGCACCCATACAACTGTCAGCTGATTTCTCAACAGAAACTATGCAGGCCAGACAGGAGTGGCAAGAAATATTCAAAGTGATGAATAACAAGAATCTAAAACCAAGATTACTCTACCCAGCAAAGCCATCATTTAGAATTGAAGGTCAGACAAAGAGCTTCACAGATAAGAAAAAGCTAAAGGAGTTCATTACTGCCAAACCAGTATTATATGAAATGCTGAAAGGTATTCTTTAAGAAGAGGAAGGTAAAGATAAAAATTATGAACAATACATATCTATCAAGAGGTGAATCTAAAATCAAGTGAATAAAATAATCTGATGAACAGAATAAACTGGTGAATATAATAGAATCAGGGGCATAGAAAGGGAGTGGAGTGACAATTCTCAGGGGGAAAGGGGTGTGGGGGGTGTGGAAAGAGTCTGGACAAAATCGTACACCTATGGATGAGGACAGTAGGGGGTGGGTAAGGGTGAGGGTGGGGTGGGAACCAGGTGGGGTGGAGCTATGGGGGGAAAAAAGAGGAACAATTGTAATAATCTGAACAATAAAGATTTATTTAAAAAAATAAAAAATTAAATAAATTAAATATTTTAAAAGTTTGCATTCTTAGGATGTATTTTAACATGTACTGTGTGTGAATGGAATAGTTTGATATGGTGTGGTTTTTGCAGTCTGGTAAAATATTCTCCTGTGGAAGAGATACTCCCACAGGGTAAGAAGGTACAGAGGAGGAAAGATTTGTAAATCAACACTAAGTTAACGTTCATTGACAGAGGAAAAGGAAGCAACAGCTGTGTAAACAAACAGCTGTGCAAAGACAGAAAAATAACAGTGAGCAGCCATGAACATGGCAAATAGTCTAAAATATGAGAAAAGTGAGTAAATAATAAGAGGAAATGAGTTTAGCCAGTGGAAATCACTGAAAGTTTTGAATAGGAAGTAAATTATAAAGGAAGTGTTCAAATAAGAGTTATTGTAGAGAAAAATTAGAAAAATATTGTATGTAGAAGTGAACTTTAAAAATGAAATATGCTTAAGAGATGAATTAAAAGTGAATCTTTTGTAAATGTGCTTTATATGATACAAACAACAATGTAATAATATTAAAAAATTAAGACCTAGACAGTTTGGCTCAGTCAGCCTGTAGACTGAATGGTCCTGGGTTCAGTTCTGGTCAAGGGCATATGCCCGGGTTGTGGGCTCGATCCCCAGTAGGGGGTGTGCAGGAAGCTGCTGACCAATGATTCTCTCTCATCATTGATGTTTCTAGCTCTCTCTCCCTCTCCCTTTCTCTCTGAAGTCAATAAAAATATATTTTTTAAAATGTAAAAGAATAACATTACCACATAGTCCTAATTTATTGTGTTGAAAAGAGTAAACTTGAAACTCACAATTATTTTGCTTTGCATTTATGTGACTACTCAGGTGCCTGGCTTTTCAAAGGGAAATATTTAATAACACAAGTAACTCATAAATGTATTCACCTTCTAAAAAAATGAAAGCATTCCAGATGAAGCTCAAGTTTCCCTTGACCAATTAGCCAAAGACCATAAATGCATAATCCATGGACACAGAAACATGGTAATGGTCTCTGGGAAGGCAGGGCCAGGGCTGGGTGGATGGGGACAAAGTGGGAGAAATGGGGACATCTGTAATAGTGTCAACAATAAAAATAAAGACAAATAAATAAAGCTTCCCTTGACCTGTTACCCTTCCCCCATACTTTCTACTCTCCCCATAGGTAGGCATTATTTTCAGCTTAATGTGAATCCTAACATTTCCCCATGTATTTACACACGTATGTGTTACTATAGAAAACATATACTAGGATCTTTATCTGGTATGATAATCCACTATACAAATTGCACTAGTAATTATGGAATTTCTTTGTTTCTCATATAACATCCTGCCTTGGAAATATTTCCATTTCAATACAAATAGAGCTGTGTTATTAAAAGAACTGCTTTGTATCCAGAGTCTGGATACAATGGTTTTTGCTATTCCCTTCATGATAGACTTCTAGGTTGCTTCTCATTCTCTGCATCCTTCAGCAAACATGCATGCATCTTTTCTTAGTGCCATGTGCCCAGCGCCCTTCCTGGTGCTGTGGATTTAGCAGCAAACAAAGCAGAGTTCTCCCTGTGGACATTCAAGAAGACACAAACAATAAACAAAGACATGCACATGTAATAAAATGTCATGTAGTGATAGGTACTGCGAACAACTGCAACCAAGGTGAGAGATGAGGTGGGTGGTCAGAAAAGGCTTCTCTGAGGGCTTTCATTTGAGTCAAGACCTATGAGAAGTGAGGGAGGTTGCTCCGTAAATAGCAAGGGTACCAGCTGAGAAATGGAAGTGCTGGGTCAGGAGGTGTGTATATTCAAAGTGCCAAATCACCTTCTGAACTGTCTGTGACAATTCATACTCCTATTTGAAGCATGAAAGTACCCGTTTCTCACATTTTTTTCTAATAATCATTAACATGCTTCTTAATTTTTACCAACTCATTGTGTGGAAAACTGTTCTTTTGCTGTAGTTTTAATTGGTATAAATTTCATGCTTGTGAGTGTGCATATTTAATTTAACTTATTTTTTTCCAGTGTCAACTTTAAAAAAAATCTTTATTGTTGAAAGTATTACATAGGTCCTCCTTCACCCCCCCCCCATAAATCTCTTCCAGCCCACTCCCATCCTCCTTACCCCTCAGACACTCACCACCCCATTGTCTGTATTCATGGGTTATGTATATATGCATACAAGTTCATTGGTTGGTATCTTCCCATCCACTCTCCCCTGCCTTCTGTCTGAGATTCAACTGTCTATTTGTGCATATTTTAATATGTATATTGGCCCTTTGAATTTGCTCATCTCTGACTTGGCAGTTCTAAATTTATAATATATCTTTAATTTATTAAATATTTCTAAAATGTGTTTGTTATTGTGTAAAGAAGCTATGATTTTTTTAAGACTATGTTTTTAGAGCACTTTTTGGTTTGCAGCAAAATTGAGAGAGGAAAATACAAAGATTTCCCATATTCCACATACCCACACACACACAGCCTCTGCCATTATCAGCCTCCACACCAGAGTGGTACACTTGTTATAATTGATGAACCTACCTCACCACATTATAATCACCTGAAATCCCTAGTTTACAGTACATTATGGGTCACTCTTGGTGTTGTACATATTGTTGGTTTGGACAAGTGTATAATGACATATTTCCATCATTATAGTATCAGGTAGTATCTTTTCACTGCCATAAAAACCCTCTGTGCTCCACCTATTCATTTCATTCTTCCCTTCCAACCCTGGACAACCACTGATTTTTATACTGTCTCCATAGTGTTACCTTTTCCAGAATGTCATTAAGTTGGAATCATGCAGTATGTGGCCTTTTCAGATTGACTTCTTTTAGTAATATGCATTTAATATTCCTCCCTGTCTTGTCATGGCTTGATAAGTCATTTCTTTTTAGTGCTGAGCTATCCATTGTATGGATTTATTAGTTTTTCTATCCATTCACCTACTGAAGGACATCTTGGTTGCTCCAAGTTTTGGCAATTAAGAATATGCTTGTGTAGGTTTCTGTGTGGATATACATTTTCAACACCTTTGAGTATACTAAGGATTGTGATTGCTAGATTGCATGGTAAAGTCTAATTTTGTAAGAAACCACCAATCTGTCTTTCAAAGTGGCTGTACCATTTTGCATTCCCATCAACAATGAATGATGAGCCCTGGCTGGTTTTGCTCAGTGGATAGAGTGTCGGTCTGTGGACTGAAGGGTCCCGTGTTCGATTCTGGTCAAGGGCACATGTCCAGGTTGTGGCTCAATCCCCAGTAGCGGGGGAGGGGGTGACGTGCAAGAAGCAGCCAATCAATGATTCGCTCTCATCATTGATGTTTCTATTTATCTCTTCCTCTCCCTACCTCTCTGAAATCAATAAAAATATATTTAGAAAAAAATAACAATAAATGATGAGCAACAAGGGATTTATATATGCAAAAAATGGAAGGGCGCACATACAGGAATGACTGGAGCATAGGGTGAGGGCATGAAGAGTACCTGAGTTATGAGACTGGAGAGATAAGCTGGACACCACTCTTTTATAATTCTGATTTAATTTTATAATTATTTGGTAAAATTCAAAACCATTTTTGTTAAACTCTTGATTAGGATAACATTAAATATAATAAGTATGCCATAAATTGTTATTAAATTGCATTAAATTAAGTAATGTCATTTATTGAAGAATGAGGTAGATAAAAGTAATACAATATACAGTGTGGCCGTGTGTTCCTTTTCAAAGTTAAAACTCAAGGAAGGAAGACTACCCTCTTCAAGAATAATCAGTCAGCTTTAAGACAGGGAACAGAAAATCAATTGCCTTGATTATACTGCAGCTGTCTATAATTCACCTTAGTATGTGGTCCACTACAAAAATAGGGAAAGTTCCATCAGCCAGCAGAGCCCTGTGGAATAGGAGTCACTTGGCGCAGCAATAAGGAAGGAGTTGTTTAAGGAAACAAAAGGGAACAACTGGAAGTATACTAACTGCTCTAGAATGTTGCTGGTGGAATGAGACCTAGAATGTAACTCTGAGAACAGAATGGACATCAGAAGAATTTTCTCTTATGAAGGTCCAGCAGTGTTTGAAAGACAGAAGGGGATAATTCAGTACAGGTGGAAAAGTTGGATGTTTTAAAGATGGGAAACCCACCTTGAATAAGAGTTCTTCAGAAAGTGTGAAATAGCTTGTCCCATGACACAGCGGGGAAGAGGGAGCACTTCTTCCTCTTAGAATTGCAATAAGGATAACATCCTATATAATAAAAGGCTAATATGCAAATCGACTGAATGGTGGAACAACCGGTCGCTATGACGTGCACTGACCACCAGGGGGGAGACTCTCAATGCAGGAGCTGCCCCCTGGTGGTCAGTGGCTCCCATAGGGGGAGCGCTGCTCAGCCAGAAGCCAGGCTCATGGCTGGCGAATGCAGTGGTGGTGGTGGCAGGAGTCTCTCCCGCTTCTGCAGCAGCGCTAAGGATGTCCGACTGATGGCTCCAGGACTGCAAGAGGGTGCAGACCGGCCTGAGAAACCCTTGAGGGCATGAATTTTGTGCACCGGGCCTCTAGTTGAATATATAAAGAGGTGCTGAGGATAGATACAGAGAGCTAGACAAATTACGTTAATGGCTTTGATCTTCTAAATAAGTATATCCCCTGGACACTTATATCACAATCAGTGGGGAGTTCTGGATAAAAATTCATCTCCCTGGACAACTTTCATCAGAAAGTGATATCACATCATTCCAGCTATAGTTTGAGAACCACTGTTCAAACAAAGTAGAATACTATCTGCAGTATGTGTCTACATTATTGAGAAAGAATTACTGTTTAGGAGGAGAGATAGGCATGGGCAATTAAGAAGGATGAAAGATTGCCTGGGCAGTGTGGCTCAATGGTGGAGCATCGACCTATAAACCAGGAGGTCACAGTTCAATTACTGGTCAAGGCGCATGCCCCAGTTGCAGGTTCCATCCCCAGTAGGGGGAGTGCAGGAGGCAACCAATCAATGATTCTCTCTGATCATTGATGTGTCTATCTCTTCTCTCCCTTCCTCTCTTAAATCAATAAAAAAATATTTTTAAAAAGGATGAAAAATTTAACATTTTCTAAGCAGAGCCTATTTGGAAGTTGGGAAGTTTGACTTTCTGCTGGAGAAGCTAGCTCAGCTCCCAACTATGGTTCAATGGGCTTCCCTGACTTCTCTGGTAAAGTGATTCCACCTAAAAATGCTGTGATCCCTTCTCTATTTGTCAGAGCCCAGGAAATATTGCTAAAGCAGGCTGCTGAAACAAGGACATCAAGAAAACTTGAGCAATTTCCCTCCCTTGGGGTTGAGAAACACACCTTTCATGGCAGGCAAGGTTAATAACACTGGTTGCTGCATAAAATCCTGTGGATTTGTGTATTCAGAACTTTGGTTTCACATATTTATGATTAGCCCTGCCAAGAGGTCAGGCCAGACTCCTTGTGCGAGTTGTGGCTCAGCTCCATTCTCAGATGCTGCTGCTCCTTCTGCACATAACCTGAGATGGGCTGCTCCCCTTCCTGTGGAAAAAAAACACAAAGGTTGCAAGGCCCTAGCCTATTTCGTTGTTTTTTCCTCTTTGTTTTCACTTGAGCTACTCCATCAACTTCTTAATTGGTCTTTAGTTCACCAGCCTCCTCCTTCTCCAGAACACCTTCTCAACTGCCAGAGTTACCTTTCTTGACATGGACTGACCACTAAACAAATGATGAAATATTTGTAACCCAAATAGTAAATCCTGTAAGTACTTACTGCTGTGAAGACTCCCCATGGCCACAGAGTGAAGTCCAAACAAAGGAGAGATGCACAAAATTTTTGCCACATGCCTCATCTTTCACCACAGCCTCCATCATTCCAGCCTTGCTTGGTACAGGAACACTGAATCCTCATCATTGTTTTAGTACACTCCCTTGTCAGTGACCAAAATGTCCCAAAAATTGGGTCATTAAGTTTTTAATTCTCAAATGTCTGACACAGGATGTGTACCATAAATTTTAGGTGAACATAGTTGACCTTTCACTTCATAAATCCAAAGTGAAAGAAAATAGGAAAGAAGTGTTCTTTGGTGCAAGCAACATGGGCAACTCTTAGCATCATTTTATAACAAGTCTTTTTTTCCTATGTAATATTATAGTCACAATGTAGCATTGATTAATCTTAGTACTCGTAGAATCATAGAATTCCAAAGTGAAGAAGCATTTTAGAAGACGTTCCTTTAATTTGCAGATGAGGAATCAGTCTTGTGCTTATGTCAGACCACACAAATAGCTTTTATCAAAATCCTATTCAATAACCAAAACCTTTTGAAAATCATGGGTATTAAACCATCCTTACATTCCAGGCAAATAAAATGTGGAAGAGAACAAAATGTGCAATCCGCTTTAGTTAAGAGGACATCTCATTAAGGACTCTCAACCTGAGTCTAGGTTGTTGAGATGGGGGAAAGCCAAGCTACATGATGAGAGATAATTGGAAGTTCAAGGATGTATGAGCAATCAAGTCCATCAGAAGAACAACAGAGTGGGTGTTGATGAATATCTTTTCTCCAGGGTAATTGAGCCTCTTTTTCTCTTTAATAGGTTTCAGAACCTGCTGTGGTCCAGAAAGACATTTGTGGACAACATGAAAATTTATAACCACAGCTACATCTATATGCCTGCTTTTTCTATGAAGACAGGAACAGAGCCTTCCCTCCGGGTTTATTATACACTGTCAGATGTCGGTGCCAATCAAACAGTGCTCTTTGCTAACCCCAACTTTCTGCGTAGCATTGGAAAGTTCTGGAAAAGTAGGGGAATTCATGCCAAACGCCTGTCCACAGGACTCTTTCTGGTGAGTGCAGCCCTGGGCCTCTGTGAGGAGGTGGCCATCTATGGCTTCTGGCCCTTCTCTGTGAATATGCATGAGCAGCCCATCAGCCACCACTACTATGATAATGTCTTGCCCTTTTCTGGCTTTCATGCCATGCCGGAGGAATTTCTCCAACTCTGGTACCTTCATAAAATTGGCGCACTGAGAATGCAGCTGGACCCATGTGAGGATGCTTCACTCCAGCCCACTTCCTAGGGACAGTGGAAAAAGGAAGAACTAAGCCAGGGTATTTTTGCTAGGTTTTCTACAGGACTGCAAAAGGAAGTGGTGCAGTTGTTTCATGGATTTGCCTGGATCACTTGCAAACAGCAACCGCCATCCAAAGGAAACTATTTTTAATGTTGGCTTGGAGGACAAATAGGAAGTAAGATGTTTTATGAAATATTTGGTAGCACATTGTGGATTTGCAACTAGTGACATTCTGATGAAATGATGTTGGTCAAGCACATTTGCATGGTTTAAATCGAGAAGGTACAGTTCACAAATAAGGCGGAACTCTAGTTGTTGAAGTTGAAGAGTTAATCAAGGTTAATAAAGGAAATGCCAGGGCAAAGTGTTACTGATTATCAATATAAGCTGGCTTAATTTAAAAAATTACTTATGAAGACTGAAATTAGAACCCTAGATTTTTAAAAAATTATTATTTATTTTTGTCCTATTTAGGGGAAGTGACTAAGTAATGGGGTAGATTTTTTAAAAATCCCTTACTGAGTATTAAGGACACAAAACACTACAGCTGACATTGTGATTTGTCGAACCAACTGTATGTTAACTGTAGTCTCCCTCCATTTAAAAAAATGTTAAATAAGAATTACTTCCTCTTCCTTTGTCAAGTCTACTTAGACAATGTGAAACATTGTTGAATTTAGACTGTGTTGATTCACAGTCTGAATAACATGAACCATTTTTCCTCAGAATGTAGGGCATACATTCAATTTTAGGTATGCATTTTGTGAGCCTGTTTGCTTTATTGTTATTTTAGTGCACAAAGAGTACAAATGTGAATGCGTTATCTATTTGCAAATTATTTGCATCATTGTCTTTATAATTTAATGTTCAGAGATGAAGTAAAGCACAAGGTGGTAAACTTAGTCTCTGAAAACAGATTGGAAGGCCTCCTCCCTTTTCTATCTACCATCGTACATTCACTCTGAAGATAAAGCATATGCACATACACACAGACACACATGCACACACACACAACTAAACAAAGCTCATTCCCAAGAATCCACATGACTGGTATTTCAAAAATCTGTAACCAGTGTTGGAGAGTTCCAAATGTATTATGTACCTAACACCACACCCTGATATAAGACAAACCAGCTTACTGGTTGCTGCTCATAATGCTTATACCAGCATGAGATGCAAACCTTACCCCCAAATGCTTACCCCAATTGAACAGAATTGTTTGACTCATTCTGACTCTCTCCAACATATCGTGAGTGGACCCTGTGTTGAGTACGGTCGTATTAAGTAGATTCATATAAGGAAAGGTGTGTGAATTAGTAGCTATCTATTCTCATAGTAGCTGGTAGGACTATTTTGAAAGCCAAACTCTGACAGACTACAAGCAGCCAAATGTGTTTACATATAAGAGAAAGGTAAAGGAAGCCTTTTATTATCTTTGTTCTTTGAGATGCCTTATTCTAAAAGGAGATGCTAGAAATCACTATCTTTATTTTTTTAAGTATCACCAAAATTTAGGTAAATTGTGCCAAAAAGTTGTTTTATATTTTAATGGTAGAAATTTAGTACACAGTACAGATTAAAACAGGTGGCATTTTAGGTAGGTTAATATAAAAGTCATTAGGATAACAATGCCCTTGGGAAATATGTACATCATTGAAATAGGCAATTTCTAAATAAGATTGAATATCAAGGTAATTATAGAAATCAACAGTTGAAATGTGAGTGGTTGATAAAACATAGATTAATTATACTGATACTTAGAAAGTTAAGAATTTTAGATAATTGATTCTGTGCAGAACTGATTTGCTATTTTGATGCTATATGGCAGGAAAAGTGTAGTAAGAATGTATTATTGAGTGAGCTGTGTTAAATATGTGCTATACATGCAATCGCGAATATATTTCCCCTTTTGAGCTATTGTTATTATTTAATAATTACCTTAAAAAAGAATAAATTTTAACCTATACACTTACTCAGAAATATAAAAGGGCTAATGAAAAAAACATACAAATGTTAATAAAGTATGTCATTCACATTAGTGTTCAATTGTTAAAATTGTTAAAATGTGATTAATGTGCTCCATAAAGCCAGCAAATCATAGTTACACTGAAAGTGCTATCTGGGAATGTTTCATCTTGTTTTGATTCCTGGGAGAGATTTGTGCAATAGGTTTGTACAATGTTTAGTTATAAATTTGTGGTTTCTGAAAGGCAAGACCGATCCCAAACTCATAATGTTTACTTGGACCACTGCTTCTCAAATGGGGTGCTTCTCCTCCTCCATCTGGTGACATTTGGCAAAGTCTGGAGACATTTTTTATTGTCATGATTTGGAGAGTGCTACTGGCATCTAGTGGGTAGAGGCCAGGAATCCTGCTAAACACTCACAATGCACAGGTCAGATTCCCCACTAGAAAGAATCATGCAGTCTAAAATGTCAATAGTGCCAAGGTTGAGAAGCCCTAGATTAGACCAAAATATTTTGATGGTTCCACAGTGTTTTCACTTAGGGATACATACACATGCTCATGTCATTGAAAGTGTGATGACAAGTTCATAGGAATATTTTCTTAGAGTAGATTAAAGTTGGGCATTACTTTAGAGGTATGTCATACATATTTCTGTGGTTAGTTAGATATATCTAAACCTAAGCCTGTGAGTATATGTGCTTATGTGTGTGTGTGCATGTGTGTGTAGAATAACTTGTACATCTATCCTTTTAAAATACACGTGTTCCTAAGTAAGGATGTCTCTAGAATTATCTTACAGAATACTCTGGAATTCTCTATTAATATTAAGAAATTAAATTCTAAACTCTCCTATTTTGTTTTTCTGAAATTGAGGACTTTAAAATTGTGCCTCACACTTTACCAAATTTAGTTAGTTACATTTTTATATTACTGCCCCTTAATATTCATCTAGAAGATACTCAAGTTATGGTAGACACATTCAATAAAAAAGCATTTAATCACTTTTGATGCATTTGCCAAGAGAAGGCATTCCTACATCTAAGTTTTAAAGTTATTTAGTGAAAAATTAGGTGGCTCCAAGAGGGCTAAAGAAAGGGTGAAAGAACTGGAAATAAGTTCCTGATGAGACTTATTAGCTCTAATTTGAGAATTGCATTGATGCTGATGATCATGAATGAGGATGACCTCTGTTTAATTTTTATTGCACTTCATAAAAAATTAAGATAGGTGAAAGATTAAATCATTACATAGAAAAAAATAATTTTTTAACTTTTTATTTTTATTGAATTTATTGGGGTGACATTGGTTAATAAATTCATATGTTTGAAATGTACAATTCTATAACACACTATCTATATATTGTATTGTGTGTTTACCATTCCAAGTCAAGTCTCCTCCCATCATCATTTATACCCCGTATACCCTCTTCTACCTCCCCCTCTGATAATCACATACTTTGTCTGTGTGTATGAGTTGGGATTAAGGAAAAACAGCAAAATAATTTTTATATGAAAGATTTTTATATGAAGAGGACATTGGACATGACAGCTTTATATAGAATATTTGACCAGCAGTTTATACGACACTGTGCATCTAACCTGCAATTAGCACAAGAAGTTGAAGAGTGCTTCCTGGATTTTGTTTCTGTTTAGTTCACTTTTAGCTATTTTAACAAAGGCAAATGATCCAAAATGATCCAGATGATCCCAAATGGCAGATGTTCAGGCAATACTCTGTGTTTGGCTTTGTGATGTCTCATGCCTTTCTTTTGGCTAAAAACTTTGTTTAAGTTAAATATAAATTATACCTGAAGCAATGGACAACATGGCTTAAAAGTCCACTTGGGACACCTGGCGTGGCTCAGTGGTTGAGTGTCAACCCAGGAACCAAGAGGTCACGGTTTGATTCCCATTCAGGGCACATGCCTGGGTTGCAGGCTTGATTCCCAGTGTGGGGCATGCAAGAGGCAGCCCATCAATGATGTTCCTCTCTCTCATTGATGTTTCTATCTCTCTATCCCCTTCCCTCTCTCTGAAAATTAATAAAAGCATATTTTTAAAAAATCTACTTGGAAAAATAACTGAAGAATTCCTAGAATTCTAAATTTACCAAAAATATTTTTAATTAGTCAAAATATTTACAGGAGTATTACAAATGATTTCAAATGGAAATTATATCAATAACATTTTTTTGTTGTCAGCAATGATGGTAGTTGTATACTATGCACGGCCTCTTATTTCTTTGTGTGGAAAATTGGTGACCGGTCATTTTAATTTGTATGTTTAAAAATATGGACTTTGTGAAAATGTTTAACTGAGAAATCTTGTTAGGAGCAACCTAAGAGGAAGAAATGTCACAGCCCATTTAAAATTTTATAAAGTTCTTATTGTGTTGTATGAAAAATTTCTCACCAGAACCAGGGAACATAGCTGTTCTATGTTTGCAGAGGTCCAGTGATCAAAGCTATGAAGATTTTTGTGGGAACTTGAGGACAAGTATGTGGAGAAGTAAGGACTGAGTGCAAAACTGTGCTTTGTCTTTCTTCATCTTCCAGTGTAGGTAGAGGTTGACTCTCCGAGTACATGACTTCTGGTGGGTACACATCAGGGCTGGAAGTGGGTAAATCACTCCCGGCGCCTTCAACTTAGGTCAGGCTTCGAACACAGTCAACAGTGACTATAAATATGACCAGCGGTTTTGACAGCTTCAATCCACTGTGTGCTAGGCAGTGGATGAGGCAAGTGGAAAGGAGGAGACAACTCTGCTCTCAAGCTCTCAGGATACAAAGGGTCAGAGAAGTCTCTGTGCTTGACCTTGGCTTTCAAGCACTACCTTCCTCTGTCCAATCCCATGGCCTCACTGTGGAGAGGAGCTAGCAGCCTTGTGACTAGAGAGCTGGTGTGGAAATTTGCTGAGAAGCTTAAAATTTTACACTGTCTTATATAGGGTGTTCTTTTTTGTTGCTGTTGATTTTTTCCCCTTAAACTTGTGCTCTCTAAATTTGGGTGTCTTGTGACAGAGTTCTAGTCACCCTGACCTAATTATGGCCCTGCCAGTGATTATTAAAAGTGGAACTCCCCCAAACCCCCACTTTCAGATGGATTTTCTGAGTCCTTGAAGATAAGGAGATGGTAATATTCCACCAGTTCCTACAGAGCCTCTTTTAAAGCTCTGGAGATGAACCCAGAGAAATCCTGAAGCCGAGAATGTCTGTTTATAAACTCCAAAATGTGAGGCCATATAATACTGAGGTTGAATAAGTAGAAGGAAATATATATGAATCTACAATTGCCATAACCTTTTCCCTTCCTATCTTAAGAAAATGGTTACTATTGGCATTACTCTCTGCCTAGTCTTGTCCTTTGAATTTTTACATGCATCTTAGAGGTGAGAGATTGAAGCAGGTGCAAGAATGGAAAGCTCATTCAAACACAACACCACCTCTGCTTGCCATTGCAATAGGAAAATGTATGGTTACGTTTCCTTCTAAATTTCTTCCTTCTGGCGCCTGCATTTCTGATTTATTCTATCTCTAACAAATAAGTAATAAATAACATTATAAATTGGCTTATAATACCTGTGAGCATTTGTGTGATAGCCAAAGACTATAACTCTAACTTCTTTAAAGTAAAAAAAAAAAAAAGACAAATTATATTTTGTTGATGCTCACTCATTTACCTACCTCCTCTGTGTTCCTATTGATCTGGACTTTGTGGTGACATTCTTTCTGATTTTGCTTTCCTTTTGAAGTTGTGGGATATAACCAATGTTGCAGAGCTGTCTAGGAGTTTTATAGAATAATACCCTAATATATTGATCATGTCTCTTTCTGCTTTTATGTAATTAGATTTTCTCCAGATATTTGCCATTTTAAAAGCACATGCTTCACACGATACCAATAAATATCTACAAGATGTGATTTTATCCAGGGTAGAGAAACTCAGGACTCAGATATGTCTGGTTTTCTCTGTACAGTAAGAGAAATGCATACTTAACAATGTTAAAAATAGTTTAACCAAAATGAAAAAAAAAGGAAGATAAAAATCAGGGTTTTAATTGTGAAGGATCGTTAGGAGGGAACTTACTAGTAGAAGGTAGCTAAGCAGAGAGCACAGAAGCTTTTGTCCTTCAGTGCAGTTCCCAAAAATAGAACTTTTTCAGACATTTTAAAGGAACGTACTATCATGCAGTTGTTGTGACTAACGATGAAAGATGCTGGAGGAAGCAGTGTGAGAGCCAGACTGTGAGACACATAGGGAAGAAAACAGAAGAGGGGGACCTGTTTACCTCCTAGGACCCTCACAGTCTGTAGCTTCCCCATTTCTGGCCTCTCTCCAGTTGTGCTCTCCTTGGTATTTGAGCCTGGACATGCAAACATTCCCATGTTCACATTCCTCTTTCATTTCCGCTATGACACATACTTCTGAAATAAGATTATTATTTAGATCTCCTGTCAAGATAAGGGAGCAATAGGAGGAAAATGACACCTTGAAACATGTTCCATGGCCACCTGATGCTATGCATAGTGAGTTTAAAAGCTTTATAGCCCTCCGCTGCCACTATTACTTCAGTAATAGGCTTTTATATTCATCATTATGTAAGGAAACGTAGATGGGTTTTCTCCCCTATGTTCTTGTGTACACACACGTACAAACGCTCTTTGCATTATTTATTCCCATTGAAAAGAGAAAGATGGTTGACCTGGGGGCAGGGGGCGGTGGCAGAGGGTACCTTCACTTTTTCTGGCTTGGCTCCCAATTTCTTACTATTTTCTTCATGTACTCCAGTCACTTCAAAAATGTAACCATGTCTGTTCCAAGTTGTATATCATCAGCAAGAACTCTCACGAATGTAGTGAATGTGACTTTTATATAAATGCACAATACAGTATTTAGGCCTTGGAGACCCCTGATAACAGTATGTACAGATCCTTTCTTGAAGCTATAGAACCTTTTCATTAAAAGCTATAGGTGATAAAGTTACAGGAGGATGCAGAGATTAAGAATGTTTTCTCCAGTGAATTCTAGCATTCTTGGAAGCAAAGAATCAATTGGCTTCTGTTTCTCGTTCATTCATCAGTACCCATCCTTTGGGCTTTCTTGTTGGTAGGTTGGTGTAGATATTCCTTCATAATATACAGGATTGATAATTTGGGATGATGGACGGCCACAGGGGTACATAGGACTTAGAGATGCTAGAAGGAAGACAGAACAGACAAGGGTAGCTCCATTGCAAAGCTTGCTTAATTTTTAAAGTCTGGAATATTCTAGAACTCTAGTTACTGTACAGCATAGTTGGTCTGAAAAGTTTTGAAAAATAAAGTTTCTCTAAGATCTCTAATTCAATGATTGCACATTATATGTGGTTCCACAGGTGTGCAAGCTGTTTTTCAAAAGCAAATTTGCAGAGGCTAGAGGTAAGAGGCAAAGAGAAAAATTTAATTCTTCTCCTTTTTCAAACATTATATAGTCTGACTGCCAGTTGAATATAGTTACTCTGGAAAAGGCTTTAGCTTAGAATATAAAATGAAATCACCCTTGAAGTGTACATGGAAATACTTCTTTATAATGAAGCCACAGTCTGCTGGCAGGAGGTGTAGGGAAAATCAGTGCTCTTCATTCCTTCTTTTTCATGTAAAATAGAGCAGGTAAGAAAAAAACTTTAATTGGTACTTTTTATAGACTTGAAAAAACACACAGTACCTATCTCTGTTGGTTCTGCTTGCGTTATTTCTTTCCACAGACTCTAAATGCAATGTCATAGGAGGAGGTTTGCTGTAAAAACATGTCTTTTCCTTTGGTGTGTTCATTGTAATTATGGCTGGTAGTCTCAATTTCTCTACCTCCCTTACTTGGAGAAAATTTGGAAATGTACCCTGTGAATAAAATATTTTTTAAAATACTTTGTATAAGTCTTTTTATTTCCCTGAAGTGAATGGGTAATCCTATTTCTTCTTCTATTCCTCCTTTATTTTATATCCATATCAGCTATACTGCTTTTATTCTTTTCTTCTGGATGAAAACTCATGCTGCTTAGTGAGAAACTTGCTTTAGAAATACAGAATTATAGATGCCATAAATAGAACATAAGAGCACTACTGGTGCCTCTTACATGGCTGAAAGGAACTATCTATTGGGCAAATTAAAATAGAAAGAATTGAACATTTATTTAATATGACATGTACTCGAGCCTACTTTTACACCAATAAAATGTTTCCTGTATGCAATGAGTCAATATCTGAATGTGGGTCCTAAAGGTACTTTAGTAAGTTCCTGATAAGATTTAAAACATTTAGATTCCCCTTCTGCTCACATGGATGACTTTGACAAAACCAAGTGTGCCTTCTTGTCTGAATTACTTAGATAACTGCTTCAAACTCCCATTTCCCTTGGACTTTAGTGGCCCAATTCTGCCAGACACTTTCTCAGAGGGAGGGACATGAGGAAGAGTGACCTTGTTCCATCTTTGATCATACATGTCTCCTCAGATATTGATCAAGGCGTTTATGCAGATCTTATTAATTCTTTGACTTTATTCTCACATAACAGCCTTTTGGGCTACAGCTATTTTAGGAAAGGGCATTCTATTACCTAATGTTAAAACTTCATTATGTTAAATCTAAATCATTTGGGAGGGGAGGCAGAGCTCTAGTATAAATGTAGATACCCTAACCTATTCTCAGACCATATGAGGGAAACAGATTTAACTTGTTTTCAAAAACTATCATTAAGTGTAAAAAAAAAAAATCTAAATATTGCTGAGTCCTGCTGTTCTGCTTTGTTTCGATTTAAGCATTCAAAAACAGATATTAAGACTCCAAAGGCATTAATTACTCAAGAATTCCTAAACCTTAAAGGAAGGTAATTACTAGTCACAGACTATATTTTTACTTGAAAACTGATTATTTTGGATACACAGATTCTTGATGATATGAAGTACTAAAGATGTAGGCTGATTGAATTGAATCTTGATCAGGAGACCATGGGATGAAGTAGAGGCTATATCTAATTACATTTAACATTTCTAATTCTAAGACATATTATCTTGTTTAGGGGATTTTGAAAATATGAGGAAACAAGCCCTTTGTTATTGCTTTCATATAGAATGAAAGCTATTTCTTTCCTTTCAAGAGTTATAGTTTCCAGACATGAATTTTAGAAACCTCAATATTTGGGAACTTTTTCATGATAATGCAATCAAAAGTTAGATTATAAAGCAATTAAAGGTTTATTGGTCTTGCCCAGCTGGCTCGGCTCAGTGTTTGAACGACGATGACCTATGAACCAGGAGGTCACGGTTCAATTTTCAGTCAGGGCACATGCCTGGGTTGTGGCCTCGATCCTCAGTGGGGGTTGTGCAGGAGGCAGCCAATCAATTATTCTCTCCCATCATTGATGTTTCTATCTTTCTCTCCCTCTCCCTTTCTCTCTGAAACCAGTAAAAATATTTTAAAAAAAAGTTTATTGGTCTTAAGATAGACTTCAATCAAGAATATTCCAACCTTTTGTGTAGGGAAAGGGGAATGTAAGAACGGAGTATGAGTATCTATTGGGTGGGTCCACCATAATCCTTTCCATCAGGTGGATTGCTGATCTTCTGGAAAATGGTTTCTACTGAGGGTTTAACATTGGCCTTGCTAATATTTGTTGGGCACTCAGCAGTGGTGGAAGCCAGATGATTGATTCCATGCGAACCTCCATACCTGCCACTGTGTAGAGAAGTCCGTTGAGAAAGTGGTGGAGTGTTTGATGCCTTGAGAGATCAAGAGTGGTTGTCATGGAGCATACAGCAATTTCTCACTAAAATAGGCATTTATTCTAGATTTGCCTTTCTTGTCCTCAATTCTTCTGCCAGTACCACCATCTATGCACTTACAGAATGACTTATTTACCATATTGTGATCATATTATAACATGCAACATACTTTTGACCAGGGAACACATTTTATAGCAAAAAGAAGTATAGAAAGGACCTATACTTATGGAATTAACAAGTATTGTTTTTTACCATATCCTGTAAAGCATTAATTTTCAATGGGAGTGATATTGTCTCCAGAAGAAAAACAATGGTTTTTAGGAGGGGAAAAAAAAATCTTAGATGTTACAATGATATCAAAGATTTAAAAGTTTCATTTGGGGCAAGGATAGGGGAATAATGAAAAAAAAAGGTAGACAAATGGGTGAAATTTAAGAAAAAATAAATTGAATAAAACATTTTTTTAAATCTGGTAAATTAGCAGTTAGGCCTAGTGGCTTAATCAGATTCAGGTTCAATATTTTGGTCAAGATAACTTCATAAGTGGTGTTCTTTAATTTGGCAATCTTAAGAATTCACAGAGTGAACAGCTTGTGTACAATAGAGATTTGGGTTTTTAAAACACCAATTTGAAGGAATAAATGTCACCTAAAGGAACTACACTTGTGGTTTCTTCACTTCCTGGACATCATTAATAGAGGAAGCATGACTCTATAAAAAGACTAGGTTATCTCGCAGGCTTGGTCAGATCTTCTCAAGTCCATCAACGAGGAAATTCTAATACCAAGGACACCCCTTCACTCATGTTTTCATTCACTCAGTTATTTAATTCATTGAATAAGCAGTTTTGAAGCTATGGGCTCTGTATTTGAACAGGCCTTTTGAAACCTAGAAACATATTCAAAAGGTCACATGTTTTTTTTGTAAAATTTAAATGAGATTTTAACCACAACCGGTTAATGACTGTGTCTTTTTCACTCTATCGTCCCCTGTGTCATACTTTCCTTGTGCTCCTAGTGATGAAGTGGTCACAGGCACTTTTAGGATCTGGCCAAGGGAAACTGAATTGGAAGACCTACTTATTGAGGGCTTCCCGGGAGGGAAAAAAAAGTGAGAGAAATGCTGATCTAGAAGCAGCTGCCTCACAAAAAGTTGGCAGGGTCTCATTTAGGAGGTTGTAGTACGATCTTATAAAATGTGGTACATATTTCAGACAGTGACCAATTTCTCCCATTATGATATTTGGAACATATTTAGAATATTTGGATCTGGGGACCAAGGGATGAAAGTAGAAGAGACTTCCACTAATTAGGATATTTGTTGTTGTTTAATTCAAAATATTTTTAAATTACCTAGTGATTCTTTTTTAACCCGTGTTTTTAGAAGTTTGTTTTAATTTCCAAATATAGAGTGTCCCTCCAAAAGGTATTCAGACAATGTATGTAGATTCTGATACATTTTGAAAATGAAATGTATTTTAAATACTGCCTTTATAATTATTCAAAGTGTGTATATATTTTGGGGGACACCCTGTGTATAAGGGATTTAGTACTATCATTAGATTCTCATCTTTTTATCTCTTTCCTTTTAAAAAATATATATTTTTTTATTGATTTCAAAGAGGAAGGGAGTGGGAGAGACAGAATCATCAATGATGAGAGAGAGTCATTGATCGGCTGCCTCCTGCATGCCCTCCACTGGGGATCAAGCCCACAACCCAGGCATGTGCCCTGACCTGGAATTGAACCATGACCTCTTGGTTCATAGGTGACACTCAATCACTGAGCAACGCCAGCTGGGATTTTTATCTCTTTCTAATATAATTCTGTCACGTTCGGAAAATATACTATTATTATTTTAATTTTTTTAAATTTATTGAAACAACATTTATGGCCCAGCTTCGATGAGTACTTCAAAAGGATGTACATTCTAACAGTTGTCGGCAGCGGGGTACTGAACATGTTTATTAGCAAGTATATCCTCACTAACATTTTATCTATTCTTCTATCAATTCCAGAAAGAAAAGTCTCCTAGTATTATATGTGCATTTCTCCTTTAGTTCTATAAACTTTAGCTTTATATACTTTGCAATTCTGTTATAAACTACATACACCAAGGCGTCTGACTTTATGCCAAATAACTATGTGTGATCCTTCCTGCCCATCCACAGGCAATTTGCCTGGCAAGCCTCATTGGGAAGCTGTCCTTCCCCCACCAGGTTTGTATACAGCCAATGCATTGGTTTTCTGGAGTGAATTGCAATCAAGGACTCAGGACCATCTGGGACAGCCATTCTCATATGCATGCCTACATTCCTAGCCCAACACTTTCATTGGAAGGCCTCTTTATCAGGGGTCTCAGCTAAGTCACTTTTCTCTACTCTGACTTAGTACCTTTCGCTCCCAGCCCTTCCCTCTCTCCTTCCTCCTGATCGATGTGTCCATACAGATACAGGATCCTTTTGTTTAGGCCTTCTTGGCATGGAGATGATTCCCCCATCTACTCATCTACTCTGCATCTACCTGACTCTCATCCAGTGCCATTCCATGAGAAAAAATACAACCCTGTTTCTTCTAATGTTATTTTTAAATTACAGTTTACATTCACCATTATTCTGTATTTGTTTCAGGTGGTCAGCAGTGTGGTTAGACAATCATATACTTTACAAAGTGTTCCCTACCTGGCACTGTGCACAGTTATTACAATATTAATGACTATATTCCCTATCCTGTACTTCACATCTTTGTGACTGTTTTGTGAGTGTGTGTGTATGTGTGTGTGTGTGTATTGATTTGAGAGAGAGGGAGAGGAAGAAAGAGTGAAAGAGAGAGAGAGAGAGAGAAACATCGATTTATTATTCCACTTATTTATACAGTCATTGGTTGCTGCTCGTTTTTGCCCTGACCGGAGATGGAACCTGCAACCTTGCCGTATGGGTACGATGGTCCAACCAATTGTGCTACATGGCCAGGGCCTTTGTGACTATTTTGTAACTACCAATTTGTACTTTTAAATCCCTTCACTTTCTCACCCGACCCCCCTCCGCTCTGGCATCCATCAGTCTGTATCAATGAGTCTGTTTCAATGTTCTTTGTCTGTTTTGGTTTTTAGTGGTGCCTGATTTTGCTTCTTGCTTGCAATATCACAATAAGTGAATAAGGCTTGATTGTTACCTTCAATTTGGTTCATTGTCCTAATTGACCATCTTGACACTTGAGTGCTTGAAATACAAACTTACGACATATTTTCTTCATGAATTGACCATTTTATTAACATTTATAAGAATATAAATATTACAATAAATAAATATTAAGACACATAAAATTCCCCTTTTGAAATCTACTTTGTCTGACATTAATAAAAAATCTATGAGATTGCTTCTTATTATTTTCATGGTATATCTTTTTTCATCTTTTTACTTTCACTCTATTTTTTAAAATTTATTTTTGAAATGCATTTCTTATAAACTCAACCAAGCCTGCCCCCTGATCTCAAACTTTCTGGCTACCCAATGGCATTTTTGGAGATCTCATTCTTAGGTTTCATGTCGTGACTTAAAATTAAATATATGGAGATAATTGTCCTGTCATCAGTAATTATGCATGTTATCATAGTGACGTGCTGATTTTTATCACTTGTACTCACTATCTTGATCTCTTTAACACCTTTAACATTGTCAAGATAATTTTGAGGATGTTTTTGCCTTAGAGTTTCACCAGAATTTTCAACTTACCATCATTACTGTTTCTATTTTTTTCTCAAATGAATCATGTATCATTGCAAGTAAACAGCTTCTATTCTAAATTGTCAGGAAGGTGCTGACAAATTAACATCTTATTGGCAGTCTTGCACAATGCATGAATAGATTACATCAGTTTGTCATTGCTCTGAAGTTTCTCTTATCTATTCAGAGGGACAGATGCAAATTTTCCTTCCTCTGGTTGCATTGCTTGACACCTGATAAGCAATCTTTTTGCAGGAATCTCAGTAATAGAATATAATACATCTCTATCAATCTATAGGCATCTTATTTGTTTTGCAGCACAATCTTGAATTCTCCCCCAAAAAGGATCAGTTTGTACTAATCAATTTATATCCCACAATTTCCTGCCGTTTTGCATAGACAATAGGTTTATGTCTTAATGCCAAAGTATAGCTCTCTCTATATGTATATGTATACACATGTATATCTACATATGTAGATATGTATATATTAAGACTAGAGGCCCGATGCATGAAATTCATGTAAGGATAGGTCCTCATAGCCCCTGCTGCCTCATGGGTCCATGGCCCCACCCCCCTCCCACTGGTCTTCCTGGAAGGTCGTTCCCCCTTCCTGTCTAATTAGCATATTAGCTCTTTATTATATGGGATACCTCAGATGGCACTTAAAGTTTAAAGAAGTGGTACAAACAATGCCACAAACAGTGGTAGAGATTGAGAAGTGTTACAACTGAGTTTGCACACGTGTAGGCAATGACAACTGTCATGATTACTGCAGAACTGAGTGTGATAGTAAAGGGCATCAATTGTAAGGTGCAGTTTGATGGCCCAGTCGGCATGGCTCAGTGGTTGAGCACTTACCTATGAACCAGGAGGTCACGGTTCAATTCCTGGTCGGGCGGGTTGCAGGCTCGATCACCAGTGTGGGACGTGCAGGAGGCAGCCCATCAATGATTCTCTCTCATCATTGATGCTTCTATCTCTCTTTCCCTTTCCCTTCCTCTCTGAAATCAATAAAAAAATCTATAATAATAAAAGGGTAACATGCTAATTAGACCAGACATCCTTCCTGACAAAGCCTGGGTGGAAGGAAGCCAGCCTGGGTCTTGGGTGCCAGAGGGAAGCCTACTCTTGCACGAATTTTCATGCATCGGGCTTCCCAAATATATAAAAAATTATATATATAATTTTTTTTTTTAAGATGCCGTTTGACTTCAGGAATGTTAAAATGTGAAAAGGTGTGTCTTACAGTCAATGACACTTTATTGTCCATCACTGGGGTGAAAGGAAAGGCTTTTTGGAAGGAGGCTTACACACAAGTCAGCCGTGGAGAGTTAATGAGTTCTAAGATTCTAAAACTGATCTTTCCCCTCTGAAGAAGAAATCTGGGAGGTGAGAAAAGAAAAGGATCTGGAATGAAAGGAGTGACTCAGAACAGCTAATTCTTGTTTATCCCGGCTCTTTCAGACAGCTGGTTTTGCACACTAGGGGGCTCTAAAACACAACATGTCAAGTGAAAATATTGATTGCCTGCTTTTTTTCTTTTTAAATGTCATTTTCTCCACAAATATTTATTGAGCATAAATTTGCAAGTGTATACCGTCCTTTGTGAGGAATATAAAAATTATTATGAGCTGCACTCAGCCTCTAAAAGATTTACGATTTGGTACAGGAGATAAAGCATGCGTAAAGATTAAAATAAAGGGAGGCATAAAACAAGTGTTGGGAAACTAGAACAAAGAATTCTAAAAATTCCAGAGTAGTGAATCTTTGCCCAGATCAGTGCAAATTTTCTTTGACTTGGGGGAAAAAAATTGAACATTTCACTAATGAAGTGGCCAGGCCCTGTATTTCCGGGCATCCTCCTGACTGGGGTTTATGGGAGGGGTAAGAGCAGAAGCAGCCGTCTCTTACACGTGCCCTGGAGGGTAGCAGGGGCACATGCTTATTCCACGCCACAGCACTGCTGGCTTTTCTCTCATTTTCCTCTCCCTTCTTCCCTTTTCTTCACAGAGTTCCCTTCTTTCTTTATCTTCTTTCTTGGGGTGTTCCAGACCATAATGATCTGGCAGTGACTCTTACGTGTAGTCTTAGTCTTGCCACTGGCCTTCTGGACTAAAGAAGTTGCCCACCCCAGTTCCACGGTAAATTCTGGGACACATTTTTCTGCCCAGGAAATCACTGTGGCCATCAGCACCCCTCACTAAAATTACTGTGTGTGCATTTCCCAATGATGCCAACATAACAATAGAATGTCCATACCCTCCGAATTAGGGAGGCAAATTGGCAGAGCAGGGAAAGAAACAGGGCTACAGAAATCCTGACCTCTTTCCTTTACTATCACAAATACAGATTTTTGCCACTTTCTGCCCAAGCTATATACTGGTCTTTCTGAGCCCCTAGCCCACCCACAGTTACAGTCTTTCCCAATAATCCAAGGACTCTACTCAGTTCCAGGATCCCAAGGCAAAAAAATTCTTTCTCATTTTGACTTTCCTTCTTAATAGAGAAACAACAATGTGAAGATTATTATTGATTTATTTAAAATTATTAGGTTAAAAGAATCATCAAACTTAAAAGTTATAAAAATTGTACTCCCAAATAACCTTTATTCAAAGCCAGACATAATTGATGTTTTGCAATGTTTGCTTTATTTCTCTAATAATTATTGATGAAACATTTCTTTGAAAGTTGCAGCACCATAATCCTTTACTCCCAAACAGTTCAATGCGTATTTCCTAACAAGAATATTTTCCTGCATAACCATAGTATAATAATAATTTCAGAAATTTAATGTTGATATAATATTATCTAATGTAAGCTCATATTCAAATTCTATCAATTACCCCATTAAAATTATTTTTATTTTTCTATTAGAGTTGATATTCTATATTATTTTATATTCATTTCAAGTGTAGAGCATAGTGGTTAGACAGTTATATAAATTTACAAAGTGCCATTAATATTCTTTATAGCTATTTTTTTTATCCTGTCCTGGTCTCCAAATTAGAATCACACATTGCATTTAATTGTCACATCTCTTTAGTCTCTTTCATTCTGGAACAATTTTTTCATCTATCTTGATCTTTAACATTGAAATTTTTTAAAGAGTTGAGATCAATTGAATGTCTCTAAATTTGATTTTATCTTATATCTCCACATGATTAGATTCAGTTAATGCATTTTTGGCAGGAATGCTACATATTATGAGAACGTTATATCAAGAGGCATAAGATTCCCCTCCTTAGAAATGGAACCACCTTTTTATTCCCCAAGCAATATGAGTACCTCAGCCTGACCAACAGAGTGTGTTGTCAAGGTTTTTAATTTGCTGCCATTGTGAGAGGTGGAAAATTGCATCTTAATATTGTGTTTTTTTAATTACCTTATTGAAGTAGAACTCAAAAACAACATGAATCCATTTTAATTCTTCAGTTAGCACTGACTTCATTAGGTGTGATGAGTTTTGACAAACCGGGTAGGACATAGACTATTTACATCACTCTAAAAAGTCTCTTGTTCCCCTTTTCTGTAAATCCCTCCAAATCCTGGCCCAGGCAACCACTGAAATGCTTTCTAACACTATAGACTAGGTTTGTGTACTCTAGCACTTCATATAAATGGAATCATATGGTATGTACACATTTGTGTCTAGAAAGAAGAGGATACCAGTGGTATCCACAGGGTAGACTAAAAAAAGAAAAGTAGATGTGCTAGTTTTTAAAATATATATTTTAATTGATTTCAGAGAAGGAGGAAGAGAGGGAGAGAGATAGAAACATCAATCATCAATGATGAGAGAGAACCATTGATTGCTGCCTTCCCTGACTGGGAATCAAACTGTGACTCCTGGTTCATAGGTCGATGCTCAGCCACTGAGCCACGCTGGCTGGGCAGATGTGTTAATTTTAATATGGTCCTATTTGTATGCACAAGCTAGATGGCCTTTATATACATATATTATAAATAAAACTGATTCCTCTGATTTTAAATAAAATACATTCTCCGCTCTAAATTTTCTTATTGTTCTTACTATGCCAATCTACTAAGCCCTCAAAAATGGCAGAATTTAAAATGAGAATAGAAAAGGCAGAATTGTACTATCTATAGGAATCTCATTTTTATGAGTTTTAACCTTAGTGTCAAATAACTTTTCATAAATGTTACGTGACAAGGATTCTGTATCTTCCAAAGAATTTCCTCGCCATTTTAGCAAATCTTCCCATACCATCTTCTTTTTCTTCTGCCATGTGTCTTTTCCAAAGCTCATGAGAAAACAATGAAACTTGGCAGCTTTGATTCTTCACTTAGCACTGACTTCATTAGGTGTTAGTGCTGCTTTTAGCAATCTTTCACAGTGGGTGTGAGCATGGTGTACAAACTGAGTGATGCAATAAAGCAGGATCTGCTTGATTGAAACATCTAATACTCTCCCAAGTCAGTCCCAACACTACTTCATATTCATAGCTGAGCTTTTTCGTAGCTATGAATCGATATGTGTGTGAGATTAAAAAGAAGAAAAGCAATTAAATTTCAGTACCAAAGAGAAACACCCACAGTCCGGGTATAAAATAGTTTCCAAAACTGAATCTCATTTGCCTAAAGTATATCTCTGAATCAAGAGCTAAATGAGGAAATAAAGTCCTGATATCTAAAGTCTGTAATGTTTTGGTTGAGTCTGCCTTTTGACATGGTACCTTTTTTTGGTTGGTAGAAATGGCACACTGAAGGGCATGAGGCAGAAGATGGAAGTGGCAGGCACGGAGGGTAGGGAAAATAGTACATATTTAGCCACTGAGAGGACAAACATAAAAATAAAACACTTTTGCAAGAAAGACGCCAAAATAATTACATGATATTTCCAATAGTTTTTCATTATGAAGACTACTGAACAATTTTATAACTAAAAAGACATCTAATAACTTATAAAGATAATAATTCATTAGATAATTTCAGTAACAATATTCAAGACCCACCTTATATTGAACACACACACACACACACACATTAAATAGCAAAGAGTGTTACATGGATCCCTGATGGTCAGGTTCTGGAATTGAAAAATTTTCCTCAATAATGTTAACAGCTTCATTGAGGTGTAATTGGAATGCAATAAACTGCCTGGATTTAAAGGACACAGTTATCATATGTACACACCTGTGAAATCATCACCACTGTCAGCATAGTGAGCATATCATCACACCCAAGAGATTCCTTGTGCCACTTTGTATTTCTCTTTCCTGCTTCTCTGGGCCTCCTTCCCAGCCCTAGGAAACCACTCATCTGTCATTACAGACAAGTTTACACTTTTTAGAACTTTCTATAAATAAAATCACACACTATGTACTCTTTGTTTTCTGGCTTTTTTTTTTTAAATCAGCTAAAATATTTTGAGATTCATCCATGTAGTTGAATGTATCAATTGTTCATTCCCTTTTTTGTGTGTGAACATTATTCTGTCATATTCCATAAACTATTTATCTATTTACCGGATGGTGGACTTTTTTTTCGGTTTCTTCTATCACAAATCAACCTGCTGTGAGCTTTCCTGTACCAGCCTTTGTGTGAATGTTTGTTTTCATTTCTCACACTAAAGAGTGGGATGGCTGGATCATGTAGCAGGGATATGTTTAACATTTAAGATATACTTAACATTATTCCTTTTTTACTTTCCCTCTTGTGGTTATGAGAGTTCTAATTCCTTTACATTCTCACTAAAACTGGGCATGGACACTCTTAATTTTAGCTGTTTAGATTTAGTCATTTAATAAGAAATACGTGGTAGTATCATTAAGATAAACTATCATTGCCCAATGTCCATTGCCTTGAATATCATTGCTTCTTACATCTTCATATAATACAGGGTGCCCCCAAAAAATACATACACACTTTAACAGCTGATAACTCAATTTTGAAAATGAAATGTATTTTAGTAAACACTGTCTTTGTAATAATTCAAAGTGTGTGTATACATTTTGGGGAGGCACTCTAATTTTTTATTGGTTTGTTTTGTTTTTTAGTTGTTTCAAATTAGAATGTAAGCCAGTTCCCCGTTACTTCTTTGCCAAAAATCTCCCTCAATATATAGCAAAGGCAAGAAAAAACTCCATGAGAGAAAAATAAAACAATGAGGTAAACAAATTAAAAAACAAATTTTCACTCACTAACACTGCATTTTAATCATGGCTATATATATCTCTGTTCAGCTGAGAATTTGCTCTCCTGGTGAGAACAATTTAACAGAATCAGAGCTCTCTTAGCAAATTCCTTAATGTCTGTACTTTTGGCCTGAGGTGATATTCTTTCCACTTGCTTCTATAATACATGCTTGTACTCTCAATGAGGACCAATGAAACCTTCCCTGACCATTCAAACTAAAGTAGCCACCCTGTTGTTCTATTTTGTATCACCAGTGTTTTGCTTTTGCTATTTTATGTATCATTACTAGATATTTTCTTGTTGATTTTTTAAAAATCATCTGTCTCCCTGAACTATGAAATCATGTCCCTATCTGTCTTATTCAGAGTCTATTTCCTGTAGCCAGAAGAATGCTTGGCCCATGGTAAATGTTCAATAAAGTAGGTTAAAAGAGTATTTTCTGGTTCTGGCCTTGGAGCACTGTTCCTTCATAAGAAAGTGTTCCAAAAGAGAAATAAATTTATAAAGATATTAGAATCACAACATTGCTACATGTTCACTTATATCTACTGTGGACAAAAAAAGAGGGGAGGTTTCTACTGAAAGTAACTTCAAAGAATGATCTGAGCATAAATTTCTAACTGGGCAGGGTGTGGGGTAGCCATGCACCAGGCACATAACGTTTTAGGGAAAAGTGTTAAGCAAGCCCTGTGCATTGCTCTGGTGCATCTGAGTTACAACGCCTTTGAAATGCCAGAAGTAACCCTCCTGAAATGCAAACCCCCCTCAGGAGAGCACACGTTAAATATTCTGTAATCCAAGCCCTCATCCCTGCCTTGCTTTCACTCACTTTCATGTAATCTTTTTTAAAGTCCCTCCTAATTCCAAGTACATGAAACAAAGAAAAAATTGCAAATTGTGGTCCCAGAAGCATTTGAAATCTTGCTTCCCAATAATTGACGTCAGTTTTGGCTCAAATAAACTCTTATGAAAATTCTCTACAAGTTTAGACATTTCTTACGTTGACACTGCACTCTTTATGACTTTATTGCTTGCCTTACCTATGAACCTTTCCTGATATTGCCTTCTTATCTGATTTTTTTCCTGCTGGTTACTATTCTTATTTTTTCACATTTCCTGTTCCGGAATCTGTTTTATCCTGGCACTTAAAGTTACCATAAAAAAGCTACAGGGGAAAAAATACCTTCTTTCCTTGAGTTTATTATTTTTATAAACAATACTGCACATCATGTTGGGATATTTTTCTTTACACCCCACATCCTGATGCCAAATTCCAAACATTTTTTTGTCACAGTCCTATACATGAAAACACCTTTCCATTTCCTTGGCTTCCTACTCAGTTCAAGCCAAGCTTTTTGAAAGGTGCCTTAACTGGACTTCAAATGAGAACAGCTGAGCCCAGTAACATTATAAAACCAGGAGATAACATACATTATTGTCTTAAGACACTAATTTTAGGAGTGGTTTGTTATTCAGAAAACAGACAGTAAAACAGAAATTGGTACCTGTATATAAGGTGTTTTTGTAACAAAACCCTAAAATGTGTGGACCAAAAAAGAAAAAAAAAAGGGATTCTATGGAAATTACAAGGTGATCTGATCATAAATTCTTAATTGAGCAGGTCATGGGTGGGCAGTCATGCTGCAGGCATATAACTTCTTTAGTAAAGATTCATCTTTGTCTTAAGCAAGCCCTGTCCATTGTTTCTGTGCATCCAGGTGAATACACCTTTGACACATCCTAACCACCCTCACGAGAGTATATAATCTTAACTATCCTGTAATACTTTTTCTTACCTCCATGTTATCTTCCTAGTTCTCTCCTTAATTTCAAATGCATAAAAGGAACTGCAAAACTGTTATTCTCCAGAGCATTTGAGATCTTGCTCTTCAACACGTGTCATCAGTTTGCATCAAGTAAGCTCATAAAATACAGGTTTGAACATTTTTATGTTGACACAGGTAAGAATGACTTTGAGACTGGACGTGAGTAGAAGCTTGACAGGCCAGGAGGAAACTTTGCAAACTCTTTTGTTTTTATACTAATTTTTAAAATATGTTTTTATTGATTTGAGAGAGAGAGAGAAAGACATTGATGTGAGAGAGAAACATCAATTGGCTGCCTTCCGTACTCACCCTTACCAGGGATTGAACCTGCAATCTTGGTATATGCCCTAACCTGAAATCTAACTGGAAACCTTCTGGTGCACAGGATAATGCCCAATAAAATGAAGCACATGGGCCAGGGGGGAACTTTTCAAACTCTTGATGGTCATTGAGAAAGTGATTATTGGAGGCCAGATGAAAGAGGGTGTGAGTTATATATGGCAGCTCAATTAGCAACACCAGCCCCTGAGTAAGTATGGAAAATGGAAAGAGTACTAAACAAACGTGTGGCTTTGCTAAGGAGATTTTCAGGCAGAATGTTGAAAATGATAACTGACCTCTTCTAGTGCCCGTAAACAAAAAGAGAAGAAGAAAGAGTTTGATAAAGAAGGAGTTGAGTTTTGTATTAGAATTTGGTGGAAATAGGGTCCAAGACAGTTTTTTCTAGCTAGCAAAAGGTTCTCAAAGTAAGAAATGGCCTCAGAACAAAGATCACATCCATGGCACTACCAGCAAAACATGGTGTCAGGGTAAAGATGAAGTTGAGGGTGTGACCATAAGGTCCTTTGTTGACATCTCTGAAAGATTATAATATGTTTGGGCCTCATAGACCTCATAGGCAGGCAATAAGATTTTAAGAATACTAAGGGCATGTCTATCAGACCTTATCTGCTAGACAAAAAGCTTCTAAGAATCTCAAAGGCATCATCTCAAAGCTCCCTGATGCTCCTTCCAAAGGAGAATATGTCCTGTCCTAAAGATATTTATGGATGTGGCTTTTGTCTCATGGAGGGAGCACCAATAATATTCACAGAAAACCTATACCATTTTTTAAAGAGCGTTGTGTTGGAAAAAAAGAAACAAGCAAAAACCCAAACCAACCACACAAACAAACAAAACCACTCACTTATTTGGACTTAAATGTTGCTAACATACAGAAATACAATTTATTTTCATGTATTAACCTCATAATCCAACAACCATACTCAATTTACACATTCATTTTAATTATTTTTATTTTTTTAATTCTCACCTGAGGATTTTTTCCATTGATTTTTAGAGAGAGTGGAAGGGAGAGGGAGAGAGAGAGAAACACCGATGTGAGAGATACACATTGATTGGTTGCCTCTAGCATGCCCCAGACCAGAGCTGGGAGCCTGCAACCTAGGTACATGCCCCTGACCGGAATTGAACCCAGGACCCTTCAATCCACAGGCCAATGCTCTAGCCACTTAGCAAAACCAGCTAGAGCCATTCTAATTATTTTTAGATTCTTTGGGATTTTCTATGCTGTCAACATAAGAAATGTCCAAACCTGTAGAGTCTTTTTATAAATATTTATTTGAGTCAAACAAAGGATACACCTGGAAGGAAGACCTCAGCAGACTGAGATAAACATTCCTGAGAATAGCAGTTTCTTTTATGCATTTGACATTAAGGAGGTAAAGTAAGGATGTTCACACAAAGGTGGAAGGAAGTAATAGGATGCTTAAGATTATGTGCTCTCTTGGGGTGATTATGCTTATTTCAAAGGTGTGTTCATATAGATGCACAAAAACAATGGGCAGGGTTTGCTTAAGACAAAGATAAATCTTTACTAAAACATTATATATGTCTGGGACATGACTACCTACCATGACTTGCCTAGTCAGGGGATTTATGATCAGATCATCCTGTGAGGTTACTTCCCAGGAAACCTCCTTTTTTGTCCACAATATGAAATCATTCTAAATTTCATTTCTGCCACTATTAGGTATGTCTTTCTTCTTCAGTTATTACTTATATGGTAAACCTCTACTTTTTTCATGCTCAGTTAAAATGCTGATCATTTCTTTGTTGGTGTACTTTTTTTTTTTTTAATGGTTAGATAGCAAACAAACAAACAAAAAAGATTCAACTGTGGTTCACTGAAGTAACTGGGCACTTCATTGCCATATCTAATTGAATCCAGAAGATTATATTAGTGACGAAAACTAAGAATGACTCAGACAAGTTATTTTATTCATCAAAAACTTTCTGTGTGCATCATAGCTGTATATGTCTCTTTTCTGGCTTGAGCTTCCTGATTCTCATGCTGTCTTTTGTTCCTGTAAGGTTTATGTTAGTCACAGATTTGTCTGCCAATTCCTAGAAGAATTTATTTTTTTCTCTTTCTATTCCTCCTCTCTTCCGGAAATGCAATATTATCTACTTCCTTAGTGTTAATATTAACAAGACGTTCAATTTTCCCAATCATTTCCACAGTGATATAATTCATTATAGCCACTAAAAGTCTTTCCTTATTTAGGCCAAGGGATTTTTTAACTAACGTCATTCCCATAAATGACTATATTTTAATAGCTTGAAAACTGTGTATGTAAATTACTCTGAGTGACAAATGGAGGAAATATTTGGTCATATGTGTTATCAGTGAAATTCAGATAACATCATTTTCACAGTAAACTTTGGCTCGGTTATGGTTTAAAAGTTACACCTGTGAAAATTGCATAAGGTATATATATGGTTCTTCAGTTGGAATACCAGCTCAGTAATTCTAAGGTTACATTGCTACTGAGCTAGGATAAAAATCAAGGCCCATATTTGCTCTGTGCCTTGTGTAGAGTTAGTGTTTAGTAAGTAATTTTTGCTTGATTTGGTGAAAGATGTCATCCCGGAACCAGCCAGGAGTGCTTCATAAATTCAAGGAGACCCTCTTTTCTACTTTGTCTTCAGAAGAACTTCTGAATTCCCTGGATTCTTTCCACGCAAGAGAAGATGATGTATTTCTGGTGTCCTATCCAAAATCTGGTAAAATTTATTTTAATATATTTTGTAAATGTAGGAATACAGTAATTATAAATATAATAATGATTTTTACAAAACATTAGTTTTTCAGAATTTTCCGTAGGAAATTAAAATGTCCTAAATGCATAGTCTAATGAAGAAGTTTGACAGTAGAGAGGCAAAAAAAAAAAAAAGTGCTTTGAAAAAAATGCAACTGCAGAAATTAGAGCTTCACTACACTCTTGTTTCTATTTTATTCCTGAAGACATACAAATGTTGACCTATATAATAAGCATGATATCTATAATATTATAAAATTACCTTTGTACTTTGTACCAGGCCAGGCATGGTGATAGTGTTTGCTCCATTTATAGTTAATAATTGATTTATAAATATTATTTTTCTGGGTTAATAAGAACCATAAATACTTTTATTATTAAAGTTTATGCCATATCAATTAAATTGATAATATATTACTTTTTATTCTTAAAAGTGACTAGGATATATAATATCCAACTACCTGTTGCTATGTTCAGATTTGTGGCTGAGCACATACCTGCTCTCCTGAATTTAGCAACTAAGAGCCAAGCTCCATTTGAGCTGTGTGTGTACTAAATCCTTCAATGGATTGTAAGTCAGGCCCAAGAAACCCTTCCTTTGGATGATGCAGAGCTCACCCAGGGGTGTTTTTGAGAATAAATATAAACTATATATTTATATATCTTTTATTCCTGCAAATGGAAATTAAATGATTGCCTTTGGAGTACTTCAGTATTCTCCCTATACAAAGGGTTGTTCTGTGAATAAATACATCTTGTCTTAAAATGATATATTAGTTTAGAAAGTAATTAGTGATACTTTTAAGATTCTTGTAACAGGTGGTTAATTTATACCATACATAAACAACCACATATAAGGCTTCCACTGTACATACTGGTGCCCATAAATTGACATCTTCCCACTGGCTGCTAGGAGCTCTCCTTCAGCAGCACAAAACTGTGTGGTCCCTCTTCTTCATTGGAAGGAATCAATGTATTTGGTTAAAATAATACAGTAGTCACTACGATATGAGTCACATTTATATGAATGCTATATGTTTAAATTTAAAACATACCCCTACCAGTATGGCTCAGTGGTTGAGTGTCAACCTATGAACCAGGAGGTCACCGTTTGATTCCCGGTTAAGGCACCTGCCCAGGTTGCAGGCTTGATCACTCTCCCTTCTTCTATCCTCTCTGAAAGCAATACAGATATATTGAAAAAAATAAGTTTAAAACAGATAATGCAAATGAAAGTTCTATTTAACCCATGAATATTTATTTGTCTGTAAAATTGTAATGAGATTGCTTAAGAAGGAAGAAAACAAGATGGCAGCATAGGTAAACCCCTAAACTGCTGCCTTGCACAACAATTTCAAAACTACAACTAAAAGAACGGACATCATCCAGAACCACAGGAAGGCTGGCTGAGTGGGAATTCTACAACTAGAAGGAAAGAGAAAAGCACACTGAGACTCAGAGGAGCTGCAGGAGGCAGAGGTACTGAGACTTGTGCGCAGGAAGAGGACTGGCAACTGATTATGCGGCTGGCTTTCTCAAGCAGGAGGGAGACAAAAGCCCCTGAAAGCTCTGAACTCCAGTTCCGGGTGAGACTCTGGGAATCCAGACTCATACAAGGAGAAAACTGGACTGTCTGGCAGCGGGCAGAACATGAGGGTGGCTTTCTCTCAGAGGTGCTTGCAGCGATTACCACGGGACAATGAGACATAGGAACCTATTAGGGCAGGGCTGACGGGAAACCAATGCTGTCTGCTCCGCCCTGAGACTCTGCCCCATCCAAGCTGAGCAGAGAGGCTTCTGCAAGTCTTGTCTCATAAGGGTGTCTCCAGCACAGAAGTTCTCCCAGTGTAGACACAGCAAATCCTCATAGCCAATTGGCCTGGAGATCAATTCCTCCCAGTGATACCAACAACAATCAAGGCTTAACTACAATAAGACTGTGCACACAGCCCACAAAGGGGTGCACCAAGAGTGTCCATCTCAGGTAACTGGGGAGGCTGAGCCACTGGGCCTTATAGGACACCTAGCACACAAAGCCACTCTATCAACTCAGGGAAGCAGCCAAAATGCAGAGACAAAGAAACAGATCACAAATGACAGAAATGAAGGAAAGCAAATGACTGGATATAGAGTTCAAAACCACGTTTATACGGTTTTTCAAGAATTTTCTAGAAAAGGCCGATAAATTTAGTGAGACCCTCAATGATATGAAAAAGGACCAACTGGAAATTAAGGATACACTGACTGAAATAAAGAATAAAATACAGAGATCCAACAGCAGACTAGAGGATCGCAAGAATCAAGTCAAAGATTTGAAATGCAAAGAAACAAAAAATACCCAACCGGAAAAGCAAAAGAAAAAAGAATCCAAAAATATGAAGATAGTGTAAGGAGCCTCTGGGACAACTGCAAGTGTACCAATATCAGAATTATGGGGGTGCCAGAAGAAGAAAGAGAGCAAGATATTGAAAAACTATTTGAAGAAATAATGACAGAAAACTTCCCCTACCTGGTGAAAGAAATAGACTTACAAGTCCAGGAAATGCACGGAACACCAAACAAAGGGAATCCAAAGAGGACCACACCAAGACACATCATAATTAAAATGTGAAGAGCAAAAGACAAAGAGAGAATATTAAAAGCAGCAAGAGAAAAACAGTTAGTTACCTACAAGGGAGCACCCATACGACTGTCAGCTGATTTCTCAACAGAAACTATGCAGGCCAGATGGGACTGGCAAGAAATATTCAAAGTGATGAATAACAAGAATCTAAAACCAAGATTATTCTACCCAGCAAAGCTATCATTCAGAATTGAAGGGCAGATAAAGTGCTTCACAGATAAGAAAAAGCTAAAGGAGTTCATCACCACCAAACCAGTATTATATGAAATGCTGAAAGGTACTCTTTAAAAAGAGGAGGAAGAAGAAAAGGGTAAAGATAAAAATTATGAACAACAAATACATATCTATCAACAAGTGAATCTAAAAATCAAGTGAATAAAGAAATCTGATGAACAGAATAAACTGGTGAATATAATAGAATCAGGGGCATAGAAAGGGAGTGGACTGATGATTCTCAGGGGGAAAGGGGTGTGGGGGGTGCAGGAAGAGACTGGACACAAATCATACACCTATGGATGAGGACAGTGGGGGGTGGGTAAGGGCGGAGGGTAGGGTGGGAACTGGGTGGAGGGGAGCTATGGGGGGAAAAAAGAGGAACAATTGTAATAATCTGAACAATAAAGATTTATTAAATTAAAAAAATAAAAATAAAAAATAAAATAAAATAAATTGTAATGAAATTAATGGAAACTAAGGCAGATTAAAATTCTTCAGGGACATTGCTTTCAAATTAGCAAAAATCTTCCCCACCCAAATTTCTACTTCCCTGCTTCCACATACAGTGTCTACCCAAGAATGTCAAACTCACAGCCGGCTGTGAATTTGACATGTTTGGTCTACACCATTGGAACACATCTACATTTGCTTTATGTAAACACTACAGGCCCAATGCATGAAATTTGTGCAAGGGGCTTGGCCCTGGTGGCCCCGCCCACTGGTCCTTCCATAAGGTCATTCCACCATCCGGTCTAATTAGCATATTAGCTCTTTATTATATAGGATAAAGTGGTATTCCTTCCAGACTTTGAGGTAGCAGGCTTGCATCCCTATGATTTTTGAATATACCATTTGTTCATTGTTCTAATGCTTTGTTTGCACAATTATTTTGTATTTATACACAAACAAAAGTAAGACCCACTGTCTATCTTCAAGGAGGAAATGGGAAGATAGACATAAATACAAGCAATGGCGAGTATACTCTGGGGTCTGTTACTTTGGAGGGACTTGAAGGGTGAGCAATTTTTCCAGGGGAGTGGGGACTCAGAAGACAGTTTATAAAAGAGCAAGATGCATGTGCATATAGGACTAATAGGAATTATATGTAGAAAGATTTTTGTATTTGTGATTTAGAGAAGGTGTTAGAGGTTAGTGGTAGCATAGAAGAGTATTTTAAGCAGAGGAAACAGCATACACAGTTCTCATATTGCTTCATGTTTCAAAATGTGATTTTTCCTATATAAGGAATTAACATCTTAAGTGTTTCAACAGGTTTCAATGGGTGCCAAGAGGTAAAACTAACTATTATAATAAAATTAATGCATTCATTGCCTTTATAACCTACTACTAATTTTCTAAATTCATTTCACCAAGAGGGCCATTTAATTAAAAATGAATTTTATTTTATTTTTATGTGAAGGCACTCACTGGATTGCAAAAGTCATTGAGAATATTCCCAATGCTGAAATTACTCTAACATCTCCAATTGAATTGGGAGACATTTCTAAATTTGAAGAGCTAAAAATATGTTGTAAGAGAAGAGTCATTCCCACACATTTGAGCTATAACATGCTACCAGTGGATATTAAACGAAAGCAATGCAAGGTAAGTCCAATGGTGAAGGGCGGGAGCTTAGGAATACCACAAAACTGAGCTTGGGTTTTTGCTCTGCCACTTTCAAGATGTGTGACCTTGGAAAACTGCTGATGCTCTCTGAGCCTTAGTTTCCTCATTTGATACAGGAATAATGGTATCAATCTCACACAGTATGGTAAAAATTAAATAAGATAATGCATGTATAGGTCTGACCACAGCATCTAGTTTATACAAATTATTTTAATAATCTGTCAGTAATGAAAGAAATGTGAATTATAGTTACACTAGACAATGTCTTATTCCATTCTCAAATTGGTTTTGATCTTTTTACTTTAAATATTGATGTCTAGGAAAAGAAAAATTGCCTTAATGTTATTTTAATTACTTTACCATTTGTGCAAGGGATTATATAGGAAGGGAATTAAAAAATTTTGTATATAAAGAATATTTACCTCAAGCTATTTTTAAAATAAAGTTACCACATTGATATTATTTTAAAAGTTAACTATAATTTAAAAGAATATTTTGTATTTTCATATATTTCATATTCAAATTTATGTTTCCAAGGAGAAATGCTTATGGAATAAGATTAAGTATAAAGCATGTTTTAAATACATATATACTGAATAATATCAATTTAATTAAAATATGCATCTACACTAATAAAAGAGAAACATGCAAATAGACCATTACTTCACGATGCCCGCCAACCAATCAGGAGTGGCTATGCAAATGAACCTGACAAAGATGGTGGCAGCCCCACCCTCAGCCGCTCTGGACAGCACACATGCAAGAGAGGAGCAGCCGGGCAGGGCGGGATGCCTGCTATGAGGGGATGGGTAGGGGGCAGAGGGAGCTACAGGAGCGGTGCTCCAGCCAGAGTGAAGTCCCGGGTGCAGGAGGAAAACCGGTGCCAGCAGCCAGGGGAAGGAAGGCCTATTGCATGAATCTTTGTGCAACGGGCCTCTAGTATACACATAAAATAAGATCTAGATGTAAATACAACAACATGCCAAGTGTTTTTCTATGGTATGACATTAGAGTTGGATTTTATTTTCTTTACAAATGTCTACATAAGGAGCACTTAAAAAATTTCGTTTTATCAGAAAAATAAATTTGAAAAGCAAAGGCAAGAGATATGTGTTTATTGTAACAAGGTCCCAGTACTGAAGCCTCTTTAGACAATGTCAAAATATATTGAAAAAACAGCAAAAATTACCTAGCAGTCAAATGAGCACAAACCAAATAAGCTCTTCCTATGATTATAGCTCTATGACCACAATGCGACTATGTGCACCATCTATTCTTCTGCCCAAAGAAAAGTAAATACAGTCAACCAGAGGCAAATGTGGTAGTTTTGTCTGTATCCTCAGTAAATCTATCAGAACAGGTGAAGGTGTACCTAACTTGATTACACTTTCACTCAACAGAGCATTTTCATTTCAGACCGTCTCTGAGACAGAGAGAGAGAGAGATCTGGGGGGATAAAGAGCCTGGTGAGCTCAATAACCCTTACTCTGGGCAATGTAATAACACTGATAACAAATACTTACTAGAGATTGAGCTGTGTTTTGTAAACACATTACAAAAATGAGAGGAGTGGGTATTTTACTTTTCATAAGCGAAGAAACTGAAGCTCAGAAAGATTAGGGTGCTTCTTTAAACAACCACACTAAAGGTACAGCCTTCAGGCACAACCCTTTTCTTTTGACCTCTACTGGGGACTGAGACTCTGGTTGCCCCTGGTCTCCCAGGAGAATGAGCTGCCTCTGTTGCTGATGGCCTAGCCCAGTGGTCGGCAAACTGCGGCTCGCGAGCCGTGGTTTGCTGCTCTGTTGACTAATGAGTTTGCCGACCACTGGCCTAGCTCTAAGGGACCAGCTGGACAACCTTCACCTGGTTGATGAGCTGGCAGCATCCCCTGCTGGATCAGATGCACATTAAGGGTTGAGAAACACTGCCCTGAGTCTGTTTAATAATTATCTGAGGCTGCCAAAAAATCGTGCCTGTCACGGGTAAGTTTAGCTTCCACTTTCTTTCTTTTTTTTTTTTTAACATTTTTATTTAAACATTTTTTCAAATACAGTTTACATTTAATATTATTTTGTATTAGTTTCAGATGCACAGCATAGTAGTTAGACAATCATATACTTTACAAAGCGGTCCCCTGATATTTCCAGTACCGGCTCTTACCTTCTTTTAGGAAATGTTTTGTGGTGGGGCTATTTTCACCCAAAAATTAAATTGATTTTTTTTTTTTAACAGATTATCTACATCGTTAGGAATCCAAAAGACACAGCTGTTTCTCTATTCCATTACTACAGAGATAACCCTAATCTCCCCGGCATTGAAACCTGGGCTGCATTTTTAGAGCTGTTCCTGAAAGGAAATGGTAAATATGACAATGGCTTTTCACTCATAATATACAGTGAACTTTTCTGCTCAGAATGAAAGCATTTTCTAAAAGTTTAAATGGATTCCAATGTCTACTTTCAGAAGTACTCTTTGAATAGATGATTTGTTTGCTTCCAAGCAATTCTTTCTCATTGTGCTTCTTCACAGTCTTTTTTATCACCCATGGATAGTATATATTAGCAATTTCTTATTAGCCTTAATCCTGATCAAGAATCTCTCTCTTTTTTTAAAATATATATGATAGGTCATTTCAGTGAAATAATATGCACTAATGGGGGTACAGCTGAGACCTAGACAGGTTGCCCAAAACATCCTCACTGGTATACAGTATATACCTGCTGGATAATAAAGCAACACAAAGAATGCAACCCCGAAAAGAACCCTCAGATTCCCCAAATAAAACAAATGTGAAAGAATTAGCCATACTGGCCTTTGGTTTTATAAAAAGTAACAGGAAGTAATTTGTCCTGAAAATACCACAATGATACATCATTTGATTGAGCTGCGTAGCATATGTTGGTCCTGCTAACTTTTGGGCCTGCATGACCTTTGAATTTACTCACTTTTTCTTGTAAATAAATTCAGTGGTGTCTGGAGCACTTAAAAAACAAAAACAAAACCCCTTCTAAATTCCCAAGATATATTCAGCAAAAATAATATACCAAGACAATACAGAATTTAAAAGAGACATGATTCAGAAATGGTGTGTGTCCAGAAGTTTTTCTCTCTTATTGGGCTTAGCATAGATCTTGTTAATTTCACTATTTTATAGGGTAATTGTTATGCTCTTGCTTGTTAATTTGAAAGAGGCCACAGCAAGTGTAACCTTAACATAAGGACATTGGGAAGTCATCAGCAATAAATATATACATATATTCCCTTGGGAAGAACATACTATTCTCATACTATTTCAACTCTGTTTCCTCATTTAATGGCACACATCTCTTAGAATCATAAAGCTTCAGGGATGATAGGTACACTAAAGGTCATCTGTTTAAAACACCCACCCAATGTTTGAATCACCTTTACAACATCTCCAAGAATTGTAGAGGCTAAGCTTGAACCACTTAACCTTGACAACAGGTTCGCATGCCACACTCCTGTTCCAAAGGAACACTGTCATCCTGGTACTTCGAAAATGCTGGGGGAAAAATTCTTACCATGTGATACAGACACTGAGCTAAGTGCTATGCAAACATGATCTCTTTTCATCCTCACTAGACCACATGAGGTCAATGTTATTATCCTCATTTTATAGGTGAGGAAAATGCAGACCTCAGGAGGCCAAATAACATGCCCAGAGATGCGTAACTAGTAAGGAGTAGGGCCAAGGTTTAAATTCAGATGTCAGCTCTAAAATCTTTGCTCTTACCACTGTTCCGTAACTCATCCAGCCAAAAAATTGTGCCCCAACCATTAATTCCTCTTCCACATGTTAGTCTTCTAAATATGTGAAGATACTTAACATGCCTCACTCTGCCTCTTTTCCATTTTTGGAATAAGCAGAGTTTAAATACATAAATTAGTGTTTTTTTTAAACAGATCTTGAGACTGCTTTTTCTCAAGAAGAAAAAAAGTTGTGTTTGTCTCCCATTATTACACACTGTGGCTCACTCTTCCTCCCTCACCACTGCATGAGCTCTGATTTGGCCTACTCTGTAATTTTTCAATACCTCAGGGTATGGTCTAACTGATTCTGTTGGAGAGATTATTTTTCTGTAAATGTAGGCGCAGAGTGCTTGTCAGTGTGTTAAGTGGTTAGAGCAGTGGTCGGTAAACTCATTAGTCAACAGAGTCAAATCTCAACAGTACAACGATTGAAATTTCTTTTGAGAGCCAAATTTTTTAAACTTAAACTTCTTCTAACGCCACTTCTGCAAAATAGACTCGCCCAGGCCATGGTATTTTGTGGAAGAGCCACACTCAAGGGGCCAAAGAGCCACATGTGGCTCGCGAACCGCAGTTTGCCGACCACAGGGTTAGAGCATTGGCCCAGGCACCGAAGGGTCTCAGATTCGATTCTGAGTCAACGGCACATACCTAGATTGCAGGTTCGATCCTGGTCCCAGTTGGGGTACAAGCAGGAGGCAACCAATCAATGTGTCTCTCTCACATCGATGTTTCTCTCTGTGTCTCTCCCCTGCCCTTCTACTCTCTCTAAAAGTCAATGGAAAAATATCCTCAGGTGAGAATTAACAAACAAAACGATAGTGACACATTTATCTAATCATCTAATTTGTCTTCCACACAGTTTAAAAATACACTTTAGGTTTTCAAATTAAATGATAACTATAAATTATATCCTGGAGATATCCTGGCAGATTAATATTTCAGTGAAACATGTATTAGCATTTGCTCTTTATTCCCAGTAGTCCCCTCTCCAGTTTTATATTAGAACTCTATGTTTCCTAGGCCACTTCATCCCAGTGAGTTTTGTTTTCTGCATGATTATCATCAGAATGCTTTCTAGAAACTAAACACTAAAGTGATCATTTCATTATAACTGGTTATAAGAGTGGGACAGAGGGTTTGCAGAAATTTATGGGAGTTTTAAAACAGCTGAAGAATAGGAGAATGTGTTAATGCAGGACAAATCGGTTTGCCAGGCAGCCTTGGGGCTCTTGAGACTGGAAAATGAATCTGCAGTGGTGTAAATACAGAATGGTATGAATTTCTTCAGCAGAACTCAGCAGTAGTAGGTGAGATGGAAAGGAGGTGAAGCGTTTTGATCCAATACTGAGTGTTTCTTGGATGATTAAAATAAGCTATAAGGGGCAAGGAAATGCAGGTATTGATGAGAAAATTGATGAGGGGATGTACAAAGGGAAGAAAGTAATGGGAGAAAAATAGTCAAAGGAGAGTATTGCAGCAACTATCTAATAAGGTTGGTAGTAAGATCTGAGATGCCACAGAAGACTGTGTTCAAAAACCAGAGTCGTCCGTGGCTGTAATGGAGAGATCAGGTCAATTTCTGGCTGAAACCAGGATGGAAAGGTGCTAGCTCCAAAGGACATGTTAAAGGAGCCTGGATTGTCTAGGAGGGAGGAATTCTGGAAGCCCCTAGAAAACAGAGACTGCCGACTCGCTCTCCAGATCCTAAGATACATGAACTGTTTGAGAAAGTGCACCTTGTATTCAAGGCCCTTGAAGAGGAACAAGTAATTTGTGGATAGCAGAAGGAATATGTTAATTAAGGCATATGTTAATTAAGGCCAGGAGGTGGTGGAATAATTTTGTAATTAAGTGAAGGATAAGGAGAAAAGCATTTCCCATAAAAGCAAGATTTCAAATCTCAATTTTGGAAGCTATATTTCCTTTAAAGCTATAGGTCTACTCATGACCTGGTAAATGAGGGTTCTGATTTAAAAATCAACACAAACTGTAATTTCCTCCGCTCGTGAGAAAGGCCCAGGCAGACAATTTCTTTATATTCTTTGGCTAGTTTGAGTCCTTTTGGAATAAGGGAGAGTATAAATGAATTAGTTAATAATAGAACAGCTGGCTCTCAAATTATGATCAGGCTAGGATCCAAAGGTTTCTTCTTAAATCTATTTTGGATATGTTGGAATACATTTTCTACTGAATAACCATAATGGGCAGGTCAATTACACTGCACCCCCATCCTCACCCTGCCCAGCCCACCCAGTGTGACTCTTAGTCTCTATCCCTGCCTAGCATTCAGCCATAGAAGCATGGGCTCCCCCAGACCCTACTGAGGGCTGCATATTATCAACTCTAGGCAGTGATATTACCCACAAGGGCTGGGCTGTGACTGCTGGTGGGAGTCTGAGAGGTCAGTTAAGACTGTGGGATAGTCTGGCAAACTAGGGACTAGTTAACTTCCTAAATTTGTGTGAGAGAAAAATCAGTTTCCCTCCTAATGAACACTAAGGTGATCATTATAACTGGATGTAAGAGCACATGTGTTTGGGAAAATGTTGGTAATTCTTAGAAGATAAACCCTTATGAGTGATATAGTAACTTGGGTAATTCTAAAACAAAGTATTAGGTAAGGCACTGAAATAGCAGTGAGAGTGCTGATAACCAAAACCTGTATCTGGACAGCTCTCCTAAGAGCCAGTTCTGATTATACAGCCCGAGGGTCCTGACTCCAATGACAGCACTGTAGTCCCTTGTTTCAAAAATCTGTTCTCGCTATTTTCTTGCCCTTTGCTTCCTCAGGAGCTGAAGCCATGAAAAATTGCTCTTAGTTTGGAGTTAATTTTACTTTTAATTATTCAAAGCTTTAATGTTCAAACTGTACTAGTATATAGCACAGTGTCTGGCTTAATAAATGTTGTTTATTAAAATGAATCAATAGTCAGCAGATCTTCAAGGAAATCACTAGTAGAGGAGTTCTTGTAGGACTGGGGCACCAGCTAGTATTAAATCTTTGCATGATAAGGATCCCTGGAAAGATGTATATTAAATTATTGTTTTATGCTTTAGATTGTCAAGCTAGTCATTTTGTGTGTGTGTGTGTGTGTGTGTGTGTGTGTGTGTGTGTGTGTGCTGATAAGTTGCTCACCGTTTGCTTTTACTCATCACAACTAAAGAGGTTACTTTGCATGATAGTATTTTACTTTTAAGCCCTGGAGATTTTTAAGTCTGTCAAATTAACAAAACATTAAAGAGTCAATATAAACTACTTACAAATCCCTAAGTCTGTAATTCTCAACCTTGAACTAAGATACCTGATAAGATTATATTTTTGGGTGGTGGTGGAAGGAGTTTATAACTTTTTCTGCTAAGAATTTACAATTATGAAAAGCATGTCGCATTACAGAAAGAAAATGACAAATTCTCAATGTTTCTCTATGTTTCCCAAGATTTAGAATAGTTATCAGAACACAATTATTGGGAAAATGTGTATCTGTATTTCTGTTGTCACTTTTCCTGGTGATAAAAAAAGTTATTAAAAATAAGGAAAAACTCCACACAGCTTTATTAAAAGGTGTCCCTACCCTGCTTCATTTCATATTTAGTTGAAACAATAGTGAAACTGAGCTCTCCTAAGGAACACTTTTTCATTCCCATGTCTAAGATGTATGAGCCTTGCTTTGACAACTTTTCAGAAGTGGGAAGACCCCAGGGACCCAAAGCCATAATGTTTAATATTAACACAGCAATTCACTTTTCTTCTAGTTGTGTATGGATCTTGGTTTGATCACATTTTAAGCTGGGAAGACCACAAAAATGATAAAAACGTTCTATTTATCTTCTATGAAGAAATGAAGAAAGTAAGTCTTTTCCTAATATTTCAACAATCAAAATATAAGTCAAATTCAGCTAATACAGGATATCAATCTATGAGTTCTGTTTTCAGGTTTGAGAGAATGAATTTAGTGTTTTGATGAATAACATTTATTTGCTTATTGTTCAGGATCTTTCTAAAAGCATAAAGAAAATAACGACTTTCCTCGGTATAAATGTGAGTGAAAGCGAAATTAATCACATTGCTTGGAAATCATCATTCAAGGAAATGAAAAATAATGCAGCCAAAGAAAACTGTGATCCAAATAAGACCATCTGTGCCCTCACATCGAATAAGAACCTGGTATTTAGGAAAGGTAAGTCAGAAAGGGCGGCGGTGCTTTGCCTGCGGCTCATGTTTGGAAGTAAAGTGGTTCTATTTTACCTTTTCAGCCCCCATTTCACCATCGTGCATCCCATTGCTTGCACAACAGCTTACACGTTGTCATCCATCAGGGGTGAAATTCTTGAATTGCGTTCTTTCCAGACTTTGAGATGTTCATGTCCAATCAGGACCCAATCGAGAGAAAAACTCAGGTGGCACACAGAAACGATACAGTTATCTGAAGAACGTGTCTCAGGTCTTCAGACCGATAAGTTGCCCTGAATTTTATAAACATGCTACTAGTCACAGTGAATCAAATGCAGTCCTGTCCCCCCAATTGGAGCAGGTCACTTGGAGCACAGTACACGACATGTTTTCTTCAGGAGAGAGGAAGGAGCGGAGGAGTGTGGACAGTGTGTCTTCCCAAACTCACCAATCAAATAACTTACCCTGCAGAAGGAAGTAAGGGGTGGAGAGAGAGCTGGGATTGTTCCTTAAAGGATGCACTTCTGAATGGAAACACAGAGAGAAGGAAATAAATCTCTGCTAAGTCTTAACGCGTAACCTAGAAGCAGGTTGGGTAGTAAAAGCTAACAGCAAGAAAAGAATTTCAGAACTAGCAGCAGTAAAATGGTGTATGAGGTGGGAAGCAGAACGAGGAAGATGAAGGGATGGGGGCCAGAGAGCAAAAGCTTTGATGGATTTCAGTGGTCTTTTTCTTTTTCTTTTCTTTTTTCCTGGCCTGTTTGTTCTTTTAAGAAGGGACCTGATATGATCAGCCATGTGTGGAAAATTGATTAGAAGAGATTGAAAGCTGGGGCAGAAAGTCCAGTAAAGAGGTTGTTGTAAGAGTCCAGGTCTGAAGCATTGATGGTGGTAATCTGGGCACTGGCAGGGAGCCTGTTGAGGGCAGCTCAGCTTAGAAGTCAGTTTAGGAGCCACTAGCAGATTGTGGGATTTGGTAAAATTATTCAGGGTGAGTGGGAAGGCCTAGTGGAGAAAGGGACAGAAGGGGAAGCTCTAGGAACCCTGACATAAATGGGAATGAAACAGCCCAAGACAAGCCAAGAAAGGAGATCAGGCAGAATTGAAAAGAAAGACAGGGTCAAACATGACCATTTATCATTCGTGAATTCTGAGAGTGGGGATGGAAGCCAGGTTGAGGGGTTTGAAGAAATGAGAAATAAAGAAAGGAACAGCAAACTTCTCTTTTAAGAAGTTTGATAGTGGAGGACGGCGGCAAGATGATATGGGAGTTTGAGAGAGACTCGGGGTCAAGAAAAAGTTAGGAAGGGTAGGAGAGAGAAGATAAAGGGAAGACAAAGAATTTAGAAAAGGATGCATGAAGGAAGGTGAAATGAGCAAAGGGGAGAGAAACAGAAAGAGAGTGGGAGGGACTATGGTAAAGAGGATGATGAGAAATGAAGTTCTGATGGCTACTGGAGTTCAGTGCTACTGCTGACATCTTTCATCACTGCCCTTTCATCACTGATCTGATTAGCTAATTCTCAGTATTCACATATCTTATTCAAACTTGAGAACTTTTACTCTAATGATAATAGAGTTAATCTCTGACCTGCCATGCATGTGATCCTAGCAGGTATTTCCAGGTGAAATCATATCAACAAAATTGTGGCTGACAACATTCATTGGGATGCATTTAAGTTCTATCTAAAAGTGGTTTCTTTATCTTATACCTAACAAAGCACAGAAGGTTGATAGTAGAAAATTCTCACTGCTACTAGTCACCCTGAGCACCAGTTGATAAATTTGGACTATGTAAGGAACTAAGCAAAGGATGTTTGCTGGATGGGGTGGGGAAGGGGGGGGGGGGCAGGGGATCCATTCTCTGAAAATAAGAGTTTCAAAGAAACTACTGAAGTCGATTCAGAATCGGTGGCACAGAGAGATAATCCTCACTTTACAGCGGAGAATTCATGCCTGCAGCTGTCTTTACTTTAAACTCAGAAATAGAGCGGATATTCTAGGAAATGACTATGGGGCCAGGATAAGGTGATAAGCAAGGATAGTCCTCATAAGTGTTAGAAGTTTGAGAGCTCTGACATACTAAAATCTAGGGGGAGAATTATAGGTATGGAAAGGCGTATGGACAGGATGTTGCTTATAAGAATGAAAACCTAGGAGAATCCAAGATGGTGGCGTAGGTAAACACCTAAACTGCTGCCTCCCACAACAATTTCAAAAATACAACTAAAAGAAAGAACGTCTATCACCCAGAACCATGGGAAAGCTGACTGAGTGGAAGTTCTACAACTAGAAGGAAAGAGAAAAGAGCATTGAGACGTGCAGGAGCGCTGAAAAGCTGAGGTACGGAGGCGCGTGATCCGGGCTGGTGGCGGGCGTTGCTTTTTTCAACCCGAAGTGAGACAAGCCCCCGATTACTCTGAAATACAGTTTCTGGGGAGACGCGGGGGACCCAAACTCCTACGGGGAGAAGCTGGACTGTCTGCCAGTGAGGGTGGCTTGCTTGCAGAGCTGCGCGCAGGAATAATTGTTTACGGCACTGGGGCATGGGACACTGCCAGGATGAGCCGGCTAACTAGCAGCCATTGCTATTTGCCATGCCCTAGCCTAGTGACACGCTGAGACCCCTCCGTGCACAACCTACAAACCCACCCAAGCTCTAAGCAGCGGCTTTTGCATAAGAAAGCCCTGCCCTATCGCAGCTTAACCTAGCAAACTTGCAGCCCGGGTCAGACAGCTCCAAAACCTTCAAACCACAAGCAAAGAGGAGAAAACTGTAGCTCTCACTGTAGCTCCTGCTGGGTGGCCTCAGACAGTAGCTGACCTGCACCCCATTGGAGATCCAGAAGCCAGTGTACCTAGTGGTCAGTGTGAGACACCAGATTTCAACTCCTCACATCCATAAGTGACACATTCAAGAGGCAGACTCAGTGAGCACCAAAGCCCCACTGAAACAAGTCCTGCCCCATAAATGTGTCTTCAGCGCAGCAGTTCTTCCATTATAGACACAGCGAGTGCTCACAGCTAATTGGCCTGGAGGTCAATTCCTCCCAGTGTACCAATGGCAATTAAGGCTTAACTACACCAAGACTTTGCACTCAGCCCACAAAGGGGTGTACCAAGAGCATCCACCTCATGTAATTGAGGAGGCTGACCTACTGCCCCCTATAGATCACCTACCACACAAAGCTACTCCATCAACACAGGGAAGCAGCCAAAATGTGGAGACAAAGAAACATGTCACGAATGAAAGAAACAGAGGAAAGCAAACTACTGGATGACATAGAGTTCAGAACCACATGTATAAGGTTACTCAAGAATCTTCTTAAAACCGCTGAGAAACTTGATGAGACCTTCAAGGAACTTAATGAGAATGCCAAAAAAATGGAAAAGGATCAGTCAGAAATGAAGCATACACTGTCTGAAATAAAGAATATACAGAAACTCAACTGTAGATCAACGTACCCCAAGAATCAAACCAAAGATCTGAAATATGTGGAAACAAAAAACATCCAACCAGAAAAACAAAAAGAAAAAAGAATCCAAAAATATGAAGATAGTGTAAGGAGCCTCTGGGACAACTTTAAGCAAACCAACATCCGAATTTTTGGGGTGCCAGAAGAAGGGAGAGAGCAAAATATTGAAAACCTATTAGAAGAAATAACAACAGAAAACTTTCCCTACCTGGTGAAAGAAATAGACTTACAAGTTCAGGAAGTGCACAGAACCCCATACAAGAGGAATCCAAAGAGGACCACACCAAGACACATCATAATTAAAATGCCAAGGGCAAAAGACAAAGAGAGAATATTAAAAGCAGCAAGAGAAAAACAGTTAATTACCTACAAGGGAGTACCCATACGACTGTCAGCTGATTTCTCAACAGAAACTATGCAGGCCAGAAGGGAGTGGCAAGAAATATTCAAAGTGATCAACAGCAAGAACCTACAACCAAGATTACCCAGCAAAGCTATCATTCAGAGTTGAAGGTCAGATAAAGAGCTTCACAGACAAGAAAAAGCTAAAGGAGTTCATCGCCACCAAGCCAGGATTACATGAAATGCTGAAGGGTATTCTTTAAGAAGAAGAAGAAGAAAAAGGTAAAGATAAAAATTATGAACAATAAAATGACATCAAATACATACCTACCAACAAGTGAATCTAAAAATCAAGTGAATAAAAATCTGAAGAACAGAATGGACTGGTGAATATAATAGAATCAGGGACATAGAAAGGGAGTGGACTGACGATTCTCAGGGGAAGCAAGTGTGAGGGGTGCGGGAAGAGATTGGACAAAAATCTTACTCCTATGGATGAAGACAGTGGCGGGGGGTAAGGGCATGGGGTGGGGTGGGGAATCAGGTGGAGGGGAGCAATGGGGGGGGGAAAAAAGAGGAACACCTGTAATAATCTGAACAATAAAGATTTATTTTAAAAAAAAGAATGAAAACCTAGAATGTACTTAAAAGGTCACTAATCAGAAACTGTTAAACGTATTAAGTCACACAAAAAAGAAAAGAGGAAAAAATAAAGTAAACATATTAAGTCACATCCATATAAGGGTTTCCTATGGAGTCATGAAAACTATAGAGTAAAACTAACTAGTATTCGCTGAGTGCTTTGCTATGTGCCAGGCATACTACTTGGTTTGTCTGGATTTTGACAGCAGACTTTTGAAAGTGGTATTCATATTATGCACACTTTACTGAGACACCAAACACCTGAATAATTTGTCCAAAGACGCACAACTAATACCTGGTAGAGTCAAGACTTGAATCCAAACAGTCTTACCCTACTCTCCCTAACTTTCATTGTTGGCATATAAATACTAATATGGAAGATGATAAAGTATAATAAGTGGGGGAAACTTAGGTTATAATTGTGTGACTTAAAATGTGGTTTATATGCATTTATATATTTTCAAAGAAGAACATCTGGAAGAATGCATGCCAGCCAATTTGTTAGCCATGTTAGCTGAGTACATTTCCTTGACTTGTTATCTTCTTTTGCTTATATGTAATTCCTCTAACCTACATATATAGCTACAATTTTATTTTTAAAAAGAATTCTTTTTTTTAAAAAAAAGTGAAAAAGTCAGAGTGAAAGAATAAATCAGAAACCAAGCAAACAAAAGTCAGGTCAAAAGATAGAAGGCAGCAGTGGGGTGCTTTAGAAGCTGTGTCATGATGTCATTTCCTGACTCTGGGATCTTCCCTCTGGTTTCTTTTCATTTCTTTTCTTTTCCTTTCTTTCTTTTCTTCTCTCTTTCTTTCTTTTTTCAAACAGAAGAGTTCCACTTTCCTTCTTTTTAAACTCAGTCTTTTGGATGAGGAATCAACACCAAACATTTCTTAAGGTGTAATATAAATAAATTTCTCTGCTGTACATGACATTGTCTGGCATTCAATCAACCCACAGGTTTTACTGAGCATCTACTCGATAGTCAGCACTGGATTCAGTACTGTAGGAATACACTTGAGCAATACATCACAGACCATAACTCAAAAGAGTTTATAAACTAGTTGGAAAAAATATATATAATAGAGAATGACTTATGACTGTCTGCAATGGGGGGCAGTGCTCCAGTGCACCTAGACCCAGGAATGAAGTGTAGGGCCAGAAATAACAAAAGACCAGTGTGGGCAAGATCTAGGGGTGGGCTTTGGCCAGTGTGCCTAATGGACGTGAGAAAGGCAGTTCTAATGCTGTGCCAAGGCTGAGAGGGTGACTCGAAAGAACAAGAGAGGCCAGTGGACTGCATGAAGTACAGCTGTCCCTTGAATAACATGGGTTCAACTCAACTGTGCAGGTTCACTTATACACAGATTTTTTTTTTCAATAAATACTGTAAATGTATTTCTCTTCCTTATGATTTCCTTAATAACATTTTCTTTTCTCTACCTTACTTTATTGAAATAATACAGTATATAATATATATAATATACAAAATATGTGTTAATCAATTGTTTACATTACGAGTAAGGCTTCATTAGTAGACTATTGGTAGTTAAGTTTTGGGGAACCAAAATTTATACATGGATTTTCAACTGGGGAGAGGGTGGATGCTTCAAATCCTTGCAGTGTTCAAGAATCAACTGTATTTAGCTTATTTCAATTCTCTGTTATCAATATTGTAAGATAAATTTCCTCAAAATGAGACCAATTACCCACCCCTGTGATGTGTTATCAGCACAGCTATTGCTCTGGAGGTGCACAGACGGAAATAAATGAAGCATCATTCTATCCACTGTCTGCCTTAGGTTTTGATTGTGAGATAATTTTTGCCTGCTATCATAGAACTTAGGACATTTGTGTATTTTTAAAATATATATTTTTTATTGATTTCAGAGAAGAAAGGAGAGGGAGAGAGAGAGATAGAAACAACAGTAATGATAGATAATCATTGATTGGCTGCCTCTGGCATGCCCTCCCCACTGGGGATCAAGCCCTGACCAGGAATCGAACTGCTCAACCACTGAGCTACACTGGCTGGGCACGTTTGTGTACTTTTAACCTTCCTTTTTTGTTTTAAAGAAATAACTTTTTAAACTCTACAAATTGACATGCAACTATTACTAAACAAATTAGAAACAACAGATAAGCAAATGAAAAGAATAATTTCCCCATCATCTTATCACCAAGAGGTGGAAATTGTCCACATTTTATTATAAATTTGACATTTTTCTTTTGTGACTACTATACATTTAAATTGGTTCTTGTCTGATACATTTCCAATTTTTCCAGGAGCTGTGGGTGATTGGATAAACTACTTTACTTCAAAGCAGAAGAGAGTATTTGATGAACTATTCACAGAGAAAATGAAACACAGCGAACTAGCAAGACACTTTGAAGATTACTCTTAATATAAATGGAAAATGAAACCAATTTCCATTTTATGCGATACAGTGCTGGTGGAATACATAAATATTATTTTACCAATGTGTAAAGCAGATATTTCTTTCAATGAGAAGCAAACACTTTATGAATGTGTCAAAAGTGCCGTGTGTGAGGGACTATTATTATCATATTTTATAGTATCAGAGAATTATTAATAAAGGGAAGTATATACTTTTTGAATAGCTAAATTATATGTCTGCTTTCAGTATATTTATACGGCAAGGAAATTACTGTTATTCAGAGAGCATATTACTGTGGGTGTCCTATAAACTACATTAATGTACAACAAAAAAGGTGAGGGATTATCTAAAATAACCAGTGTCTGAGAAGAATCTATTTTCTGGCTGTTTGGACCATCATGACCTCTAGACACACATTTTTATTTCAACACTCCCTGGTGCCCATGTGGAAATATTTTCTAGTGTCAGAGCAATGACAAACATCATCGACTAAAGTGAAAACACCTAATAGGTCAATTATATCAGATTATCACAATCTGGTATTTTGGTGAAATGAAGAATGAAAAGATACCCTTTTACACTAAATTAACACTGGTGTGGCTTTCCAGTATGTCCCTTATCTTAGATAAAGTCATTCAACTTACAAAATTTCTTATTTTTCAGTTTTGAAAAGTATAATTTTCCTGAAGTTATATTTTTTACAATATTTTGAATATATATTCTTTCTCCCAGTAGCATCTCTAGCATTAATCAAAACTCTCCTGTTATGACTATTATTCTGTAGCTTTAACCTAGAGGACATTGTAATGGCATTTCAGTGAACTTATTTTAGGATTATTGCCTTAATTGTAATATATTGGTTATGAACATCTATGTCATATTGTTTACATCTGTGCCATAGTATCTAACTCAAGGCTAATGGGAAATCAAAATGTGTATTGTATATGACTTTGAGCTATGAAACAAAACTATGGGTTGAGTTAATTCAGCCAAAACACCAATGTATTGTGAATCTTATTTTTAGTAAACACATCTGTTGGAGGTTTTTGTACCAAGTTTATCACAATTCAGCCAGTATTAGATCTTCATGAATCTTCTATATATATGTATTTGTTACAAATAAAATGTATTCCTGTTAACTTAATGCAATTCCTGTGTTTTTCTTTTCCTATTTTTTATAAAATTAACATATACAGAGATTTACTAAGACACCTATCTTCCCCAAATACATGAGGTTAGTGAGTGAGAAAGGCAACCAGATGAGATCTTGGTCAAGTCCTCATCTCCATGTTGGAGCTAACATCACACTTGCCCTTCCCTGAGGTTGATGTGCAGAGAATGAGAAAGCAGTCAGAGTCAGGTGAATGGGATCTGATGAGACTGGCAAGTGAAGACAATGACTGTTGTGCCAAAGGCACCAAATCCCATGAGGCTCTCACAAGATTAAAATGATCACTGAGATCAAAAGAACGGAAATAGGACTTTATTTGATGGCATCTTGTATTTTAGATGTGTAAGGTACCTTTGGGGTCATTGTAATCCAATGTTGAGAGGAAATTGCTTAAGGTCAACAATCCAAAGGTATAACTAAGAGCCTTAGTTTCCAGACTATTATCAGTCAAAAAATATTGTTTTTATATTTATAGCAGCATTACTCACACAATCCAAGTGTCCATCAATAAATTAATGGATAAAAAAAATGTGGTATATACAAACAATGGAATATTATTCAGCTTTAAAAAGGAAGAAAATTCTGACACATGCTATAACATGGATAAACCTTAAGGACATTATGCTTAGTGAAGCCAGTTACTAAAGGAAAAATACTATATGATTCCACTTATAAGAGATATCTAGAGTAGTCAATTCCATAGAAACAGAAAGTAGAATGGAGCTGGGGAAAGGGAAAATAGGGAGTTGGTTAATAAGTATAGCATTTCAGTTTTGCAAGATGAAGTTCTTGAGACTGGTTGCACAACAATGTGAATATACTTGATGCTACTGAACTATACAATTAAAAATGAAAGATGGTAATAAATGCATATTTTTTTCAGCCTCTTCTATGCCAGGCGTTAGTGTAGATGATAGGGACACATTAATTTGAGAGAATCCCTTTTCTCAAGAAGCTTCCATCCTAGTGAGGGTAAATATATAATTTTAATAACAATTTTTAATAAAGAAAACATCTGTGATATGGCAGGCACCATATGTGCTATAAAAAAAGATAATAAGCCCAGCTGAGTAGGGCTCAGTGGTTGAGCATTGACCCAAGAACCAAGACATCACCTGTTCGATTTCTGGTTAGGGCACATGTCCAGGTTGAGGGATCAATCTCCAGTGTGGGGTGGGCAGGAGGCAGCCGATCCATGATCCTTTCTCATCATTGATGTTTCTATCTCTTTCTCCTTCTCCCTTCTTCTCTGAAATCAATACTATATGTTTTTTAAGAAGATAGCATAAAGTAATGTGGTAGACAGTGACTAAAAAGCTGCCTTAGCTGGGCCTTCGGGCCGAGGACTCTGAGGAGGTGACATAGGAGTTCCAATGCCATTGATGAATCGGGCTCCTGGACTTGGAGACATAACAAGGAGTTTGGCTTCCATGCTAGTGGGGGAGATTTCCCACAAGTGAGACATTCTGACAGACATTTTCATATGATCACTCTGAGCACTAGATGGAGAATGGGTCTAATGTAGGAGAGGGGCATGAGAACTATACAAATCAACTAAAGTCAAACAAAGTTGAGGCAGGGGCTTGCTACCTGCTGTCTGACAGAACTTAGCTGACCTCTGAGATGCAAGAAGACCACGAAGAGACTCCAGACAAAGAAAATTCCTGCAAAGATTCATTAATAGCTACTCACCCAAACCTTATCTTTTATTCATACCATAAAGGGAAAACAGACCACAAGATATACCTTGTAAAGGTTAAAGTTAATCCCAATGGTTTTTGTTTACCCATTCTGTTTTCCCATACCATCACTTTTCTATAGAAACTACAAACAGATAAAAGCTTGACCTCTAGAGGTTGGGGTCTCTTCCTTCTCTCGTGAGGAGAGTGCGCTACTCCATCTATGGAGTGGCTTTTCCTGCTTGTCCTCTCTGCTTGATAAAACACACTTTCCACTTTAACCTTTTGTCTGGCTCCTATCTTGAATTCTGTCCTACATGAAGCCAAGAGCCCTAGGCTTGAATGATCTTCCCCTAGGACTTGCTCCTCTGGCATCAGACCTAAGGATCATGGGAGAAGGAAGGGCTAAATGGCTGTTACAGTGTTGTAGGTGAGAGAGGAGGGACACGTGGACAGTGGTTGTAGCAGTGGAAATTTGAGACATGGCCGATTTCAGGATATAATATGAATCTTGAGCCAGCTAACCTATCAGTACAGGAGTGAGAGACAGAAAGGAACAAATGAAGCCTAGATTTTTGGCTAATCAATTGAACATCTGAAGGTACCATTTATTTAGATGTGAAGCTTGATAGAATGACTTTGGTGGTGGTGATGGGTGGGGGGGCGGGGTGCTATGGATCAAGACTTCTGCTATGGCCATGCTGATTGAAATGTCTACCTAGACACTGGGTAATTGGTTGGGTAGAAGAATCTCTCTGATGACTGCTGTGTTGTTCCCTGGGACCCCTTGGGAAGGTTCAAGAAGGTCAGGGGGTGGGGTGGTGGTGAATGGGAGACTGAGGCAGTTTGGATTTATAGAGCACTATGGAAATGCATATCCCCATGATGATGGGAATTGCTGAGGATGTGTTGCAGACTAATTGCCTGGATATCCATGCCCAGCTGGGTTTTCCCCTTTTCAAAGGTAAGTTCTGTCTCTTCACCTGAACTCTGACCTACCACATTGCTTTTGCACTTCCTTGAAGGTGCAAAACCATTGGCATGCATTTCCTCACCCAAATTGCCTCCCACTATTCCCCTGATGAGTCTTCTGTTTCTTATTTTTCACTCTTCTTCCTCTTTCATTTCTCTGCCCTAACCGGCCTCTCTATAGTCAATAGGTAACTGCTAAATCCTAATGATTCTTTTAAGGTTTGTGCCTTAAAAGCAATTCACCCTATAAGCAGTTTCACACCAGCTCAATGAAAAGCTGCTCTGTTGCTCCATCTCTTGCCCCGATTATTTTTATCCCCACCGCATTGACTCTTCACTGACTCTTCACTTGTATTTTACTTCCCACCCTTAACCATTAGAACCTTGTATTTCTATATAAATGCCTGTCTCCTATTCCAGTGTGTAAGGTATCCTTTCCCACGCCTAGCCCAGGACAGCACTCGTAACACTAGATGCTTTACAAATCCTGGGCATGAATTGAGTTCATGGATAAGTTTAATTGTATGTCTTCCAGAAAACTCAGTTCTAATACTAATAACCCACCACCATGATCCTATTTTCGTATTCTCCTATTGTTTCATGTCTGCATTAATCAATTATTTCTTAACCTAATCACTTACTCCCTCTACTATTACTCAACTGGTTCACATTATGCAAGTCTTTCCTTCCAATTTTATTGTAGACTTAAATGGAGAGCTTGTAGAAAGCTTCTTCAGCGACTGAGGCCGTGTATTGCCCTCAGAAATCGTTCCATGAGGGTGTATTAAATGGATTAATGAATTAGTGAATCAATGATTTAAAGAATGAATGAACAGTCCTGGCAGGTGTGGCTCAGTTAGTTGAGGGTCATCCCATGTACGGAGAGGTTGTGTGTGTGATTCCTGGTCAGGGAACATGTCCAGGGTTCAGCCTCGATCCTCAGTAGAAAGATTGCAGGAAGCAGCTGATTGGTGTTTCTCTATCTCTCTCTAAAATCAATAAAAATATTTTTTTGCACAGCTTCCTATCTATCTTACCAGCTCAGTTTTCTGGGCCTGTAGGCATAAATGCATAGTCATGTTTAATTGTTTGTCCCCCGCGCCACTTTTCAAATCCAACCAGAGACAAGATACTATTGATTCTTACATTTCAATAACTTTTAATACATTCTGTGTATAATGAAAGACGTTATCAATCTTCTTTCAGACATAAAGATATAAAAATCAATTATAACTAATAAGAATTGTCTGTAGCTACCACCTCTAGGGTAAATAATGTGGGTGTTCATCTTCTTTCAGAAATAAAGATAAACAAAGATGAATTATAAATGATAAGAATAGCTTGTAGCTACCACCTGTAGGGTAAATAATGTGGTTCTTCATATAATATGTATGTGCTTTTAACCTTCCCTTTTAAAAATGTCTCCTTGTATTATATAAGACTATAAAATAGAAATACTTTTTGTCTTCAGCAGTATCAATGTAAGAAACATTCAAACTGTAAATAATTTTTGTGAGTCTATTTGAGCCAAACTGTTGACAATTGCCGGGGAAAAAATCTCAACAGACTGAGATAATGCTCTTGAGAATGGCAGTTTTGCACCTTATTTTATACATTACAATCAAAAGAGGAGATGTATGTGGGTTGCATGAAATCCATTGCTGATAGATTAGGGAGGCAGGAGAAAGCCAAGAGGGGAAACCTCTGGGACTGGATAAAAAGTAAAGTGATAGTCACACACTTCTTTTACTTAGGTGGTATAGGATAGTTAACAGTCAACAGTAAACTCAATGACAATGAGGGGATTTGTGGTCTCTGCAGAAAGGTGCCTTTTTCAGGGGTCTGGAAAAAGGAAAATTACTTTGACATTCCAATGATATGTTATCATAGATGCAAAAAGACAATAGGTTCAGTTAAGGTAAAGGTGGACTTTTGTCAGGGAAGATACTGGCCTAACACATGACTACCCACCATAAACTGCTTTTAGTTAAAAAAGTTTTCATTTCAGACCATCCTTTGTGGTTACTTTAGGTCTCTGAGTTTGCAAGGCCGCCATGCAGGCCTTCCCTGAGCTTGTCAGGTTAGCACGTGGCCCTTTTCATCCACACAAGCTCATTCACACATTTATAAAACATTAATTAATGTTAGGTAATTGAAAATCAGTGTCAAAGAAGAATTATGCAGCATTTAAATGACATTCACATTGTTTTATTTATTTATACATTAGTGTGATAAAAGGATTGTTGATCTTTCTAAGCGCACAGGTACAGACCTAGATGGAATTTTGTAAGGAGTTAGCAAATGAGGAAGTAGGAAAAGACCCTGAGACTACTCTGCCTGAGAAGCTCTTGAACAAAGTAAATAAGGAGTCATCAATCCACCACCCCTTCCCCCACACCCAGTGCCAATTAGGAAAACTAATTACAGGCACACACTGTGGGTACCTCATTTAGACAGTTTGAATTATTACCCTCACGAAGTGTGAGGAGCATAATCTCAAGTTCTTACTACACAGATCTGGGCAAGTAAATTTGGGCCATTTTTTGTTTTGTTTATTTGCAATATAACCATTCATAATTTAAAGTCTTTGTGACTATTGGTATACAGCTATGAGGATTTACTAATCCTTAACTGTTCATTAGCTGGGTTGTCATTATCCCTTGGATAAAAAGGGAAATCTCAAACTATAATTGATAAGAAGAGCACAAATCTGGGTCAGTCTATGTCTGTGATATACTAATATATGTATAAATGTATATTTTTAAAATTAAATTATCAAAAACATGTGCCTATTTTATTTTATTTTTTTATTGAATTTATTGGGTGACATTGGTTTACCTGATGATTTTAAATATTAAAATTATATAGGTTTCAGCCCTGCCAGGGTGACTCAGGAGGTCATGGGTCGATTCTCAGGCAGGGCACTGCCTGGGTTTCAGGTTCAGTCCCCCGTGTGGGGCGTGCAGGAGGCAACTACTGTAATTAATGATCCTCTCTCATCATTGATGTTTCTATCTCTCTTTCCCTACCCCTTCCTCTCTGAAATAAGTAAAAATATATTTTAAAAAATTATATGGGTTCCAGGTGTACATTCTATAATACATCATCTGTATATTGTATTGTGTGTTCACCATCCCAAGTTGTATATTTCTAAAAATATGATTTTGTTCAATTCAAATGTGCTATTTATATCAATGATTTATATTAACTTATGGTATTGAATTTGCTCTAATAAAGATGAGAAAATATACATCTTTAGGTGTTCTCTATTATTTAGATTGTGCCTTCACTTTGTGAAAGTTTCATAGTTCCAGAATCTGTATGAATGATACCTGAATGGAGATACAGGCAGGCAGGGCGGGCAAAATGCTCTTGTGATAATTAGCTAGATTTTAGGGCGAGAGGGTATGTTTCTGAGTAATTGGCCCAAAGAGAATTTTAATTAAAATAAATTAGTGTGATCAGCTAAATTTCATGCTAGGTGCATACATACAGTTGAGCTGGAAAATGATCTGGAGAAGTGTATTCCCTCCAGGCAGAAATATTTAAAATCATCAGGTAAACAGGCAAATTAATCATATTAATATTAATTTTGTTCCCGGAGGCAGTTTCTATAGCCATTCCAATCAATATCTCATTTCATTCTTCTCCTCCTTGCATAATAAAGGCCAAGGATATTCTGCTTTGAGAGATCTCAGCTTCTGATTCTAACTGAGGTTATGAGGCTTCAGTAGCCAGCGGGGGGAAGTAGAGTTTCTCCCCTGAGATTCATGAAACCTCAGTACGAGTTCCTTGAGGCAGGAGGTGACGAGGCGGCAGTGACAGGCGTGTCACAGTGTTTCTTCTAGGGTGTCAATTAAACAGAGGGCCCCCTGTTCCAGGAAGGGCAATTCACAAGTGCACTCGTGGGGCCTCTTTGTTATCTATGCTGCTGAGGACAGCAGTCTGCTGGCTCCAGGAAGCTCCTGGCTTCTATCAGACGTGTTGGCTTTCTAATATGAGGCCAAGGCTTGAGTCTCAGCCGTGAAAGGAAAATGCTGAAGTTCAAAGAAAGAGAACCTGGGTAGTAGTAATGTTTATCTCTATAAAATGAGGAGTGTGTAAAAAAAGACCCCTGAAGGCCCATCCAAGTTAGCACCTTTCCATGCCTCCCTGGCAGATAATCTCCCTGAGAAATGGGAAGATGAGGATTGTGGGTATGGGAGAGGACAGAAGGAACTAGGCATAGAGATGGCACGTCCCTAGTCACACTGGGTCCTGTCTTTACCCCCATTCGCTTCACTTTTGCTCTCCCTCTGTCAGTACTCCAGGCTTTCTGCTAAGCAAGCACCACAAGTTTTCACTGAGGTGAATTAGTTCACTATTTTTGCAGCAAGAGGATTGGGAACCCCATAGAATAGACTTCAGGTACTGAACCAGACCCTGAAAACACAGATGAATAAACCAAAGGTGCTGCCTCTTCAGAGTTTATGTTCATAAGTGGGGGGTGATCATTAAACAAGAAAAGTGCAGTGACAGAGCTCTATAAGCCTGAATCTCAGTGTGCGGGATGGGGAATGCGGTCCATAAAGGAGCCACAGGGATTGCAATTGGGAGGCAGGGGTCTCTCACCAAGGATGGAGATGCCTAATGTGCAGTTGCTCTGGTGGAAGGGTACCCAGAGTGCCCACAGAGCCAATCAGGTCTCATCTTTTGCAAAACACAATTCTCTGGCCAAGTGGGCCAGGTATGAGGAGAAAGAAACTTAGGCTGAGTGAACTCTCTGGCCTGGCCCCCTGACAGAGCCCTTTCCTCAATCTCTGACATGGGTTTCAAGACTGCCTGGTCTCCGGGTCTGGAAAACCAGCCATCTACAATAATAAAAGCGTAATATGCTAATTAGACCAGACATCTTTTCAGACAACCTTCCAGACAAAGCCGGGGCTGCAAGGGAAGCCAGGGTCCCAGGTGCCAGAGGGGAGTGAGTGCCAGCATCCAGGGGAAGGCCTACTCTTGCATGAATTTTGTGCATTGGGCCTCTAGTACTTTAATATCCTATCTAATAAAAGAGTAATATGCAAATTGACCATACCTTCACCACATCCACCAGCCAATCAGGAGGGAATATGCAAATAAACCCAACCAAGATGGCTGCAGCCACAGAGAGCAGGAGGGAGGCTTGGGTTTCCCTGACAATGGAGGAAGCCAAGCTTTCCCCCTGCCCTTGCCGACCCAGGCCTCCACTCAGTGCTACAAAGTTTCAATTATAGAAGATAAATAAATCCCAACAGAAATGGCAGCAGCCACAGAGCTGGAGCAAGCAGGAGGCTAGGGTTGCCCATGGTGATGGAGGAAGCCAAGCTTCTGCAGCCCTGGCCTGCTTTGGCCTCCGCTTAAGGCTACAAAGTTTCAATTATAGAAGATACATAAATCCCAACAGAAATGGCTGCCACCACTGAGGGAGCAGAAGGCTTGGCTCCACTCCAGGCTACAAAGTTTCAATTGTAGAAGATAAATAAATCCCAGATCCTAGGGCCTCTGCTTGGGTCGCTGGGGGGCGTGGCCAGCCTGCAAACCACCACAGGCCCCTCGCCCAGGCCACCCCACGCCCCAAGGGAACCCGCATTCTCATTCAGGACACCCTTCAGGGCAAACCAGCTGGCCCCCACCCATGTACCAGGCCTCTATCCTATCTAATAAAAGAGTAATATGCAGATTGACCATCACTCCAACATACAAGATGGCTGCCCCCATGTGGTCAAAGATCCTGCCCCCATGTGGACACAAGATGGCTGCCACAAGATGGCCAGCAGGGGAGGGCAGTTGGGAGAAACCAGGCCTGCAAGGAAGGCAGTTGGAGGCAATCAGGCTTGCTGGAGAGGGCAGTTGGGGGTGACCAGGCTGCTGGCAGAGGAGGGAAGTTGGAGGTGACTGGATCTGCAGGGAAAGGCAGATGGGCGGGGGGGGAAAGGGGGGGGAGGGACCCAGGCCTGCAGGGGAGAGCAGTTGGGGGGTACCAGGCCTGCAGGGGAAGGCAGTTAGGGGCAAGTAGGCTGGCAGGGGAGTGGTTAGGGGGTGATCAGGCAGGCAGGCAGAAGCGGTTAGGGGCAATCAGGAAGGCAAGCAGGTGAGCAGTTGGGAGCCAGCAGTCCTGGATTGTGAGAGGGGTCCCAGATTGGAGAGGGTGCATGCTGGGCTGAGGGACACCCTTCCCACCCCACGTGTCCCCCCCCCCCCCGCACGAATTTTGTGCACCAGGCCTCTAGTTACAGATAAGGGTCTTAATCTAACCTTTATTTCCTTCTCATTATCTTGGCATTCTTTTTCTTGCTCTGCCTTTTTATTTTTAAAAACAGTTTCTCAAAGTGTTCTTTGCATAACTGCATGCAAATCACCTCTAAATTATTTGTTAAAAATTCCATGTGAGAACTATTGCTCAGAAACAGAAGGTCCTGACTCTGGCTGAATCACCTGAAAACAGCACCTTTGTAAAAACACCAATTCTCTGGGCCCTATATCCAGATCTTCTGATATGATTGGTCTGGGTTGGTTCCAGGCACCTGCATGATTTTAAAGCTCCCCCGCAGTGACCGGAGTATGCAGTTGGGGTTGAGAGGCCCTGAGTTAGAGGAAGCTTCTACAGATGAACAGGTGTGTGTCCAGAGGAATGAGGGCTGGGAGGGGACTAGACCACTGAGGCCTGCTGGTAATCAGGAAGGTCTCCAATGCACAGGTAGTGTCTACTAAGTGGGGATGGGGTGCTTCCTGAACCTAGATTCCATTCCTGTTATACTTTACGAGGCCCATCCTCTTTCCCTGGGTCTCCCCACTTCTCTCCACCTACTAAAGAATTCTCAAAATTTAGTGTGCATGAAAGTCAAAATTTTACTAAACTCTACTAATATGCAGATTCCCAGAGGTTCTGATTCAGTGTTTCTGGGATGTGACTGGACTATATATTAAACAGGTATTATATTTAAGGATGATTCTATACCATTCTGATGAAGGTGATCGAGGGACCACCATACTCTGAAAACACTGCCTAGGCTTTCACCAAAGGTATAATCAGCTTACCCCGAGAATGTTCTCTGTTTCGAATTCTGGCTCTGCCATCTCGTATCTGATCTTGAGGATACTAACCTCTCTGTACCCCAATTTCTCCATTTGTAAAATGGAGGAAAAGTACTTGCTTTATATAGGTTCTAAGGATTAAAAGAAGTTAAGACATGTCATTTCTATGGCCTGAAGTAACCAGGGGACAGAGCTGGGTAGCTTTGGGAAGACAGCTATTTAGTTGGATTTGTCCTCTAATAAAGCAGTAATGCAACTGTTTCCCTGGTGTCATTCAGCCTTAGTCTCCTGCCCCATTTCCCCACCCACTCAAGAGCCACCACAATCACTGTTAGAAGAAACTTTATTTATATGTGATTTATTGTGGAAAAAAACACACAAAACACTGAATTTGTGCTTTACACATAATTTCTTCTAGTAGATATTAATATTTAGTGTATAAAGGTTGAACAATAAAAATGTTTTTAAATTTTATTAGACTCTGTTAGTTATTTCCAATCAGCAGGCCTAAAACTCCATCTTTCTAAAAACTAGATCCGTGATGACACCCAGTGGCCAAAATGTTAACCATTGAGATTTTAAAAATACATGTTTTCCCAAGCATACAAATACTTAACATTGCATCAACTTTATCTTTACAAGTTAAGAACAATTCAATAATACAGCATGAAATAGTCCTGCATGAGGAATTTCATCAATAAAATGTAAAATCCTTTAGTACTGTTTTTAGTAGTACAACTTCCACAACCAGTTCAGGCAGAGAAGAGTACCAGGTCATCAAAGGTGACATTTTAACAAAAACTTTTAAATTTGGAGAAAGTGATTTGTAACAACATGTGGTAAATAAACACAGAGACTGTTAAGATTTCACAATAGTCACACTTGGTCCTTTAAACAATCTATACTAATAAAAGGGTAATATGATAATTAAATTGGACATCTTCTGGGTGACCTTCTGCACGTTCTTCCGAACAAAGCCACGTGGCGAGGCCAAGGCAGAGGCAGTTAGAGGTGATCAGGCTGGCTGGGGAAAGCAGTTAAGGGGATCAGGCCGGCAGCGGAGGGCAGTTGGGGGTGATCAGGCCAGCAGGGGAGCTGTTAGGGGACGATCAAGCCACAAGCAGAGGCAGTCAGGGGCAATCAGACAGAAGAGTGGTTAGGAGCCAGCAGTCCCAGATTGTGAGAGGAATGTCCGACTGCCGATTTAGGCCCAATCCTGGATTGGGCCTAAACTGGCAGTCGGACATCCCCTGAGGGGTCCTGGATTGGAGAGGGTGCAGGCTGGGCTGAGGGACCCCCATCCCCCATGCACAAATTTTGTGCACAGGGCCTCTAGTTAGGAAACAATAAACAATTCAGGTAATGATCAAAGCAGAAATAGAATGTTGGGGAACCAGATAGAAATTTAAGAAACACTAATCATGCTCTGTTTACCATGGTTGTTTTATTCTAATTAAAGAAGGTACATTCTAACCTGGCTGGCAGCCTCACTCAGGACCTGGGAGCTCACCTGGAAGTTTAGCCCTTCCTTCCCATTTGGAGCTGCCTATTATCATGGAAAGATTAACAACTTTGTTGCAGAAACCAGAATTGCCAGCCCTTTGAAGACCCCAGACCTTGCATATCACTAAGCCCTTTGAAGATCCCCAGCCCTCTGCTTACCTGTTAACTGCCCATTTGGCATACCCTTTGGCTATTTCCTTTTGTAACCCCAGCCCTTGCTTATCTCTAAGCCCTTTGAAGATCCCAGCTCTTTTGCATATCTGTACACTGCCCATTTGCCCTTTTGCCTACTTGCCCATGTACTCTTTGTTCTTCTACCAATATAAACAGCCGGTTTATAGTTGGGTGCAGAGCAGATTTTTGTGGATGACCTGCTGCTCTCCCATACTGTCAGCAATATTTGAAAAATATTCATATATGAAAAACGCTCATATATGATTCAACCCTGTCTCTGCTGAATTGGCTCAAGTAGTGACAGGCAGCACGGACCCATTGTTTGTCCAGTTACAGTAACAGTCATTACTTTATCAGATGGGCACAGGATCTATTCTTTTGTAGATTCATTCGTTTACTCAAGAAATATTTCCTTGTTTCCCAGATTACAAAGTTAACTCTGAGAGGGAGATTAGTGCCCAATGGAGTTCATGTAACCTACTTATGTCTCCTCCTTTGATGGTAATTTATAAAAATAGGTGAAAAACCGCCATTCTCCAGAGCATTACCTCAATGTTTGTGAGTTTGGCTCAAATAAACACAAAAATTGTTTATGGGTTTGAATGTTTCTTTAGTTAACAATCTGGATCTGATGACTGCTCTTTTTCAATTTTTATTATTTTTAAAAATATATTTTTATTGATTTCAGAGAGGAAGAGAGGGGAGTGAGAGATAGAAATATCAATGATGAGAATCATTGATCAGCTGCCTCTTGCACGCTCCCTACTAGGGATCGAGCCCGCAATTTGGGCATGTGCCCTTGACTGGAATCAAATCCAGGACACTTCAGTCTGCAGGCCAACACTATTCACTGAGCCAAACCAGCTAGGGCTGCTCTCTCTCTTTAGACTGATTTCTCTTGCCTTTTGACGTGCTTTATAACTTTATTGTTGTTGAAAGTCAAATATGTTGTTGGGTAGTAGGTACCAAGACAAAATCATCTTTAGTGTTAATTCACTCATCTTACTGGGAGTTGGGCTGTATTTAATATTTCTTCCACTAGAGACTTCAAATTCCCTGTCCTTATTTTTTATTTTGGGACTTTCTTTTGTATTGCCTCTCAGTAAAAGTTTGTGCTCTGTAGCCTTTTCAGCTGTATACCACTGTTATTGTCCTGGCAACATATTGGGGTGGTGCAGGGTGTGAAAGAGAAGACGCCTAAGTCTTGGTCTTATACTGGGCTTGTCCTGGGAGTATGGCCTTCACTAGCGTTTCTTGGGGGACAGCTTTCTACCACCCCCTGCTCCTACTTTCTTTCCTGCCTGCAGTGTTCCCAGTCTATTTCCTTGGTGTCCTCTCCTTTCTGTCGACTAGGGAGTTTTCCCCTCCTTTAGGTGAGAGAAAGGCTGGAGTGGTTGGAATAGAGCAGAGTTCCCTTCTCCCAATTGGGTAAGTTTTCAGTATTTTCAGTAGCAGCTTTTGCTCTAGGTAAACAAGTGTCAGGTGTGGTATCTCTCTGGATGTACCTGTCTCTTCCCATTTGGAGTGGTTGTTTGCCCTCTGACTTCAGTTCAGAAAAGTTATTAAGTTTTAGTTTTTCCAGTTTTTCTTGTTTTGAGGAAGGGATTGGCAACTTCTAAGTTCTTTACATATCAGAGCTGATACTAAGATGCAGTGCTCTTAGGAATACAGGAAATAGGAGTCACAATGAGGACTTAACTCTCTTCTTGTACTTGGCTTTGGGTAACTGATATGAAACAAGGACTCCAGTATAATCTATACTATGCACAGTATTTATTTTGGGAGGTATTTTGGCAGGAGCTTTTTGAGGAACGAGTGATTTATGTATTGGTCAAAGGTAGGACTCGAGAAGAATAGGAGGCATTGTAAGAGAACTACAAAGAATAACTCAAGGGACCCTCAGGATCAGCAGGAGCCAAGCTGGAAATATTAGGTTGTGGCCAGAGTACGTTTGGGCTGAGAAATATTTTACCACATTCTGTGGTCAGCCTGGAGTCACTAAAAGATTTTGTAAGGATAGCAAATGTGGACAATTAAACCTAATGATAACATTGGATAAACTGAATGGACACTGAGCAGTAAGTTGAAGCATGCTCAAGATTTGGTGTCTGACTAGAGATGAAAAGGAAAAATAGTGAAAGACTGTGATGTCTCAATGATAAAATCAGACATTTGAGAGTGAAGTCCAGGAGTCTGGTTCATGGAGAGTTTGAAATGCAACCAGAATTCACAGCAGAGGTTAGATTTTGGAGTCATCTGCATGGAGGCTACAGCTGAAACTGAAAAGAGATGTGGTCTCTGGGAAGAACTGGGGTTAGAACCTTTGTGATATGTACATTTAAGGGATAGGAGAAAATAGTCAGCAGTGGAAAGATGGGAGTAAAGCCAGGACAAGATGTTAAGAAGATTAAGATAAAAGATAATCCTTCTCTTTTTCCAATGTCTGCCTGGCTTATAGGAGGCAGACTCTGAACTGTATAAATCTAACTCTGTGTGACAAAGGAAAACAGCTTCCAGTATAGCTTGGCCTGAACCAATTGCTTCTTGCCAGAGTTTTACATGAATTGTTTTTTACTTGAAATAGATGCAAATGTCCCACAGGAAATGGTTAGTGTTTATTAGGTAAATGTCCATATTTATGAGATAATGTCCAATTCTTAGAATCTAACTAGGTAGGAGAGTAATTTGTGGTGGCTATAAAATTGTGATGAGAGCCAAATTTAGTATACATAATTACCATGACCTTAAGGTAACTGCAAACCATCTTCACAACCTTTCTTCAGATTATCTGCACTATTGCTATAATCAGAAGTTTTACACCTAGTATTTAGTGGTTTGTTTCTCACACTCATTGCGTGGTCAGTGTTTGAAGGAAATCAGAGCATGTTTGGTAAAATTTTTTCTAGAGCAACAAGGCAGTTTTCATCAAGTCTGTGAAATGTATTTTTTTAATTAATAGAAGAACATGTCTCACCAGATACACTGTCCCCAAATAAGTAAAAGAGCATCAAAAGCACACAAACACAGAGTTTTACAGGGTACAATACAAAGTCAATTTTTATCATGTTCTTACTCGCATTTACTAAAAAGGTGAGACTGTAAATCAATCTCTAAATAATTATCTTGCATAAAGAGAAAAGTACAGCACAATTATTTCACAGAAGGTTTTGGAGAGACAACTTGAGAAGACTTTGCTTTAAAAGATATGAAGATATATCACAAATCAAGTCACATGTCTATAACATTAAAACATGGAATTGTACTTAATCAAAAATAAATAAAATAGCTGAAGAAGGCTGTATACTCCCCCCCCCCCCCCCCCCATTATACTAACTTCTATTTTTGGCAGGAGTTAACAACCTTTTCCATTAGTAGGAAAATGTGCTCTGCAAACTCTCGGAGGGCACCACGGCCACCATTACACTTGCAAATATACCCGACAGCCTTCTGGGCCGTGGAACAGGCATCAGCAGGAACAGCACTTAGGCCCACTTTCTTCAGGCACTCCTCATCAGACACTTCATTTCCTATCGCAGAAAAGAAACACTGGTTGACCATTTAAAGAGACAAAGAATATTCTTTCCAAATGATGCAAACAGCAAATAATAAGTAATTCTAGTAAGTTTAGTGAACTAAAGCGCTGCATATACTACAGCTTAGATGGAACAAAAATATGTTAAAGTACTTAAAAGTATAATTGAGCTGTAGGGTTTTCCCTAAGCAATTCAAATAAACTCTTTATCAGTCAAAGGAGGAAAATGGAGTATACTTTCTGCTTGCCATGTACATTGCAATTACTATGAATTATTTAAAATATCACCTAATAATTCAAATATCCTCAGTTGTCTCAAAATTGTTTTTGTTGATTTATGTGAATCAGAAACCAAAAGGGCTCCACATATTACATTTTGTTGACACGTATTTTTCTTTTATTGATATGTATCTTTTTTTTAAATGTTTTTATTGATTTTTTAGAAAGAGAAGAAGGGAGAGGGATAGAATGATAGAAACATCGATGAGAGAGGAACATTATTGATTGGCTGCCTCCTGCAAGGCCCCTATTGGGAATCGAGCCTGCAACCTGGGCATGGGCCCGAACTGGTAATCAAACTCTTGGGTCAATGCTCAACCACTGAGCCATATCCACGGGCTGTTGTTGATATATATCGTAAGTCTCTTTTAATTTGTAATAGTTCTGATTTGAATAACTTATTTGTTGAAAAATCACCATTACAACTGACATAACTACATCCCTTCTTCCCTTGCCTTGGTTTTTCTTCAACTCCCCGTTTTTTGACAGAATGAACTTCAGAAGCTCCCAGTACCTTAGCATCACCATTCTGAGTATAACTACTACTATATTACAGAGCAAAACAAACAATAAAATGATGTTTAAGAGTCTGTTATATTTTTCTACATTTATCTACTGAAAATTTTCTCCTATTGGTAAATGTACTGAAATTTAAATTGTTTTCATTGAAAGATGATTAAAATTAGGATATTTCTTCGTATTACCCATCCCTCAAATTAAGCTTTACTTACTAAATTTTACTTATAAAAGTGTCAAAATTTTAAGGGACACATTGTTATATATTTATGTGGTCCATACAAAACTGCTCTTTTTAAATAAAAATTTGGAGTTCATTCTCTATTTTCTAACTACTACTTTTTACAGTTTTTTTCTTATGTTATATAAATAATGCATATCTTGTTGGAAACATTTTTTAAGTAAAGGCAAACATATTCAAAATCATCCTAATTACCATCATTTATGAATAGTCACTACATTTTGGTATATATTATAAATAGGAAAACTAAGGTTTAGACAAGCTTGCTTAGGGTCACACAGATAATAAATAAGTATAGCTGGAATTTTGTTTTCTTCTTACAAAACCTGGATCATTTTCTATCAAAGGTTCTATAGTATTTTTCTCCATACAATCTGTACATGCAGTTCAAAGGCTATCTCTGAGTCCCCAGATCATATGCTTCCAAAGCATTCTGTGATGCTTTTGAGGCCCCTATTAGCCCTGTAAATATTTATTTCATACATGGCTTATAGCTATTATATATATAACTTGCCATTGTTAGCCATTATTATTTAAAATATAGACATCATTAGACTATAAGCTCTATAAATATTAAGTCCCAGGAACCAGTTCAAAGTCTGCATACAGTAAGCATCTAATAAATACATTTGCTTAATACTAACATGAAAAACTACTGAGATCTGACCATTGTTTTTAATGGTTGCATAATATTCACTTTTATAGATATTCTATTTTTGTAGAATATTTAGGTCATTTCTTTTTTCCTCTCTTATTGCCACATTTGTCCAATTTCTTTCCTGGAATTGGAATTCTGGGGTCAAAACTATGTACATTTAAAACAAAAAAATGATGTACATTTAATAATAGCTAAAAATATTCAGAGTGTTCTATTTATAATTAGGAATCTGCTAAATGCTTTACCCATATTATATCACTGGTAACAGACCAATGACAATAGGTACTTTTAACAGTTCCAATTTATAGATGAGGAAACCTAGGCTTTCCTTACCAAAACTGGCATCAAGGTTGTGGTCTGACTCCACAACATGTGTTGGTAATCATTTCTCTGGCTACACTTAATAAATACCATTAAAGTGACCTCCAGAAGGGCTGTCTGAATTTAATACTTTTGTCGGTAGTGTAAGAGAGTTTCTATTTCTTTATAATCATGCTAATCGTGGGAATTTTCTTTATTTCTTAAAAAAAAAAAAAAATCCTGATTCGTTTTATTATGGCTGAATAAAAAGATACCAACCAAGATATGCCACTTCTTTCCAGCACAGGCCCATTTCTTTTCTCCATTCATCTACAACTGCTAGCTTGTCCAGTACATTGACTTCCATTTTGCAATCCAGTTTTAAGGAAGAAAGTGTCTGCTTTGAACAGGCCCTTTCTGAGATTAATCTCACCTATAAAAAAAAGGACAAAAGGAGAAAATAAGAGAAACAGAAATCTTTCAGAATAAGATAATGCCTTGGTAAACAATGCAAGTCACAACTGAGTAGTCCTTTGACCTTTTGAAGGACAAATTCTACTATGTCTAAGTAGACCTGTAAAGGTGAAAGACAGTTTTCTACCATGGCAAGGATTCTACCTACAGGTAAAAAGTGCAACATACACTGTCTGAAGCTAATTTAAGATTCTCCTATAATTCAATTTACCCAAAGAAAAGTCTATAATATGTCCCTTGTGCTGCTTAGAAACACATATGTAAGAGTTCTAATCAATTATGAGAAATCATCTTAAAATACACATAAATATTAAGCTATTGTGAATTAAGATTTTTAATCATAAGAATAAGCTACATTTTAAAGTCTATAAGATATTTGCTTTATTTTTAAAACACTGACACTTATTTTTTATTAAATCTTTCTTGTTGCAAGATCCTTTGGCAACTAGAAAGCACCTATATGAAAATAATACGTTCTTACTTATTAAATAAACACTCACTTGTTGGTTGACATTTTGCTCATCGAAAATTAAATAGTATGATAATTTTCTATGCACATGAAGGCTAAATTTCAGATATTTTAATAGATGATATTAAAAAAATGTGTATCTCATTTCCCTTACATATTCCTTGACCCTGAATCATAATCTTGAAAAACAATGCTGTATTCAGGGGCACATACCTCAATACCACTTTTCTTTAATAAACTTATGCCAATAGCATCTTTTACATCATAAGATATTATTTCTTTTTGGTCTCCTGATACATAAATGTGGCCATTGGTGAGACATCCATCAATACTGCAAACCAAAAGTTTTATCTCCTTAAACTTCTCTTTGCCAAAATAGCCATATCTAAAAGAAACCAAATAGACCTTTGAATATAAGTGCAATACTAGTTACTGTCTCTCATCTGGCTAATGCCAGTAAACTTAACCCATTCCCATCCAATTTTGCAGAAGTACCCTTCATATTCACTTCACAAATACACTTAAACTTAGAGTGGAGAATAAGTAGTGTGCTCTAAGTGGACTATGTGTTTCTCAACATATTGAAAGTGTCATCTAAAGGAATAGTTTATGTATATGTCTTCCTCACATGAGCAAATAAATTACACAGATCCTTAGATAGTTGGAGTATCACAAATCAGTGTTCATAAGTATAATAAACATATCTACTAACAATAATGTTAGAGTCTTGTGCAAAGGCTACGTAAGTCTTGTTTTTACCTTAATACTCGTTGTTCTGCAATAGGCCAATCAATATCCACGTCTATGTCCACACTGTGCTCAGCGCGCATTTCATAGTAGGCCATTTTTCCACCCTAAATATAGTACAAATGCCATGAATGCTGGTTTTTATATGCTTTCACATATATCGAAAAGTTTCTAATATAGAATAATGAATTCATTTCTACAGTATTGAGAAAAACGAGTAACCCAATAATATTAATGACATATAACAAATCCCTTTTTTTGAGGGAAAAGCTTATCTTTTTGTTTCCTATATATTCAAACTACATAAAACAAGTAACTTTTACATTTTTCTTTTAACTTTAACATTTTTCAACTTTTATCTACACAGTGCAAGTTCTCATTTTCCTTTGGATAGATTACTTTAAGATTGCAAAAATCGAAAATAATACCCATCCTCCAGTTTTCTGACCACAGGAATTTTCTGTTCTGGCAATCTCTCTCATCATTCAAAGGTAATAGAAATGTTTTCGGAATTTGTTCCTATTTGAAACTAAGGGGCAAGATAGGAAAGGAAAAAATAACTAGAGTATCTAGTACACAGAATTAATTATTCCTGTGCTCCAGATGGGAGTGAGCAATACTGTCTAATTCATATGTGGGCAAAGATAGGGATAGTTTCCTGATCCTGAGATATGGGGGTAAGAATTGCTAGTCTCTTCACAAATTATGATGAAAGACTTTATTTTTCTTCACACTTTAGGAAAGGGTCAAACAGGTTCGGGACAGTGGTATCTCTATCTGTCAAATCAAATTTTCCTTAACACTCAAACTTAAGACTCAAACAGCCTACAGTTTGCCTAAACACTGACCAGAAGATTGGGAAAACACTTTTTCCTGAGAGCATGAGTCACATTAGAATTTCGACTATAGAGAGTGGAGTTTTAGGGTTTTATTAAATGGTATTTTTGAGTAATGTAAGGATCTGAATCCAAATCCCGACAATACCATTTACTACTTGTTTTTGCCTTGAGCCAATTACTTCATTTTTCAAATCTGCCATTTCTTCCTCTGAAAAACTGGGCTTGGAATGTCCACTTTATTCTGTTGCTATGCAGATTACAAGAGATATCCTATGTAGTGTTTCATATAGTCCTTGGTAAGTGCTGAATAAGTAATAGCTATAACTAAAATGAAAAACTAGCATATGATGTAATCATGTAGGCTCTAAAGATGAAACACCCAACCTCCTTATTTTAAAATAAGGGCAAGAACAGATAAAACAATATATTTAAGATTACGTAGGGATAGAGACAGAACTATAAATCGATTTTCCTGATGTCCAGGTTGGTGCTGTTTCAGTTTTACCATACTTTTTGTTTGTTTCTTTTTAAAGCAACAAAAGTTATTCAACTGTACAACTACAACCTGACAGTAACACAACCATAAATTAAAGTTTTGAATGGAATAATATGAATACCAGGACATGCATAGAACATTCAATATTTGATTCATTTCTTATTATGTTTTAGTTATAGCAGAATTCCTTGCATATTTACTGGATGGATTCCAAAGATCAGTTTGGGGTAAGCCTGCAGGATAAATGCTGAGATAATAAATCTTGAGTTATGCCTTTCCTCTAGGAGTTGATATTTTTCACTATGAACTGTGTCATACCTCTTCCCTGAAACTCAAAAGTATACCACAAAAGGGTTTAAAAGGTTTTGTAAAATGAAGGCACAAACCTGTAAGTAACCCATCTCTATCAAATGTCTCTTAGCAAAATAAAATGAGCCATTTTCATATAACTCTCCATCCCAATCTTGTCGACGAGGTCGTTTAGCTGGATTCAAATTCAGAGGTTCAGTCACTTCACGAACTAAAAGCAAAAAGCTATATTAAGTCCACATTGCTTTGAATCCTAAAAGTGTTCATTTAGTAATTTTTAAAAAAGCATAAAAATGAACTCAGAATGTAGAATATTTCTTTATCTAGATAAATATTTAAAAGGATTTAAATAAAATCCGTAATAATTCTGATGACTTATCTTTGTTTTCTAATAATAGCAATAATAATAAAGATAAAGTATTTCACAGTGGAATTCTGCATAATTAATATTTTAAAGCACTTATATAAATATAATGTTTTGGGAGGACATCAGGGAAACCTTAAAGTTGTCAAAAAACGGATTTGCCATAAAATACCCATATATTCAATAACTGATCCCTTTAAACTATTTATCATTATTTGTTTCTATAGAAATACAATGTATGCATTATTCATCTAATGTGGTTGAGAAATGACAGTCATGGAATTATTATAGAAAAGTGAAGATTTCCCTATTAAATTACTGAAACTTTTATAGTGACAAAAATGTTTATATAATGTACTATGAATTCTTACCAGTGGTTAAAAAAGAAACTAAGCATAATAATAAATGGTATTTATTATTATTCTTGGTAATGAAGGCTCAGCAATATCAACATTAATAATCATAACACAATATAATAAATGACACCCTCAATACTAGTATATAGGAATTCCTTTGCCTTTTCACTTAGTTTTTCCTAAATTGTGTTTGTGGATGTGTATAAGTATGTATACACTTGTGCTGTGTGTGTGCTTAATAACTGGTAATTCTTCAGAATCTTTCTTCACTTTTTGTTGTTACTTTTGTATATAAAGGCTTCTAGGAATAACCTCTACATAACTTCCCTAATGAAACCATCCTCTGCTCAATTCCACCCCAATGTTTGATATAATTAGGAAAAATACTCAGCAAACATATATTGAGTATGTGGTAAAGTTTTATAGGCACTGGATACACAACAGTGAATATAACTCCTTCTACTCTCATGGAGTGTGCAATCTAGTGCTGGAGATAGGCAATCTATACTAATAAAAGGGTAATATGCTAATTAGACCGGGTCAACTGGCTATCTACCAGATGTCCGACTTCCTTCCAGACAAAGCCATGGTGGTGGGGGCCGAGGCAGAGGCAGTTAGGGGCAATCAGGCTGGCAGGGGAGAGCAGTTGGGGGAGAGATCAGGCTGGTGTGGGGGGGGGGGGGGAATGGCAGTTAGGGGCGACCAGGCAGGCAGGCAGAGGCAGTTAGGGGCAATCAGGCAGGCAGGCAGAGAGGTTGGAGTGATCAGGCTGGCAGGGGGACAAGGTAGGGGCGATCAGGCCAGGAGGGGGGCAAGGTAGGGGTGATTAGACTGGCAGGGGGGCAAAGTGGGGGCGATTAGGCTGGCAGGGGGGCAAGGTAGGGGCAATCGGGCTGGCAGGCAGAGAGGTTAGGGGCAATCAGGCAGGCGAGTGGTTAGGAGCTAGTTGTCCCAGATTGCAAGAGGGATGTCTGACTGCTGGTTTAGGCCGATCCTGGGATCGGGCCTAAACCAGCAGTTGGACATCCTCCGAGGGGTCCCAGATTGGAGAGTGTGCAGGCCAGGCTGAGGAACCGCCCTCTGTACATGTATTTCGTGCACCCAGCCTCTAGTAAGCAAATAAACAAGATAATTCAAGTGGTACTTTGAAGAAAAGAGAGGGACAAGTCTTCCTATGTGAACAAGTATCAGTGGCTGAATTCCCACTGGAGTTATTTGCTCAGTCTGAGAAAGAGGTAAGAGAAAGATTATGCTTGGCATAAGCAGAGGAACTTTGCTGGAATAAGGAGAAACCAGAAGAAATTTTATAGTTGCAACATTGCCCCACTCCCAATTAGAGCAAAGTGATTAGCCCCTTATCCTATCAGCCTGATAGAAGAAAAGGTTTGTCCTCCTTGGGGGAAAATAATATATATTCCAGTCTGTATGTCTGGCACATGATAAAATATGACACATATAAAGAAGCAGAAATACATGACCCCCAATCAGAAAAAAGTCATAGGAACAGAACTATAAATGACCCAGATGTTGCAATCAAGGATTTTCAGATAACAATTATGAACTTAAAGAAATTAGAAAAAAAGATTTTTTAAAAAAGAATGAGGTGCTCTCCCTCCCTGAGCATACCATTGTCTCCCCCAATGGCCCCCCAAGTCTGGTCACTTTTACCTCCTCACTTCTAAGCTCCAAGGGCCCTTCCTTTGCCTCTACTAGCCTAACTTGTTTCTTAAGCCCATTTCTTCTACAAATCACTTTTACCTCTGTGATTTCCTAAATAAACTAGAGGCCTGGTGCATGAAATTTGTGCATAGGTAGGGTCCCTAGGCCTGGCCGGTGATCAGGGCTGATTGGGGCCATCCTTCTCCTGGCTGTCAGCCGGGGCCTTCCTTTGTTTCACACCACGCCCTGGTGGTCAGCACATGTCATAACAAGCGGTCGAACTCCCTGTCAGTCAAATTCCTAGTCAGTCGAACTCCCAAGGGGACAATTTGCATATTAGCCTTTTATTATATAGGATGTTCTTTTATAGTTTGAAAAAAAAGAATAAGGATAAAAAGATGGAACATCTCAACAGAGAATGGAGTCTCTAAAAAATAATTTAAAGGTACATTCTATAATAGGAAAACACACAGTTCCTGAAATAATTCACTGGACAGAATTTAGAGTGCACTAGACAAGTTAGAAGAAATAATACATGAGCTCAAATATAAGTCAATCGAAATTACTCAAAATGAAGCACAAAGAGAAAAATAAACCATACAGAACAGACTATGAGAGACATGTGAACGCTATGAAATTGTTTAAAATCCATTTAAATTGGAGTCCCAGAAAAAAAGGAGAGAGGAAATGTGGCTGAAGAAATATTTGAAGAGAATTTTTGAAAACTGATGACAAATATCAATCCATAGATTTGAAAAGTTCAGGGAACTCCAAACAGGGTGAACACAAAGAAAACCACAGCAATACATATTAGAGTCAAACTATAGAAACTAAAGATAAACAGGAATCTTAAAAGTAGCCTGAAGAAAATCATATTCAGAGAAACCATGGTCAGATTTACAGCTGATTTCTTATAAGAAACAATGGATGGTAGAAGATAATAGAATAACATGCTAAAATTTTATCTTCAAAAGAATAACATCTTAAGTTACACATATGTTACAGACATTTAGGCCAGCTTTTCTACACTCAACAAAAGGCACATAACAAAAATCACAATGCCTTTCCTCAAGTATGTTATATTTACCTATTTGTTGGTGAGAAATTCTATTCTTTATTACATATTTTGCTAGTTTATCTGGCTAGAAATCAGGCTCTACCTAAACACCATGGAACTCTTCTTACATAAAGGAGTAACATATTTTGGGAAATTACACAATTCATTCTTCAGTTCCTCCAAAACTCTTTGGTGGATGCTTTCTATTCCCACAAATCTATATGATTTATATAGAGTTTATCAAACATGTCTAGAACAAAAATAAAAGTATTTGATCTAGAAAAATCATGTCAATCTGAAAAGGCAAATAAAGGGTTAATATGTTCCTTTGTAAAAATAAAGCAAAGAATTAATTTTGGCTCACTGTATTCTCTCAGTAATCACAAGATTGAGAACTGATTAGAAATGTTATTACCTACTAGGGTAAGAATCATGTTTTCTTTTACTGCTCCTTTTTACTCTCCTCACTCCTAAGGAATATTTGCATATGAAAAACTGATTCTCCATAAAATGAGCTAAAATAAAGAGTGACATAACAAATTACCTCCTTTCTGAATTTCACTCCATCGAAATTGATGGCGCCTCACAACAGAGAAAACAGAATCATATCCTTCTTCTCGAATCATTTCTGCAACTTTTTGAAGGTCAGTAGGATGTAAACATGGAGAAGTAGCTTGAATATTACCTACAATGTCAACCTCTTTAAAAAGACAAAACAAAAGGACATCAGAATAAAGTTCTTTGCAAGACAGTAATCTTAAATGCAAATGTTAAAACAAGTCTTGTGAACTGATAAGTTATAAATTACATAAAATTTTGAATATACTATTAAACTCATACCATTGTGATAACTAAGAAATTCTACGATGGCATCTAATGAGGTAGAGCTGTCTTTTGAAACTTCAGAACTTCTTCGATGAACTTGTGCACCAAATTGTTTGGCCACATTCTCAATTTCATCATGGTCCGTCGAAACCCACACACTGTATAGATATTAAAAGGAACAAATAAATAAAGCCAAATCACTAAGAGAAATCATTACAGATAAAAAGGAGCTCTAAAACCCCAAAATACAGCTTACATAATGTTAGAAGAGTTTTTGTATCATGAAAATAATGTTATGGATCCAAAGTACTATAAAATTTAAAAAACACAATATTTAAAATATAAGCAGTACTTTTATTTATTTACCTATCTATTTATTTATTTATATTTTAAACAGTATTTTTAAATATCTAAGTAAATATCCTAGATATGTTTATATTTATACATAGAAATATTTATATTACATGCAACATATATGGTTATTTATATAAACTAGAGGCCTGGTGCATGAAATTCGTGCAAGGGGGTGGGGGGTGTCCGTCAGCCCAGCCTGCACCCTCTACAATCTGAAATGCTTAAAAGATAAATTTTAAAAAATAGAGATTCTGAAAGAGGTTTGTTTGCTTGTTTTTCTTCTTTAAACCCTTTATCATTCATTCATTACTTCATTCATGAAATGTTTACTTAGTCATAGTTTGTTTCAGGCACTAGGCACTTGTCTGGACACTGGGGATACACAGACCATTTTCTTGAGAAACTCTGGGCCTATCATAGAGACAAAGTCCAACACAGTACTATAATTCCCTTTAAGCCATTAAGGAAAGAGAGGTAAGGAAGCAATATTACTCTTTCTATAATGCTTTATCTTCTACAAAATATTTTTACAGTGCTTGCTATATAATAGGCACTAATATATATTTGTTGAATGAAACAGTAAATGGTTGAGAGCATGGGCTCTAAAGGAAGGGGTTCAAATCCTGGCTCCATCATATGCTAGCTATATGACCCTATGCAACATCCATAATCTCCCAAAGACTCCATTTTCAGTAAAACAGAGGTGATGATAATGACCTCAAATGGTTCTTATAAGGATTAACTATAAACCACAACTCAGAATGAAAATTAAATAAATGTTTTCTATTCAAAATAAAAAAATAGAAATGGTAATTTAAAAAAATTTACAGTCTCATTTAATCCTTACACTGACTGTTGGAAGGAAAACTGGAGTTCTGCTTTCAAACCATCAAAGGTTCAAATGTCTAATTTGTATGTACAATATAAGGCAATGGCACGGGGGATATGAAAATAGCATCCAATACATACACTTAAGATCTAAGGATCATCATCTATTGTTAAAGGATCTAAGTAAGTAGATAATTTCCTTTGATATAGAGGAATCAGATGAGGAAGGGCAAAGGAGAAAGAATGAGCAAGTGAACAAAGAGGCCTAACAAAATTTAAAATCAAATTTAGAGTAAATGTCAAAGTCTAAATACCAATGGCTTTATTCTCACATGGAATCATATTACATCTAACAGGATAAACAGGAATATCAACAATGGTGCCTATTAAAGTTATTTCAAATCATACACTGCCATTTTAAAGAGAACACAAGATAGGCCTTTCATTAGTCATAAGTCTACAACCTAGAAATGCTTATTTTTCACCAGTATGCTAGGCAATATTTTAAAAAATCAGTTTGTTCTGAGGTTTACTTATACTTTTGAAAATCAAGCTTTTACAAACTCAGCTCTAACGGTAACTTTTTATTAAGTGCAAATAAAATTATCTCAGTATTTATCTTGACTGCTTAATACCCAAGTTAGTAGCTTTTAAAACATTGCTAGCTTAGCCTGGCTGGTGTGGCTCAGTGGCTGAGTGTTGACCCAACCTATGAAACAGGAGGTCAAGGTTCAATTCCCAGTCAGGGTTGTGGGCTCTGATCCCCCATGTGGGGCGTGCAGGAGGCACCTGATCAATGATTCTCTCATCATTGATGTTTCTCTCTCTCTCTCTCCCTCTCCCTTCCTCTCTGAAATCAATAAAATAAAATACTGCTAGCTTTGATTCTGAGCAGGCCAGGAAAATATGCCTCAACTGAGTCAAATCATTATTTTGAACAAAAATCTCTTGAAAAACACAGATCAGGCAGATTTCCTTCTTGGGGTAAATATTTCTTGAAGAAAGAAAGTAGAGGGTGGCTGCTCCAAATTCCAACTGCAGCTTCAGAATAAGCCCATTACATTAAAATGAGCACATTTTAATTGAGGTTCTGGTCTATAAAGTATACCAGAGTGAGAAAGGTAGTACCTGCTCACAAGAAGCTTTTCACTTAGAAGAGCAGGGGTCATTCCAGACCAAATTTGGCTCAAAAGATGGTTAGAATTAAAAAAAAAAAAAAAACACAAAAAACAACTTTGAAGATAATGGTAACTTTCCAATTTTACCAGTAAGGAAAATGGCCCATGGAAGAGATGAAGATTGTAGAAACCTTCCATACAAGGGGGAAAATGTCAAGGACAGATCACACACTATATGCCAGGCACTATTCTAAGGGTTGCATATACTTTATCTCAATTCCCTCAGCAAGCCCAGGAGATACAGGTAAGCCCATTCTGAAGATGATGACACAGAGGCACAGAGACAATATTAGATGACTTACCCAAATTTGCAATTATTTCGCCCTTACACTTTGACTCCAGGGTAGATCAGCAAAAACAAACCAACCAACAAACAGGAAAGAAACTAGAATAGGCAGTTTACTAGCTAGGCGGGGATCAATGAGGTGGACCCCCAGGTTTTTGCCTCTAGGTGGCTGGTGATGTCAATAGAAAATGCCCAGGTAGAAACAGTGTGAGCTGCAACCTGGGCATGTGCCCTGACACGGGAACTGGCCACCTTTCAGTGCACAGGGAGGATGCCCAACAAACTGAGGCCCACTGGCCAGGGCTCAATCTGTCATTTTGATTTCTAGTTCATTTCACAAAAATAGGGTTTTACTACATCACTGCTGCCTGAATGCACTTTATCGCAGCCCTTATTTTTCAGTGTATACCCTTTGTAAGGAGGTAAAATTTTTCAAATGTGGGCTTGTGGACTTCACAAGGAAAGAACCATGTCACATTCATCCTGGTATTAGTCTCTTGGATGTACAGAGCAGAAATTAGGGCTCAGTAAATGTTTGCTGAATTGAACTGAACCCCACGTCTTTCCCTATCTCTCCTTTGCACACTTCCTGTTACATCACTGTTATCTTCTGGGTGCCACCTCTCTCCACCCAGGCTTCCTTCGGATTAAAAGATTAAAGAAATTAGTAAATTGATACCTGTATATAAATGTGGGTAATTAATACGCTTCAAAGACAGCAATCTCTTTAAAAACCAAGACCCAAAAATCAAAGGGTCAAAATAATTTACTCTCCACAATAACACACTCAAATATAATTAGGTTGAAGTTGCTATGTGCAAATGTATTCTTGGCACAGACTTCTACCTCCCATCTTTTATGAATGACATCAGCTTGTAACTCCTATGGCATATGGCAAGGTCTCTATGTGATGAACAATAAAACTGTCCTCAGGGCAGCCCAGGTTTCAAAGGTACGATAAAACCATTTACGAGCATATAAAACAGCCAGCTAGCTGTACGCTTTCCCACTGTCTCTCACCTACCAACAAATGTAGGGAGCCCTAGATTGTGCTGACTCACAGGCAGATAGCTTTGAGCATTTTTCAAAGGTCAGGGAAGGTTCTCCAATTTCAGCTGAAAATGAGAAAGCCTTTACACCGCGCCCCCCGCCCCTCCCCCCCCCACCCCCCCACCCCCGTCTCCATTCAGGAACCTGACGCCTCCCTAATCGATCAGCAGCACCAAGTGGCTATCAGACGCGAGCAACAGTGGCACCCCGTGGCCTCTGTCTAAGAGTTCACCGGTTATCGCAGACGTTTCACAGGAGTGGCCTCCTTTCCCCAGTGAGGTCAGCAAGAGCGGCGCAAGACGGTTAAGAGAAAACGTCCCCATTTAGAGGTGGCATTCTCAAGGGCGGGGTCAGGATCTGTCCCAGGTCATGACTATTATCAGCTACAGAACAAGGAATAAGCTGGAGCCCGTTCTCCCTCGGCTCTCAGCCGGGGCCCAGACACCCCAGATGCCGCACATCCCTTCCAGGAGCGAGCGCCCCCAGAACCCCCGCTGCTGCGCCGCCCCCGCTGCTCCGCGGCTCCCGCTGCTCCGCCGCCCCCGCCGCGCTGCCCGCCCGTCCCTGCGTACCTCTGGAAGACTCCGGAGTCCAGGGCCGCACGCAGGACCCAGCCGATGAGCGGGACCCCCGCCAGATGCTTAATGTTCTTCAAAGGGATGCCCTTGCTGCCGCCCCGGGCCAGAATTAAGGCCGCCAAGTGTGGGGGCTTCTCCACACTCCGGCCCTGGCCGCCGCGGGAGTTGCGCTGCAGCTTCGGCGGCCGGCCCCGGGACGGCCGCCCCCGCGGGTTGGAGACAGAGGTGGCGGCCCCCTTCTCCACTGAGTCCATCTTCCTCCCACGCCTCCTCCCCAGCTTCTCCACATCCGGGAGCTCTTCTCTCACCACCTCAGCTCGGCGCCGCCGGATCTCCCCGCCTCCACGCTCTCTGGGTGGCTGTTCCTGACCCCGCCCCCTGACAAGCCCGCCCATTTGCGGAGCACCCTGGGAATTGTAGTCCGTAGCTGTCTCTCTGGGGTCTCTTAGAGCCAAGTAGCCTGGACTTCAAACTCAAGCCTAGCAGTGAAAGTCCAGAGATGACCGGTAGGAAGTGCAGCTTCAGGTTGGGGTAGGGGGTTGGGGTGGGGGGCTTAATATTGTAAGGAGATTTCTAAAATAGCAACATAGATTATTGATCTAAAGAACTTACCCCTTAAGAATTGCCTAGCCCTAACCGGTTTGGCTCAGTGGATAGAGCATCGGCCTGTGGACTGAAGGGTCCCAGGTTCGATTCCAGCAAGGGCATGTACCTTGATTGCGGGCACATCCCCAGTAGGGGGCGTGCAGGAGGCAGCTGATTGATGTTTCTAACTCTCTATCCCTCTCCCTTCCTCTCTGTAAAAAATCAATAAAAATTAAAAAAAAAAAAAAAAGAATTGCCTAGCTGGTTTGAAGGGTTCCAGTTTTGATTATTATCAAGGGCACATGCTGGGGTTGCAGGCTTTATCCCCATAGGGGGCATGCCTGAAGCAGCCAATCAATGATTCTCTCTCATCATTGATGCTTCTATCTCTCTTTCCCTCTCCTTTTCTCTCTGAAATCAATAAAAATGTATTAAAAAAAAAAAAAAGAATTGTTGTGGCTTTCCCACTGAATACCCTGATGCACCCTAACACGAATCAATTTTATATTTAAAATTATATTTTTAAACGTATATCTTTCTGCTATGCTCCTGTGATTCATTGCTTCCAAGATATTATCTCATTCCAATGTCACCCTCAATTCAACATTTTAACAACTCAACTCTCAATATGGGCTCAAACTGCTTCTACCTCTGCGTTTTCTATTAACATCACCAGTCACCTAGCAGCAAAAACCTGGAGGTCAACCTGACTATTCCCCCCTAGCTAGTAAACACCTATTCTAGTTTTTTTTCATATTTGTTTGGTTTGGGATTTTTGGTGTTTTTTGTTTTTTTGTTAATGTTTTGTCTGCTAAAAATCTTTCCTTTTAGGAGTTGTTTCTTACCTTACCTGGTAGGGCTTTTACTCACATCCTCTGCATCGTAACAAAAGGTGTGTAACCCAAGCTGGTCAATCTAAGTACCTCATCTTCCTGAACACAGCTGTGGTCTAGGGATAGGCATATGATCAAGCAGAGCCCATTGGAGTCCTTCCTAGAGATCCTTGGAAAGAAAGGATCTTTCTCTTGCTGAGCTTTTGGGTACCTGGGGCCTTATAAACCTGAATCCTCAGAGCAGGGTGAGGGAAGGGGGGTTGGGGATTTGCTGTTCTGAAACAGGCTGGCAGACTGATGTCCACACAGAAGAAAGCAGGACCACGATATACAGAGAGAAAAGAGAAAGAGCCCCAGTGGCATCATTCAAACATCGTGATCACTGACCTGACAATCATTTTGTCTTTCACCACTTCTGCAAACCTGTATCTGGAAGTAGAGAATTTTCTTGTTTGCCCTAAGTGGAGACTAATACATCCAGAAGCAACGGAAACTAGTGGTATTGCTTTTCCTTCTCAAGGTGAGTAAAAAGACCTTTGTGCTTCTCAGGTCTCAACCCTTTCTGAAAGAGACAGAATAAGCCTTTACTGTTTGGGTCCTAGGACCAGCACTGGAAACTTTCAATCTCTTTGCTTGTGAAGTAGCGAATGGCTCAACCCTTCCTGGGACTGCTTTTAGGAGAAAAAGCTGTGCTCCTCTTGCATATGGGAAAGGATGACTATAATGCAGTGCCTAAAGGAGGGGGCCAGACTCCAAGAGCCACCCCAAAACTACAGGTCTAGTGGTCAGTTTGCCCACACACTAGCTCTTTGCATAGGACCTTTGCAGCAACTGTGCTTCAGAAGCACCAACACTGATTTTTTTGTTAACCATGTGAGAAGGACATCTGCTTCTTACATCCCAAAAACTTTCATCTCCTTCCCACCCCAATAACAATCTTAGTTCCCACTAATGATAAAGTTGAAATTCTAAACAATAATTTCCTAGAAGCTCATAAACACTAATGGGCCACAGAAACCCCACAAGTTTGACTCTTGGTTGCATACTGGTGTCCTGCAAGTTGGGGACAGAGCAAGTGGCACCACATTTTCTTATCAAAGGAGATTATAGCAATCTGAGTAAATGCTATGAGACTGGACTCCTCCAAGAAAGGGACTGTTCCTTCTTTTTAATCACATCCAGATCAGTGTGTAGGTCACTGTATGTGCTTAGTAAATGTCAGTGAATTGCATTTCATATTACTTTTCTAGTCTCTGCCCACACATACTTTTGTACATAATAGGTTCAATCTTATGATAATAAAGCATTTTGTATTCTTTGTATTGTTACAGTACAATTTTGGTTAGAGCTGACAACTGGCTGTCTCAAGCTTGAGAAACCAGAGGGGGCGAGAGAGAGAGAGGAGAGAGAGAGAGAATGGTAGTAAAAGTGGAAGGTGATTCTTCTAATTCACTATATGGCACAGAAATTTTGAAAAATATTTTTTCAATAAAATTTGAATATACTCATTTAATATATTTTCTTCTTTCTAATCAATGGTTATAAAGTTTAAGTTAAGCAAGATGAATAAACTTTACAGACTTACTATACAACATTGTAGCTATAACTGACACTAGTGTATTATACACTTTAACATTTAAGACAGTAGATCTCATGTTGTGTTCTTTCAAAATGAAATAAAGATTAAAGAGAAAGAGTAAGAGATAGAGAATTACTGTGCAGGAAAAAGAAATGTTTGCTTGTCTTTGGATTACTTTGGAGGGATAAAAATAAACCACTCTTAAAGCAAATATTCAACTCATTCTTCCTTTAAAGATGTGTTAAGTCTTGCTACCAAAGAATCATTCATTCATATTTATAGTAAAAAATATCTTTATATTACATCTTGTTTTATGATTCCATATACGAACAAATGCAATACCCAGAGGAATCCTTTTATTCATTCATTTGCACACATTTATTGCATTCCACATGCCAGGTCCGGTGCTACACTTTAGGAATTCCCAAGCAAGATGAGCAAGACAGAGCTCAGAGTTCTGAAGGGGAGAAAGGCAAACCTCAGTAGAGTGTGGTTTGTGATGTGATAGAATTTATGTGTGCTGAGGTAAGCAAGCACCAGGGGAGAAGTATTTAGGCTAGAATAAGATTTTTGTTGGCTGACATGACTCTTGAAATACTGTTAACGTGCAGGAATGTTCTAGGCTGAGAGAACACTATTGAGGAATGCACAATGGAATGATACAACATCATAAATAGGAAGCAGACCACTGCACTTGGAGCATATGGTTCTTGTTGGTCAGTGGCAAAATACGAGAATAGAGAGGAACACATGGGCCAGATGATATCAAACTGACATAATATGGGCCAACCATTGTCAAGGAAATTATAGAGAGTGGATATATGGCATAATTCATTTGTTCTTTCAACAAATTATTATTGCACGCCTACTGTGTGTCACATATGTTTTTGGACACTGGAAATACACCAAACGGGATGAAAAGTGCTCAATTTCTGGATATATCTTAAAAGTATAGCTAATGGGATTTGCTGACCAACTAGATGAGGTGAGCAAAAAAAAAAAAGAGATGAGTGACAGCAGGATCTTTGACCTGACCATTAATAAGAGGGAGCTGCTATTAACTGAGATGGAAAAGAGTATAAAAGCACCAGTTTGGGGGCAGAATTCGGAATTCTGTTTTATAAACAATCTTATATATGAAACACCTATTAAACATCAAAAGAGATATAAAGTGGGCTATTAAATATATTGATCTGGATTTCATGGGAGAGTTTTGAATAGAAATATAACTTTGGAATCATCAGCATATAGATAGTATTGAAAGTCATAATACTAGGTGACATGTAGTCAGGGAAGGTATATAGAAAAGAGAAAATACTGTATATTAGTTACAATGAAAACATTGATGGAAAAGTCCACATTCTGAGTCCTGGGCTCACTACCATATACACTGAGAGGCCAGATTATTATGATCTCTGAACACATAATAATCTGGCCACTTAGTGTATATCCTATATAACTCCTATATAATAAAAGGCTAATATGCAAATTGTCCCCTCGACCAGGAGTTCGACCAGCAGGCAGGCTGGCCAACCACCCATGTCCCCTCCCTCTGGCCAGGCTGGCTGGACCCCACCCATGCATGAATTCATGCACTGTGCCTCTAATATATAATCTGGCCACCACTCAGTATATATACACACACACACACACACACACACACACACACACACACACACACACACACTGAGTGGCCAGATTATTATGCGTTCAGAGATCATAATAATCTGGCCACTCAGTGTAGAGGTTAAGGCAATGAAAAGGACACAGCAAAAGATACTGAGATAGCCGAAACCGGTTTGGATCAGTGGATAAAGCGTCGGCCTGCAGACTGAAGGGTCCCAGGTTCAATTTCGGTCAAGGGCATGTACCTTGGTTGTGGGCACACCCCAGTAGGGGGTGTGCAGGAGGCAGCTGATCGATGTTTCTCTCTCATCGATGTTTCTAACTCTCTATCCCTCTTCCTTCCTCTCTGTAAAAAATCAATAAAAATATATTTTAAAAAAAGAGACAAAGTGCTGACACTGTTTGCCAATGATTCAAATGGACCAATTGTAAAAAGATGTTTAAAAAAAAAAAAAGATACTGAGATAGAATGTAGCCTGTGTGGTAGATACCATTCTATCTCGTGAAAGTATGGAAGGAGGAAAAAGTGATCAATTATATCAAATGCTATGATAATAATATAAAAAGAAATGATGGTGTTTAGCAATGTCGAGTCACTAGTGACCTTAAAGAAAGCAGGTCCATTGGTTGGTGATGACAAAACCCTGACTGGAGTGGATTAAGGAGGGAATGGGACAAGGGAATGTGGAGATTGTGAGTATAGGCAACTAAATAAAGAGTTGTGTAAGGAACCCAAAGGAAAGAGTTGAAGGGTTAAATGGGGTCAGAAGATGTTTTTATTTTATTTTTAAATTAAGAGATGGGAAATAATAACATCTCTATGTGGTAGCAATGGAAAGTAGAAAGGGAAAAAATAATGATGTAGAGGAAAGAATTGCTGAAGAAATTTCCTTGAGTAGACTACACGGAGGCAGTCTAATCTTAGGTGAAAGGACTGGCTTTGGTTAGGAACAGAAGAGAACATAAATTTTATGGGCACAAGTTCAGGTATGTGGGTTTTATGGCCAGTATTATCCTGGTACCAAAATCAGACAAAGATACCTCAAGAAAATGACAAGTCAATATGCCCTATGAAGACATAAAATCCTCAAGAAAATGTGAGTGTGTTAGTTTCATATGAATGCGATAACAAATTACCACTAGCTTGGTGGCTTAAAACCACAGAAATGTATTCTGTCACAGTTCTAGAGGCCAGAGGTCCAAAATCAGTATCACTGGGCTAAAATCAGCCATCTCCCCCTGAAGATCTCTATGGGAGAATTTATTCCTTGTTTCTTCTAGCTTCTGGTGGAAGCTGGCATTCTTGGCTTGTGGTTGGATTACTCTAATCTCTGCCTCTGTGGTCACATTGGCTTCTAGAATTCTTCCTTCTGCTAATATGTAGATTAGTTTAATATGAATAGAAACAGTGGAAGGGGTATCATGTTGAGGAGGAAACTGGTCTTGCAAGGCATGTCAGGCCATAAAAACTGTGAACAATACATTGCCCTGGCGGGGGGGGGGGGTGTCGTTATTGCTGCCCCCAGGACAGATCATCGGATGTGGCCTGGGGACCCCCAACACCTGGGGTCCTTCCTGTAAGCCATGAAAGGGGGCTGAACCATATCTGCAAGATAAAGATCCCAGAAGGTTATAAATGTGAAGCCCTCTGCATGTTTCTTCATTCTGATTTGGAAATTATTCCTGGAGTCCACTAGTGTTAATAAACGGGGTCGCTCCCTTTTTCTAGGAAGCGTGCTTGGTATTTCTTTGGTCTTCTGCAACATTTGGTGCATTGGCCGGGAAGCTAACCATGTTTGGCTTTTGCCTCCCATGAGTGGACGGGGTTTGGGGCCCGGTGGAGCAGGACAGGCCTCCTGAAGGCACACACTGCTGATTTTAGCAGAATTGAACCGGGGGGAGGGGTGGTGGTGGTGGTGCTCCAGGTGCTCCCGGACCTCAGCCCAGGACCTGGCCCACATCTGAAGAAAGTGGATGGACACCTCTGGACCTGTCGATAGAATCGGTAAGGTAGGGGCCCCAGTCAGACAGCCCCACTCCAAGTGAGTGGAAGGGGGAGCTTGATCACCTCCCCGGAAGTCATAGGACTTCGTCAGGTAAATCAGGAATCAGGACTCTGGAGGTGAGTGAATTCAGATTCGATTAAGGAATTATGGGTTCACTCTTCCATTTGTTTGTGTGTGGGACTAGCCAATTTGCTACCGAGAGGGGGGGCTGGATGCAGTCTTAACTCTTCTGGTAGGTTCTCACCAAGACGTCAGTCGAGAATTCTGTTCTGGGGTGTGGATGCCGGGACTGCCCCCATGCCCATCTGGGGAGTTGGGCATTATCTGCTCAGTCCAGTCTCGGCTAGTCTAGAGTCTGAGTATGGATATTTGTCTGTCTTGGCATAATTATCTGCTCATTAACTGGTCTGTGTGAAAGCGAAAGCTACTTGGATTTTCTGTTTGCTCATCTGGTTAAAACATTTGATTTACTGAAGGCTGAATCCATGATGGTTTGCAAACGTCTCAAGCAGCGCTGTTGAGTTAGTTTTCTCAGAGACATTTGCTCTCTATCACAGAGGGATAGTTGATAAAAATTTCTGTCTATGTTTGTGTACTAGGAGCTTTGGTTTGCTCTGTAATTTTGCTGTGTTAGGTTGAAATTTTGGAATTCTGGGGTAGATTTAAAGGTATTTGCAGCTTTTCTTGTCTCTTTTGGCTGGCCGATCATTCTCCCATGCATTCTGCCACAACATTTGGTGCATTGTCTGAGAAACGTCAGTTGAGCTGGTTCTTAGGCCCCTGCTGATGAGAAAGGACTTCGGGGCACTTGCTTTGGGCTCTGAGTCTCAAGGATGATGTGCCACCAGCACATTTGCTGGTTCCTGAACTCTGGCGGACCTTTCTGGGACTTCCCAGGAGGGAAGTCAAAATCAGATGTCTGAAACTGTAAGTTTTTCCCCGGGGAAACGGGTCTGATTTCTGGCCTGTCCTGTGGTACAGAAGAGGTATCTAGCCCCAACCTAGGTAGTTATTTACCTCAGGATAGCTCAGATCATCTGAAGCAATGGCTTCTAGATGGTATTCACCGTCTCTGGGACTTCCAGGGAGGGAAGTCAAAAGTCAGACTGGTCTGAGTCTGGCCTACCTTTTAAAAAGGTAGAAGAGAAGTGTTCCCAGGCAGTTTTCTACTGCCTCTGTTCAGGGACTTGTTCTGTATTTCTGTGCAATTGAAACCGATTTTGTGAGTGAAGGGTATTCTGTGGTATAAATGTGACACGTGCTGGTGTAAACGTGTTTTTATGTTTGTTTGTTTGTATTTTATTTTTTAAAACTCTTCTATACCTCTCCCACATTTCCAAGGTGATTCAGTTTTTAGTGAGGAATGTTATCTGTCTTTATTGTTTAAATATGTCTTTTTGTCAAAACCGGTTTGGCTCAGTGGATAGAGTGTAGGCCTGCAGACTGAAGGGTCCTGGGTTCTATTACGGTCAAGGGCATGTACCTTGGTTGTGGGCACATCCCCAGTAGAGGGTGTGCAGGAGGCAGCTGATTGATGTTTCTCTCTCATCGATGTTTCTAGCTCTCTATCTCTCTTCGTTCCTCTCTGTGAAAAATCAATAAAATACATTAAAAAAAAATAAATAAATAAATAAATAAGTCTCTTTGTTGTTTGTTTAAATTGTTTAGCTAGTGAAATTTCTGTTTGTGTCTCTTAAAAAATATGAATGTATTGCTAATCTGAGGAATGTTAATTATTTAATCCTGTCTGAAATCTGGCATCTTGTAAATCCTGTCTTAATCCTGTAAATCCTGTCTTCACTAAACCTAGGACACTTGGGAGTAAATGATTTGCACTTTGCCTCCCTAAACAGAGGTTAAATAGCTTATGTCAATATACTCAGGAAGACTGATAGCAGAAATCTGATTAGTGTCATTTGCTGTCCACAGCCAAGGACAAATGAAGTTAGAAAAATAAGCCTTAATTTGATTAGTTCTTTTATTCAGGTATTTTTTTAAAGGGAGGAAACCTGGTCCCTCCCTGCAACATGGGTAATAGGTCTTCTACAAACTCTACTGTCTTAGAATGTATGTTAAGGAATTTTAAAAAGGGGTTTATTGGGGACTATGGGGTAAAACTAGTCCCCTGGGAGTTAAAAAAAAAAAAAGATGTGTGAAATAGACTGGCTATCTTTTGGAGCAGGATGGCCAGCAGAAGGCACTTTGGATGTCTCCATGATCAAAAATGTTCACAGAATTATCACGGGAGACCAGGTCATCCCGACCAGTTCCCTTATGTTGACCAGTGGCTAGAAATAGCAGAGCTTAAGCCACTTTGGATCCAGTTTTGTGTATATAAGTAAAAAGGGAAGGCCCCACAGAAGGAGAATAAGCCTCCTATTCTGCAGGAATCCCCTGAGGAAGCCCTGCCAGTTCTACCACCTCCATATATGCCTCAAGCAGTATCCAGTGCCCCTTGCCTAGCCAGGGAAGTTATATACACCACCTCCTTCCATCTCCCCCCAAAGGACTCTCCAGAGCCAGTTGGACAATGTTTGTGCTCAGCTGATCGGTGACCCAAACCACTCCTGGCTTTCCAGATGCCTCTTTGAGAAATGTGGGTCCTCATATAATTGGAGAAAATGGGACCCCACAAGAGGGAGATCGGTCCTTTATTACCAGCCTTTTACTATGACCAGTCTCTTAAATTGAAAGCATCACACTCTCGCTTATTCCAAAAAACCTCAAGCCACAGTTGACCTTCTGGAGTCAATTTTTTAGACCCATAAGCCCACCTGGGTCAACTGCAAACTACTCCTTCTCATGCTTTTTAACACTGAAGAGAGCATGAAAATAATAACAAGCTCGGAAATGGCTTCAGACCCAGGCCCCAACAGGGACACAGACAGATGGGTCAGGGATGCTCTCCCAGATGTGGAACCCAGATGAGACCCGAATTCAGAGGGCGGGAGGGCCAGGTTAGAGAGATATTGGCTGGCCTTCCTCCAAGGGCTCTGGGCTGGGGCCAATAAGCTCACTAATATGGCCCAAGGTCTCTGAGGTTTTCCAGAGGTCTCATGAAAATCCAGCAGCCTTTTATGAGAGACTCTGTGAAGAATATTGAGTTTACACTCCTTTTGACCCAGAGGCCTCATAGAATCAAACTATGATCAATGCAGCCTTCATTAGTCAGGCTTAGCCAGACATAAGGAGAAAGCTACAGAAACTGGAAGGGTTTGCAGGAAAGAATGCTACTGAACTGCTAGAGATAGCTAACAAGGTTTTCATGAATCGGAAAAATGTGGCTAAAAAGAAGGCTGAGGAGAAACTAAAAAGGAAAATGAACCTGATTCATGTGGCTGTTATAGAAGCTAGCTCCCAGAAAAGGAAAGGGAGATAGCAAGGAGCCAAGTCAGGAAAAGGAAGGATGGATCTTAAATAGGACCAGTGTGCCTATTGCAAAGAATTAAGACACTGGGAGAATGAATGTCTGAAGAAGCAGGCAAGGCCATCCAAACCACCCAGCCGCTATCGGCCAGAGCCACCTGAGGCAGATCACATTGGACTGGCAGCAGCTGACTCCAACTAGGACAGACTGGGCTCTTTCCAACTGGATCTCCATGAGCCCATGGTCAAAATGAAAATCGGGGCCAGACTGTGAACTTTATGGTTGACACAGGGGCAGAGCACTCAGTAGTTACTCAGAAAGTAGCTCCTCTCTCAGGATGGGAAGTCACCATTATCAGAGCTATTGGGACCACACCCTCAGACCATTCTGCCCCCCTCCCGATGTCAGTTAGGTGGCCACCAGGTGGCTCATGAATTCCTGTACTTGCCAGATTGCCCAGTCCCTCTAATGGGCAGAGACCTTTTAGCCAAAATGGGAGCACAAATCACCTTTGCCCCAGATGGCTCAGCACAACTGCGCTTAGGTGAGGAGACCTCTCCAATGATCCTGTCTTTAGCAGTGCCTAGGGAGGAAGAATGGAGACTTTATACCTCCCAGTCAAAGGACTCACCATTAGAGCCTGAACTATAGAAGGAATTCCCACTGGTCTGGGCAGAAGGAAATCCGTAGGGCCTGGCTAAGTGCCACACCCCAGGGCAACTGGCTTGAAGCCTGGGGCACGGCCTGTAAAACTTCGCCAGTATCCAATTCCAAGAACACGAACACTTCTAAGACTCTTAACTGAAACAGGTTACTGGGTGTCCAAAAAGAAAGCTCAAATCTGTCAGAGAGAAGTCAAATACCTAGGTTTCCAAATTATCCAAGGGACATGGGGCACTCACAACTGGCGTCTTCAGCGTGGGACCTCTGGAGGGGACGGTTCCCCCTAGAGTGAAGAAAGGAAGATTTCACCAAATAGGTGAGGAAAATTCACCGCATGCAAAGCCCATGATCAGCTGCAGAAGTCTCAATCTGTAAGTAGGGTGGGAACGTCTTTTTCAGCCAGGCTAATGGGACAGAATTCGATTATAAAGTAAACTTTATTACAGACTTTTGGTTTGCATGCTTAAGGAATTAAAGTTTCAGAAGGTATTCTCTTACAGTTTTTACTTGATGTTATAGAAATAACCCTTGGTTTCCTGCAGAAGGTATATTAGATCTTGAATGTTTGGCAAAAAGTTTGTCAAAACTTGAAAAAAGCTCAGCAGCAGGGAAAAAACTTGCCTCCAAACTCTTTCTCCTTGTGGAACACGGTATTTCATTTGCTAGAACCTTTTTGAGAGGCTAAGGAGAAAAAATCTCCTCCTCTTGCACCCTCCACTCCTAAAGAGAAGCAAAAAGCAAAAAGCAAAAAGCAAAAAAAAAAAAAAAAAAAAAAAAAAAAATTGGAGGAATGGCCTTCATGGCCCCCTTCACCTCCATGTCCTAATCCTGAAATGTTTAATTCACCGTTAATAGAATCACATGTGCAAAGAGCTATCAAAGAAGGATTATAGGAGAAATTATAAGTAATATTTCTTAGCTCCGTATGATTGGTATTCTCTGGCTCGTGCAACTCTGGGTGGAGGAGATTATTTACTATGGAAAGGAGAATTTTTGGAGAAATGATTCGACCATGTCAGAATGTGGTGTCAGGCACTTTTCAAGCAAATTTACTTGCTGCTATTGTAACAGTGGGGAATAAAAGGTGTTATTGTGAAAAAAAACAGGACAAAAAAAATTACTAGGTCTTTTGGCGATCCTGTAAAATAGGCGCCAACTCTCAAGAGTGTTATTAAGTCTCATTTTTGCCATGTTTTTATTTCGCAATCCGTCATTTAAAATTTAGACAAATGAAATAGTTCCCAGAATTTAGGGATGCATCTGGGATTTCTGTACCGGTGAATAGAAAAGCAAGCTTAAGAAAATGTGCATGCTCTGCCCAAATTTGGGTGACTTCTTGAGCCCCAATCTTTTCACGGATACTACAGAATAAACCAGACTGTTTTTTCTACAAAAAGATGGCAAAAATGACACAAGGAAAATATACAGGCTGTATTTAGGCAATAGGATTAATGCTTCCATAATAATGATAGTTCTTGAATTAATAATGTGTCACATTACAAGGTTGCCTCCCAAATCTTGGAGGCACTCCTGTTTTTATAAAATAAAATCATACTTTAGCATTGAAGCCACTAAAAGTCAATAAATTATCTCCATTACAAAAACTTGCCAAAGAAAATGCCTTAAGATAATTATAATTGGATTTAAATCTCAAAAAATTGTTGAAACATAGATAAATAATATATTAATTATAAAGTTCCAATAGCCCAGGGGGAAGGCTAGCTGCATCTCTTTAATGGAGGAAGGGGCTAGTCGCCCTTCCCCCAGCAGAAAAAAAAAGGGCTTTTTAAAATCAAGCAGCTAGGCCCTCGCCAGCCAGAAACGTAAGTTTCCTGCCAGTAGCAACTTCTAAAGACAAGCTTGCTTTCCAGCTTCCCCTCCTTGGGGCTGGTCACATTTCCAACAAAAAGAATGTAATTAATTTGCATTTGTATGGCTACCGAACTTAGCAGCTTAATCTAAGAAATACTAAATATTTGACTTGCCAGCTCTAAAAGTTCAAGGTTCAAATTAAATTGGAAGAAATTATGTAATTGTGTTAACTAAATGCCTAAAGTATAGGAATTTATTTTATATATATTTAATGGTCTTTCCAAGTTAAATTTCAAAGCTATAACTGAGGGATAATTTTGGAGGATTTCACAGGCCCTGAAATGATTCAAAGAATTTGTTCCCCTTAAAGGAACTATTTTAAATTTGGCCAATCTAATATACTTGAAATCACATGGAAAGCATTATCAAATAAAAATTGATAGCTGTATTTTACTTATATACATATATTTTAAATGTTATGAGGGTTTTGGCCTCTCAGAAGGGCAAAATAAAGTAACTATATCTTTCTTAAATACACCCAAATTTTTCAACAGCAGAATTTTAAGATAGAATTTTAAAGACAAAAAGCCCATAGCCGCTTGCATTTTAATTAGGCTGGAGGTGGGGCAATGTTTGTGCCTTGTGAATCAGATGTATAAGTTTACTAAAGTTTACTTGCTTTGCCTTTTTAATAAAGATACCTACTTTAATTACTTTATAAATTAGCTTTTTAAATTATAATCAAGATTTCATATAATTTCAGCTAAATGAAAAGCCAATATTTTTATAAACAATTAAATTCTAATAAAGCCACCAGAAACAGCTAGTGAAATTTCTGTCTGTTTGTCTGCAATATAATTTTGACTGTATCTTTTAGGGATTTTGGTTTGCTCTTCCCTTGTTTATTGTGAGAATAAACAAATCATCTTTTCTGTAAGAACAGTTTAGACAGCCACCATTTTAGACTATGTGACTTGGCAGCCTCCATGTTGGCCATATGGTTTGCTGCTTCCCTGGGGCTGCCATCTTGAAACAGCAAAGGCCAACCCTTTCCTTTGAATTAGCCAATCGGGTAAGACCATGTGCCTGAGCTCCAATCAAGAGCAAGGGACAGTTCATGTGCATTGTTAAGGCACTGTGCTTCAGAAAGGAACTTGCAAAGATTCACAGCCAAGTTCAAACAGGAAACTTTCAGGGGGGTAGCATATGTCCAGTCAGGGACACTGGGCAAGCCAAGAGTCCTGATTCCCTGTGGGGGCATCTGCCAGTGATACTCTGGGTATTTGTATTTCATAAATTGGGAGTTTATGAATTATTTTCAATGCTCAATACACTACTTGCAATAAGCCATGTGCCTCATTTTAAAATCTTACATATTATTTATTCTTTATATACCAAAATTATAATTGAATCCAAGTAAAGTCTAGGAAAATTACTGAAACCTCACATAATCCCTTTGTATATGCAAATAAGCCAAAGGGGATACTCTTTAAAAATATAATTCTAAACTTAATAAAAAGGAGAAATTTCAAAATGTTGAAATCTCTTCCACTAATATTTACAGGGTAAACTGAAAATTATTCAAGCCTTAAATCTGATCATAAATAGTCAACATAGGGATGAAAACCAAGATGGCGGGAAAGGTAAACACCTAAACTGCTGCCTTGCACAAAAATTTCAAAACTACAGCTAAAAGACAAAACGCCTAACACCCAGAACCCCGGGAAAGCTGGCTGAGTGGAAGTTCTACAACTAGAAGGAAAGAGAAAAGAGCAGTGAGATGTACACAAGTGCTGAAAAGCTGAAGTACAGAGGCACGCGAATCGGGCTGGTGGTGGGTGACTGGGTGCACTGCTTTTTTCAACCTGAAGGGAGACAAGCTTCCAATTACTCTGAACTCCAGTTTCTGGGGAGACACTGGGGACCCAAACTCCTATGAGGAGAAGCTGGACTGTCTGCCATCAGGTCGGAAATTGATGGTGGCTTGCTGGCAGAGCTGCGCACAGCAATCATTGTTTACTGTGCTGGGGCACGGGACACGGGGACTTGGAAATGTGGAGACGCAGAGACGGCTGACTGGCAGCCATCGCTCTTTGCCACGCCCAAGCCTAGTGACTCCCTGAGACCCCGCCCTGCACAATCTACAAACCCACCCAAGCTCCACGCAGCAGCTTTTGCATATAAATGGCCTGCCCTATCGCAGCTTAACCTAACAAACTGCAGCTCTGGTCAGACATCTCCAAAACCTCCAAACCCCAAGCAAAGAGAAGAAAATTGTAGTTCTCGCTGTAGCTCCTGTTGGGTGGCCTCAGACAGTAGCTGACCTGCACACCGTTGGAGATCCAGAAGCCAGTGTATCTAGTGTTCAGTGTGAGACGACACCAGATTTCAACTACTCACATCCATAAGTGACACACTCAAGAGGCAGACTCAGTGAGCACCAAAGCCCCACTGAAGCAAGTCCTGTCCTATAAGCATGTCTCCAGCACAGCAGTTTTTCCATTATAGACAGAGTGAGTCCTCACAGCCAATTGGCCTGGAAGTCAATTCCTCCCAGTGTACCAACAGCAATCAAGGCTTAACTACACCAAGACTTTGCACTCAGCCCACAAAGGGGTGCACCAAGAGTGTCCACCTCAGGTAGACTGGTCACCTACCACAGAAAACCACCCCATCAACACAGGGAAGCAGCAAAATGTGGAGACAAAGAAACATGTCACAAATGAAAGAAATGGAGGAAAGCAAACTATTGGACATAGAGTTCAAAACCACATTTATAAGATTACTCAAGAATCTTATAAAAACCTCTGAGGAACTTTGTAAGACCTTTAAGGATCTTAATGAAAATGCCAAAAAAAAAAAAAAAAAGGAAAAGGACCAGTCAGAAATTAAGCATACACTGTCTGAAATAAAGAATATACAGAAATTCAACTGTAGATCAAAGGACCCCAAGAATCAAACCAAAGATCTGAAATATGAGTAAACAAAAAACACCCAACCAGAAAAACAAAAAGAAGAAAGAATCCAAAAATATGAAGATAGTGTAAGGAGCCTCTGGGACAACTTTAAGTGTGCCAACATCTGAATTATTGGGGTGCCAGAAGAAGAAAGAGAGCAAGATATTGAAAACCTATTAGAGGGAAGAATCCAAGATGGTGGCATAGGTAAACACCTAAACTGCTGCCTCGCACAACAATTTCAAAACTACAACTAAAAGACAAAACGTCTATCACCCAGAACCACGGGAAAGCTGGCTGAGTGGAAGTTCTACAACTAGAAGGAAAGAGAAAAGAGCATTGAGACGTGCACAAGCGCTGAAAAGCTGAGGTACGAAGGCGTGTGATGTGGGCTGGCGGCAGGCGTTGCTTTTTTCAACCCAAAGGGAGACAAGCCCCTGATTACTCTGAAATACAGTTTCTGGGGAGACGCGGGGGACCCAAACTCCTACGGGGAGAAGCTGGATTGTCTGCCACCGGGTTGGAAAGTGAGGGGGGCCTGCTTGCAGAGCTGGGCGCAAGAATTGTTTACTGCGCTGGGGCACGGGGCGCAGTTGGAGACATAGAGCCGGCTAACTAGCAGCCATTGCTGTTTGCCATGCCCTAGCCTAGTGACGCCCTGAGACCCCGCCCCACACAACCTACAAAGCCACCCAAGCTCCAAGCAGCTTTCTCTTTAGCATAAGAAAGGCCTGCCCTATCGCAGCTTAACCTAACAAACTTGCAGCCTGAGTTAGACAGCTCCAAAACCTCTAAACCCCAAGCAAGGAGGAGAAAACTGTAGCTCTTGCTGTAGCTCCTGCTGGGTGGACTCAGACAATAGATGACTTGCACCCCATTGGAGATCCAGAAGCCAGTATACCTAGTGGTCAGTGTGAGAAACCAGATTTCAATTCCTCACATCCATAAGTGACACATTCAAGAGGCAGACTCAGCGAGCACCAAAGCCCCACTGAAACAAGTCCTGCACCATAAGCGTGTCTCCAGCACAGCAGTTCTTATAGACAAAGCGAGTCCTCACAGCTGATTGGCCTGGAGGTCAATTCCTCCCAGCATACCAACAGCAATTAAGGCTTAACTACACCAAGACTTTGCACTCAGCCCACAAAGGGGTGTACCAAGAGCGTCCACATCAGGTGATTGGGAAGGCTGAGCTACTGCCCCCTATAGGTCACCTACCACACAAAGCCACTTAATCAATACAGGGAAGCAGCCAAAATGTGGAAACAAAGAAACATGTCAGGAATGAAAGAAACGGAGGAAAGCAAACTACTGGACGACATAGAGTTCAGAACCACATTTATAAGGTTACTCAAGAATCTTCTAAAAACCGCCGAGAAACTTGATGACACTTCTGAGGAGCTTAGTGAGACCTTCAAGGACCTTAATGAAAATGCCAAAAAAAATGGAAAAGGACCAGTCAGAAATGAAGCATACACTGTCTAAAATAAAGAATATACAGAAACTCAACTGTAGATCAACGTACCCCAAGAATCAAACCAAAGATCTGAAATATGAGGAAACAAAAAACACCCAACCAGATAAACAAAAAGAAAAAAGAATCCAAAAATATAAAGATAGTGTAAGGATCCTCTGGAACAACTTCAAGCCTACCAACATCCGAAGTTTTGTGGTGCCACAAGAAGAGAGAGAGCAAAATACTGAAAACCTATTAGAATAAATAATGACAGAGAACTTTCCCTACCTGGTGAAAGAAATAGACTTGCAAGTCCAGGAAGCGCACAAACCCCAAACAAAAGGAATCCAAAGAGGACCACACCAAGACACATCATAATTAAAATGCCAAGGGCAAAAGACAAAGAGAGAATCTTGAAAGCAGCAAGAGAAAAACGGTTAGTTACCTACAAGGGAGTACCCATACGACTGTCAGCTGATTTCTTAGCAGAAACTATGCAGGCCAGAAGGGAGTGGCAAGAAATATTCCAAGTGATGAACAGCAAGAACCTACAACCAAGATTACTCTACCCAGCAAAGCTATCATTCAGATTTGAAGGTCAGATAAAGAGCTTCACAGACAAGAAAAAGCTAAAGGAGTTCATCGCCACTAAACCAGGATTACATGAAATGCTGAAGGGTATTCTTTAAGAAGAGGAAGAAGAAAAAAAAGGTAAAGATAAAAATTATGAACAAAAAAATGACATCAAATACATACCTACCAACAAGTGAATCTAAAAATCAAATGAATGGAAAATCTGAAGAACAGAATGGACTGGTGGATATAATAGAATCAGGGACATAGAAAGGGAGTGGACTGACAATTCTCAGGGGGAAGAGGGTATGAGGGGTGCAGGAAGAGATTGGACAAACATCTTACAACTATAGATGAAGACAGTGGTGGGGGGTGAGGGCATGGGGTGGGCTGGTGAATCAGGTGGAAGGGAGCTATGGGGGAAAAAAAGAGGAACACCTGTAATAATCTGAACAATAAAGATTTATTTAAAAAAATAAATAGTCAATATAATATAAAGAGAGTCACTGTACTATAGTTATTTGGCTGCATAACTCAGTATCCAAGAAGCAGCTCTGTAGGTTGCTTGGTGTAAAAAAAAAAAAAAAAGAAAGAAAGACAAAAACTTTTAAGAGAAACTCTCTAAAAGCTGGCCTGGAAATTATTCTGGAAGGAAATAAAGATATTTCCTTCAATGTCTGGGAAACAGTAATTAAAAAGTCAATGTATTAGGCTATGTCATTTACTGTCCATAACCTAGGACAAGTAAAGTTAAAAAATAAACCTTGTTTCAGATTGATTTAAGCTGGCTAATTAAAATAAGTGAATATTCATAAAAACTTTGTTGTACTGGGCAGGAAACTGTTCCTGAAGCATTAATTAATTTTTTAGTAATGGTTTATCACATAGTTCAAAAACTGCTTAATATGAGATGAATCCAAAGCAGTCATATTTCTGTACAGAAAATTAAAATTAAAAAGGTATCAAGACTGCATTGCAAAATTTCCAAAAGCCTCTTAATATTATTTAAATCAAAAAAAGGAAGGGGGATAGTGGAATAATCCCCTGTGAGTAAATCACATCAAGATAATTTTTTACTTTAAAAATTATTTTTCACTTGTAATGCTGAAGACAAGACACCCATGAAAACACACTTGGTGTCAAAATAAGCCAAAGGAAAATGGTTTGGGCACAATGAAAAGGAAGGATCCCAAGTTTAGTTTATAGAAAAGATTCCTTTATTAACCTTTGGTAGAGAATATGTTTGAATATGTTTGTATATTTCCAGAAAACTCCTCCAAGCCCGGGTGGATTCCTGCAACAAGGGATCCCAGAGAGAAACTGATTAGATTGCTCCAGCCAAGAAGACAAGAGGAGAAACAGTCCAGAGATGGAAGATGGTGAAGACGCTTTGCCATACTAGCAAGCTGTGTGTTGCTGCAGGTTACCTGGGACCAAAACCAGAGAAGATTGGACCTGCAGTGCCACCCTTTGCCCACCATCCAGAACTAGCATATCATTGCTGGCATGTACACATAAGGAACTGTTGGACATTGAAATTGGGACTCAAAAAACTGTTGGCCCAGAAAGAAACTTACTACAGACTGATTCATTTATGAGACAAGCAATAGTGGTTATGCTGTGAAGCTCAGCAAAACCACTATTGCTTGTCTCATTTTTGTTCTCATATGTTTATTTCTAGTCTGCAGATGCAGAATGAAGAGTCTTAAAAGGACTCGCACCCTTCAGGCAGCATTCACTTTAAAATATTTTTTAAGGAAAAGAAAGAAGGAGATGCGGGAAGCCGCCCATTGCCTACTTCTATCTCTTGAGTTAAGCTAAGACTTTCTTACTAGTTTTTTAATAAACAGATTTTTAGAATTGTATGTTCATTATATATGCAATTTTATATTCTGTTGTCATTGTATCCTTTCAAAGTCTTTCAGCTTATTGTTAAAAGTTGTTTAAAATTACTTGAACTTGACAGACCATATTTATTTGCTGAACATTTTAATGCAAGGTAATAATTCCTGATAACTTCATGTATAAATTCGTAATGACATAGGCAAAAGCTCCTGGAACAGATTTCTATAAATGAAATTGCTATATTGAAATGTAGTAGTTGTCTTCCTTTGACTCCAATTTAAGATTCAATGCCATCTGAATGTGTTGGCAACTGTTACTAGTCATGTATAAGTTATCTCTTGCAACATAATACATTACCCTAAAATTTAGCAGCTTCAAACAACAAACATATACATATATGTGAAAGGGCAGAGCAGAGCTGACTCCATTTTGTACTGTGTCCCCGACATGCCCCCTTCTCCAAGAAAAACTACAGAACGTGCCAGTTACGACAGTTACCCAGCCCACCCTTAAATCAGCCAATGGGGATGCAAGGGGAACTAACCTAAGGCCAAAAGTATGCTGATCACATCCTGTCTTTGTGTAACCAGACCCTAGCCCTCACCCAGCCAATCGGGATCAGCCAACTCAGGGGTCCACCCCTTCCCCTGCCCCAGACCCCTTTAAAACCTTTGTCTTATTGAAGCTCACTCTCTCTCTCCACCTTGCCGCTGCGCCGGTGTGTGCTTGTGGGACAGAGCTTGAGCTAGCTCGAATAAAGGCTCTTTGCCATTGCATCGGACTCGGCTCCCTGGTGGTCTTTGGGGATCACGAAATCTGGGCATAACATATGTCACAGTTTCTAAGGGTCAGAGAGTAACTTAGATGGATGATTCTGGCTAGGGTTTCTCATGAGTTTTCACTCCTGCTCTCAACTGGGACCCCAATTATCTCAGGGCTTGATTGGAGCTGGAGAATCTGGTTCCAAGATGGCTCACTCATATGGCTATTAGCAGTCTGTTCCTTGCTGGCCATTGGCCAGAGGCCTCCTCAGCTCTTTACCCCATGGATCTCTCTATTGGGCAGCTCACAGTATGGCAGCTGGTGTCCCCCAAACAAGTGATTCAATAAAAAGTGAAAAACAAAACAACCAAGATGAAAAGCTCAGTACCTTTTAAAGACACAGTCTCTGAAGTCACATACTGTCACTTTCGTTTCATTTTTTTAAAAACATTTGTATCAGGATACATAATTTTAAAAAATCATGGATATGTTTAATGCTAGGAAACTTATTCCAAAAAAGCAGGTTGGAAAGAAGCGGTAGAAAAGAAAGTTGCATGGAGCAAGTAAGAGAAGAGTTACTCTGCAGGGAACTGCTCCAGTGGAAGCTCAGATCATCTGCAAGATTTGAAGGACTCACTGGATCCTTATCTGATTCTCCCTACCAAACTCTTGCTGAGAAGGAGGAAAAAAGGGAGGTGCCTCAGAACTACTCAGCTCAGAGCCAGCAGAGCTTTCAACTACCTCAGTCTTTGAACTCCAGGGGGAGTTGGTAAGGTGAGGTCTGAAGGTGGCAGAGCTCTCATGGTATTAAAAACATCTGATAAAGATCTGTCCACAGTGAAAGAATTCCTGAGCAAAATATCAGGTCTTTACAGGCACACACAACCGTTGTTCTGTGACTGGCATGAGACGTGAGAGAAGAAAAGTTGGAGGGAAGAAGGAATACTGTAACTGCCAAGGGAGCCATCCTCTGTTACTGAGCATGCCAGGTGGGTCAGGAAGCACTCAGGACTTGGTGCTCCCTGAAACTACGGAACAGGTCCCTCAAAGACTAGATTTAAGGCCAACAAAACCAAGGAAGGTTTTGCCTGGACTTGAAAGGAAAATGCTTCTGGAATAATACTCTGCTAAGCAGTAAATTGAAAATGCCCATTTTGATGATGTTAACAGAGAGGTGTGTATTCATAGTTATATTTAACATTGATTGAGAACTTGTGTGTCTTGCACACTGCTGAGTCTTTGCAGGCATTCTTTTGTCATTCTCATGACAACCCAAACCACTTAACATCATCCCCAATTGCAGATAAGACACCTTAGCTCTCCAAGTAACTTTAACTCCTGTTCAAAGTCCCACTGCTGGCAAGTGGTCAAGGTGAGATTTGAATGCAGAGTCTCAAGCTCTATAAACTGGATTCTAAACTCCTATGCTCTGAGGGTTGAATGATTTTGTAGTTAAAGGCTGGCTTGATTGGGAGGAGAAAGAACAAAGAGCACCAGATTCAGAATGGGTAGGATCTAGTACCAGATGGTTTTGTAGCGTGTTCACATGTCTCATATAGATGGGGTTCTCGGGCAAGGTGGTGGAACAGCTAGGGGAACCATGAGACCTTAGGAGTGAGCGAGTGCTGACCACATCAGGTGCCCTCATAAACCACTTCCCAGTAGGGGGCTGGAAGAGAATTCCCTGCACTTGCTGTAGAGGCGCTAAGGCTGGTTAGGGTGGAAAGCAGGTATTCCAAAAGGAGCCATCTAGCAAGGCCACACAGGAGTGCAATCCTGACAAGAGGCTAAAGAGGGTGGGTCATCTGATCAGATTTTTGTCCCCAGATGATTCTTGAGCAGAATACAGCTGCTGGTCCCAGGCCACAAAGGTCCAGCCCCATTTCTGCAGGAGTCTGTCATGGGGAAAAGGAGGCTCTAGACAGAGGTGAATGATCTATAAAGATGTCACAAAGTTGCCCAGTGCCCTGATCATGTGCACTACTCCTGCTCTGTGTGGGCATGGTAGCATTGCTCCTTTCAAGTGTATGGGAGTCTGTGACCCTGGGAGGAGGGAAGACCAGAAATACCAGAGCACCCCAGTGAATACATTGTGCATTTCTCTGACTGCAACAACGATGTGTGGATGGGGTGCAGAAGATCTTTGCCTGGGATTGAAACATTCTAGAAGACAGACTGTCTCCTGCACATGCTTTGTGCTCAATGTTCTATGTGTTCAGATCTTCCCTTTATCACTTATTATTTGTTTGATCTTGAGAAATTACTTAGCCTCTATGAGTCTAAATTTTCTCATCTATGTCATAGCTATAATGATTCCCACATTATAAGATTGTTTGGAGAATAGGTGACCATGTATTAAAAGCATAGAAGAGTCTGATAATGGAGTTATTGAAATATTTATGTATTAGAGAAGAAAATGCTAATTTATGAGCTGGCACAATGTTTCATATTTCATAGGAAGATATCTGAGCCTTCTTTTTAAAGCACAATGCCCTGGGAAGCTCTGGGTAGAAAAGTTGAGATTTTGGGTAGAAAAGGTGAGGAGCATGGCCTGGATGAACTGGAGTTAGAGCATTTTTAAGATGTCTGTTGTGCTTTGCTGTACTGTAAACAGCTGCTGTGTCTTCAGCTAGAGTCAGCTACCCTCACAGCCTCTGTTAGGGCTCCAGGTATGGGTTAGGGGGCTTAATCACAAGGAACAACAACAGCCTGTAATTATTGGAATCGAGAGTCTAAGTCAGTGGTCAGCAAACTCATTAGTCAACAGAGCGGCAAACCGCGGCTCGAGAGCGGCATGTGGCTCGTGAGCCGCAGTTTGCCGACCACTGGGTTGGGGACATGCAGGCTTCAGGACCTGTCTAGCATGTGGGAAAGTGCGGTACAGAGAGCTAGAATGCACAAGATATGAGATGCAGTGTGGGATTGGGAATGCGGCCAAAACAAGAAATCAGAAGTAGGAATGAGCAGGAGAAATGGGAGCCTTCCAAGATTCTGTGGAGTAACTACATCACAGCTAGATGTAGTAAGGGAATTTGAGCAAATATTCTTCAAATCTTGAAGTACAAGATACCAAAGAAGGTTCAAGGACTTTGAGGACTTACTATTTTTTATTTTTAAATAAATCTTTATTGTTCAGATTATTACAGTTGTTCTCCCCCCGCCCCATTGCTCCCTTCCACCCAGTACCCACCCCACCCCCTGCCCTTGAGGAGGAAACTGGTCTTGCAAGGCATGTCAGGCCATAAAAACTGTGAACAATGCACTGCCATGGGTGTGGGGGGGGAGTGGATGTCATTATCCCTGGCCCCAGGACAGATCATTGGATATGGCCTGGGGGTCTTCTTGTAAGCCCACGAAAGGGGGTGGAACCATATCTGCAAGACAAAGATCCCAGAAGGTTATAAAAAGTGAGGCCCTCTGCCTGTTTCTTCACTCTGATTTGGAAATTATTCCCGGAGTCCACTAGTGTTAATAAATGGGGTCCCTTCTTTTCTCTAGGAAGCGTGCTTGGTGTTTCTTTGGTCTTCTGCAACACCCTTACCCCCGCCACTGTCCTCATCATAGGTGTACGATGTTTGTCCAGTCTCTTCCCGCACCCCCACACCTCCTTCCCCCTGAGAATTGTCAGTCTACTCCCTTTCTGTGCTCCTGATTCTATTATATTCACCAGTTTATTCTGTTCTTCAGATTTTTTATTCACTTGATTTTTAGATTCACTTCTAGATAGATATGTATTTATTGTCACTTTGTTGTTCATAATTTTTATCTTTACCTTTTTCTTCTTCCTCTTCTTAAAGAATACCCTTCAGCATTTCATATAATCCTGGTTTGGTGGTGATGAACTCCTTTAGCTTTTCCTTATCTGTGAAGCTCTTTATCTGCCCTTCAATTCTAAATGATGACTTTTCAGGGTAGAGTAATCTTGATTGTAGGTTCTTGCTATTCATCACTTTGAATATTTCTTGCCATTCCCTTCTGGCCTGAATAATTTCTGTTGAGAAATCAGCTGACAATCATATGGGTGCTCCCTTGTAGGTAACTAACTGTTTTTCTCTTGCTGCTTTTAATATTCTCTCTTTGTCTTTTGCTCTTCGCATTTTAATTATGATGTGTCTTGGTGTGGTCCTCTTTGGATTCCTTTTGTTTGGGGTTCTGTGCATTTCCTGGACTTGTAAGTATTTCTTTCACCAGGTAGGGGAAGTTTTCTGTCATTATTTCTTCAAATAGTTTTTCAATATCTTGCTCTCTCTCTTCTTCTGGCACCCCCATAAATCTGATATTGGTACACTTGAAGTTGTCCCAGAGGCTCCTTACACTATCTTCATATTTTTGGATTCTTTTTTCTTTTACTTTTCCGGTTGGGTATTTTTTGTTTCTTTGCATTTCAAATCTTTGACTTGATTCTTGGGATCCTCTAGTCTGCTGTTGTATATCTGTATTTTATTCTTTATTTCAGTCAGTGTATGCTTAATTTCTAGTTGGTCCTTTTTCATATCCTTGAGGGTCTCACTAAATTTCTCGGAGGTTTCTAGAAGATTCTTGTGTAACCTTATAACTGTGGTTTTAAATTCTATATCCAGTTGTTTGCTTTCCTCCATTTCTTTCATTTGTGACCTGTTTTCTTTGTCTCCACATTTTGGCTGCTTCCCTGTGGTGACAGAGTGGCTTTGTGTGCTAGGTGTCCCATAGAGCCCAGTGGCTCAGCCTCCCTAATTACCTGAGGTGGACACTCTTGGTGCACCCCTTTGTGGGCTGTGTGCACAGTGTTGATGTAGTTAAGCCTTGATTGCTGTTTGTATCATTGGGAGGAATTGACCTCCAGGCCAATTGGCTGTGATGATCAGTTGTGTCTACAATGGGAGAACTTCTGTGCTGGAGACACCCTTATGGGGCAAGACTTGCTTCAGTGGGGCTTTGGCGCACTTACTGAGTCTGCCCCTGAGTGTGTCCCTTATGGATCTGAAGAGTTGTAATCTGGATGATCTCACTCTGACCACTGGGTACACTGGCTTTTGGATCTCCAAGCAGGTGCAAAGTCAGCCACTGCCTGAGGCCACCCAGCAGGAGCTACAGAGAAATCTGCAGATTCCTCCTCTTTGTATTGTATTTGGAAGTGCCCAGATGAGGCACAGCTATGAAGCAAGGTAGGTTGGTGCTGGTACTAGTTCTTGGGCCTTTTATTGATAGGTTTGTGGCTCCCTGCCCTAGCTGCAGCCTGTTTGAGGGATTTTAGCCTGAGGCAAGACAGGCCATTCATTTGCAAAAGCTGCTGCACTCAGCTTGGGTGGGGTTATAAATTGGGTGATGCGGGGTCTTAGGGACTCACCAGGGTGGAGCAAACAGAAATGGCTGCTAGTCAGCCCTGTGACCAGGGAGGTCCCAGCATCGGAACAATGATCCCTGTAAGCACCTCCATCTGGGAGAAAGCTTCCCTTGAGTTCCTGCCCCGATGCCAGACAATCAATTCTCCAAAGCCTCCCCCTGGTGCCAGAGCTCAGAGGAAGCAGGACCTTGTAAGTTCAGTTTGTGGTGCTCGCCTTTTAAGTGGAAGATCTGGGTTTTCAGCAACCTCTGTGTCACTGAGCCCCAATCCACGCTGGATTTCACAGCCTGTATTTCTTACTGTCTGAAGGGACTTCTTTTCCCAGTTCTGGGACCCTGGGCTGGGGGTCTGGTGTGGGTTGGGACCCCTTGCTCCTCCAGGTGGCCTCTGCAGAGACAATTTCCCTTCTGATTAAAAAAGTGGTACATTCGGTGCCAGACCAGCCGGTTCCTTGCCTCTGTACCTCCTACCAATCTCAGTGTGCTTTCTTCTTTACTTCTCTAACTGTAGGATTTCCATTCAGCCAGCTTTCCAGCCATTCTGGATAATAATTATTCTGTATTTTAGTTGTAATTTTGGTGTGGTTGTGGAAGGCAGCAAGTATAGGCATTTACCTATGCTGCCATCTTCAAATCTTCCTGGCATTTGTGTTTTGCTGATGGAGGATACAGAGCAGGCTGAATAGCAGCTCCCCAAAGATGTCCAAATCCTAATCCCTAGAACCCATGAATATGTTACGTGGTAAAAGGAGCTTTGCAGCTGAAATTAAGTGTCTTGAGATGAGATTGCCCTGATTATTCAGGTGGCGCCAATATAACCAATAAGAGTCCTTATCAGAGGAAGGCAGTTGTTTCAGAATCAGAAAGAGAAGCTGTAAGAATAGAAGCAGAGGTCAGAGGAGAGAGGAGATACTGAACTGCTGTCTTTGAAGGCAGAGGAAGGGGCCACAGGCCAAGGTAAGCAGGCAGCCTCCAGAACCTGGAAAAGGCAAGGAAATGATTCTCCCCTAGAACCTCCAGAAGGAACCAGACCTGTAAAAGCCTTGATGTATCCCAGTGAAACTAATTTTGGACTTCTGACCTCAAGAACTTTAAGATAATTCGATCTGTTTCAAGCTACCACATCTGAAGTATTTTGTTTCAGCAGTAATGGAAACTAACACATAGGGTGAGTTTCGAGTATTTGGGTAAGAACAGGTAGGCAGAGTGACAGTGTGGTGTCTGTCCTCTGTCAGGCACTATGGGTTGGCTTCTGGTCCTGTGAAAAGAAGAGGGTAGATGGCCGGGGAAGAAGAGTTTGAGGGATGAGGGAAGAGGCAGCAATGCTTAGGGCTCTGGATGAGACAGTGTGACACATCGCGGGAAACAGGAGAGCTAGCGCTGCTCTTAGGCTAAGAGGTTGCTGCTGGATTTGTTAGTAGCCATTCTGGGCAGAGCAGAGGAAAGCTTCAGAGTCTATGATGGGTTAGGGGTGCTGGTACTAGTTCTTGGGCCTTTTATTGATAGGTTTGTGGCTCAGGCCAGGAGACAGGCCAGGAGAACCAGTAGTGTCACTGGTGGGATAGGACTTGTTTGTAGAAATATTAGACATCAAAATTGAAAGGCTTGAAGGACACTGATGGGAGGATAAGTTGTTACATATGCAGGGAAAGCCAGACCATTTGAATTAATATCATTTCTGTTCCTTCATGTATAAGGCCTGGAGAAATTTGGGTACCAGCGGTTTTAAGAATCTTGATCCATATAGTCAAACTTCTTTCTAGGATTTCATTACACTGCTTGCAGGGATGATGCAAGGCACTACAGAGGTCTTTTAAATGTGAAATGTATCGAAACTACAAATTTAAAGGGTGCTAGTATATTCTGATATGCTAGATGGCCCCATTTCTATGGGCTGGAGAATTTGTTTAATGACTCTCAAGGGATTGAAACACATCAAAATATTTGTTTTTAGTTCAGTAACCTCAGTACTTGTGTGCTCTGGGTATAATTTTAAAAAGTTTATAAAGTTATATTAATACAGGAGCTTTTTTTCCACTCCTGTTTATGTACAAGTGTTTGGTCACCTGCACCATGAACAGGGTCTTCTTATCTATGCAGTCAAACGGTTCTGTGTTCCCTAGTTCCACAGATGTGAGGAGAAAAGGAGAATGGCATTGAAATTCTCCTTTTTCCAAGATCTAATTTCTTCTTCCTTTTGCTAACGAGGGGATGACAGACAGAATATGCAAGGACTCAACTCTGTTTTTCACTTTATACATTACTGGCCACAATATATAGAGTCAAAAAAATGTATGCGCATACTTTGAATAAAGGCAGTGTTTATTACTAGTAAAATACATTTCATTTTCAAAATTGAGCTACCAGCTATTAAAGTGTGTATACATTTTTTGAGGATACCCTGTATTCATATAGCTATTTACCTTGTCATCCAAGAAACATTTATTGAAGGCCTATTCTGAGCAGAATAAATTTCCTAAGCATTATGGTGGGTGATATAAATAACAATTTAAAAAAAAAAACACAACACAAAAACCACACAGCTCCAATTGGAAAGAACCTTAACATTTAATGGAGAAGAACAGATATTTAAATTATTGACTATGACATGTGGGGAATAAAATGTGCAATGTAAACTTTCTTCAATCTTTATGCATTCAGTCTTTTCATGAATTTATTTTCACATGTGATACATTGGCACTTCCTTTTACTAAGGTAGTGAAAGGAATAATATTATTATACTAGAAAAATGTGCTTGAGTTCTAACAATTGACACAAAATTAAATATTGAAACACAGCCATTTTAAACTCACCATCCATATCTTTAAACATAAAAAGAAATGACAAATATCTATAAAATTGATCTGAAATACATTAGAAAGTTCAGAAAACTAGGGAAAATGGAGAATTTTATAGTACCCAAAGAAAAATAAGTGGAAATAAGTAAATGAAAGCTATTGTTAGTGCGATACTATTTTTTTTCCTCATTTAATTTTAATTTTAATTTTTTTACCATTTTTTTTTATCGTTTTAAGTATTACAAATAGTAGTACATATGACTCCTTTTTTTCCCCCATTGATCTCCCTCCGACCTCCCCTACCCCCCAGGACATGCCTTCACCTGCCCACCCTCCCCCCCGCCCCAGTGTCTTATATCCATTGGTTGTGCTTATATGCATGTGTACAAGTCCTTCGGTTGGTCTCTTACAGCCCTCCTTGCCCAACCTCCCCTGTCTTCCCAATGTAGTTTAAAGAAGCATTGAACAGACTGTGCGATACTATTTTGAAAATACTGGTAATGTTTGAAAAAAATACTGACATATTCTCCCTATTACTTGATTGTCTTTACCATGGGTTTGACAAAAGATTTTTTATCCTAAGCTCAGGTGCTGATATTTGAGATAACAGTCTACTGTTCATTGTTAATGTCATTATTATCAATGATGATTTTTGTTTAAACTTTAGCAGCCACTAAATAACCTCCACACACTACCTCTCCTCATATATTTATGTCTGCATTCCTAAAGATTATTTGAAACCAGATACTTTATCAGGCTATTTCATGATGTTGACTGTTCTGGAACAAATTTCCCTGAAAGTATTTATTTTCTAATATTTCAGGAAAGTTTTCTTGAATATAGCTTCAAATATATATTGTTATTTTATTGAAGTTTTATTTTAGATAGCATTTTCAAGGATGTATATGTTGCCTGTCTCTGACTACTAATCCATTTCTATTTTTTTTCTCATCATTTTAACTCTTTTTAAAAAAAATATTTTTATTGATTTCAGAGAGGAAGGGGGAGGGAGAAAGAGAAATAGAAACATCACTGACGAGAGAGAATCAGTGATTGGCTGCCTCTTGCATGCCCCTACTGGGGATTGAGCCTGTAAGCCAGGCATGTGCCCTGACTGGGATCAAACATTGACCTCCTGGTTCACAGGTCGACCCTCAAGCACTGAGCCATGCCGGCCGAGCTCATCATTTTAACTCTTCATTTTCATTTCATTTTGTGGGCTCACCTTATTTTGTTATCTTCTATGTCCCTCACTGTGTTTTCAGCAGTATCTATATTTCTCTGTGCTTCTTCCAACTCACTTTTGTTCTGTGAATGATTTTCTGTTTCTCTTTTCTGATTTCTCATAAAATATTTGTTGAGCTTCTAGATCTCTGTTCCTCATTCTTGTTTCTTAGAGACAATTGCTTATTTAATATTTTCATCTACATTAAGTATTAGGAGATAATTTTATTTTTTCCTTGATGACATTCTACTCAGCGTCCCTAACTTGTCAGTTCATTTTCCTTTTTCTTTTCTTCTTCTTCTCCTTCTCCTTCCTCTTTTTCTCCTGCTTGTATCTTTGCATGGATCTTGAACAGATTTTCTTCTTATCGATGAGAGAGGTCATTTCCTCTAGCTATTTGCTGGAATTTGGAAAGCAAGGGAGGACCCAGGCTTTGTGGCAGAACAGCTGGATAAGCAAGTTGTTTGTGTGCTTAATTAACATGGTTACCTCTCTCTTCCACTGCTTCAGATACAGGCTGCTTCATCATAAACCACCCCTTTGTGTGAGTCCTCTCCTGGCTTTGCCTATACCAATATTTGGAACCAAACTGAATTCCTGCTGATAATCCATGTTCCTTTTTCCCACTGTTGCAGATTAGGGATATAGGATTTGCACTTTGCACCTTAGGGTATATACCTCTGTTTCAGGAAATGTACTTTTATTCTGGATCTTTAGAGCTATCCAGCTGTGTGTGTGTGTGTGTGTGTGTGTGTGTGAGCATTTGCCTACTTGATCCCATTGCTTTTGAAAGCCCTTTCACCTATTTTGTGGTTTGGCATTTAACTGTCTTCTAGTTTTGCCAAAAACTACTTTAGTGTTTCTGAGTCCCTTTTGCTTCATTGCTTTTGGATGACTTCCAGGGAGAGAAGGCAGAAATGCCAACTCTATGCCATTACTTTGAAACAAGATATTTCTATCTTGAATTCAGACATTTCTTATCCTTGTTTTTATTTTTTTCTCTCCCCTCCTCACTTTATATTCTTCTTTGTAATTTATCTGTGCTCACAATTTCTTCTGAGCAAATTACTATTAAGTTTTCATCATTATCCCTGGTTCTTCTCTTTGATTATTTTTCCTCTGCCTATTGTCAGCTTCACATGGATATTACTAAGAAGCTTCCAATATTATTGTCCTTATCTATACTGTTTATATTCCTGATATTGGTCAATGGCACCACACTCTCTCATGTGTCTAGCTAAAAATCCTAGAATCATATTTGTGCCCCTTTCTGTCCATTCTATAGTCAAGATATCTCCTGCCTCAACTTCCCCATTTTATTTCCACTGATATCACCCTAGCCTGGACTGGACTAGCCTGGACTGGATACTGCAGACTTCTATTCTTGGTTGTCTTATCCAAAGCCAGTTCAGCCACATACTGAGCCAGAATTAACTTATTTAAGTACATCTGATTATGCTATTCCTTTCCTCAAAATCCTCCATGGTTCACCAGCAAAAGCAGAATTTTCTAGTGGTTCTCAACTTTTCTAATGCTGCGAACCTTTAATACAGTTCCTCATGTTGTGGTGACCCCCAACCATAAAATTATTTTCATTGCTACTTCATAACTATAATTTTGCTACTGTTATGAATCGTAATGTTAAATATCTGTGTTTTCCGATGGTCTTAGGCGACCCTGCTAGCGGTTCTCAACCTGTGGGTCGTGACCCACAGGTTGAGAACTGCTGCTGTAGAGACTGAACCTCTGTGGGGAGATTGATTGGGGGGCTCTAAGGAACTGGGGAACTGGGGAAGGGGTGTGGTGGTGGACGCGGGCAGCGCCAGGCCAAGGTGGGTGCGGGCAGGGGGTTGGGCTGCGAAGCCAGCAGCTGGAAAAGGAAGGCCTACCCTTGCATGAATTTCATGCATCGGGCCTCTAGTATTTTAATAATTTTTAATTTCTCCTTCAATTCTACTTTGTTTGGTAAAACTCAGAAACTAACAGCCAACTCACATCTCTCCACCTTCTTCTTTCTGAAGAAGGCAGTTCCCCAGAGACAAAAAGGAGGTGGCTTGGGGATTGTCCACCATCTCCAGGTTTCATGGTTTGGCAGGCCATGCTTGGTGGTCAAGCATCCAGGTACAAAGCTCTCAGAGGCACTAGAAGAAAGTAAAAGGAAGTTCTCACTTCAAAGATAATGAAACCCTCTCTCCCCTCTTCCCTAATACCCATAATGTCCTCACACCCCCAAACTAAATAAAAAGATAGTAGAAGGAAATGCATGCATGTGTAACACACACACATACACACATAGCTTCCTTTCAGCTACAAAATTCCTTCCTAGAAGGACATGGGCAACACCAATGGAGACTTGGTGGTCCAGGATGATGGTTTGAATCATGTATCAGTGTTGTCACCTAGAATGTCTGATTTGCAGAAGGGGATAACTGATAACAAAAAAGATAACGGTATTTACTTTCTTTATCCTAATTTGCCAATATGGTGTGATTTTACTACCAAACAGTAGATGGCACTCTAAGTATGTACTCATTAGATGACAAATTAATTTCCAATATACTCCAACATGTAACTTATATTATTTAATATTTGAAATTGTGGTATCTAATGTTGTTGAAAAAGGAACAGGTCTTTGCCTGAGGTCTAGAGATATATTTCTGATATATTCAGAATTTCTATTCAACATTTATTTGAAATTCTATTAGTTGTAACTTCTGAGGGACTTTGTATAGGTAAAGATGATGCTACTGGTACAGAGGCTAGACTTTTACTTTTTTTTAAAAAAAAATTCTCACCAAAGGATATTTTTCCATTGATTTTTAGAGAGAGTGGAAGAGAGAGGGAGAGACAGAGAAACACTGATGTGAGAGAAACACATAGATTGGTTCCTCCTGCATGAGCCCCAACCAGGGCCTGGGCCAGGGAGGAGCCTGCAACTAAGGTATGTGCCCTTGGCCGGAACCGAACCTGGGACCCTTCGGTCTGCAGGCCCAATGTTCTATCCACTGAGCCAAATCGGCTGGGGCTATACTTTTACATTTTAATTCAGGATGGTGAGTAATTTAATGGGTTAATCATTCCAGTGGTTGATTATCTAAAACACAGACTGAGCATATTCCTTAGCTACTAACAAATGGACTACCTCCTCCCTCCCACCCCCAAAGTTGAAAAAGACTTTAATAACTGGAAAATCAAAGTAATCTTAATGTCAAAAGCAGAACTTTGTTGGTCTTCCTTAACTTATATTACAGTATATATTCTTTTACTTTGAAAATTTTTATGGTGTGCTTGCAAAGTTACCAATGGTCTCCATGTTGCTAAATTCAATCTTTATTCTTAGGTCTCCTCTTGTTTGACATGTCAGCAGCATTGCGCATAGCTGATCACTCTTTCCTTCTGAAAACTCTCTTTTGCTTGGCTTTCAGGACACCACAACCTCTTGGTTTTCCTTCTTCCTCACTGGCTATTTCTTTTCTCACTTCTCCTTAATTTTCTAATCTTTTAATGTTGCAGTCCCAACATTGGTTAACCTCTTTTTCTTACTGTTCTTATTGATATAATTCAGGCTACAGTTTTAAATATAAGTAAAATATCCACATTTTAAGTGGCGGCCAAAAGATTCAAGTGTGTAAAAGGAACCGCTGGATTATTGCAAGGCTAACCTGATGTAGAAGAAGAGTAGTGATTGCTAATAGTGTTATATTTAAATTCCACAAAATCGTGGCATGTGTTATTGTGGGTTTGGTGTACCATCTGAATTCAGTCATTATCTCTATGGTGACCATATTTAAATATATATTTGGATCTTTAGACCTCCTCTCTTTCTGACATGTATTCAACCACTTATCTGGCAATTTTCCTTTAATATCTAATAAAAATCTCAAATATGCCCAGATGTTCTTCCCACCTCCAAACCTCCTCTGCCATAGTCTTATTTAGCTCAGTTGATGACCAAAAATATTAAAAGCATTCTTCACTCCTCCTATTTCCAACCTGTCATTAAGTCTTGTTGGCTTCTCTAACTTCAACATATACCAAGAATCTGACCATCTCTTGCCACTTCCACTCTTACCACCCTGGTGCAATCATTGTCTCTCACTTGAGTTATTACAATAGCTTTCTAACCTCCACTCTGACTGCCTCACAATCTGTTTCCAGCAGACCAGCCACAGTGGTCCTCTTAACATGTGAGTCAGTTTGTTACTCTTCTGCCCCGAACGCTGCAGTGACTCCACATATCACTGCGAATAAAACAAAGTCCTTACAATAAACTATAAGGTCAATAAGATCTGCCCTCATTTCATCTTTGTGGTCACCTATCAGCACTCTCCCTCTCTCTCACTCCATTCCAACCATACTGTCCTCTTTGCTTTACCTCAAACATAACAAATGCATGCCTATCTTGGGGGATTTGCCCTGGCCATCCCTTTGCCTGAAAGTTTCTCCCTTTAATATTTACATGGCTTTCTCTCTTATCTCCTTGCTTTCTTCATGTCTCACACTGAGGAGTATATTGAGGGTCCTACTTATAATTTCAAACTTTGTCCTTGGCCCCAGCAGCCCGTCTATATTACTCGACTCTATCTTTTTCCAAAGCACATATCACCTTTGATGCAACACTTATTGTTATTTATTTCCTGCTCTAAAATACAAACTTTAGATCAGTAGAGATTATTGACTTTTTGGATAACTTCTCTATAATTCTTAGAACAGTGTCTGGCATATTGTAGGTAATCAATAAATATTTGTTAAATGATGACTGAATAAATGAATGAATTGTAAGGGGGATAGTACACCATAATCTTTTCAGTATTTAAGCTCTCTAAATATCACTTAATTTTACTTAGAAACTGTCACTCATTTTGAAGACTGGCTTGCTGTTATAATAGGTTTTTTTCCTTTTAAATCTGATAAATCAATGGTGGACTCACTAGAATGAAATTCCAAAATATGCAACAGCTGGCCTAGTTCAAAATACACCTCACACAATTTAAGGTCTAATAAATAGGTGCCTAATGTTTGAGAAGTTTTTACTATCTTGAATTGCCTAGTAAGGAAGGACAATCACTTTAATTGGGCTGCTACCATGTATATAGTCACTATATGCCATTCACATATACATTAGTATTTACTTTTTGCAACTTAGTGAGGTAGGTATAGTTCCAATATTGCTGACTTGGAGGTGTTGGCTAGGGAAGGTAAAATTTTTTTTTTCTTTTAAGATTTTTTTCCATATATATATATATATATCTATATATCTATATATATATATATATAGATATATATATATATAGATATATAGATATATAGATATAATTTTATTGATTTCAGAGAGGGAGGAAGAGGGAGAGAGAGATAGAAATATCAACGATGAGAGAGAATCATTGATTGGCTGCCTCCTGCACTCCCCCCACTGGGGATCAAGTGTGAAACCTGGATATGTTCCCTGACCAGGAATCAAACCATGACCTGATTCTTTGGTCAACACTCAACCACTGAGCCATGCTAGCTGGGCAAGATAAAATTTCTTGACCAACAGCACAACTAGCTGGTAGTACACCTGGGATTCAAACTTAGATTTGACTCCTAATTCATGGTCTTTTTATGACACTCATTACCCCACCTCCCTTTAAAAAAGTTTAAAGTGTGGCTCAGTGGTTGAGTGTTGACCTATGAACCAGACCTATGAACCAGAAGGTCACAGCTCAATTCCCAGTCAGTGCACTTGTCCAGGTTGTGGCTCGATCTCCAGTGTGGGGTGTGCAGGAGGCAGTTGATCAATGATTCTCTCTCATCATTGATGTTTCTACTCTCTCCCCTCCTCTCTGAAATCAATTAAAATATATCTTAATAAATAATTTAAAAAATTTAGGGGGAAATGTACATAGATACATATGTATGTATGTATGCATATATGTATTGTACCGAAACCAGATATGTTAAAAATAAGATAGCTCAGTGATTCTTGAAGATGTATAGCCCAGAGGTGACTCAGTTTCTGGACTCACCTCTAATTTCAGTCTGGTCCACGATGAACTTGATTTTAATTTAGATAAAAATAAATTAAAAAGAAACAATAGTGTTAGGTCCCTTTATACATACCCTAAATCTGGATAAGTTGAGGTTGAATATTTCAAGTCATGTCCCACCCAGACCCCTCTAGTTCTTTTATAAAGGACAAATCCCTTTAATCTATACACTAACATTATCCTGATAAGGATACAGTATATTTGGCTACTTTGACCACTGGAACAACCACTCTTAATTTTATTTTGATTCCCATAAAAATTTAACCTATTTCTTGACCTAAATTTGGATGGGAAAATAATACTAGAACAAAATGCTTCTATCTGAAGTAGAGTGTTCTTCCGGTCCCAGACCCTGGCTGATAATGACGCAAAGGGCAAAGCCCAGGGCAAAGGTCACATGCTCCCACAGCTGCTCCCACACCTGGACCTCTGGAGACCGCTGATGATCAGATGGAGCCCAAGTGCTCCCCTCACCCGTTTTGTAGAAATAAACATCAGGAAGTGCTCTTCCCCTGACGCTTAAGCTATAGCTTGGAGTCACAGAAAGTTCTTTCCTCTCTCATGCCCCACTGTTAGCAGAGTGACTTTTTAGGTCTGGGGATGTTTCACGTCACTTTTATTTTGAGATCCCATGTCTGGAGACAGCTGGGGAGTGTTAATGAGCAGGCCGCAGCGCTCAGGTCTGCACGTCCACTTCCCTCAGTTCAGAACAAGGGAAACATCCTGGGATGCAGTTCTCACAACACAAAGGAGACACTGGAGCCTTGCGGTGACCCTCCGGGGGAGAGGAGCTATTTTTCAACTTGGCTTGGGACCAAGTGCCGGAAAAGGTGAAGCCATTGATTACATATTATTTCTTGTGGCCCAAAAGTGGAAATTATACAAACACACAAGAAAACTTACTATATTTTCCCCACATTCTGTCCCTCCCCTAGCTATATTGTTTAAATGTGAACAGTGGTACAAAGATCCCAAGGGAAAGGCACTTCCCACGTGAATAGCTTCCTTGCTTATAAGAGCTTTGGTTCAATTCTCTGGTGGCTGAAGGGCTGATTTAAGGCTATAATTTAACCACAGAAATCCTTACATGTCATTATTTGAAAGAAGGGAAGGAAAAGAAGAATAAATACCACATCTCTGTAAGTTGATTAAAGATTGCCCTGTGTGGTGCTGAGTTTAGCATTATCTTTATGCGGTACATGCCAACACAAAGTCCTGGGGACAAAAGGAAAGGTAAGGAGGACTGCGATGTGCTATATGGCAGTCAGATCAGCAGCCACATATTCAGGTTCACATTCTAGGAACTAAGCTAGCTGTTGACGATCCAAAGGTGAGTTACGTTCAGTCCTTGCCACGTGCTTTACGATCTAAGCAGAAATAATGGGCTAGAATTTAAAGACTGTACCTCACAAACCAAAAGCAAGAATCAAACTTAGAGTAGGTAGATGTGATAAATTACCCTTCAATCCCTTTAACACAGTGATACTACCCTTTTGGACCACTGTGAATCACAGGGCTAAAATGAATTAGCAATTTCAGCTAATGAACTAGCTGGATCAATGAACCATCCAAAGCAAATTGAAAGAGAAGCAGTTTACCTAGCTCCAGGAGGTAACCTTTGTTGTTATGTAACTTTATTATACTCCTATGAAATTGAAGGTATGCTCCCTTCTAAACAGAAAAATATTTGGAGTGTGGATGAAAATAGAAAGGCTCAAGGAGGTATTCTGATTTTTTGATACATATTTTCATCATTATATTATCAGAGTCCTGTAGGGTCCCACAACCAGCATATCTCTAAGAATGAGAAAGATCTGATCCTTTTATGCTATCAGGACTCACTTTGCATAAAGTTTTAAGAGCTATCTTTCGAGCTACAAACTTCACCCTATAGCAAAGCCTATTGAGAAACATATTGACCGTTACTTTATGCCAGATCTATGACAAGGCTTGTCCATATATCATCTTATCTACTCTTTGTAGCAACTCTTTAAAGAAGCTAATATTATTCCTGCCATTCAGGGGGAAAATTAGAAATGAACTAACTTGCCAGGGCTACTCATCAACTGAATGGTGGCACTGGGACTCAGAGTCAAAATGTTACAAATAGTAACCAAATATGACGATATAAACAAGTGCTCAAATGTTTAAAATTTGATTACAAATGTAATCTGTTATTAAAGAGCATTTTTTGCTTTATCTGTAATTGCTACTTGAGAATATTTTTGTATCTTCTAGAGTAGCCTTGAATTTCCCAAAGCCTTAATTCCACTTGAAAGGAGCATTTTATCAATATACTAATTAAAGTCAAACACTTCTCTTAAACAAACATGATTTTAAGAGAAATCTGTGTGTGTGTGTGTGTGTGTGTGTGTGTTTAATTCTTCCTTTTCCAGGAAATCAATTATGCTTTCTTGTTGACATAATTTCTTCCAAGACTCTTAAAACTACCATATATCTAGGATATACTGTATAAGCTCTATAGAACAGACAGGGAAAGGGGATACTTCCCTAGTGTTGTTTGAATGGGAAATGGAAAATCAGGCTTAAACATAGAGTTTGATTAATGATTCAATTAGCCTCAAAGCCTATAAAATTTGCTTTTTCTTTTGCCATGCCTTAAAGAAAGCCTCTTTTCTTTGTTCTTTTCCCAGTGTGTAAATTGCTTTTGAACTGTGAAGAAAATATTTGTTTAGTAAAAGTGTAGGTAAGAATTAATTTAATAAAACCCTACAGAGCACATTTATAAAAGACACACATGTATATATAAATAATCCTTTGAAAGACAGAGAGCATAAACCAATCAGCTTTGTGCTTGTCCTGAATCATCACTATCTTTTGTCTTAAATCCCTGAGATTAGATAGAGAATAGTGGGAAACAAGCTCAGTCTCGGGACGTTAGTTCTGGAGGTCTATTTATTTGCATCTGGCTTAGTAAATTATTTCATTTTATAGCTTCTGTAACAAGTGGAGATACAAAGCAACTCCCTCTGAGGTCCTGTCGCTATGAACATCTGTGTGATTCCAAGGTACAAGGGAAATGTATGTGTATCCTATCTAATAAAGAGGGATTATTCTAATTGACTTCCCCAACCTCAAAGATGGCAGCACCCACAGCCAATAAAGAGGGAATATGTTAATTGACTGCCACACCCTCAAAGATGGCAGCGCCCAGTCCCCTCAGCCCTGCCAGGGCGGCAGGTGTGTGGCACACACACCTCCAGCCCCCCAGCCACCCAGGGCCAGCCTGAGGTGCAGGCAAGCTTCAGATGTCAGCTGCCCAGCCTCCCAGGGCTGGCCCGAGGTGCAGGCAAGCTTCAGATGGCGGCTGCCCAGCCACCCAGGGCCACCTGAGGCTCAGGTAACTAGGGCCGGCTGAGGCTTGTGCTGCCGGCACTGGCAGCAGCAGAGGTGTGATGGGGCATGGCCTTCCCCTGATTGCCAGGTCGATTCCTGCCCCTGAGGGCTCCCGGACTGTGAGAGGGGGCAGGCCAGGCTGAGGGGCTGCCCCCTCCAGTGCATGAATTTTTATGCACTGGGCCTCTAGTTGTCATATAAATGATAATGGTAACATTGACTTTTAATATAATTAGGTATTTTACCTTTAAAGTAGATTTAGCTGTGATGTTTAAATTAAGAGAAGAAGGCTTCTAGCATGCTAATAATTTCCTAACTTAATAGTTTTACAGGTTGAGTTATTTATAAATTATATTTTACATGTCATTTAGATAAAATTTATCTTTATATAATTAAAGGTATTGTATAAAGGTTCACTTGTCTTCCCAGTTTCAGTCTCTTTCTTTCCCTCTGTGTGCATTTGCATGTGTGCATTAGACTTTTAAATTATAAATTAGATTCTAATTCTTTGGAAATTCATGGCAAGCTAAGTTAGAAGTGTGCTGGGCAATTATCCAATGGATTTAGTCAAAGGAAATAGCTAAGACTGATAATTAGCAGATAGCTTATTCATTGCCTAAATGCAACTGATAATTGACCATAACTTTATTTTCCTTTGTTTATATAATGTAGATTTAATCCAAGTGCACCAAAATATGTTGCTGATGGGGAGAGTTTTAACATTCTAACACATAAACTTGCTTTTACTCTTCCTATTCTATGTAAAAAGCAATGATGAATAAGACAATTAGATACTTCAATTTATCACCTTATGGTCCAGGAAAATTATTACTGGCTCATGGGTTCTCATTTGTATCCTCTACTTAAACTCTCCCCTGATGCCTGAATTCTTCAGGTTTACTGCATGGAAAGAATAAAGTGGGAATATTTGCAATTCATGATAGCATAGTGATGTAGTGGCCTAGAACCTTATGGCACCATACCCAAGGGAAAGTAGGCAAAAACAATAATGATAAAGCAAAGCCAAGGATTCACCAGAAGAAACCAATCACAGAACAAGATTAGGGTATACATTTCAAAAATTTATTTTACTTTTTAAAAATAGATTTTTATTTTGATTTCGAAGAGGAAGGGAGAGGGAGAGAGAAATAGAAACATCAATAATGAGAGAGAATCAATGATTGGCTGCCTCCTGCACACCCACCACTGGGGATTGAGCTGGCAACTCGGGCATGTGCCCTGACTGGGAATTGAACTGTGACCTTCTGGTTCATAGGTCAATGCTCAAACACTGAGCCATATCAGCTGGGCAAAAATTTTCTTTTTTAATAATGGAAGTCAAGGAAGCTGAGGTCACTAGGCTGCTTTTCCAACACCTCATTGAAAAACAGAAAGGAAACTGACAAGATCCTGAGAAATATTACTTATATCGTTCAATTTGGAGAGAAGCTGTCTATGGGATTGAGAAAACAGTGCAAGGAAAGAATCCATGAATAGGTCCAGCAAAATCTCTCAATAGTAGGAATTCCTGCATCAGAAGACCTTAGTAGAGGCTCAGTGGCACTGAGCTGAGATGGAGGAAATTAGTCACAGCCCAGAAGATTCTCTGAACTGAATTAAGGGGATCTTTAAAAAGCTGAATCTAGGTCCTTAGCAAGTATTTTATTCAGCCCCACTTGGGTTCTCCCCCTTCCTTTCTCTACACCCATAGACTATAACCAATGTATAAACTGTCTGGTACTTCAAGTGTAGACTATAAGGGAACAAGAGAAAATAGTCTAGGACAGTGGTCAGCAAACTGCGGCTCACGAGCCGCAGTTTGCTGCTCTGTTGACTAATGACTTTGCCAACCACAGGTCTAGGATAACAGGGAAGGATATTTATGTTATCTCTCCCCAGAAAATTTTCAAAACCAATCACTTAAGAAAATGTCTCTTGAGTATAGAAACCTTTGGGATTGGTTTACAAGTCTGTTTCACATGAACAAACAGCCAAAGGAAGAATTTTTACATAAGTCCTCCAAGTGTGTCAATACAACATAGTTATATTTTTCTAACCCCAAAAGTATTAACACTCTTTCCCACAGTCATTTTGACTTTTCTGAGGTTTCCTTTTAATCAAATTGTCATTAACATCTGTTTTAAGCAACATGACATTCTCACGGTAGCAAAACTATGATGAGTTTTCCATATGGAGAATGTAATGGAAACATGTGAATTGAGAAAAACAACCTTAAAAACTTGGGATTAGGGGGGAAAACTTGATCAATTAATATAAACCGTATTCTGTGGGAGGAAAGTGAGAAGGAGTCACTACTCACAGTACGTTCTTCTTTGCTAAACGCTGCAGAGCAGAATCCACCATTAGCAGAATTTCAGTTATTCTCATACTAGCCTCAACTAACTCTTCTGTCTTGCTGCCCCTTCTGGGGACTTTCCCAAGACGCAAAAAGCCTTTCATACTTACTCCTTATTGTCATTAGTGGGTCTTTATTGTCATAAGCTATGTGGTAAGACAAGCGCATTTTTCTTAAGCTTCCAAATGACAGGTGACTGGAGGACCTAAAAGGACTTGAGGTTGGAATGAAGAGGATTTAGCGTATGTGGATATCAGCAGTAATCACTGGCTTCATGATGGCAATAAAAAGCCTAGATGTGAAGAGAGACAGTATAACAGAGTCTAGAGACTATAGTAATATTATGTAAGTAATAATTATGTAATTAATATGTAGGTAATATGTTCTTTGGAAATTTAAGATTACTCTAAGGACAGGGATTAAGAAGAAGAAGAATGAGAAGGATTGGAGTAGTAAGAGAGAAAATCTTGAGCAACTGAATTTAAATACTGAATCGATCACTTTAAAATCGGAAATGATGGCATTACTTTAAATTGAAAATTTTATTTTTCCATGTCAGCCACAAAAATCAAGAATTCATCATATAGGTCAAGTAGCCAAAGCAGAATAAAAAATAGTACCAAAAACTAACAAAAAGCAGAATTGACTTTTAGAACATTGAGCCAATAAAGAGAATTTTTAAAACCCTGAGAATAAATGCAAGCACAATAATTAGGAGAGGAAAAAACATTATTTTTATTTCCAGATGATCCGATGACTAACTTTAAAGTCAAAGGATTCAACATCAAAACTACTAAAACAACAAAAGAGTTCAGTAAGTTCTCTAGTTACAATACAAACAAACAAAACCATTAATTTCCCAAATTAAAAAATCAGAAGTTATAAAATACAACTTTAAGATGTCCTATTCATGCCAGTCTATCACTGATATATTGCATTTTGTTGTTAATAACAGTTTGGTAAAATGTCTAGTTTTTTAAATAATAAATAACTTGCCTACATAAAAAAAATCCCAAGCTATGAAATGAATCTTTAAAATATTCCCTTTATAGTAGTGTATCAGTTATGAAATGGATATTGCTGCTAGTGACAGAGACTGAAAATAAAAGCTGCACAGACAAGATAGATATCTTTATCTTTCACTAAAAATAAGTCTAGAGATAGGCAGTCTGGTGGTGATATGGTTGTGCAGTTATCAGGCTTCTTATCTCTTTCTGCTTTGTTATCCTTAGAGAAAGGTTTTCTATCATCCAGTTTCCTCCATATCCACAGTCTGAAGGCAAGAAGGTGAATGTTGAATGATGCATGTACCCTAGATGCATACCCCCCACTTTAATAAACCTTTCTAGGAGTGTCATCTAACAACCTTCACTTATGTCCCATTGGCCAGAAATTATCCATAGGCCATACCTACCTGAAGGGGGACTGGGAAATGTAGTTTTTTAACTAAAAATTTTGTCACCTTGAATCAAATCAATATTGTTCTATTAAATAGGTAAAGGGGAGAATGAATATTAGTATTGGCAGCTAACAATCTCGGCCATAACATGTTAAACTGCATAATATTTAGAATTATTGAGGATCTTTCCTTGGGCATATAAAATAAAATTTGAAGAAATTAAATTAAAATGAAGTTGAAAAATACCTTTGATTATAGTTAGAATAGCAATAATGGTATGGCCTTGGGTAGGGGAATTCTGAGGATGGAACAGATTATTATCAAGGTTCTAGCCTTTGTTTTGGGTGATAAGTTTACAAGTGCTTATTTCATTATTAAAAATTATCCTCTAACTAAATGACTTGAAGTAGATTCACAAGCAAACAATGAATGTGCCCGAGCCAAGATTTATCATTCTGTTTCAAAAGTTAAAGTGCAATTTTGAATCTTAATTTTTTAACTCAAAAATGAAATGACTTTAAAATGCATATGGAAGAATAAATGGGTGGAAAAGCCAAGAAAAAAGTGGGAAAAGGGGAATAAAGAAAGAAAATGTGCAGCGACTCTCAGATTTTTAAAATTCCTAACACATCCTTTCAATGAAGCACTTTGCTCTTGGAAGGAGGAACCAAATCTCAGTCATAAACCTATGCACTCAGAGGTTCATGGGTGATGCTCTATGCATATTTTATGGGGAGTAATGAAAAGGGATTAATTGTTTACTCTTCTACACTAAAGAGAAGTGATTACTGCTGTGCTCATTCTACTCCATCCACCCATGGCTCATTTAGGGATTTCAAAGTGCCCTTTTTATGCTGTGTCATTATCACCTTCTGCTACCCAGATTGTTGGTTGTCCAGCCCTGTATCTATTCTCTCTCTACTTTGATCTTATTTAGCACCTCAATGGTGTGGAGTAGAACTTTGTAACTTCTAGGAAATTCTCTTAAAAGACAACTTGGAGTGTACCATTTGGCCTTTCTACCACTGCTTCATTTCTGCTGCTTGGAATGCAAAGGTAATACATTTGTGGACAGAGTAGATGGGAGAGCTTGGTGCATCTCTGGGGTCCCTATGACTTTATGGAGCCATCAACTTAGATCCACATAAATTAGTTTTTATTGATTTCAGAGAGGAAGGAAGAGAGAGAGAGAGAAACATCAATGACGAGAGGGATTCATTGATTGGCTGCCTCCTTCACGTATCCTACTGGGGAATCGAGCCACAACCTGGGCATGTGCCCTGGCCAGGAATCGAACCTGTGACCTCCTGGTCCAAATCAATACTTAACCGCTGAGCCATGCTGGCCGGGCCGCAGAAGTACTTTTAATATGTAAATGCTAGGAGATAATAAAGAAGGCTGATAAGAAAATGATTCATTCATTTGAAATATGGTGTTAGAGGAGAGCTCTACGCGTACCCTAAATTACTAGAAAGACATACAAGTAGATCCCAGATAAAATTAAGCCCCAAAACATATCACTGGAGGCAAAAAAAGACAAAACTGAAGCTATCCAACTTCAGGCATATCAAGAGAAGGTACAGTTCATTGGAAAAGCCAGTAATGCTGGGAAAAATAGGAGGTGTCAGGAAAAAAGGAAGACCGAATATGAGATAGATTGACTCCATAAAAGAAGTCGTAGGCATGAGCTGAGCAGGGCTGTTGAGAATGAACGTCACTCATTCATAGGGTCACCAAGTGTCAGAGCCCACTCAATGGCACGCACAATTCTTTCTGCAGTTACCTTTCCTATTAGTTAAATTGTCCAACTCTTACATAAATATTGTCTCTTCAGTCAACACTAGGGGGAGCAACAGTGCAGAACAAAAGCTGAAAATTCTAGGAATATTAAAAATTTCAAAATTTCCGAAATGAATGGCTAAGTGGTAGGAGGTCTAACAGTCTGTGATGGTGGGCAACTTCTATAACCAGACAGGAAAGCACTGTCAAAGTGAGTTGGATAGTGGGAGTTGGGGATGCTGCTTTGGATAGCTGAACTCCTGTTAAGGGGATTGTTTTTAAGACTGTGACTTTTTGCTGGGCCTGCATGGCTCAGTGGTTGAGTGTTGACCTAGGAACCAAGTCATAGTTCAATTCTCAGTCAGGGCACATGCCTCGGTTGTAGGCTTGATCTCTGTGAGGGCATGCCTGCGTGGCTCAGCGGTTGAGCATTGATTATGAACCAGGAGGTCACAGGTTTGATTCCTGGCCAGGGCACATGCCCAGGTTGCAGCTCGATTCCCCAGTAGGAGACGTGCAGGAGGCAGCCAATCAATGAATCCCTCTCGTCATTGATGTTTCTCTCTCTCTCTCCCTCTTCCTTCCTCTCTGAAATCAATAAAAACTAACTTATGTGGATCTAAGTTGATGGCTCCATAAAGTCATAGGAACCCCAGAGATGCACCAAGCTCTCCCATCTACTCTGTCCACAAATGTTTTACCTTTGCATTTCAAGCAGCAGAAATGAAGCAGTGGTAGAAAGGCCAAATGGTACACTCCAAGTTGTCTTTTAAGAAAATTTCCTAGAAGTTACAAAGTTCTACTCCACACCATTAGCTAAATGATCTAGAGCAATTGTCCCTGCACCAAGGCGTTTTGGAGAAAATTAAATGTGTTAGAACAGTGCCTTGAACATACAAAACATGTTATGTTTCATTACATGCCAAATATAATGATGATGTTGAAAAATTCACCACCCAGACTCAAGTGGGCTCATAAACTTGACACCAGTCAGGGACAAATACATTTTAAGTTTGTACATAACTGGGTTCCAATGCTTGATGTACACCTATTTTAATGCTTCTGTTTATAGAAAGCATGATATGAAGTTGATTACTAATAAAATGTCTTTTTACCAATCAGATAGACTATGAAATAATAAAATATTATGTTAATCAAAATTGAGTTTATAAAAATAATTATAACTAAACAGGTCTTTTTATTCCAACAAAGTAGAAACATTCTTTACTTTTTAAATTAAATCACAAAACATGGATTTAAGTTACCATCTTATGTTAAAACAGATGGTCATCATACACAATACTTTCTTTTTATAAGACAAAGTGCTAACTCCTTTGGGTGACACACAGCCTTAGATCTTGGTCCTGCCTGACTATTTAGTCCCTTATTCTTCTGTCACAATATCCATTCTCTAGCCTTTATATGTGGCCTTTTTTTCTTCTTGAAGACACACACACACACACACACACACACACTCACACACCCTTTCTGAATGCAATTTATGTTTTCCTTAAATAGATTTGTAACCCTTTCCTCCTGAGACACCTTCCATGAATTCATTCTTTCAACATTCATTTTTAAAGTTGATTTTCAACATTCATTTTAACATTAAATCCTTCGACAAGTATTTCTTGAACACACAATAGTTTCAGGCGTCATTGCATGCTCTTGGAGTACAGTGATGAGCAAGGTAGACAAGGTCCCACCTATCACACACTAGTGGGAAGAGACAGAATAAGTAGGAAGACAAACAATGAATAATGTTCACATTTAGACCGGTGATCAGGAAAGACCTGACTGATAAAGCTTTCAGCTGCCAGGACCTATACTCCACAGTAGCAGAGACTTTAGTCTGTTCTGTTCAGTGCTATATCCCCAGTGCCTAGGGCAGTGACAGGGACATAACTGACCTGCAATAAACATTTTTAAAAATGCGAACATGAATGCAGTGGATGCTTTTGGAATGTAAGGGCAGAGTATTCCAGGCAGAGGAAAGTGCAAGTGCAAAGGTCTTACAAGAGGAAGGAGCTTGGCATGTTGGAGGAACACAAAGAAGGTCAGGGAGCCAGAGGAAGAGCAGAGGAAGTGGGGTCAGACAGGGAGACAGGACTTCATAGATCCTGGTCTGTAGTACAAGAAGAAGCCACTGAAGGCAGATGTGATAAAATCTCACGTTGCTGTGTAAAACTGTCTCTGTTTTCTCTTTCTCCTGCTAGCTGAAAGTAGAGTGAGCCTCTGGGAGCTCTTAGAAGTTGAAATGGCATTATGCAAAGAAGCAATTACCTTAGGACACGTCACACTATTTTTGCTTTTTACCCTTTTTCATAAAAGCAAAAATCCTCTTTGGATTTCTTTTGGTTAGTGGGAACAGGTACTAATGTAGGTCTTTTGTAAAAACAAAATGGCGTGAAGTGAACTTTCAAAAAGCAGGGGCTACCTGTCTTTTAGTTGAATTTGGTTGATGTTGACAGTCATTTTTCACTTTGAAGACACTGTATTGCTGTCTTCTGGTCTCAGTTGCTGCTATCGATTACATACTCCTGGTAGTCTATTGTTTCTGTACACCTAATCTGTCTTTCCTTTCTGGTCACTTCTAAGGTATTCTCTTTGCTTTTGTGCTGTGCAATGTCTCTTTCAGACACACTTACTTTTTTATTTATCTCATAGAGAAATTGTGTTGTGTCCTCTCTTTCATGACCTCTATACATTAATCAGACATTATTGCTTCAGATACTGCCTCACCACTATTTTTTATTCTTCTCAGGAGCTACTCTTAGACCTATGGAGACACTGATCATTGTTTATCTACATCTTTTTTTTAAATTATTGAATTTATTGGGGTGACATTGGTTTGCAAAACCAGGTTTATGTGCTTTTAAAAATATATTTTTATTGATTTCAGAGAGTAGAGGAGAGGGAAAGAGAGATAAAAACATGAATGATAAGAGAGAGTCATTGATTGGCTGCCTCCTGCACACCCTGCACTGGAGATTGAGTTGGCAACCCAGGCAGGGGAATTGAATTGTGAACTCCTGGATAATAGGTTGACACTCAACCACTGAGCCATGCCAGGATATATTAATAGTAATCCCTTTACCTTCTCTCATTCAACCTCACAACCCCCCTCCCCTCTGACAGTTGTCAGTCTGGTCTATGCATCCACGCCTCTGTTTCTCCTTTGTGTATCAGTTTATTTTGTTCATTAGATTCTACACATACATGAGAGCATATTGTATTTGTCTTTCTCTGACTGGCTTATTTCACTTAGCATAATAATCTCCAGGTCCATCCATGCTGTCACAAAAGGTAAGATTTTCTTATCTTCCTTTCCTGTTTTTTTTTACTGCCAAGTAGTATTCCATTGTGTAAATGAATCATAGCTTTTTTTATCCAGTCATCTACTGATGGGCACTTGGGCTGCTTTCATATCTTACAGTTATACTTTCCATTTTTGCTTCTCTCCACCTATATCCTGGGTAATTTACATATTCTGTCGAGTTGTTTTTATATTACCCTGAGTCCTTAGTAGCAATAATTTCTGTTATTATGTCTGCAGACTCTGTCTCAGATGGCTTTTATTCTCTTGTATGTTTTTTAAAATATATTTTTATTAACTTAAGAGAGGAAAGGATGTTACAGAATTTATTACCAGGCAACTGAGAAATACACAGGGACTACTCAAAGATCCAGGATAAACCCATTTATTTTCAGATGTACTAGTACAGTGACTCAGGGGGTCAGTTCTCCAAATCCTGAGAGAGTAGATATGGAGGAAGCGTTTCCTTTATACCCTTTGGTTTCTTTGTCCCCCAGATATGGATCAGGCTTCCAGACCTTTCGCGAGCTTTGCGAAAAGCCTCGTGTGTTGGGATGGGGGATGTGAGACCACACCCAAAGGCCTGTCTTGGCACCAGCACTGATAACCCCTCTGGGATTTGTGTATGGTTCATGGCTTATGGCCTCTGCAAAAAGGGGGTATTCTGGGAAACAGATTCTGCAAGGCAGGACAGGCATCAGTGGAGTTAACTATCAGCTAGCAAGAGTGTGCGTTAGAAGGCAGGTTACTGGCACAGATTCAGATTGCTAGTTCCCCCAACGATGTCTTATATTCACCACCAAGGAGAGGGAGAGAGACAGAAACATCAAAGATGAGAGAGAACCATTGATCAGCTGCCTCCTGCGTGCCCCCTACTGGGGATCCAGCCTGCAACCCGGGCATGTACCCTGACTGGGAATCGAACCATGATCTCCTGGTTCATAGGTTGATGCTCAACCACTGAGCCATGCTGGCCGTGCTCTCTTGTATGTTTTGTAATTTTTTTCTAGAGAGTTCATCTTTAGAGGTACGTGTTTGTTTCCCTGAGAGGATCCCATGGGAATGTGTTGGGTCATGTTCTGTAGAACAGACACTTGAGATGAGGGGTCAATGGTAGTGCTTATTAAGGAAGTGTTCCAGGGAAACTGGCAAAGGGTTGGGGGGAATAGGACAGAGAAGAGGAGAAAGCCAAACACGGTATGATCTCAGGCAAAGTCCCACCGAAAATGACCTCAGGCTGATCCTGCAGGGGGCTCTGGAGTTTACGAGTTAGGACACAGAGTTGTAACTGAGGCTAGGGAACTAGGTGAGTAGGGGGATGTGTTTGGAGATCAGTTTCCTGAAAAAGGAGACCCAGTAGGTGCTGGATAGGAAAGCATGCCAAAGAGGGGACTCCCCTCCCAAGAAACAGTAAAAATAGATCCAGGAATCTGGGTGAAGCACTGACACTGACATTATCCACTACAATCTCTGCAGGACAATTTTGCATTCAACTCTGCCAGGTACTTAAGTGTGTAACTGGCTGAAGACCAACATTGATGTTTGGTTCTCAGTTTAGGGATTCTCTGATACCATGTGGTTTTCTATTCTGAAAGGTTGCAGGCCAAAGGAGTTGGTTTCTCTTTTAACAATTGTTTTCACCCAAAGTACAAGCCAGGATGAGCTTGCATGTCGGCTTCCTAGCCAGTGGTCGGCAAACTGCGGCTCGGGAGCCGCGGTTTGCCGCTCTGTTGACTAATGAGTTTGCCGACCACCGATAGGAGCTTAATCACACGGAATAACAACAGCCTGTAATTATTGGAATCGAGAGTCTTGAGCCATTTTTTTTCCTTCTTAGTTCTCTTTACATTTTGGGAACAACTCCTCCACAAAAGGCGTTTAGGCAAGATTTCAATTCCAAACCCTAACCTCATGCCCTGTGCAAGGATTAAAATCCAATCCAGATATAACCTGATCAAATTATCTCTGCTCATTACTCCCATAGCACCTTCTGTAGTTGCACACGTTTGCACCCAAGTCTGTTTAAAGATTTGGGGCTGTGTCTGGGAAAGAGCTCCTCTCGCTCCTATTTTTGTGTTCTGCTTATGTAATCCTTCAGTTTTGGATCTTCTGTCTCTTCTCTCTTTTAGATGAGTTTTGTGTAGGAAGAACTTCAAATTTGAACTGAAAGTAAGATCCTTGTCTTTCCAGTCCCAGTTTGGACCCCAGTGTGGAGAAAAGTTGGAGAGAAGAAACAGAGAAAGCTGTGACATCTAAGAGTTCCAGGAACTGAAGTGTGGAAAAGTTGATATCCTCAAGAGCGATAAACAGGAAGGACGTGTCACCACTCTAACCAGAAGAGGAGGTGAGCATATTTCTGTGCTCTATGTCCTACAAATGTATCTTATTTCTGTAGCATGAAAAGAATTGGTAGGAAATTATCTTTTAAACTATTTTCTTTTCTTTTTAAAAAAATATATTTTTATTGATTTCAGAGGGGAAGGGAGAGGGAGAGAGATGGAAACATCAATGATGAGAGAGAATCATTGATCGGCTGCCCCCTGCACACCCCCTATTGGGGATTGAACCTGCAACCCGGGCATGACTTGAATCTAACTTAGGACCTTTCAGTCCACAGGCCGACACTCTATCCACTGAGCCAAAATGGCAGGGGCTCTTTTAAATTATTTTCTTAGAAAAAGATAGACACAGAGGCAGTAAAGCATCAAACAGACTGTCAAATTACAGGGGGAAGGTTAGGGAGAGGTGGGGGAAATAAGAGATCAACCGAAGGACTTATATGCATGCATATAAGAATAACCAATGGATGCAAAACATTAGGGGGTGAGGACATGTATGGGAGTGGGGTGGGAGGGGGGGCAATGGTAAGATATGTACACATATAATACCTTAATAAAAAAAAAAAGAAACAAACTTACTGCAGTAGTATTGTTGCAGTGATTTTTTTTTTTCTAAATACCACTTTTGGGCATGAATTTCATGCTTACAGAATTTCATACAACTACTTTGGGTTTAGTCAGATAAATATATTAAATATTTTCCTGCAAAAAAAAAAAAAAAAAGAAAATAGTATGATGTTTCCAAGAGAGCGGGAGAAGCAACTGAAATGCAACTTTTCTCAGTTTTCCTTCTATCCTCCAAACTGTATGACAGGAGCTAAGAGTAAAGTCTGGAGTTTTGATTTATTTCTATAGTGCTCTCTGAAAAGTACTGACACAGTATTGCCCTCCTAACATGTCTGAAAAGGTAACAGCCCAAATCAAGCTGGATAGGAAGCATTTAAGCTTCCAGCAAAGAAAGCTTTTAACAAATGATTCAAATGATAACTGTAGGACTGATACTGACTCTTCAAGCTACAGTTACAAAGTATGAAGCATTATTTTATCTTTATCAAATGCAAGTATTGGTCCTGAAAACATAGGTTGATGTTAGTGTAATAGGAAGAAAAATAAATAGAAAATTCAAGACTATTTATGAGGTTTGTTATATGCCAACTCTGCCCAGTTTGGCCAGTAGGCTGGTAATAATAATGGTCATATTCAAGTTCTTACAGAGATTGTGCTCTAAAAATGATCAACTAGTCAGTTTCTTTCTCATATTAGTTGCCCATTCCCTAGGAATTGGAGAAAACTAGGATAGAAGAATGTGGCAAGCTAGGATAGAAGAATATCTGCATAAATCAGAGAGTGGGCCGCACAGCAGGGTCTGTTTTGCTAGGAAGAAAGAATTTTTCCTAAGGGAGGAGAAGATAGAAGTACAGAAGTTTGGTCAAGCCCAGTATGTTATTGTTAGAAGGAAGTGTGTTTGCATTTGCCACTTAGATTATAAGTCAGCCTGGCTACCCTTAGCCTGAAAGCAAAGGGCCTGCAATGAAATATAAGCAGTGCCCTGGCTGGTGTGGGTCAGTAGGTTCATGTGTCATTCCATGCACAGAGAAGTTGCCGGTTTGATTCCCAGACAGGGCACATGCCAGGGTTGAGGGTTCTATCTCCAGTAGGGGGTCTGCAGGAGGCAGCCAATCAATGTTTCTCTTTCATCAATGTTTCTCTCTCTCCTTCTCCCTTCAATAAAAACATATTTAAAAAAAAAGAAAAGAAAAAGAAACAAGATCTCAAGAGACACTGAGTCCTCCTGGAAGTGGTGGCATTGGTGACACAGGGACAGAATCTTAGCCATGTTGACCACAGCTGCATTGGTGGTATCGGGTAATGATAAAGCACTTGCTTCAGTGCCTTCTATTTTCCAGATATAAAACATCAGAACCTCTGACTAGAGATGAGAATCCTCAGTCTTGAGCTACTTGGCATCACCAGTGGTCCTGCCTATAAGGAAGTGTCTGGACAGTTGTATTGCCAATGGGTATGAATGGCATAGCTACCACCCTGAACTTAGGTGCATATAGACACAGTGTCTCAGTGATCTGGATCAGGAGATAAGAAAAACTGTAGGCTCCCCCATGGTAGTCAACAGAATGCTATTAGAACTTATGGGAGACACTGGATTTTCTTAAAATTATTTGGGAAGAGCTGGGCATTATATTTGTGTATTATATTTAAAAAGAAATACGTGGAATGCTTCACAAATTTGCTTGTCATCCTTGTGTGGGGCCATGCTCATCTTCTCTATATTGTTCCAATTTTAGTATATGTACTGCTGAAGCAAGCACTGGGGGTTATATTTTTTGAGGAGTAAGCCAACAACTTGTCCATCACAAACGCATACTTCAAACATTTGAACAGATGATTGTATACATGGACATAACCAGATGGCCAATATAGAAATCAAATAGAATATACAATTGGAAGCAGGAGATGGAGAAACTGTATTCTCTGTGCCAAAATAAGACCAGGAGCAGATTGTGGTACTGACCATGAATTGCTAATATCAAACATTAGAGTAAAACTGAAGAACACTAAAAGAATCATAGGGCCAAAATATAATGTAATGACATTCCTGATGGATTTGGAGTTCACATAAAACACAGATTTGCACTGTTAAACTTAATTGTCCAAGCACCAGCACATCTGTGGACTGAGACTTCAAATATTATTTGGTAAGAATGAAAAAACAGCAATGATGGATGTGAAAAGGAAAGGAAAATTGAGATGGAAGACAGCAGAAACACTGGAAAATGTTAAAGACAGGTGAGAAGCAAAAGTAGAAGTTAGAATCCTGAACACAGTTTTTCAATGACTATCATGTAGAGATAAATAGAACTATTATAATAGTCAATGCACAGAGATAGAAGAAACTAATAAAAAAAGAAAAACAAGAGAACTCTACCAGAAGATTAAAAAGTAAAAGGGAAATTCAAACCTAGACTAGGAATGCTGAACAACCAACAAGGAAGCATATTACCTGAACATGAGAAAATAAAGGGAAGGTATAAACAGTATACTGGAAATCTATACCAAAGCAACAAAGGATGGCCAGTACCTTTAAAGAAGATTCCTATGAGGAAGAATGGTAATTCTAGAAAGTGAAGTGAAAACTTCCCTGAAAGTATTGGGAAGGAATAAATTGCCAGGGATAGATGAGATACTAATAGAATTATTTCAAGCCACAGAAACTGAATCTAATTCTAAAAAGAATATGTCAACAAATATGGAAAGCAAAACAATTGTCTATAGACTGGAAACGTTCAATATACATCACAATCTTCAAAAAAGAAGATGCCCAGCATTATAGTAATTATAATAATTTTCCATGCAATTAAAGTGATACTCAAGGTGATGCAACAAAGGCTTCTAACTTAATATGGAGCAAGAAATGCTGGATGTTCAAGTTAGATTTAGAGAAGGAAGGGGCATTCTATATCTCATTGCAAACATCCATTGGATACTAGAGTTCTCCAAAGAACTTCAGAAGGTTAGTCTATGTTTTCTTTCTTTATTATTATTTTTAAACGTATTTTTATTGATTTCAGAGAGGAAGGGGAGAGGGAGAGAGAGCGATAGAAACATCAATGATGAGAATCATTGATCGGCTATCTTCTGCACACCCCACACTGGGGATTGAGCTCGCAACCCAGGCATATACCCTTACTAGGAATCAAACCATGACCTCCTGGTTCATAGGTTGATGCTCAACCACTGAGCCAGGCTGGCTGGACTTAGTCTATGTTTTATAGCCTACAATAAAACCTTCATGCTGACCATGAAAAGCTATGGGTTGCTCTGAAAGAAATGGGCATGCCTCAGCAATTGATCATCCTGATGTGTAACCTGTGTTGTGGATAGGAAGCCACAGTCAGCACAGAATATGGAGAGACAGAAAGTTGTCAGACAAGGGTGCATTTTATCTCCCCATCTGTTTAATTTGTATGTGGAACATATCCTTCAAAAACCTGGACTAGACTCAGAAGAAGGAGGAGTGAAAATTGGTGGAAAAAATATCAATAACTTAAGATATACCGATGCAACCATCTTACTGGTAGAAAATAGCACAGAATGGAAATGACCTCTGATAAAAGTGAAAGAAGAAAGTACCAAACAGGACTGCATTTGAACGTCAAAAAGACAAAAATCATGACTGCAGAAGACATACACAACTTCAACATAGACAATGAAGACATTATATTGTTAAAGAATTTTGTTTACCTTGGTTTAGTCATCAGTGCAAATGGAGACTGCAGCTAAGAAATCAAGAGAAGGCTGAGACTTGGAAGGACAGTAAAGGAAGAGTTAGGAAAGCTCAAGAGTAAAGATCTGTCATGAGAGGCCAAGGATAAGGCCATCCACACCTGTATATTCCCAATTATTATGTACGGATGCAAAAATTGAACAGCGATAGGGAAAATAGTGATTTACTTGAAATGTGGTGTTGGAGAAGAACTCTATGAATATCCTGAATCACCAAAAGGCAAACAAGTGGGTCCTAGAGCAAAAGAAGCCTGAAACATCACTGGAGGCAATGATGACAAAAATGAAGCTGTCCTACTTTGGGCACATCATGAGAAGGAAGGCAGGGTTCATTGGAAAAAACATTAGTGCTGGGGAAAAAAATAGCAGCAAGCAGGAAAAGAGGAAGACCAAATATGAGCTAGATTGACTTAAAAGACACCATAGGCATGTGTCTACAGGAGCTGAGCAGTGTTGAGGACAAGACATGATGGACACCGTTCACATTTATATGGTCACCAGGAGTCAGAGCCCACTCAACAGCCTATAATACACACACGTGGGATTACAGATAGCTTTTTTTTCGTAATGGTCATTTTTGTAATCTTGTTTTTAAATCCACATTACTGTGACTCAGGAAATGCAGGTGATACATTTAGTCAGAAGAATGAACTCTGCTCTGCTTTCTCTCCCGAAGTCATCCAAACTCTGTTGCTCTTCTGTGTATCTATGGCAGACACTGCAGTGCGCTGCTCAAATCCTCCTTCAGAGAGTCTACTCCCCAGCCTGGAGGAGTTCAGGCTCTAGTAGTTGGCCCCCTTAGGGTTTGCCTCAGCTTTTGAACAGAGGTCAAGTTCTTAGTGTTCCTTCCCTTCCCCAGCCAATGATTGAGCAAAGTGGTGGTATAGGTGGTACAGGCTTAGCTTTGAATGACTTTTGCTTCAGAGAATTCCCTCTGAGCTGGCAGAACTTTTGTTAAGTCTCTGTCAGGGTCTGACAGCTCCCTCTTCCCAATTCTACTTCCTCCTCTTTCCTTTGAAGGTATGCTAGTACTTGCCAATAAACTCTCCATACTCCTAACTTATCTCAATATCTGCTTTCTAGAGAGTCTAATGTGAAGGGCATCCCACACGCTCCTCATGCCATACAGTTTTGTGTTTTGATATTCTGTGCAATGCAATATCCTTCTGCCCCAGGACTTTTATTCTTTTTTAAAAGAATCAGTCTTATTTTATTTTATTTTATTTACTTTTTGTTAATCTTCACCTGAGGATATTTTCCCATTGATGTTTAGAGAGAGTGGAAGGAAGGGGGAAGGACAGAGAGAGGGAAACATCCTTGTGAGAAAGACACATCGATTGGTTGCCTCCCCTACGCGCCCTGACTGGGGTTGGGTATTGAGCATGCAACCGACCTATGAGCCCTTGACCAGAATCAAATCTGGGACCCTTCAGTCCGTGGGCCGATGCTCTGTTCACTGAGCCAAACCAGCTAGGGCAGGACCTTTATTCTTAATTATTTCTTATCAGACAGGTAAGTCTGTACCGTTAAAACAAAGAGACCTGGTTTTAGAGTCAGACTTAATTTGGGTTTGAATCTCAACCCTGCCTTACACTTAGCAATATGAACTTGATCAAGCTGTTAATTTCTATGAGCCCCTATTTTGTCATCTTCCATTATAGGCCTAGGAAACAGATCTCCCATTGGATAGAAACATGGATGCATGCAACTGCTGTGCAAAACAATTAAACATCCTCCTAACGTTTCCAAAGGGAGAGCTCTCATTTCATGCTCACTGCGGACTGCACGGATTTAGTTACATTTACTCTTTTTATTTTTCTGTATAAGAAGAGCTTAACACTAAACTGCGTAAAATGCATGAAACGTTATTTTTCTTCTTCTTCTCCTTCCTATTAAACAAAAATTCCCTGCACTGTAAAAGTTGCTTGTATAGTTTTTTCCTTTTGGAATTCCTACTTTTAATTATATCTCATCTTCTGCTTCTCTTGAAGTAAATCTTTTCTTTTTTAAAGTTTTGTACATATCTTAGTCTTTGACTAAGTTTTATTGTTGTTACTATTTTTGCTTTCCAATGAGGGGAGATATTAGCTCTTGATCTTTATAATTAATAGGTCAGTTTTGGGATGTGAATTGCATCCCTTGTGTCATTTACTGTATTTCAAAAGAGAGGTTCCACTTCATTTAACTTCCTCTTTGTTTTTTAAAATAACTACTTGAAATATTTTCCCTGGTGTTTTTCCATAGAAACAAAAAAATTGGGAGAGGGACAGAAAGAAAAGAGGGATTATGGGAAATGTTTCAAGTGAAGTTAGCTTTTTTAGTGATTTTTATTTTCCTTGCCAAGTTTAAACCCATGAAGTCTTGACTTGATACTAAATACAGAAAGGACCCAAACAAATTAAACCTGTTATATATGTATTATATATAATATGTATATATATATATTTTTATATATTTATATATATATAATCTTTTCTGTATAACAAAATCTATAATAAATAAACACCAAATAATGCTAATTTTACAATCTTATGGTTTGATAAGAGTTCTTACTTTATCTTATTTTAATCTTGTGTAAAAATACCCAAAAGGCTGAACTGTTCCTTTTGTACTCTTCAGTCTTTTTAAATACAAACTAAGAAGACTGAAAAAAAAAATGTAATAGAACGTTAAAGTGAAAGTCTTGCTTGAGACCTTAAGGCAACAGAGCCTAGAGATTCTAGACACACTCTTCCTAGGGAGATGAAAGACTCAAGAACAGTCATAAAACACAGTTGAAAAAGCACAACGATAGCATAAATAAGAAATAAGCTTTTGGGGTCTCTGACTAAGTAGCTAGCATTACCTTAGTTACTATACTTAAAAAATTAGCAAAGTGTATGAGAGAAAAATAATAATATTGAAGGTTACAGTGGTAGTAATTTGCATAGTAAATAAATAAAGATATTTCTACCACATAAATCAGTCAGTCTATTGTTAGTAATGTATTAAAAAATAATTCAGCCCTAGCCAGTTTGGCTAAGTGGATAGAACTTTGGTCTGTGGACTGAAGTACCCTGGGTTCGATTCTGGTCAAGGGCATGATCCCCAACCTGGGCATGATTCCCAGTAGGGGGTGTGCAGGAGGCAGCCAATCAATGATTTTATCTCATCATTGATCTACCTCTCCCTCTCCCTTTCTCTCTGAAATCAATATATATATCTCTTCATTGTTTAGATTATTACAGATGTCCCTCTCCCCCCACATAGATCCCCTCCACCTGGTTCCCACCCCACCCCAGGACCTTGCCACCCCACTGTCCATGTCCATAGGTACTGCATACATGCATATAAGATCTTTGTCTAATCTCTTCCCACACCCCCCACACCCCCTTCCCCCCCACCAAGAATTGTCAGTCCGCTCCATTTCCATGCCCTGATTCTATTACATTCACAAGTTTATTCTGTTCATCAGATTTTTTTATTCATTTGATTTTTAGATTCACTTGATAGATATGTATTTGTTGTCACTTTGTTGTTCATAATTTTTATCTTTACCTTTTTCTTCTTCTTCCTCTTCTTAAAGAATACCCTTCAACATTTCATTTAATACTGGTTTGGTGGTGATGATCTCCTTTAGCTTTTTCTTGTCTGTGAAGCTTTTTATCTGACCTTCAATTCTAAATGATAGCTATGTTGGGTAGAGTAATCTTGGTTGTAGGTTCTTCATCACTTTGAATATTTCTTGCCACTCCCTTCTGGCCTGCATAGTTTCTGTTGAGAAATCAGCTGACAGTCGTAAGGGTACTCCCTTGTAGGTAACTAACTGTTTTTCTCTTGCTGCTTTTAAGATTCTTTCTTTGTCTTTTGCCCTTGGCATTTTAATTATCATGTGTCTTTGTGTGGTCCTCTTTGGAATCCTCTTGTTTGGGACTCTGTGCTTCCTGCACTTGTAAGTCTATTTCTTTCACCAGGTAGGGGAAATTTTCTGTCATTATTTCTTCAAATAGTTTTTCAATATCTTGCTCTCTCTCTTCTCTAGGACCCCCATAATTTGGATGGTATGATTGAAGTTGTCCCAAAGGTTCCTTACACTATCTTCATATTTTTGGGTTCTTTTTTGTTTTTGCTTTTCCTGTTGGATGTTTTTTGCTTCCTTGTATTTCAAATCTTTGACTTGATTCTTGGGATCCTCTAGTCTACTGTTGAATCTCTGTATATTATTATTTATTGCAGTCAGTGTATGCTTAATTTCTGACTGGTTCTTTTCCAATTTTTTTGGCATTCTCACTAAGATCCTTGAAAGTCTCACTAAGTCCCTTGAAGGTTTCTAGAAGATTCTTGAGTAACCTTATAACTGTGGTTTTGAACTCTACATCCAGTAGTTTGCTTTCTTCCATTTCTTTCATTTGTGACATGTTTCTTTGTCTGCACATTTTAGCTGCTTCCCTGTGTTTGTTTCTATGTATTGGGTAGCTGCTAAGTCTCCTTGAGTTGATAGAGTGGCCTTTTGTAGTAGGTGTCCTATAGGGCCCAGTGGCTCAGCCTCCCCAATTACCTAAGGTGGATACTCTTGGTGTACCCCTTTGTGGGCTCTTTGCACAGTCTTATAGGTAAGCCTTGATTGCTGTTGTTATCACTGGGAGGAATTGACCTCCAGGCCAATTAGCTGTGAGGACCAGCTGTGTCTACAATGGAAGAGCTGCTGTGCAGGAAACACCCTTATGGAGCAGGACTTACTTCAGTGGGGCTTTGGTGCTTACTGAGTCTGCCCCTTGAGTGTGTCACTTATGGATGTGAAGAGTTATAATCTGGTATGATTTCACACTGACCACTGGGTACACTGGCTCTTGGATCTCCAAGGAAGTGCAAAGTCAGCCACTGCCTGGGACCACCCAGCAGGAGATACAGAGAGATCTGCAGATTCTTCCTCTTTGTATGGGGTTTGGAAGTACCCAGATGAGGCCCAGCTGTGAAGCAAGGCAGGCTGCTGCTGGTGCTGGCCTTGGGCCTTCTTTTGATAGCTTTGGGGCTTCCTGACCTAGCTGCAGCTTGTTTGACAGGTTTTAGGCTGAGAAAGGACAGGCCATTCATATGCAAAAGCTGCTGTGCACAGCTTGGGTGAGTTTGTAAATTGGGTAGGGTAGGGTCTCAGGGAAGCTTCAGGGTGGAGCAAATTGCAATGGCTGCCAGTCAATTCTGCACCGGGGAGGTCCCAGCACAGAAACAATAACCATTGCGATTACCTCCGTCTGGAAGAAAGCCACCCCACATTCCTGTCCCGATTCCAGATAGTCCAGTTTCTCCCCATAGGTGTCTGGCTCCCCCAGAGTCTTGCCCGGCTCAGAGCAAGTGGGAGCTTGTATTTCTCTCCCAATTAAAAAAGCAGCACACCTGGGTGCCAGCCCCATTCTGCGCCTCTGCACCTCTTACCAGTCTCAATGTGCTTTTTAAATTTCTAGTTGTAGTACTTCCACTCAGTCAGCTTTCCCGTGGTTCTGGATGATAGTTGTTCTGTATTTTAGTTGTAATTTTGATGTGGTTGTGGGAGGCAGCAAGTTCAGGTGATTACCTATGTCGCCATCTTGGTTCTCCAATAAAAACATATTCTAAAAAATAATAATTCAGTGCAAGAATGTAGATGGGTACAAAAGAGCTCTATATAAGCTTATATATTTTTTTACAAAGATGAAAGAACCCAAATTTTCACCTGCTGATTGATTTTTTATTGATATTAGAATAAAATTTAAGGTCTTTATTGTGATCTCATAAGGTCTTGCCTACTCTGCTTCACCTTACGTTGCTCTTCTCTGTACTTACTATACTTTTAACCAATGACCTTCTGTTGGTGCCTCAACGACATGCATCCCTTTCTACTGCAGGGCCTTTGCATAAGTCCTCTTGACTCAGAACATGATGATTTTCTCTAACCTCTTACCTTTCACCCAGTTTACTCCGTATCCTCTTAGCTACTGCTTAGCTGTCATTTCCATAGGAAAACTTCCAACTAGGTCTGGTCTGGCAGACCTACTTTCCCCTTGTAATATTTATCACAATTTTATTTTAAAATGTTTCTTGTTTTTTATTTAATGGTTTTCTTTCTTGTTAGATTTAAATTTCTAGAAAGACAGAAGGCATGTCTACCTTGCTCAATGCTATTTTCTCTTGCCACATGTGAGGTGCATAGTAGACAATCAATAAATATTTGTTGAATGAATAAATCAATTCAAAAATTAATACTCTTTGTTTCAAGAAACAAATGCTCTGTGAGGCTGGTGGAACCAACCTGTTAATATTTAGGACTTCGTTTTCATGAAGATCTAATGAATTGTACTTTCTTTGGCTTAAGAGAGATATATTTTTTTGCCATATGAATCACAGAAAAAAAGGAAATGTATTCTTTAAATGGTTCACATTTGCAAAATAATAAAAAAATTGTTGCATGTGACTGACCCAATAGAATCTTTAAAGCTTATCTAAATTTATTAAATGACCTCAGGATTTGTTTCCCAGATTAGCCTCTGTGATCTGCTGTTCCAGAAACATCATGTTCTTTTAAAAAATTTTTTGACTCTAACCTTATGTCCTTTTATAGTGTTTCTTAAGGAAGTGTATCTGTATTCACATCCACAATAGGAGCTTTTGAATATTCAGTATTAAATGCACATGCATGAGTCTATTTCCAGATTTAGAAAATTCTTAGTAATATAAATATAGATCTTATTTATGCTTTTTGTTTTGTATAAACATTTTGAATATCCTTAATTCCTATAAACCATCTCTGGAGAAACTGCTCTCTGGTTTCTATTGCTTGGCTCATGTTAACTATGGTATCATCCAGAACAAAGTTCATTGCTTGAAAAACAATATACCTGACCCAAAATCCTATTGGCTCACATCTACAAGTGTCCTCATGATATCTCTCAAAGAACACAGCTCATTACTCTTAACTTCTGTGTTTCTCTTTACTTGTTCTCTGTTCTCATTTTAAAAAGACTTAGGGCAGGAGAATGTAAAATTCTCTATGAAGGTTGCTATGGGTTAGTGAGAGTAAGGACATGATTTAAGAGATCGTAGAAGACTAACTTGTTTGATGAGACTCCAATTGCCTTTTTTCATTTGTTCTTTAGGAAATCTATGCTTTGCACTTGCAGAGAGAAGAAAAGGAGTAGCAGCTACTAAGACTGCTGCCTTCTAAGTTCTCTTAATTTGAGGAGGAATGAGCTGGCTGGGACTTGATTTGGATAGGAGTATGCTGACTAGAACTGGAGCCTATGCTATGCTGGGGAAACACTGCAAAAGCCACGCTAAAGGAATTGTTACAACTACAATTACAGAAAGAAAGGGCTGTAGCAATCAATTTGATATTTATTATGTGGCATTTAGATCCACAGTTGGGTGATGCAGAAAGTGGGGTGTTAGGAAAGAGGACAGACAGGATTCAGAAAGGAAAATAAAAAGAGATTATTTGGGCAGCTGGATGAACAAAGGCAAGGCGATAAGGTGGTAAGAGCAGGGGTGTGCACTGGAGTTTTTCGAAAGCAGTAGAATTTGGTTGGAATACAAAGGGTTAGTGAGAACGAGGCAAGCCTTGTGAGGACTTTAAATGACATAGTGAGTCATGAAAATTGTGTCAATATGGTAATGAGGTGACTGAAGATGCATTTTAGGAAGATGAATATGATATGTACATGTTGAATGATATAGGCACAAAGAGACCAATTAAGAGGCTGATACAATAACTAATGAGACTCTTAGAGAGAAGGGAGACAGAGAGAAAAGAAAAAGGCAGGTGGAATTCACTGCTAAATATAACATAAATTAATTAATAACTGTATGTGGGGGAAGAATAAGTGAAACTGAGCAATGAGTTCAAGATCCCTTCAATGCTTCAAATCTGAGTTACCAATGAAATTAATCAGAGAATTAGGAACTGGGCCTAGTTGAGGAGTGGGGCAAGAGAGAGAGAGAGAGAGAAGGAGAACGAATATAGTATAGATAGTTTAAATTTTTATTATGCTGACAGGGTACCCTAATACTACACACATACATATATAAATCTATATGTATATATAGATTTAAATTTTGTTGAAGTCCTAAAAATATGGAGAATTTTTTTCATGATAAATGTCAATATTCTGGGATTTCCTTACTGCCCTCCAAAATTATGTCTAACTCTTATTGCAATTATGAAGTAATCCACTCTGTAGTGTTCTCAAGGGCAAGGAGGAAAATTCCAGTTATATTCCCAGCACCACTGGATTGATAGTGGGAGTGGCAAGAAATGTAATTATTCTCTTATTAGTTTATCAACATAGAAGGAATTGTTAAATACTTAGTGGATAGAATAATAGTGAGGTTTAGTAACATGCTTAGTCTGGTGCCTGACACATAGTAATTACTCAGTTTGCTTGTTGTTATTGTTACTTTTCATGAACCGAGAAGTGAATCCTTGTGCCTTCCAGACAGGCTAGTAAAGGTAACCAAGTTTTCTATTGTTTCTTTCCAGGCAAATTATCTGTATAATTGTATTTTCCCCCCAATACTTTCAGTTATTACCTACATGATGAGGATGATTGCTTTAGCTTTTTACTTCACAGAGTTGGGACAAAGAAAGCTAAAACAATCTACAGAGAGAAGAGAGGCACTAAAAAAAAAACAAACCCTATTGGGTAGAAAGTTGGGATTTGACTGTTGAAACAGTGATTTCATTAGCCCTTGGCTAACTCAATAAGAAAATAAAGATTGAAGTTAAATTATAATTACCTTAGCCCAAGAGCTGTATTTGGCACCATGATTCAGCATCATTATTTGTATTTAAAAGTATTTGTGAGGCCATTACACCACCATGTTTCTCAAATTGGGATATGTGAATTGGACACTTGACATGACATAGTAATCATGATGTTATTGTCACAATTAGCTAGTTATTAATAATAATAAAGGAAAGCAAAGGGAAGGCCAGACATTATAAGCATAGTCACCTAGGCAGTTTCATCAGGAAGGTACAGCTTCACGTTATCCAGGGAACCACTGGTCCATCCCTGCAGATCACTGGGGGAGGGGATCAAACAAAGGGGAAGATGGGCACATGTACAGTGAAGTTAGGGTGACATAGGGTGCTTGCCTGCCAATCTAGCCTGGGAAGAAAAATGACTGGCTAGGAGGATGGAGCCATTGGAAGCATGTGAAATCTTGGAAATTTCCTGGTTAAAATCCACAGACAAAGAGTTCCCTCTGTCTTGCACACTTGTTCTTGTTCCCTCTCATTCTCTAGCTCTATGATCTGCACTCACCTGTTCTCTCTCCACAGTCATGTGGCTTTAAGCAACCGCCATGGCCCAAGGCCATGTGGACCCCACACACAATGGACTGCAGTTGGGAACACAAGCTAAGCTAGCCACATACTAGACTAGACTGGATTTTAATATGGAGCAAAAATTCCGGGCAGTGGCCTTAATTCTGGTCCTGTTCAAGACAAGATTGGGCTTTCTCCATGGCTAAACGGACAGAGTTGGGACTGTGGAGGGAAACACCCTTAATTTTACATCATCAATAAAGCTTTCCATGAAATCCTATCCTCCTGTGGGGCCCTCAGGAAACTATTTTCCTCGAGGCACCCCAAGAACTCCACTTCCACCAATAACAATGGGGCATATTCCTAGTGCATTGATTTTACTCGAAGATCTGGGAAGATATATTTTTCCCCATTAATGTCAATTTAGATATATTATATAGTCATTCAACAAATAGTCATTGAATTCAGACAGAATGTCAGATGCTGGAACATACTGATTTAGCAAATGGATATGGTTAGTTAGTGGTGGTGGTGATGTTACAGTGTAAAGTACAAAATTTGCATGTATCTTTAAGTTGAAACAACAGACAACAAGAAATTTTGATCTATGTGGACTTCTTTGGATTAAACTGCTAGGTTCATGAAGATATAATAGAGCTGAAAAAGTCCTGTTGCCTAATGATGTGGTGGCAATCATAGTCCAAAGCATTACTGCTTTGAGCAGGTTTCAGCTTGCGCATAGTAATGTTGTTTTCTACAAATAACTGAGGGCATTCACCTGGCCCATTCACAGCTCCCCTTCTGAACTAATGTTACAAACAACTGGACCAACCTAACTAACCACCAGGAAACATTGAAGGAAAAAAAAAAGAGTCTACTGATATTACTTACAGGCCCAGAAGCATATGGGCCCTAGGAAGCACACAGCAATGGGGAGAGGATGGACAGGCCCAAGATTCTGCTTTCATTGGGGCTGAGAGGAGGGCCTAGGGTTTTAAGGGCTGGCTCTTTTTAAAAAAATACATTTTATTGATTTTAGAGAAAGAGGAAGGGAGAGGGATAGACAGATTAGAAACATCCATTGGCTGCCTCCTGCAGGACCCCTGCTGGGGACTGAGCCTGCAACCTGGGCATGTGCCCTGACAGGGAATCAAACTGGTGACCTCTGGCTTCATGGGTCAATGCTCAAACACGGAGCCACATTGGCCAGGCAAGGGCTTGCTCTTTATTGCTGAATTTAAAACATAAGAGTGGGAATCTGAGGTGCCAGGAGAGAAAAAACAACTGGTCCAAGTGGTCAGTTAAAGAAATCATCAAGATTTTAAACAAAGGAGCCTCAGTAGGGGGAGATAGCTAGGCTCTTTGTCTAGTCCAGTGACTGGCAATGTGTGTATTAGAGACAGAGATAGCCCCTGGTTTTAAGAGGATGTCTCTTTTAATTTCTCATAATTCAAAGCTTAAGTCATACATTTGCATTACAAAGAGAGAAGCCAAATATCAGGGCTCAAATGCAATCATTCATGTCTTTGTGGTGATGCTGTTGCAAACAAGCCCACTGTGCTTTCAGTCCTATGAGAGTGTAGCCCGTACAATTACAATGGTAGGCTCTACCTTACCACCCAGGTTTGTGGAAGTGCACTCTATGATGTTTGAACAACGACAGAATCACCTAAGGAAGCATTTTGCCAGAGCATATCTCCTTTGTTAAGTTGCGCATAACTGCCTGGGTGAATCCAGAAAAAATGTTAGTTAGACATATTTAAATATGCTCTCTAGGATATGAACAAATCTCACATACTATAGAGCATGAATGAGAAATTAATCTAGAATTCTGCCTACCAACTTATTAAGAATTTAAATGTATTCAAGATTAAAGCCAGTTTTAAGAAAAATAACTAAAAATAGAATTCACAAAGGGAAAGCAATTACGTGGAGATGGAATTTTTGGACTGGAACATGTGGTGTTTCCTCTGGACTGGAACCCGGATTCTTTGTCTGCTGGAGTCAAGAATGAATCCACATAACAAAGGTGGAGATTTATTGAAGAACAAGTACAGACCACCACAGAATGGACTCCCATGTGGGGAGGGGGAAGGGTCCCACTGAGTTCCTTTTCCCTATGGCTTATAAAGGCTGCAGATCCTGGTGCCTTGATATCCCCTCTGATTGTTTACTATTCCCTTAGTTTGGTTACCATAGTAACTCCCCCCCTCCTTCCTTATTGTTTTCCTGTTCCCTTTGGACTTTCTTCTTCTTCTTCTTCTGAATGAGGGGCTTCCTTCCCTTTATTTTGTAAATATAGATCTTTGGCTGTTCCCAGCTCCCTCAATCTATGGAAATGTACCTGCTGCAGCTTTTCAGCTCCCCTATTCAATGGAAATATACTTTCTGCTACTCTGCAAGCCTGTGCTTCTTCCTCCATGGTCCCTTTAATTTCTAAAATTTCCTAAACCTGTCCTATTTTACCCCTGAAATTCCTGTTTCAATGTGAAAGATGAGACAGAGGGCATGAGACCAGGACACAGGCTTTATTAGAGGAGAAGACCCCTGCCGGGCTACCTTTCAAATGGAAAAGAGCACATGTGCCCCGGTGAAGGCACCTTTTGAAGGGAGGAAAGGGAAGGGATGGGGCTTAGGGTACTCGGCACATGCTGATTGGTGCTTTCATATAAGGCACATAATTAGAGACTTAGGAATCGGGGGCTTAGGGTATTTGGCAGGTGCTGATTGGTGGTTCAATGTACAGTCCATATAAGGTGCCTGGTTAGGTGTTCAGGAATGTTCAGGCTGCAGGTGGAGTTTACGTCATTCTCCATCCATCAGTTGGGGGAAGGGAGGATCTATCATTCCAGGCTTCTGGTAATATTAAAAAAAAATTGAGAGTCCGGGCAAGGTCAGGGGATGAAGGTCCATCTTCTGTAGCTACTTCCAGCTAAGAGGGGCCGTTGTTAGGGGTGTCTACCCAGCGTCTCAAGGATTCTGGTGTTAGGTTCTGAATTCAATACCAGATAGATCTCTCCCACCTTCTGGTTGGCGAACGCCTGCATTCTGTTCTGCAAGAAACTAGTGAAACAGTGCATGAAACAGGGGTCAAAGAGCAAAATTAAAAGAATAAATACCAGTGGGTCTAATAGTGGGAGGAGCCATGGAGTAAGTGAACGAAAAACAGGTAGTGTTTTCCGTGCTGGATGAGGGGTGCAGCAGCATGATTTCCCCAAGAGACTGTTGGTGAAGTCTGGAGAGTGATCCTGTTGAGTCACTTGGAAGGTAAAAGCTGGTCCTGAGGCTGCCACAGTGTCACTTGTCTGGTTTTTCTGCTTTTCTGGGCCTGGAGCTGAAATACAACTGAGACCTAGATGTTATTTTTAGGGGGAAAAGAGTAGGGGTCTCAGTTGCTCCACTAGTAATATGAAAGGGGAGAATAGGTTACCCTGGGGGTAAGGTTCTTGTTTTCCCAGTCTTGCCCCTTGCTGGGCATCCACATGTTTCTTGTAGGTCCTGAGACAGGGTTTCAAAGTATGGGTAGAGCAGTGGTTAAGCTCCCTATGGCAGTTCCAACCCCTGCTGTGATGCCAAGGGTTAGGAGGAGAGGGATTATCTGGACTGCCCTTTTGTGTCAGATATGGTGGGTTATGGGGACAGGTAAAGACTGGGGGCTGCATCTACATTGGGTGAGAGATAGATGAGAGTACAGGTTCCTATCCAGCTGATGGGGAGACAGATGTATGTGTTTTCCCCACAGAGGAAGAAAAATCCCTGATCACAGAGACAAGATGATAGGTATAAGAAGAGGTGGACTAAAGGGTATGAGATTCCTTTTTCTAGTTCTACACTCCAAGCTGAGAGAGTAGTCGTCATGGCGCTACCAATAAAGGGTGACAGATGAGTGTTTGAGATTGTATTGCCGTGAAAGTGGGAGGGAATGTTAGAATGGGCTGTTATCCAAGGGAAAAAAGAAAGGGAAGGAAAGGAGCAGTGGAAGATGAGGCTGGAGAAAAGGCAGGGGGAGGAGGGAGTAGGCCCCAATGCCTGTTTCCAGGCCTCTAGCCGCCTGAATCCCAAAACGCCCCATTTTTCCTAGAGATAATGATCATAGAGGAGATGAGATAAGGCATTTACAGTCCCAGGAATGGCTCAGCCTTGTGAGTCCAGAGAGTGAAACTGGGGTAGGTGACTGTGGTTTGGGACAACTGTGTTTTATGAGGGGATGCATGGTAGCCCTGGCCGGGCACCGAGGTAGAATGAGAAAAGAGTGAATGGGGGAATTTAGTAAGATGCAGTGTAGACGTGAGGTGGCTAATGGCTGTGAGACTAATCCGTCAACCCCATAATAGAGACTGAGGAGTGGACAAGGGTTCCAGCAAATTCGGAGAGGGCAGAATAAGTGGCCCTAGTGTCAATTAAAAGGAGATCGGCTTACCTGCCACCACAGTCATTACCCGAGGCTCTGTCCTGGTGATGTAAGTCTGTGGTGCCCTGTCAGGGCCTGGGCAGCTTCTTCGGTGGCCAGTCCCAGGAGGTCTGGGAGCTCCAAACCGGATCCAGAGGGCGGCCATGCTCAACTGGCTAAGGCCAGACCCGGAGGAGCCAGACTACAGTCTGATTTCCAGTGGCCTTCCCTTCTGCACCTTGGGCAGGGCCCAGGCGGGGGTCTTGGGTTTGAGCAGGACTTGGCTCAGTGTCCTTCCTTGCTGCATTTGAAGCATGGGCTTGGAGGAGGCTTAGCCCCTGACTTACCCACGGTTGGAGGACTGGCACTTCTTTTGGGGTTTGAAAGCAGTGGCTAGGAACTGGAAGGCCCCCTACTGGGCCTCAGCCTTGGCCTGATCTCGCCTTTGATTTTGGATTTGGGTCTCCTTGTCTCTGTTATTAAAGACCTTAAAGGTCAGGTTAACGAAGTCTTTTTGAGTGGTTTGTGGACCTGCATCTATTTTTTGAAATTTGCGGTGTATGTCGGGGAGTAAAGGTGGTCAGGTCAATGGAAAAAGAAACCTGAGATGCCTCTCAATCTGTGAGGCTGGACATAGAGAATGGGACGTGGACTCAGTCTCTGCTCTCAGTTCCTGCTGCCTCCCGGAGGGGTAGAATGGACATGGGAATAGAAGAGGCTGTTGCGGAAGGCAGTCTTTGGGTCCATATAAGGTGCTGGTTAGGTGTTCAGGAATGTTCGGGCTGCAGGTGGAGTTTATGTCATTCTCCGTCCATCAGTTGGGGGAAGGGAGGATCTATCACAATGTGACCTTTAGTTTAGTGCTAATTAATTTAGTATAGGATCTCTGGATGTCTGTTTAAAAGATTATATAAGAAATACTGAGGTGGGGAGGCAGGAGGCATAGAGGGATTGAGCAACAAAGGAAAATAAAAAAGAGAAAGAACTCATGGACAGGAACCACAGTTTTGTGATTGTGGGGTATAAGTGGGTGGGTGGAGGTGGAAGAAGGCATTAGGAAGATAAATGGTAATGGTAAAAAAAAAAAAGATATAAAATAAATCAAAATAAAAGATAAATACTATATTATTTCAAGTATTAATAGGTTTCTTTTTACATATATAAAGCAGTTTATATTTTGAATCATGTAATTAATACCTTAAAATGGTTAAATGTAAGTCTGATGAGAAATACTCCAAATGCAAATAATTAAATTAAAATTATTATAATACTCAAATTAGCAAGATCTAAATTCATTTTTTATTATATATTAGAAGTAAAAATAATTTTACTATTTTCAGTTTGAATAAAGAAAAATGTATAGTTTCCTGAAATAGTTTATTTAACTAATAACAAAAGTATGAATCACCAATTGTGAAGATATTTAGATTTCCCAACAATCATGTCTTTACTAAATTTGGAAAATATTGGAGCCAGCATAGTCCCCTTTATTTTACAATAAAGAATTGAGATCCCTGTCCCATTTGCTATCTACATTTTTAATACTTGCTCACATTTACATAATATATTTTTTTCTGTTTTACCAAATCAGTGTTGAATTTGTACCAAGAAATAAACAATATATCTGGATTTGCCTGACCAAATTCATAGAAATCAGTGGTCATGAAGTTAATGTCATTGAGATTTACTATCAAACAATCAGAAGATAATGTCATGGATACACTTTAGGTAAAAATCCTAGTGGCAAGTGGATGCTACTGCTTCTTAATGCCCCTTATTGTTCATAGACATGCACCTGAACTTCAGTGTTCACTATGGCCCACCTGGAATGAGAGACCCTCCAGTTTGACTCCAAGGCTAACTCCACCAAGCCTGTGGGAGGCTACTCAGCACCATGCAAAGCCACTCCCGTGGTACCACAGGGCCATACTTGTTTATTCTATCCTTTTCTGCCTTACTCAACCTATGGTAACACCATAGCAAAATAAAGGATAAAAAAGGACAATTACTAGAATAGTGCAATAGATAATGGAAGCTACAGAATTAAAGAAAACATAGACCTAGCTTACAAAAAATTCAAAATCTCATGTGAAGAGAGACATATAAATAAGTATAATACAAGTATCCCATATAATAAAAGGCCTGCAACCATAAGCGTAATGACCGGAATGACCACTCGACCATTTGCCATGAGGTGCCTTGACTACTTCTTGGTCCCTCCCTCCTAGCCTGCAGGCTATGATCACAGCATGGCAAACAGGGAACCATGGTGAATGGGGTGGGGGTGTGGAGGTGGGGCAGGACTGGGGACTGGTGAGTGGGGGGCGGCAGTGAGTGGCGGCAGACAGTGGGTGGCAGCCAGCGGTGAACGGTGAGCATTGAGTGGTGGCAAGTGGCGAGCGGGCAGAAGATGGCCCTGATCACAGACTATGCCTAAGGACCCTACCCGTGCACAATTTCGTGCACTGGGCCTCTAGTACTTCATAAAGATGTAACAATCAGCATTCATGGGGCATAAAGAATATAATTGACAAGCTATGTTCAGTAGTAGGGTGAGGAAGAGAAGAGTGTTTCAAACAAAAGGAGCAAAAGCATGGGGGAAGACTAGAAGGCATTTAAAAAGTATGTTTTGCTTATGGATAGTGAGTGTGCAGTGTGCCTAGAGCAATAAAGAGCTTGGATGATATTGTTGTGCCCAGATTTCGTGATCCCCAAAGACCACCAGGGAGCCGAGTCCAATGCAATAGCAAAGAGCCTTTATTCGAGCTAGCCAGGTGACTGCTCTGCCATTCTCCACTCAGGGAGTCCAGAGAGCAGCCCCCCTACCCTTTGTGCAGGACCACTTTTAAGCACATTAACCACATCCTGTTTTTGCAGAGCAGGCAACCTAAGACAAAACAGTTTTTCCTAAGCAACATCAGAGTCATGCCATTGATGACCATGTTGTTCACAGGGTCATCCTGTTCTTCAGAAAGCTGACAGTGTTCTATGAAAGAAGGCCTACGTGCTGGGAAGGGGCCATGAGACCGTATCTCAAGGCCTGGCCTGGTGTCAGCACTGACAACTCTATCTGGGGCATAGTCCACAGTCTCAGTAGTGCTCAAAAATTCCCACTCTCCAACAATATTCAAACATATGATGGGAAAACTAGAGATTTTACCATTACAACCACATTAGCTAGAGCTGATACAGAATTTTTGGAGTGGAACCTGGATTCTTTGTCTGCCAGAGTCAAAGAATGAATCCACGGACAGAGGGTGGTATAGCAAAGGTGGAGATTTATTGAAGAACAAGTACAGACTCCCACATGGGGAGAGAGAAAGAGTCCCACAGAATGGACTCCCAAGTAGGGAGGGGGAAAGGGTCCCACTGAGTTCCTTTTTCCTATGGCTTATAAAGGCTACAGATCCTTGATAGCTCCTCTGATTGGTCACTATTCCCTTAGACTGGTTACTATAGTAACTCCTGAGATCAAAGGTCAAACCTCACATGGGGCACGTGAGGTTCTCCCCCCACTCCTTCCTTATTGTTTTCCTATTCCCTTTGGGCTTTCTTCTTCTCCTTCTGGATGAAGGGCTTCCTTCCCTTTATTTTGTAAATATAGACCTTTTGCTGTTCCCAACTCCCTCATTCTATGGAAATGTACCTGTTGCAGCTTTTCAGCTTCCCCATTCGATGGAAATATACCTTCTGCTGCTCTGCATCCCTGTGCTTCTTCCATGGTCCCCTTGACTTCTAAAATTTCTAAAATTTCACAAAACCTGTCTTTTCACCCCTAAAAATTCCTGTTTCAGATCCATGAAGGTGAATAAGTTCTCTTCTAAAGAGTGTAGGAGGTGATGAAGGAAGAGAACCTACAGTAGCAACTAAATGTAGGGAATAAGTAGTGAAGGAGTCTCTGTATGGGGACTGAGAAAAAGTAAAATACTAGAAGTGTCACAGAAGAGCAAAGAAAACCAAGGACGCTTCAAAGAAGAGGAGGGACACTGTTTAATACATTGGTGGACTCAGGGAACAGCCTTCCAAATCTGAGTGAAGGAACCTGCATGGGGTTTTCCTTTATATCTCCCTGTGGTCTTTGTCCCGCAAATATGGATTATGCTTCCGGTGCTTTTCGCAGGCCTTGCAAGAAGGCCCCCAGGTGTTGGGGGTCTCCGGGTCATATCTGATGGTCTGGCCTGGCGCCAGTGTTAATAACCCTCCCTCTGGGGCAGTGCCCTGTCCACAGCCCCATGGCCTCTGTAACTGGTTATGCAAGACCAGTATCTGGGAAGGAGGTAGTGACTTAATTATAGGTTATCAAGAATGTACACTGAGCTTGCTGGCATGGATTCAGATCACTATCCCCCAAATATCAGGGTTACATTGGAATTAGCCTTTTTTGGCCTTCTCAGAAGGAAGAGTTTGATGTGTTAAAACAAAGGAAGTAAACTTTTAAAAAGGAAGACAATTAAGAGTGTCAAAGTGGTAGAGAGAAGCCAGGCAGGATTAAGGCTAAAAGAGGGTGCAACATTTGGCAATTAAGGAAATGTCTGATGCATTATTCTTCCAAAAGGGTGTTCTGTTCTCTGTCCCACTGTGACAGTGGCGATTTAGGCCCTCACCATCTCTCACTTGTTTTGCATCCCTGTTTCCATCTCATCCCCACCAATCTGTCTTCCACATTGCTTACAGAGAGATCTTTTTAAAGTAGGGATCTGGTCATAGAATCTCATGCTTGCTTAGGAAACCTGGGAAGAAGCCTCACATTGTTTAGCTTGAAATACATCCTTACCACAAACCAGTCTCTAGCAATCCTTCCAACTCACTTTATCTTCATTTATTTATTCCACATGAAGCTACTTAGAGTTTTTCAAGCGCGAGAAGCCTTATCAGCTTCTGAGTTTCTTCTGCACACGCTGTTCTTAGTGCTTGGGAGACTTTTTGAGCCTCATTCTTCCTCAACTTCAGCTGATGATGAAAAATTCTATATCTTGGCTGTGGTGCTAGCCACGTGGCAGTGTATGTTTGTCAAAACTCATAGAACTATAAACTTTAAAAGTTAGATTTTGTTGTATATAAACTATATCTAAGTAAACCCCCTTAAAAAGATATCTGGATAATCTCCAAATAATTGGCAAATAAAACAATTTTAAATAAACACTGAATCAAAGAGGAAATTTCAGAGAAAATTAGAAAATATAAAGTCAATAAAAATCATCTTTAAGCTAAATAAAATGGATGAATCTCAAGCTATACTGATCAATAAAACACAGGAGACAATGCAAACTATCAAGCTTAAGAATGAAAGAGGGGATATCAATAAAAATCCTATAAGACATCACAAGGATACTAAGGAAATAGTTTGAACAGGTCTGTGTCAAGACATTTAAAACTTAATTATTCCTTTCAAAGAACAGATTATCTACACTAACACAAGAAGAAGAGAAAAGAGAAAATTTGTGTACCACTATATCCTGTCAAGAAATTAATTTCTTAAATAAAAGCCATTTATAAGGAAAATTCCAAATACACATTTAGAAAATATAATAATCTTATCAATTTTCTCCCCAGAAAACAGAGGAGGGAAATATTTCCAAATTCGTTTTATGAGGCTAACAAAATCCTAATATCAAAACTGAATAAAGAGATTGCCAAAACAAATTTTAAAAAATCTTCTCAAAGCCCCCCACAAACTTTAATCCCTATCTCATACCATACAAAAAATTAAATCCAAAGTAGACCCTATACCCAAACATAAAAACTACACCCATATTTCATATTTCTAGAAGATGTAAGAGAAAATGGCCTTAAGGCTGTGCTATTGTCTAAATGTTTATGTCCCCCCACCACAAAAAAAAAATTCATATGTTGAAATCCTAACCTCCAAAGGTGATGGTATTAGTAGGTGGGACCTTTAGGAAGTGATTAGGTCATGAAGGTGGAGTCTTTATGAGTGGGATTAATTCCCTTATGAAAAGAGACTCCTAACCCCTCTGCAATGTGAGGACACACACACACACACAAAAAAGAAGTCTGTGACCCAGGGAAGAGGCCCTGCTTGACCATGATGGCACCATGATCTTGAACTTCAAGCCTCTAGAACTGAGAAATTGCTATTGTTTGTAAGGTACCCGTCTATTATATTTTGTTACAGCAGCCAAAATAGACAAAGAGAGGTAGACAAAGACTTCTTATGGCAAAAAGGCAAAGATTTAATGACTAAACAAACAAAAATTGATAATTGGACTTGATAAAAATTAAATTTTAAAAAACAGCATTAAGAAATGAAAAAATAGAAAAAAAGGAAGATGGCTGCCGACGGGAAAACAGACTGCAAGATACTGTGTGAGTGAGAAAACAAAGGGAGAGTGTGTGGTCATATGGGGAGTGTTTGTTGGTGAGTTGAGGGACAGCTATACTCCAGGAGACTGTGGGAAAATGATGCATGGGGCTCTCCTGACCAGGCAGCCCCACTGCTGCTGGGTTCCCTCTTGGAGTGACTGGCTCAGATGTGGATACCATGCCATCTTGAAGGGGAAAGTGGATGTTATTGGAAGCCTGAAAATCAACAACTATGGCACCCACCGAGCAGCTGCAAACCCGAGAACATTGGTCCCCAATTGGCGCAAACACATGGATTCAGAGAAGCTCTACACTCCACCACAGAAAGGAGAGAGAGAACTACATAACCAGACACCCAGAGAAGAGAGACCATGGGGAGACAAAGAAACAGCCCACATATGAAAGAAGAGCAGGCATCACCAGAAAAGGAAGTAAACGAAATGGAGGCAAGCAACCTGCCAGAGAAAGAATTCAGAGAAATGGTCATAAGGTGGCTGAAAAGAATGGAAGACAAATTCGACAATATGTGTAAGAACCAAGAGGAAATGAAGAAGAACCAAGGAGAAATGAGAAATGACATCGCTGCTGTAAAGAACTCAATAGAAAGCATCAAGAGTAGACTAGAAGAAGCAGAGGACCACATCTACCTAGAAGACAAGGTAGGAAAAAATAACCAAGTAGAGCAGCTTCTGGAAAAAAAATTAAAAAGCAGGAGGAGAGCCTAAGGGAACTTTGGGACAAGACAAAACAAAACAACATCCACATAATAGGGGTATCAGAAGGAGAGGAAACTGAATAAGGAATAGAAAACCTGTTTGAAGAAATAATGACAGAAAACTTCACTAATATAGGGGAGAAAAAAACCCCCACACAATCCAAGAAGTTCATAGAGTCCCAAGCAAAATGAACCCTAAAAGACCAACACCAAGGCACATTATAATTAAATTGGCAAACACCAACGACAAAGTAAGAATCTTAAAAGCGGCCAGAGAGAGACAGAAAGTTACCTACAAAGGAATCCCCATTAGACTAGCCACTGATTTCTCAACAGAAACTCATCAGGCCAGAAGAGAATGTAATGAAATATACAAAGTCATGCAAAGGAAGGGTCTGAATCCAAGAATACTGTACCTAGCCAGGCTATCAAGCAAAATTGAAGGTGAAATCAGCAGCTTCACAAACAAAAAAGGACTAAGGGAATTTATTACCACCAAACAAGCAATGCAAGAATGCTAAAGGGTCTGCTGTAAAAAAAAAAAAAAAAAAAAAAAGAGAGAGAGAGAGAGAGAGAGAGAGAGAGAGAGAGAGAGAAAGAAAAGAAAAAAAGAAATAGGAAGCTAAGAAGGAACACAGGAGTAAAGAATAAAAATGGTGACAAATAAGTCCTTATCAATAATAACTTTAAATGTAAATGGATTAAATGCACCAATCAAAAGACATAGGGTAATGGACTGGAAAAGAAAACATGACCCATATATCTGCTGTCTACAAGAAACCCACCTCAGAAAAAACAATGCACACAGACTGAGGGTGAAGGGATGAAAAAAGGTTTTCCAGGCTAATGGAAATGAAAAAAAAAAAAAAGCTGGGGTAGCAATACTTATATCTGACAAATTAGATCTCAAAGTGAAGGACATAAAAAGAGATAATACTAAAGGGAGCAATCCAGCCAGAAGAAATAACTCTGGTAAACACATACACACCCAATAAAGGAGTACCCAAATACATACAAAAATTCCTGGAGGATATCAAGAGAGAGATTGATAGCAATACAATCATAGTAGGAGACTAATACCCCACTATCACCATTGAACAAAACCTCTAAACAAAAAATCAGCGAAGAAACATCAATCCTAAATGACTCACTAGACCAGATGGAATTAATTGACATCTTCAGAACATTTCACCCCAAAGCCACAGAATATACATTCTTCTCAAGTGCACATGGGTCATTTTCAAAGATAGGCCATATGTTGGGTCACAGGCAAAGTCTCTTCAAATTCAAGAAGATAGAAATCATATCAAGCATTTTCTCAGATCACAATGGCATAAAACTGGAAATCAACTACAATAAAAACAATCCATAGAAATCAAACCCCTGGAGACTAAACAGCAGGCTATGAAACAATGACTGGGTTACCAGAGAGATCAAAGAAGAAATAAAAAACATCATGGCAACAAACGACAATGAAAACACAACAATCCAAAATCTATGGGACACAGCGAAAGCAATCTTGAGAGGGAAGTTCATAGCTCTACAAGCCTACTGCAAAAAACAAGAAACAATGGTAATAAATTACCTAACCCTACAACTCAAAGAATTAGAAAGAGAGCAACAAGAAAAGCCCAATGTAAGCAAAAGGAATGAAATAATTAAGATAAGAGTGGAGATAAACAACATTGAGACCAAAAAAAAAAAAAAAATACAACAGATCAATAAAACCAAGAGCTGTTTCCTTGAAAGGATAAACAAGATTGATGAACCTCTAGCCAGGCTCACCAAGAAGCAAAGAGAGAGGACCCAAATAAACAAATCAGAAATGAAAGAGGAGAAATAACAACAGACCCCACAGAAATAAAAAGGATTGTTAAAAAAATATTATGAACAATTCCATTTCAACAAACTGGACAACCTGAAGGAAATGGACATATTCCTAGAAAAATACAATCTTCCAAAACTCAATCAGGAAGAATCTAAAAATCTCAATAGGCCAATAACTATGGAAGAAATTGAAGTGGTCATCAAAAAGCTTCTAGCAAACAAAAGCCTGGGCCACATGGCTTCACAGGGGAGTTTTATGAAACATTCAAGGAAGAACTGAAACCTATCCTCCTCAGACTATTCCAAAAAATTCAAGAGGAAGGAATACTGCCAAGCTCCTTCTATGAAGCCAGCATCACCCTAATACCAAAACCAGATAAAAACAAGACAATGAAAGAGAATTATGGGCCAATATCCCTCATGAACATACATGCCAAAATCCTCAACAAAATTCTAGCAAGTCGGATCCAGCACTACATCAGCACTACACTATGATCAAGTAGGATTTATCCCAGGAATGCAAGGATGGTACAATATCCACAAGTCAATAAACATCATACATCACATAAATAAATTGAGAGATAAAAATCACATAGTCATATCAATTGATGCAAAAAAAGCATTTGACAAAATCCAACACCAGTAGGTGGGATCTCGATACCAGATTTCAAGCTGTATCACAAAGCCACTGTTCTCAAAACAGCCTGGTACTGGCACAAGGACAGACATATAGACCAATGGTATAGAATAAAGAACCCAGATATCAACCCAAACCAGTATGCTCAATTAATATTTGACAAGGGAGGCATGAACATACAATGGAGTCAAGACAGTCTCTTCATAAATGGTGTTGAAAAATTGGACAGATACATGCAAAAAAAAAATGAAACTAGATCACCAACTTATACCATACATAAAAATTAACTCAAAATTGATACAGGACTTAAACATAAGACCGGGAAACCATAAAAATAGTAAAGGAATCCACAGGCAGAGAAATCTCAGACATATGCCGAAGCAATTTCTTCACCGATACCGCTCCTAGGGCAATGGAAACTAAAGAGAAAATGAACAAATGGGACTACATCAAAATAAAAAGCTTTGCACAGCAAAGAAAACCATCAATAAAACTACAAGAAAGCCCACTGCATAGGAGAACATATTTGCCAATGATATCAATGATAAAGGTTTAATCTCCAACATTTACAGGGAACTCATGCAGCTTAATAAAAAGAAGATAAGCAACCCAATCAAAAAATGGGCAACTGGTCTAAATAGACACTTTTCAAAAGAAGACAGAAGGAAGGCCAAGAGACATATGAAACCCTGCTCAAAGTCACTAATCATCAGAGAGATGCAAATCAAAACAACAATGCAGTATCATCTCACACCTGTCAGAATGGCCATTATCAACAAATCAACAAATGCTGACAAGCATGCAGAGAAAAAGTGCTGGCGAGGATGCAGAGAAAAGGAACCCTCGTGCACTGCTGGTAGGAATGCAGACTGGTGCATCTACTGTGGAGAACAGTATGGAGTTTCCTCAAAAAACTAAAAATAGAACTCCCATTTGACCCAGTAATACCACTTCTAGGACTATATACCAAGAAACTAGAAACACCAATCAGAAAGGATATATGCACCCCTGTGTTCATAGCAGCACAATTCACCATAGTTAAGATTTGGAAACAGTCCAAATGCCCATTAGCAGATGAGTGGATTAGAAAACTATGGTACATGTACACAATGGAATACTATGCTGCTGTAAAAAGGAAATAACTCCTACCATTTGCAGCAGCATGGATGGATCTGGAGAGCATTATGTAAAGTGAAATAAACCAGGCGATGAAAGGAAAATACCACATGATCTCACTAATTTATGGAAAATAAAGAACATTATAACCTGATGAGCAAAATATAGATACAGAGGCAGTAAAGCACCAAACAGACTGTCAAATTACAGTGGGAAAGCAGGGGAGTTTTAGGGAGGAGGGGAAAGAGATCAACCAAAGGACTTGTATGCATGTATATAAGCACAACAAATGGATACAAGACACTGCAGGGGGGGGGGGGGGGATGAGGGCATGTGACAGGGGGTAGGGGAAACTGGGGGAAGGTCATGGGGGAGAAGAAAGCAGATATATGCACTACTTCATTTAATACTTTAAATAATAAAAAATATATTAAAAAAGATAAAAAGAAGACAAAACAAAATAAAAAAATGAAAAAATAAGCCATTAGCTGACAGAAAGTATTCTCAAAATCTATTGCTGACAAATTACATATTTAAAATATGTTTTAAAAAGTTACAACTCTGTATTGAAATAGCCTATCTAATAAAAGAGTGATATGCAAATTGATCATACCCTGCTACACCCATAAGCCATGCCCACCAGCCAATCAGGAGTGAGTATGCAAATTAACTCAACCAAGATGGCTGCAGCCATGGAGTGAGCAGGAGGCTTGGGTTTCCCCAGCAATGGAGGGAGCCAAGCTTCTTGCACACCCTGGCCGGGCCTGGACTCCACTCAAGGATACAAAGTTTCACTTACAGAAGATAAATAAATCCCAACAAAAATGGCAGCAGCCACGGAGCTGGAGAGAGCGGGAAGTTTGGGTTTCCCCGTCAATGGAGGAAGCCAAGCTTTCCACCCACCCTGGCCTGCCCTGGCCTCCGTTCAAGGCTACAAAGTTTCAATTATAGAAGATAAATAAATTTCAGATACCAGGGCCTCCACTTGGGTTGCTGGGGGGCGTGGCCAGCCTTCAAACTACCACAGGCCCTTGGCCCAGACCACCTCACACCCCAAGGGAACACCCACCCTGATCTGGGACACTCTTCAGGGCAAGTCATCTGGCCCCCACCCATGCACCAGGCCTCTATCCTATCTAATAAAAGAGTAATATGCAAATTGACCATCACTCCAACTCACAAGATGGCTGCCCCTAGGTGGACACAAGATGACTGCCACAAGATAGCCAGCAAGGGATGGAAGTTGGGAGGGACCAGGCCTGCAAGGGAGAGCAGTTGGGGGTGATCAAGCTTATAGGGGAGAGCAGTTAGGGGTGACCAGGCTGGCAGAGGAGGGATGTTGGGTGCGACTGGGCCTGCAAGGGAGTGCAGTTGGGGGCGGGACCCAGGCATGCAGGGGAGAGCAGTTTGGGGGGACCAGGCCTACAGGGGAGGGCATTTAGGGGTGAGCAGGCCTGCAGGGGAGAGCAGTTAGGGGCAATCAGGCTGGCAGCAAAGCAGTTAGGCATCAATCAGGCTGGCAGGGGAGTGGTTAGGGGGTGATCAGGCTGGCAGGCAGAAGCAGTTAAGGGCAATCAGGAAGGCATGCACGTGAGCAGTTGGGAGCCAGCAGTCTGATCCTACTGAGATTGGGCCTAAACAGGCAGTTGGACATCCCTCGAGGGCATCCCAGATTGGAGAGGGTGCAGGCTGGACTGAGAGACACACCGCCCCCGTGCATAAATTTCATGCACCGGGCCTCTAGTTGTATATATTTCAATAACAAGCAACTCAAAAAAAAAATGGGTAAAAGTTTGAACTGACACTTCATGAAAGAACTGCATTCATTTTCTTTGTGCCATAACATAATCACTAAATGGCTGATAAAAATACCCATTTATTATATCACATTTCTGAAGGTCAGAAATCCAGGTATGCTCATCTGGGTACTTTGGTCAGTGTCTTTCAAGAGGCTGATTTGACTGGGTTCTTATTTGGTGTCTCTGGGTAAAAAATTTACTTCCAAGCTCATTCAGTTTTTTTGTCACAATTCAACTCCTCATCATTGTAAGAATGAAGTCCCCATTTTTTGTTGACTATTGACGGGACTGTGCTCAGCTTCTTGGGACCATTCTCAAGTGTTTATCCTGTGGCCCTCTTCATATGAACAATAGAGACCCTTCCTCATATCAAATCCATCTTGTTCTTCAGCCATATCTGAATTTCTCTTCTACTACCAGTCTCAGAAAATGCCCTGGCCTGGTATCTCTGGTGAGAGCATCATCTGGATTTGCCAAGATTGTGGCTTCAATCCCCAGTCAGGGCTCATACAAGAATCAACAAATGAGTGCATAAATAAGTAAAACAACAAATTGATGTCACTTTCTAAAATCATTCAATCAAAAAATACAATAAAATCATTCAATCAATAAAAATTTATATATGAAAAAGAAAATGCTCTGCTTTAAAAGGCCTTATGTGATTAAATTAAGTTGCATGGATAGTCTGCCTATGCCCCCCCCCCGTGTTTCCCTTTTTTTTATTTTAATAAATCTTTATTGTTCAGATTATTACAGGTATTCCTTTTTTTCCCCACCATAACTCCCCTCCACCTGATTCCCCACCCCAACCCATGCCCTTACCCCTGCCACTGTCTTCATCCATAGGTGTAAGATTTTTGTCCAATCTCTTCCCACATCTCTCACACCCCCTTCCCCCTGAGAATTGTCAGTCCATTCCCTTTCTATATCTCTGATTCTATTATATTCACCATAATGAATAGTCTATTCTGTTCTTCAGATTTTTTATTAACTTGATTTTTAGATTCACTTGTTGGTAGGTATGTATTTGATGTCATTTTGTTGTTCATAATTTTTATCTTTACCTTTTTCTTCTTCTTCTTCTTCTTAAAGAATACCCTTCGGCATTTCATGTCATCCTGGTTTGGTGGTGATGAACTCCTTTAGCTTTTCCTTGTCTGTGAAGCTCTTTATCTGACCTTCAACTCTGAATGATAGCTTTGCTGGGTAGAGTAATTTTGGTTGTAGGTTCTTGCTATTCATCACTTTGAATATTTCTTGCCACTCCCTTCTGGCCTGCACAGTTTCTGCCGAGAAATCAGCTGACAGTCATATGGGTACGCCCTTGTAGGTAGCTAACTGTTTTTCTCTTGCTGCTTTCTAGATTCTTTGTCTTTTGCCCTTGGCATTTTAATTATGATGTGTCTTGGTGTAGTCCTCTTTGGATTCCTCTTGTATGGGGTTCTGTGCGCTTCCTGAACTGGTAAGTCTATTTCTTTCACCAGGTATGGAAAGTTTTCTGTCATTATTTCTTTTAATAGGCTTTCAATATTTTGCTCTCTCTCTTCTTCTGGCACCCCAAAAATTCAGATGTTGGTACGCTTAAAATTGTCCCAGAGGCTCCTTACACTGTCTTCATATTTTTGGATTCTTTTTTCTTTTTGTTTTTTTGGTTGGGTGTTTTCTATTTCCTCATATTTCAGATCTTTGGTTTGATTCTTGGGGTACGTTTATCTACAGTTGAGTTTCTGTATATTCTTTATTTCAGACAGCATACTTAATTTCTGACTGGTCCTTTCCCATTTTTTTGGCATTCTCATTAAGATCCTTAAAGGTCTCACTAAGTTCCTCAGAGGCTTTTAGAAAATTCTTGAGTAACCTTATAAATGTGGTTCTGAACTCTATGTCATCCAGTAGTTTGCTTTCCTCCATTTCTTTCATTTGTGACATGTTTCTTTGTCTCTGCATTTTGCTGCTTCCTTGTGTTGATGGAGTGGCTTTGTGTGGTAGGTGACCTATAGGGGCCAGTAGCTCAGCCTCCCCAATCACCTGAGATGGATGCTCTTGGTACACCCCTTTGTGGGCTGAGTGCAATGTCTTGGTGTAGTTAAGCCTTGATTGATATTGGTACACTGGGAGGAATTGACCTCCAGGCCAAGTGGCTGTGAGGACCCGCTGTGTCTATAATGCAAGAACTGCTGTGCTGGAGACACGCTTATGGTGCAGGACTTGTTTCAGTGGGGCTTTGGCTCTCACTGAGTCTGCCTCTTGAATGTGTCACTTATGGATGTGAGGAGTTGAAATCTGGTGTCTCACACTGACCACTAAGTACACTGACTTCTGGATCTCCAATGGGGTGCTGGTCAGGTACTGTCTGAGACCACCCAGCAGGAGCTAAAGTGAGAACTATAGTTTTCTCCTCTTTGCTTAGGGTTTGGAGGTTTTGGAGCTGTCTGACCCGGGATGCAAGTTTGCTAGGTTAAGCTGCGATAGGGCAGGCCATTGATATGCTAAAGCTGCTGCTTGGAGCTTGGGTGGGTTTGTAGGTTGTGCGGGGCAGGGTCTCAGGGAGTCACTAGGCTAGGGCGTGGCAAACAGAGATGGCTGCCAGTTAGCCGGCTCTGCGTCTCCGACCACATCCCCGCATCCCACGCCCTAGCGCAGTAAACAATTATTCCTGCTTACAGCTCTGCCAGCAAGCCACCCTCACTTTCTGAAGTGATGGCAGACAGTCCAGCTTCTCCTCGTAGGAGTTTGGGTCCCCCGTGTCTCCCCAGAAACTGGATTTCAGAGTAATCGGGGGCTTGTCTCCCTTCGGGTTGTAAAAAGCAATGCCTGCTGCCTGCCCGGATTGTGTGCTTCCGTTCCTCAGCTTTTCAGTGCTTGTGCACGTCTCAATGCTCTTTTCTCTTTCCTTCTAGTTGTAGAACTTCCACTCAGCCAGCTTTCCCGTGGTTCTGGGTGATAGACATTTTGTCTTTTAGTTGTAGTTTTGAAATTGTTGTGCAAGGCAGCAGTTTAGGTGTCTACCTACGCCACCATCTTGGATCCTTGGTCTAGTCTGCCTATTTAAAAGTCAACTGATTTGTAACCCTACTTACATTGGGAAAAACTTTTTTTTCTATGTAACATAATGTAATCATGGGAATAACATTGGGAGGAAAGGTCATGAGAGTCATCTTAGAATTATGCCTACCACAAGAAGATATATGAATGACCAATAAATCCATGAATATCTATGCTCAAAATCCTTAGTCATAAGAGAAATGTAAATTAAATCCACAATCACCCAATAGAAGGATTAAAATGAAAAATTTAAAAACTGACAATATTAAATATTAGCAAGACTCTGGAGCAACTGGAGCTCTCCTATTTTTCTGGAAGAAATGTAAAATGTTTCAGTCACTATGGAGAATATTTTGGCAATTTCTGTGAAGTTTATGTATAGTTGCCATATAACCCATCAAATCCACTGCTTGGCATTTACCCAAGAGAAATGAAAACTACATTTACAAAACTTTCATTAAAGCTGTATGTAGGGAAGCACAGGAGACTTGGTTAGAAAGTCTGTAAGGAGGACATTCCAAAAAGGGAAGTGGGCTGAAGGTGGCCCGCCCTGTTTATCGGAATTCCGACTTAGGGGAGTTTGGCTGAAGGTGGTCACTCCTCATTGTTCCTTGACCTTTCCAAAAAAGTCTGTGCATGTGCAGACCCTCAGGTGTTCACCAGAATCCTTATGATTAATCTTTAGGTATCCTTGCTTAAAGGATATTGCAGACACATGTGTAACCCCCCAAGATTACTTACCCTACTGATTGTATCTAAAAGGTAAACTTTATCTCAAAGTGCTGTTATAATAAAAGCCTCATGAGGCAGGCAATCAAAGCTGTCTGGTTCCTTTAGCCAGTCAGCCCCTTAGCCCTCTCTTTCACAGCAACCATCATTCATCCATTGCTCAGTGTCTGCTGGTCAGCTCTGGCAGCTGTATTTATCAATGTCAAAAACTTGAAATAATTCAAATGTGTACCCACAGAAGTATGAGTAAACAGATTGTGGTATATTCATATAATGAAATTCTCAGTGATAAAAGTGAATAAATTACTGATACATGTAACAACATGGATGAATCTCAAAAATATCATGCTTAATCAAAGAAGCCAAACCACAAAAGAATATATATTATATAACTACATTTACATGACATTTCTGAAAAGGCAAAAATAATCTCTAGTGAAAGACCTCAGACCAGTGGTTACCATAGGTGGGTAAAGATGAGAGTGACTAGTCAGAGGCACAGGAAAATTTATTGGGGAAATAAAATGTTCTATATCTTTCCCAGCCAGTGTGGCTCAGTGGTTGAACATTGACCTATGAACCAGGAAGTCATGGTTCTATTCCTGATCAGAGCACATGCCCGGATTGCAGGCTTGATTCCCAGGGTGGGGTGGGGGTCATGCAGGGGGCAGTTAATCACTGATTCTCTCTCATCATTGATGTTTATAGCTCTCTCTCCCACTCCCTTCCTATCTGAAATCAATAAAAATATGTTTAAAAAAAGCAATATTCTATAAATTTTTGGGATCACAAGTATGTCAAACATTTTGGATTTTACATGTATAATAGATGGTTTTTATTTTATAAAAGATTATACTTAACAAAGTTGATGTTAGAATATTTTGTATATATTTCTAATAAAAACAAGGATGTTTTGTCTTCTTTTATTGTTTAACACCATTTTGGAATTCAGAGTTCATAACCGTCAGGAGAAACTAAAAATAAGCTGTAAATATTTGAAAAGGAGAAGCAAGTTGTCTTTGTTTGACTGCTTAACAAATTACCAAAGACTGGGTGGCTTAAACAATAATTATATCTTAGTTCTGGAGGCTGGGAAGTCCAAGATCAAGGTATCAACAAATTCAGTTATTGGTGAGGGTCCTGGTTTGCTAATATCTGCCTTCTTGCTGTGTCCCCACAAAAGAGAAGATCTAAGATAAATTTGTAAAGAATAAAAAGGGAACTGACACTCCCAGAGTTAAAATATACTTTAAAACTATAATAATGAAATACATCTGATCATAGTAAGTGCATAGAAACATTGAAAAACATCAATTGAGCAGAATTTGTAGTCCAGAAACAAATCTTATTATTTATTATAAACTAGTGACCTGGTGCACAGATTTGTACACATTGAAAGGAAATTAAGTAGAAGGTGACTGACAGGGCAGGACTGGGCGAGATGGGCCAGACATGTCCTGGAGCCAACCTCCCTCAGTCCCTGCTGGGTGTCTGCAGAGTGAGCGGGATCCCTCCAGCAGGTGGGGGCCCTCGGCCTGGCCTATGGGGATCGGTCCAAAACTGGCTCTCCGACATCTTCCGAGGGGTCCTGGAGTGTGAAAGGGCACTCTGCAAAGTTGCTGTTGTACAGGGTGTGGAACGCAAATGCAAGTGCGCAGTAAACCAGATGGGGGGCTGACAGTGCCTCAGCAACAATGTAACCCATAGCCGAAGGTGGAATCGGGCTCCCTCCTCTCTGGTTTCAGAGTATGTCACCTGAGAACTGCCATTGCCAAGTCACTGCAGCTCAGCAGCTCCTGCATGGAGCGTCGGCCCCCTGGTGGTCAGTGCATGTCATAGTGACCGGTCAGTTGGTTTCTATATAGCCTTTTATATAGAGAGACTAGTTATACATATATAACCAAGGTGGTATTATACATCAGGGCAGAAGAAAAGGATTATTAAGTAAGTGGTGTTGGTGTAACAAATACAATATTAACTTAGGTTCTCATCCAATGGCATATGCCAAAATAAATTCAGAATTAAATTAAAAACCCTTTAAACAAATATATATAAAGGTTAATATTTGTTAAATAAAGTATTGGAATACAATGCAATGGCAAAAAGAACCAAATTTGCCTTAGAGCAGATATTTTCAGCTGGTGTGCTGCTAGAATTTTTAAAACATGCACTAACCTCTTTTCCCTTAGATTTGTCAAATAAAAAAAAAATAGCAACAACCAACACAACAATAGCCATCCGGTGTGAATGAATCAAAATTATACTTATTTTTTGTCAGATTGGGAAAAAATATATTTTTTGGTGTGACGAAGAATTTTAGTAATTAGTTATGTGTGCCATGAGATGAAAAAGGTTGAAAATTGCTGCCTTGCAGGGAAATACCATGAAAGCAGAGACCCTACAGATCGAACTCATCACTGACCTATGTGTTCAGCAGGAGATCTAGCAAATGTGTGTGCTCTAATAAATCTTTATACATTTCATATCTTTGTAATATGTATGAAAACTATTGTGATTTTTTTTTTGTAAAGGCAGAACTACTATCAATTTTAACATAACAAATTGAAAAAAAATATGTGTCTCATATATAAAACAGGATTAAAATCCTTCTCTTATTAAAAGTTCATGTAAATGATAAGAAATTCCATTCAGTGTACAAGTACGTGGCCAAGCTGTTCACAATAGAGGAAACACAAAGATTAACGAATATTTAAAAAAAAAACACAACATTGAATTTTTTTTTCTTATAAATCTTTATTGTTCAGATTATTACAGTTGTTCCACTTTCCCCCCCCCCATAGCTCCCCTCCACCTGATTCCCCACCCCACCCCATGCCCTTACCCCCCGCCACTGTCTTCATCCATAGGAGTAAGATTTTTGTCCAATCTCTTCCCGCACCCCTCACACTTGCTTCCCCTGAGAATCGTCAGTCCACTCCCTTTCTATATCCCTGATTCTATTATATTCACCAGTCCATTCTGTTCTTCAGATTTTTTTATTCACTTGATTTTTAGATTCACTTGTTGGTAGGTATGTATTTGATGTCATTTTGTTGTTCATAATTTTTATCTTTACTTTTTTCTTCTTCTTCCTCTTCTTAAAGAATACCCTTCAGCATTTCATGTAATCCTGGTTTGGTGGCGATGAACTCCTTTAGCTTTTTCTTGTCTGTGAAGCTCTTTATCTGACCTTCAACTCTGAATGATAGCTTTGCTGGGTAGAGTAATCTTGGTTGTAGGTTCTTGCTGTTCATCACTTTGAATATTTCTTGCCACTCCCTTCTGGCCTGCATAGTTTCTGTTGAGAAATCAGCTGACAGTCGTATGGGTACTCCCTTGTAGGTAATTAACTGTTTTTGTCTTGCTGCTTTTAATATTCTCTCTTTGTCTTTTGCCCTTGGCATTTTAATTATGATGTGTCTTGGTGTGGTCCTCTTTGGGTTCCTCTTGTTTGGGGTTCTGTGTGCTTCCTGGACTTGTAAGTCTATTTCTTTCACCAGGTAGGGAAAGTTTTCTGTCATTATTTCTTCTAATAGGTTTTCAATATTTTGCTCTCTCTCTTATTCTGGCACCCCAAACATTCGGATGTTGGTTCGCTTGAAGTTGTCCCAGAGGCTCCTTATACTATCTTCATATTTTTGGATTCTTTTTTCTTTTTGTTTTTCTGGTTGGATGTTTTTTGTTGCCACATATTTCAGATCTTTGGTTTGATTCTTGGGGTACGTTGATCTACAATTGAGTTTCTGTATATTTTTTATTTCAGACAGTGTATGCTTCATTTCTGACTGATCCTTTTCCATTTTTTTGGCATTCTCATTAAGGTCCTTGAAGGTCTTACTAAGCTCCTCAGAAGTGTCATCAAGTTTCTCAGCGGTTTTTAGAAGATTCTTGAGTAACCTTATACATGTGGTTCTGAACTCTATGTCATCCAGTAGTTTGCTTTCCTCCGTTTCTTTCATTCGTGACATGTTTCTTTGTTTCTGCATTTTGGCTGCTTCCCTGTGTTGATGGAGTGGCTTTGTGTGGTAGGTGACCTATAGGGGGCAGTAGCTCAGCCTCCCCAATCACCTGATGTGGATGCTCTTGGTACACCCCTTTGTGGGCTGAGTGCAAAGTCTTGGTGTAGTTAAGCCTGAATTGCTGTTGGTACGCTGGGAGGAATTGACCTCCAGGCCAATTAGCTGTGAGCACTCCCTGTGTCTATAATGGAAGAACTGCTGTGCTGAAGACACGCAGGACTTGTTTCAGTGGGGCTTCGGTGCTCACTGAATTTGCCTCTTGAATGTGTCACTTATGGATGTGAGGAGTTGAAATCTGGTGTCTCACACTGACCACTAGGTACACTGGCTTCTGGATCTCCAATGGGGTGCAGGTCAGCTACTGTCTGAGGCCACTCAGCAGGAGCTACAGTGAGAGCTGCAGTTTTCTCCTCTTTGCTTGGGGTTTGGAGGTTTTGGAACTGTCTGACCTGGGTTGCAAGTTTGCTAGGTTAAGCTGCGATAGGGCAGGCCTTTCTTATGCTAACTCGGTTGCTTGGAGCTTGGGTGGGTTTGTAGGTTGTGCAGGGCGGGGCCTCAGGGTGTCACTAGGTTAGGGCGTGGCAAACAGCAATGGCTGCTAGTTAGCAGGCTCTGTGTCCCCAAAGGCATCCACGAGTCCCGTGCCCCAGTGCAGTAAACAATTATTCCTGCGTGCAGCTCTGCAAGCAAGCCACCCTCGCTGGCAGACAGTCCAGCTTCTCCCCGTAGGAGTTTGGGTCCCCCGCGTCTCCCCAGAGACTGGATTTCAGAGTAATCGGGGGCTTGTCTCCGTTCGGGTTGAAAAAAGCAACACACCCAGTCGCCTGCCGCCAGCCGGGATCACGCGCCTCCATACCTCAGCTTTTCAGCACTCGTGCACGTCTCAAAGCTCTTTTCTCTTTCCTTCTAGTTGTAGAATTTCCACTCAGCCAGCTTTCCCGTGGTTCTGGGTGATAGACGTTTTGTCTTTTAGTTGCAGTTCAAATTGTTGTGGGAGGCAGCAGTTTAGGTGTTTACCTATGCTGCCATCTTGGATTCTCCTCCACAACATTGAATTTGACAGATAAAAATCATTGAATTTGACAGATAACAAAGAATTGTATGTTAAATGCCAAATTATAAGATTAAAATAATATCCCGTGCTATTTAAGGTATAAGTGTAATAGTATTACCGGTCCAAAGTTTGTGTGCCTGATGCTTCAAAAGGCCAAAACTCAAAACGTCAGAGTTGGAGTAAGGAAGGGTTTATTTATTTAGAAGGCACCAAGAGAGAAGATGAAAGATCTAATGGTTCCTTAAATTCATTTTGAGAAAGTACAGAGTTCAAGGGAAGGGGGGAATGGGAGGGGCAAGAGGTAATTAAGGACCACAGACATCTGAGTGCCAGGAGGGGTCTGAGGAAGATTGTACTTAGTCTGTCGACCCTAGTTGATGTGAGTCTGGTTTGGAGGTTCCTGAAAATCTTTGATAAACAATGCAGAGTTCCCTGATTACCTTGGGAGAAGCTCTTTCTGATAAGGGGCTGTTTTTGTAAAACTCACACCACAATCAGAATTCTTCTAATGATTATTATGTCCGCATGCAAGAAGCTATTAACCTAAAGGCCTTGGAGTTAGAGAGGCCAAGCATTTCTCTCTGTTACCGTGGGTCATCTCATATAGTTTGGGGAAATTAGTACAAACTTTTTAGGAAAGTTTGATTACTACTTTTGACTCTGTAATCACTTTTCAGAGATGGTATCTTAAAGAAATTATCTGATACAAAAAAAGTTATAAAAATAATTTATCATATAATTATATATGGTAGTGAAAATTTGGCATTTCTTTGCCTGACAATAGGAAGAAGGGTTTAAAATGTTGGGATAGCCACATAATGGAA